>OZ007599.1:172724666-173413953 GCA_963931845.1 Maratus michaelseni | reverse complement strand
TTAAATATTTCCAAATAAATCAATATAAATTGAATTAAGATCTTCATCACATGCTATCCTGAATATATTTGAGGAATGTGTATTAGAATGTTTTTCTTGTGTATTTCAAAAGCATATGAAGTTGCTTTGTAGTATGTGTTACATTTTAAAATTTATTGTAGCTTTTTCATTAATACTTCATCCAATCCTGTTATGCATTTAAAGGAACAATAAAAGTGACTCATCAAAACATACCCCTCATATTTATAACTTTAGTTTTCAAAATTTGATTTTTATGGCAAATGAGTGCATTTATAAAAAAAATATGTATTGTTATTGCTGCATTAAATAGGATTTTTCAAAATGTTGAGTAGTTCTTAACATACTACTTATACATTTGTATGTTTTTGTGCTGTTGTGCAAGGAGTGCCATAATAAACTAGCAAGATTTTTTTTTTCTTAATATCTTTTGAACTATTTTCTTTAAATTTATGAAATTTACATCAAAAGTAAATTCTAAATATGCAGATTATTTACAAACATAAAAGCAAATAGAATGAGATTGACAATTTGTTTCCCAAATTTAAAGAACTACAGAAACAGCTGGCTGGAAGGAATGAAATTCTATTTTATCACTTCTACTGTTGATAAAATAAAAACATGTTTTAAATAATTTATATTTAATAATTAATTTTAATAATAATAATTTTAATAAGTAATATTAAACATGTTTTTACTTAAATTGAAATGTAGCAAATGTGTTTTCTTTTAAAAAAAGTAAATTTAATCAGGTTTTTAACAATTATTTATGCTATATTATAATTACATCTATCTTTTACCGAAGTTGTACATTTTACTATAGCTTATGCACCTAACAATTTTATTCAAAGTACAAAATCCATTAGAAAATTTGTTCAATATACTTGACAAAATGTATTGCAATGATACCTGAGCTTAACAATTGACAATTTTTTCAATAGAGGCAGTGCTTTGAAGGCAATTCACTCTAGAATCACATTCATCAACCAAAACTTGATTTCTTATCCAATTAAAACATAATAGGCTGCATTATGTTTCTCGTGCACATCTAATAAATTATTTGTTAGGCAAATCATATTCGTTAGCTGAATCTGAAAATCATCAAAATAAATCTTTACTAGCTGAAACATTTTTTTGGTTCGAGGTATTCAGAAGCCGGGGTATCACTATCTCTCTAACTTTTTTATTTTCTGGTATTAAATGTACATATCTTTCCTATTTTATTTAATTTTTTAAAGGACTATTATAGATTTGCATCTTTTATTTAGAGAACTAATACATAATAACTACAGTATTTAAAAATATCAGAATCATTATTTTTTTACTATAGTAATAGATGGTTGCAGGTGTAAAGCGCCCAGACCCCCTAACAAAATTAAAAGATCTGTTATAACCTTAAAAAAAAAAAAAAAAATAATAGATCCCTAGAAAATTTTAGCATTCAGACCACCTGGCTTCCATTCTTATAGTAGCTTCCAATGAGACTAAAATCATTTCTTTAAACCTTTAAGAAATTCAGGGCCTCTCAAACCTTATTGCATCTCAGGTCCTTTGGAAGAGAAGATTGGTCTTGACAAATACATAAGTGTTATTTAGTTATTTTTTGTGAGTAAAATATTGCAATCTGTAACTATGGGGAAGAATAAAGCATTACTAATAAGAGTAAGGGGTGCTTTGAAGTGAGGGGGAGAGAAAGAAACAGGGTTAGAAATCAAAAGGAAATAATCGGCATCGAATTATATTTCCATAGTTGTTAAAATGTTCTTACAAGGGGACTGCCAAATATGATGCACACAGATTTTGATTATTTTAAAGTATGTTGTAGTGGTCATACCCTTAACTATTCAGGTCAAAGGTTTCCTTCAAATGGGCCTTAGTTTTGAGAAATTTGGGGGTTAAAGTTCAGCAGGCATTTCAAATACCCATTAGTTTGCAATTCAATATGTGCACTTCGTGGTGCAGAGGTAGAGTTAGAGGTAGAGCGCTGGAGATCGTGGGTTTGATCCCAGGTTGTGACATTCTTCCTCTTTCATTAATATTGTATTTTTGACACGTTACAAGTTTTCACAGTTATCAGTTTTGCAGCTTTTTACTTTTTTATATTTAAAAAAAATTAATTTACGCTTATGAATTTTTCATAAAATTTTTAAATTGGTATTTCTGTTGATCATCCTAATTTATGTCCTAAATTATGAACAAATTTATGCCTAGGTATGTAATCTTTTTAAAACTGACTATTATTGTTTCCGTTTATATATACAATTTTATATATATATATATATATATATATATATACCCAGGGCTTGACAAATGCGGTTGCCACTGGCGACCAACTTTTTCTATCTGGCCACTAAGTTTTTTAATCTGACTTTGTTATTTATTTATTTTATTTTTTACAAAAATTGAACTGAAAAAGGAGCACAAATGACATTTTGTCTCTTTGACACCCCTACTCGTGCGGGCAGCAAGTGCAGTAATCTCCCTATCTCTTGTACTGTTAATGGAAAAGCCAAGTTTAAAAGGCATTTTCCATTTTATGCTTGCAAAGCGCCATTCTTTTCCATTCTAGTCTGTTTAGCATGTCATGTGATGAGAATGTAGGGAGAGGGGGGACGTTTCAATAAGAAATATTGTCAATCAAATCTGTGACATCTAAAAATTGGATGCAATGGTTAAAAATGCCTAACGCTTTTTTGTAACTGTCAAATCAGATTGTTGTGATCAGAATTAAAATTGATTAATCTATCACATTCATTTTAAAGAATAATAACATGTAAGTGATTATAAGTAATTTATTCGAAGTATAGCCATAAAACTTAATTAAAATTTCAAGAATAATTCATTTTAATAAAATTAATATGCATCTTCTAAATATTTCTACCCCCGCTTAAAATGTTTTGTGCCTACCACCTGTTTGCATGTCCAGCGTCACTCTGTCTTGGAGACAGGTGTCTGGTACTGGGTTGTTACTCACGGATAATTTATAATTACATTGTTTGGATTATCATCTGCAGTAAATGGAAATAAAATATCATTGATTGCTCTTCAGAAGGGTAAGCTATTTTTTTAAAATTTATTTATTCTTACATTCCTATCGTAGATTGTTAGAAAAATGTTTTTTTTTTTTTTCAAAATAAACCTCAGACGGATGCTTATTCCGTTATGTGTAGTAATCCTAGCGCAGGAATTTTTTTTTTTTTTTTTACTGGCGACTAGAATTTATACTTGGCTACCAGATTTTTTCAAATTTGTAAAGCCCTGTATATACCTCAATTTTATGAAATTATATATATATTTGGATTTTCTATATAAAAATGTATTTAATTTTATTTAAAAAAATGTATTTTTGAGTTGCCTAAATATTTAAGTACAATGTCGACAGTGTTTTTATTTGTTAAAGTGAAAAAAAAAAAATATTCGAAATGGTCTATAAACTTTTTTTTTTAAATGTATATAGGTGACATTAAAAATTTACATTTGGTAAAAATACGTTTGGGAGATTCAACATGAAAAATATTTTGTAAAAGTTGTACCAAAAAAAAAAAAAAAAAAAAAAAAAAAAAGATAAAATTTCATAAAGTTAAAAAAATAAATAAAAGTATTATTTCAGAATTGTGCTACAGATATAAAAAGGTAAATAAAAATAAATTTTAAAAAATCTAGACATAATTAGTTTGTATTTTTGTCAATAAAAATTGCAGAAAACTATAAATTTTCATCAAAAATTCCAAAATGTAAATGTAATTTATTACGAAAATATCAAAAAGTTCACAGCTCATAATTCTGCTTAAAACTTGTAACATGCCAAAAATATAAAATAAATAAAGGGAAAAAAGCTCAAGGTGGGAAAAAGTCAGTGTGGCAAGCGCAAATTCTACCTCAGCGTCACAAAGTCCACGAACAGAAAGACAAACTAATGGGTATTTAAAAAGACTGCTGAACTTTAACCCCAAATTTCTTGAAAACTATTGCCCATTTGAAGGAAACATTTGACCTGAACAGTTAGAGGTATGGTATGACTCTTACAACATACTTTAAAATCATGAAAATCTGTGCGCATCATGTTTGGTGGTCCCCTTGTTAGGTACAATTTTGAAGTTATTTTGCTTATATTGTATGCATATAAACAGACAATGTTATGATTTTAATAATAAAGTTTTTCTTTAATTTATGAAAAAAAAAGTTATTTTTCAAAGACTGCTTAAAAAAAAAATGTATTCTATATTTTTTTCACTTTAAATCAATTGCAAATCTTAGATTGTACTCTGTCAAGTCTAATTCATACAGCCAGCAGTGATGGCAGGATTTTTTTGCAAGGGTTGGCACATTTTGAAATTCTCATATTATTCTTATAGAATGTAGACATAATGCTTGATTTATCTTTACACAATACTTAAGATTCAAGGATTGTACTGAGAGAACAATGAAATATAAACATATTGGATCACATTGACTGACAAAAAGATCTTGTTAAATAATAGTATTTTAAATTAACACTTTATCATAATTTATTCGAGACCAATTTCAGATTATATATTTTTTGTTACCCATTTTTCATAGTGAGTGTATAGCTCACTCTTGCTCATAGATGGCAGTGCCTATGCATACAGGGTGGTACCCAACCACAATAAAAATTAAAAGTGAAAATTATTTCACTCTCACCCTCTCATATTGTGAGGATTGTTATAAAAATACTACATACAAAAAATTAATTGAATCAAAAATATTTTAAAGAAGCCTCAAGTTATTAATTTTTTATTCTTTACTCTGTTTAACATGCAATTTAAGAAAGAAAATTAAATGATCATAATTAGTATGCAATCATATTACAATAACTGATTTTCTAAAACTTTTTTTTGTGTGTAATCAGGAAATTTCTTAGGATTATCTTCTATCACTTGCATAAGGTATTATTTCTATTTGCGTCAGAATTGAGTTAATTTTCAGAATAAGTGTAATGTCACATTCTGCTACATCATTCACTACTTTCAGTGACTGAGCAATTTGTTTTCCAATTTGATAATCAGTTAGTTGTATCTTTCCAGCTACTTAGACGTACACTTAAAAAATTATACCGAATAGAGAATACTAATTACTTAGACTAAAAATACTACTTAGAATACTAAAGAATTGTTTTGTATGTTTTTTTTTCAAAGTAGTCCCAAAATAACTGATCATTAATAGGGCTTATATCTCTTTTTACACAGGTGGTTGAGCATATTTTTTTCTAAAACGCCTTCTGTTTATCTTGCTACTTCATTATCAAAGAAAACTAAACTAATTAGTACTTCACCGAGATATTACTGATATCTAAGAAATAGCTGTAGCAAGATTTTTGTTTGCTGCTTCATATTTTTTTATATCTTACAGAAGTTGCAGATCAATTCTTGGGACTTTTGTTCCCAAATGTGCCTTATACCATACTTTCAAATATATTTTAACAAATAATAGGAAGACTTTAATCCCTTTCAATTCACGTGCTGTTAATTTAAACTGATCACGAAACAGGTAGATTTTTATGATATATATCAATTTGCCATCCATCGAGTTCTATGAAAAGCACCTGGCAGACGAAACTTTATTTTTTTTATTATTATTAACATTTCCAAGAACAATACAATCCATAACTCCAACAACTCCTTGTAATCATCATGGGGTTGTTTGGAATTAAGATAAATTTGTGCAAATTCACAAAGTTTTTTTACTTCAGTTTCATCAATATGAACACTTGTATCATCATCATTTAATAATGTTCAAAATTGCGACTGATCAATAAAGTACCAATGTCGTTGAAATCATTTAAATAAGAGAATGTCAGGTCCAGATGAAGGGCCGGCACATGTAGTAAATTCTTTATCAACTAAAAGTTCAAAAATATGATGCCAGCATGCTAAAAAAAAAAAAAAGAGACCTACATTGAGCTTTTGTGCGATCAATGTGCAAGCATGATGTTTTTTTCACCTGTGTTACATGATATGATGTCAAATGATAATGATTTATTTTGTTTGTAACAAACAATTCTTCAATTAATTTGATTACTACATTTGTTTGTGCAATCCCAGTGCCAGATGGTAACTTTGGAATGACTAATAAATTTTCAATTCTATATCCTGTTAAAACAACAGCAAGGTTGTTCAACTTAATCAACTATTTATTTGTCCAATATAGAGACCTACATTGAGCTTTTGTGCGATCAATGTGCAAGCATGATTTTTTTTCACCTGTGTTACAGGATATGATGTCAAATGATAATGATTTATTTTGTTTGTAACAAACAATTCTTCAATTAATTTGATTACTACATTTGTTTGTGCAATCCCAGTGCCAGATGGTAACTTTGGAATGACTAATAAATTTTCAATTCTATATCCTGTTAAAACAACTGCAAGGTTGTTCAACTTAATCAACTATTTATTTGTCCAATATATTTGACAGCATTTTACCATCCCAACAAGTGGTCCATTTGGCTTAAATTCTTTCTTAACTTTTTCTTCAATCTCAATGTTTTATATGTGCTCTTTGAATTGATGAACAATTAATAGCAATAGTATTTGGGCTTTTTCCTTCAGAACAAAAAGTCTCTGCTAAAATTTGAGTGGCTTTTCTATCTATAACACCAACACTCTTTCTAAGACACAGGCTAAGTTTGAATCAATAATCTTTGATCTCAACTAATTTAACTGAGACAGCTTTACATTTGATTTATTATTTAACTTTTGATTCTTTTTTTTGTTTTTTTTCTTGGAAATGTCTCTTCTGTTTCACCACTGCTAGAACTGTCAATATTTACTGTTTGTGATAAAAGATTTAATTATAATTTTTACTTTTGTTTATACCTCATATATTCAATGTCTCTTTTTTCTTTTTGTTTCTCTTTATTAAAGTTTATGGTCAATTCCTGCAATATAACATTTTCTTCCTTTGAACACAAAAATAAAAGCAGAATCCTCTGCATTTTTTATAATTTTCTCAGCATCTCGGTGAGAGATAACAAATAGCAGTGGAAAAGTTAAAACAAAACTTCATTCAGTTTTTGAGTTTCTGTCTAACAAGTTAGGTTCTTTTGTAATCTTTTTTTCCAATTGTGGAGCATTTTTTCTAACTTGAAATTCAGTATTGTCATTGGCAAATTTGTAAAGTATCATTTGTCCTAGTATAAAGTATCATTCCTTTGTCCAAAATGGAATGACTTCATCTATAACCATTGTACAACTTTCATGGCCTGTGTGTCCACTTGCTTTATGGAAAAAAAAGTTTTTTTTTTGCTAATACATATTTGTCAGATGGTAATTTACAACCACTAATTCGTCCTTTCATCATTTGGCCAATTAAAAATACACAGTATCATCAGATCTAGTCCTGACAGCATCAAATGAATTTAATTATTCTAAAGCTATGATAACTCAAAAATGGAAGAATTATTTATTAAAACAATTTGCACATGCACAATTAAATTATTTGCATCACAGGAAAAAAATGAGAGAAAAAATTGTTAGTTTCTAGGAAGCCAATCTCAAAGGGTAACTAAGATTTCTTCAGTTGCACATGTAAAATGTAAACAAAGAATTCACAGTTACAGTTATCGATAGAAGCTGTAACTGTGGGTTACATGGTTGCACTTACAGATAATGAAAATATATAGTTGTAGTTAAAATGATCAAAAAACATGTTTTGTTTATGTTAAGACTAAAAATAATTATTTTTGTTCTTTAAATATTTCATATCGGATTAACCATCATAGACATTAGTGAAATCTTAAAATCATTTAATGAAATCTTATGTTAGACTATGCCTAGATAATGAAAATATATAGTTGTAGTTAAAATGATCAAAAAACATGTTTTGTTTATGTTAAGACTGAAAATAATTATTTTTGTTCTTTAAATATTTCATACCAGATTAACCATCATAGACATTAGTGAAATCTTAAAATCATTTAATGAAATCTTATGTTAGACTATACACACACACTCTTGTTAAATCAGTAAAAACAAAAGTACATGCTTGTAGTTAAAATTATCAGAAAATATGTTTATGACATTAAAAAAAAGTTTTTATCAATATTTTATGCTAGACTATGTAGTATGTACATTTAATTATATCTAGTATAGCATTTACCCTTGCCCCTTGAAGCTCCTTTAAAAATTAACAGATAATGTTCAAATTTTAAATATAAGATTTTTAACACAAAAAGCACAAAATGAGTGGATGAGACAAATTTTAATTTTTGGGACCACCCTAGCATACAGCCTAACAAATCAATGACTGAAGTAAGTAGCAGACAGTCTTGTTTATCTTTTAATTAAATTTAATGAGTAAAACCTCTTCTCGCATCCAGCTGTACTTTAAGAAAGAATCATTGTGGAATGAGATATTTTGCTTAAATAGAGTAACGAGAAAGACTGAATGGGTGTGGATGAATGTGTATGTTATATTAAGAAAAGGGCTAAATGTTGATTAGGAGAAAAAGCAAAGAAAAACTTAATGTTAGATGTCAAAAATGATGACTGAGTGTAAAATCATAGTTGTCAAACTGAAATTTATAGATGTAAAGTAAGACTAATATTTATGAATTTCGAACCCTGGAAAGAGGAAAAATTCTCTTAGCTATTTTATTTTCTTGAACTTTAATCAACAATTTTCTTTCTCTCGCACTTTAAGGATTTATTGAAGTTATCAGAAAAATTAGTATTAAACTTATCCCTCTATTTCGTGCTTACTTTTCCACAAGATGAAATGAAAATTTATTACTTCCAAATCTTTAATTGGATCTTTTATTAGAGGTGTAAGAAGCATTCTCACTGCACCAACTTTTGTTTTTCAGTGTTTCTGGATTATCTACTTAAAAAAAAAAAAAAAAAAATGGTATCCTTATTTTAATAGGTATAATAGCAATTTCATTCAATTTTCAAAATACATTTCTCAATATTGACATAGTTTCCAAACACATTTTAACTCATATTTTTTTTTCTTCAAAATAAAGCAGTGAAAGTTAGTTTCGATAAATGAGGCATGAGAAAATGAATTAAAAAATGGGCTGTGTGTATATATTGAAAATTTCAACGTTCACTCAAAAGTAAATATGTAGACAATTCCTTAAAAAAGACTTCAAAAGTGTAACAGAATTACAGAAAATCATAAATGAAAGGCCTTAATGTAAACAGCTTTATTTTGTTAAAAATTTAATTATGACACATTTGGATTTTTTTTACATACTGTAGCATTTTAAATTATACTATCTCCTTGTTGTTGCATGAATAATTATAAGTACTTTTTAAAAAAGTAAATGTGATTTTTCTTCCTAATAGGAACAACTGAAAAATCTTAGGGAAACTTTAGCTGAAGAAGAAAAAGTGAAAACTGAAAAGGAAGGTAAAAAAAAAGGAGGTCTTTTGCTTAAGCTTAAAACTATTGCTTATAACATATTATCTCTCCACCATAATGAACCCTTATCCTTTGGTAAGAAAACTATGGTTTTTCTTCTCTAAACTTTTGTGCTTTTTATACCACAAGATAACCTTATTCATGAATTTGTAATCGAAATGACAAGAAAGTAAATATTTCATTAATTCCTGATGTCTAAAAAATGTATATTATTGATGTTAAATACTTTTATAAAATGCTTAGAATTAATAATATTAATGACTACACCTGTAAATTTTATTACAATCATTTGTGAAGCTGTGTAAAGTGTGCACCTGAATGGCTATAATAGTCATATTACATCTTTACTGCATTAAGAAATGTGATGTACTAACACATCTAAAATTGAAATATTACTTCTAATAAAATTAACAAAGAGCGAAAACATATTATGCATAACATTTCTTTTCCCAAACTTAACATTCAGAAACTATGTTCATTATTATTTTTACAAATATTCTTGGCATTTTTATCAGCAGACTTTGATATAACAATAAATTTGATTTGAAAATGCTCATATGTGTTATTTTGTTTAGTTTAAAATAATAATAAAATGAAAGGCAGCAATATTAAACTGCTAATATGGCTATAATTATAAAACAAGGACTCTTTTCATATGGAGGTATATTTATCTTTAAGTAATTTGGTCAGGATAAGTCTTTCTTTGTTTAATCATTATATCAGCATGGGTTGTGCAGACTTGCCAAGTCTCCTGGTTTTGGCTTGATTTTCCATACTCCTGATGACATATTTCTCTTGATTTTCTGACACAATCTGTTTTTCTTATTTTATATTTAAATATGCTAGAAAAATCACTGACGTTTATTTCTTCTGTGTTTGATTAGTGCTATTTAATAAGATAGAAGTTCAGGTCAAATGTATATGATGACTCTTTAAAACTTTCTGACTCTTACTATGAGCAAATTTTCAATTTTCATTCTTAAATCCAAAATCTCATACCATTAATTTTATTTTCTATAATGAATGTATAATAATGTAGTATAACTTTATGTTGCAAACTGTAAAATTTTTGTTTAATGTAATCATCATGTATCATTTTATTTTCTTAATTTCTTTTTTAGTAAAGAATTATCATTCATAACTTTCATATTTGTATATTTTTATGAGAAAGTAAAATCCATTTCTGGTATTTATAATGAATTTTAAATTGTTTTTAAATATAATTGTCATTTACTTAATTAAAAGCATTTTGAAGTCATTAAAAACATTTTTTAATTTATTAAGTATATACGACTGTAATATTATGTAAAATTAATTAAATTATTATTTTATGTTTATATTTAAAAAAAAATCATTGAAAAAAGTCTGATTTCTTTTTAAAAATCTCCCGATTTTTGCTCTCTGGAAATTGTGCAAGGTTTTTGGGGTTTTTTTTTCTCAAATGACAGCTATAATTCAGATAACTTTTCTTTAAAAAAAACTTTTACTTAAGGCATACCTTTTTTGAACTATATGGACAAAATTTGCTGATGCTTAACAACCCCCCCCCCCTTCCTCTTTAAAAATTTGACATTAAAAATATACTAAAATCATTTAACTTAATTAAATTTACTGTTACATTCTCTTAACTTGCTTGTTAGAGAACCTAATTAATAATAGTAATGCAGCAACTTTCTTTTATATGCAAGTGACTACAATGCATTTGAGCTAAAATGCTGTATGAGTGACAGTGCTATGAAAACTCATACTGTACCTTTCTTTGGTTTAGCAATAAAGAATGAAGCTGAAGATAAAGAAAAAGCTGCCCTGGCTGCTTATAACAGTTTAAAAGAAGGTAAGTTTCTGTTGTCTTGTAATAAAATATCTATCCATGCTGAATGAAAAATGTGGATTGCATTTGGCTTCAAGAGTTATACAAAAATGTTGACCTATTATATTGAAGAAATTTATTATATTTAACAACTTATAGTATATTTTTCTGCTGGAGATGTTCGACCATACAGGAAGTTTGGCCCACTGCCTTTACTTCATTTAAAAACAAATTTGTTGATATGCATAGATATAAGCATATTGTAAGCTTTTTCTACTAGTTAATGTTTACCAGCCATTGGTGTTAATAAAAAATAGTCTAATTTTGTCCCCTCTCCAAAATCTTTTCTTTTGCTCAGTCATAAACCCCTATGATAGTTGTAAATAAAGCTAGATAATTTTGATTTATAGTTTACTTAGTGATCTATGAGATTAGATAGTTAATTAGAACTTGGTATAGCTAACTACCATGTATGTGTATACTCTTTATTTTCGAAATGGCAGCTGTAGGTTGTTAAACCCACTACGTTTGAGGATGTTTTGACTTCCAGGTAAAATCTAGTTTTTAATCTAGTGTAATTGAACACATTTTAATAATTGTATTTAAATTTATCAATAATAATAAACTTATTTCAGTAATTAATAGCATAATATGAACTATAATACAATATTTTGATTCAAACTGATTTAAAAAATATCTACTAATAAAGCATAAAACCAACCAAAAGTGTTTTGCAATTCAGAATAAATTATTTGGAATACAACTACATAAATCTTAAATATATATGTTGTATGCATATAAAGTTTGTTTCAAATGTTTTAACACACAACTAAAATATGATAAAATTGGAAGATGAAGTATATGGAATAATTTTACAATAAATACTCAAAATGTAATTGAAATGAAACATAGTAGAGATATAACGGGGAGATGACCCCCCTTAACATATCCTTTTTTTTTTCGAGGGGCTTATTTCAAATGCTTTGAAATAAGAATATAATATACAATTAGTGTGAATAGCCTGTGAGCTCAATGCCCTCAGTTTAACTGGGCAATTTTCTTTTTATTGAAAGCATTATTACAGTTCCATGCCTGTGTTTAGTATACAACATGGTGGTTGTTCTGTAATGGTATGGGGACTATTCCTTTCAATGGTCAGGCATCCCTAGCATTCATCAGTGATAATTAAAACTCTGATAAGTATGAAGAGACATTTGCAGTCATTTGCTCCCTGTTGGAGAAATTTTTAGTGGAGAAGATTGAAAATTTAAATATCGCATTGCTTCAACCCATATCACCAACTCAATGTCACAGTGACTTAGATCGAATATGGTATCAGTTTTGAACTGACCAACACTTAGTACTGACTTAAGCATAGTAGAACACGTATGGTGTATTCTCACATGTACAGTTTGCCAAAATGGTAAGCATAATTCTTAAGTTAAAGACTTGAAACATGCCATTAAGAACACTTGGTTTGAAATAAAGCTGGAAAAATGCAGAACCTAATTTTATCCATAGAAATGTGTGTATTTAAGCTGACTAAACATAATGGATCAATAATCAAGTATTAACTTTTCATTATTTTGTAAAAAATAAGTAACTATTGTGATTAAACTTTTGACAAACTAATTTTTGTTCTTCTGTTAAATTCTATGTTTTGGATAGCATTTAATGCATAATTGTGTTAAATATATTTTTTAAATTAGTTTGTAGCAAACATAAATTTAAATTAGTGATTAATTAATATTTATTTTAAAAATTGCTATTATGCATAAACATTTGCTCCTTTGTTGCCCTATGTGGATTAATGTCTTCTGCTGCATTTACTGATGAAATCATTAATACATGTTACAGTTTTATGATGACCAAATAAGTTTTCTGTTGGGGGGGGGGGGGGGGAATAATGATAAAGGAGAATATTAAGATTTTTTTTTCCAATTTAACAGAACAGAGGAAGAAACAAGAAGAAATAGAAATGCAAATTCATCAAGAAAAAGAGAAGAAGCTGGCAGAAGAAGCTTTTAAAGACCTAGATCTCAATCATGATAACATGTGAGTAGTCATTAGTTTCTGATTCAAACTTAAAATGTGACTTAGTAATTAAAAGTATTTATTATCAGGGTTCATTGATTTAAAGCTTAAATCAGCTTGATTTCAATCAAGATTTCAATCATGATTAAAATCAACTGATATTTTAAAAAAATCATTGATTTAAATCCAACTTTAAAAATTTTTTTTATTTCAAATGTAGTTTAAGATATTTTGTAGTACTGTAATTTAGGGAAGAAATGCCGCACCCTTGAAAATTGGCATCGTTTTGTAAGAAATAGGCATAATTGCCGCACTCATCTTAAACAGCGCAGTAAAAAAAATATATATTTTGCCCTATTAACACGTCAATAGGTATACAAAAATAACATGAATATGGCTAAATTAATGGAATTATTAAAATAACTAATTATCTAAAAATGTGTAGAATTAAAATATTTACAAAGTGGAATCGATTATCCAAAACTCCAAAATCCGGAAAAAACCAAAATTCGAACTTTTTTCTTGAAGCATTTTTCTAAAAAACTGTTTTGATCTGTTTTTTCTTTATTTTTAATCTTAATATATATACAATAAAAGATAAACTAACCGGCATGCTTGGGAAGCGCTGATTTCCAGATAGTTGAGCACTACAAAATCTGTCATCAAATAAGAGGGGGGGGGGGGCATCAATGTAACAGTGAAAAAGGAAAATGATTTTTTGTCCTATTTTCTTGTCATCTGGAAGTCGATCAAATAATTCTTTCATTATTATTAAATTTGCATTTGACAAAGTTAATTTTGACGAATTAAAAATAAAGATAAACAATATTTTGTGTTAGGATATTATTTCAAATTTATTTATTAATCTTTTATAATGTTACTTTATTTATAATTAGACGTTTCAAAGATTTTAATTTAGGACAAAGATGATTAACAGATGCTTCTCTTACTTCATGTGCTAAAAAAATAAACATCAACATAGGAAATAACAAAACTTACTCCGGCAAGAAGGTGAAACAAGTCACCATAATAATGAGTCCTTTCTGCATGGCTAAGAACATTATCAGATGCAAGCTGTAACGCCCGATTTCCCCTCCTCTCAGATCACGATAAAAACAAATTAGTTGTCAGCACTTTTTTTGAGTGGCTGGGCTCAGACAGTGGGCTTTTTTTGAGGGGGGGCTAATTTTCTGAAAACTTATTGTATTTAAGTAGAAATTTGGTAAGCTGCCTAATTTATTATTATCTGAATTTGCTGAAAATTTAAATACAATTGGATGATTATAAACAGAGATATCAATTATTTTTTTAATAATAAGTAAGAAAAAGAAAAGGGTACCATTTCGTTACTTCTGTTTGCTGTTTATTCTGCTGAAAAATATTTTCTCGGCAGACGACTGGAAAGAAAATGTTTGAAGTGATAAAAATACAACTATAAAACAAAAGAGAAACTAACTTACCCTGCAGTATCTTTTTTTTTTTAAATTTCCAGTTCAGTGTATATATTCTAAACACATTCAGTTATAAAATATAATATTCTTGTGTAAATATAGTATTTAAAATATAATATAGTGTAAAGACCTTTGTAAATAATTCTTTAAAAATAATGATTTCTTATTCTTGAGTAAGTAAAACAATAAAAAAAAAATAGTTTGGGATAAATAATTTCTCTGTAGTTACTGTGCATTTGATTGTGTTCCTTTCGATGTGCAAGAATACTAGGAAACACATGTCTGTCTGTCTGAAAGAAAGTTTTTTTTTTTTTTTTCCATGAAGCGTTCTTTTATGAAATGCAATTCCATAGCTTCTTGTGCGGAAGGATTAATTGGTCTCTCTTCACGTCGTTTTTTCCTTCGTCTTCCTCTCAGGGGTCACAGACCTGCGCCAAACTGCACCAAACGAAAATATCTGCTAAAATCTGCTACAAATGAGTTATTTTGACTGTTTCTGCGCCGAAACGGCCATTTTGTTTTTTCCTTCTGCGGCCAAATTTAATTTCTTAGCGCCATTTTGTTTCCTCTAAATCTTTCAATGTACGTTCTAACTTCGATCGTCCACTGACTTTCCCCTCCCGTGATGACGACATGAGAGTAACCCCACCTACCCTCTCCAACCTATATTATTGGATGGTTAGGTGATGACGTTTTCAAGGATGTATATCGAAGGTTGTTTTGTGGAAGCGCAAGTGAGTCAGTCCTTGTTCTGAACACAGACTTGTTGTACAGTTCTCTCGCTCATAGAATGCGTACCCGTCATCAGAAGAAGGAAAAAAATGGCATTGGAGAAATTATTTTCAAAAGGTAAGTGATTTATTATTAAATATTATTATTTTGCTTTAAAAAGTAGTTGGAAGGGATCGCATTATTATCATTATTCAGATTACTTTTTTTTTTCCCCCTGCAATGAAAAATATTTTAAGAACTTCCATGCACCACGTGACTTCAGCGCTAAAAAAGTAGTAGGAAGGTATTGCATTACATTACTATTATTATTATTATTCAAATTGTTAGTCACTTGTTTTTTTTTGACAACGAAAAATATTTCAGATACGTCCGTGCAACACGTGACTTCTGCGCTGAGCGGGATTAATATTTTTGTTCTAGACTTTTTTTTTAAATTTTTTTTCATGAGAAGAAAAGCATATTAAGTTAGTCATATTTGATACGATACCCGGAAAATTTATAGATTTCACATAATTCTAAAAAAAAAAGTGAAAGGAAAAAAATAAATATTTAAAACATTGTAGCAGATAGATTTTTCGAAAATAAAGTTATCGATTTTAAATATGAAAGTAATGTACATGTCTTACGTTTAATTATATAAATATTAGTATAGATTCTGATATCTACAATTTAAAAATAAACTTTATTATTTCAGTAATGTTGTATGTTGGGTATGATCTGCACGGGCCGATTTTTATTCACGAAAAACTCAGGTCGGGCGGGACCGGGCTTAGTCTTTACTTTTTACGACCCGGACCTTTCTTTTTTTCTGCACGATTCGGTCAGGCGTGTTACATTTCTTTTGTTCAGAAGCGGAACTGGATCTGGACTTAATTCTTCCTAGTAGTCTGCAAAGATCGAAACTTTCAGTCCCATTCTCGATCTAACCTTTGTTTTTCAAGCCGTCATTTTTAGACCATCTCAGCATGTGCCAAATCGGCAAAAGGATGCCTGACCCGACAACTTTTTCAAAATCCATGTGAAAACAATACGATATATTTACAACTGATCATAAGATTATTTTTGCTCGCCCCAAACTTTTGGCTTTTCTATCGGACCATGACTTTTTTTTTTCTGTTGTACTACGATCCGGCCGCAGGGTGTTCAGGTTGAACTTTTATCTTTTTTATCGGCTGAATTATTTTTCTATCGGGCCGAGCCCAGCGAATTCATTTTTTTTAACAGATCGGCCCAGGCCTGGAAATATTACCGGCCTGTGCTGACCTCCATTTTGGGTTCCACTTGCTACTTTGCCAAATGTCTAGATTATTATTATTTTTAATTTGTTTAAATATTATATTTATTTTTCCCCCAAATGGTTAAAAAAGAATAGCGTAGATGTGTCAGTAATGGATTAAGGAATTACACTTAAGGAATTTCTTTAAAGTTAATTTTTTAATTAATAGTTATAATTATTATACCAGTTTTTTCATCAATTATAATAATGGATGGATGCAAAAAGTGAATGGTTATCACAAATATTTTATCAATTATTATTATTTGTATCCTAATTGTTAAATTTATTTGAAAATAACTATTTTGTTTCATTAGTATGCTTTCATTAAATTGTGGTTCTAAAGACAATCATAAAAACAATTATATCTATTACTTTTTGTGGGGTGTCCATTACTGGATTTTTGTCTGTTTTGATATATTTCTGTTATTTAAAACTAAATTTTCCTAATCCTAATTGTTAAATTTATTTGAAAATAACTATTTTGTTTCATTAGTATGCTTTCATTAAATTGTGGTTCTAAAGACAATCATAAAAACAATTATATCTATTACTTTTTGTGGGGTGTCCATTACTGGATTTTTGGCTGTTTTGATATATTTCTGTCATTTAAAACTAAATTTTGATTCATATTAAGAAATGAGACTATAAGAATGGTTAAATATTGTTGATAGATTAATATAATATTGAAAAAACTGAAATATATTAATTAAGTTATAACTATTAATAAAAAAATAATTTTAAAAGAAATTCCTTAAGGGTGTCCATTACTGGCACATATATCCTATATCCTCTGCCTAGTGCATATACTCCCCCTTTTTATACGACTACATCATTGGATGAGAATCTTTTGTATTTCGGCAGATTTCTGATTTATTAAAAAAAAACCTCTTCTCTTAAAATTTTCTCCAACAAAGAAACCCTAAGCAAAATTTAAAAACTTTATTATTTTTTAAATTTACTTCTTTGTTTTTTTATTGCAATAATATTTAATCAATCATCTAAACCTCTCTCCCCCTCCCCACCCAAAAAAAAAAAAATGGCGGGAGTATACCAAACTCCATCTCCCCCCCTTCCCCCACCGCACACACACACACATTAAAATTCTCTAAATGCAATATTTGAAATCTTCAACTATCTAAAATATTTGTGGCTAATTCCATGCATGAATGTAGTGTAAGTCACATAGTCGCAAAAGTTTACCGTTCTGGGCCACCAGTATTTTATTATAAAAATTGTTCACTGTATTTAATTGTAGATATATGGGATTGGATAAATCAAAATTTCCTTTACTATAATACTAGTAGTCAAACACCGCAGACATTAACATCTCTGTGACTGACACTACATCCACTCATGTAATTAGCCTTGTATAGTATTTTTTTTCTGTTAGTTCTTGAAAATTAAAGGGATTTTATTTATTTATTTTTTTTCAATTATTGTAGGTCGATCAACACAGTTTAATCCAGAAGTCCTAATTGAAATTGACTGTAATGGTGATCTGATATCCACATGGTGTAAAGCTGGGTTTAAAAAAGAAGGCGGCATTTGTTTTGTCTGCTCAAAACCAATTAAATGTAATCAGCATGGTGTTACAGCGGTAAAGAGACATGCAGAACTAAAATATCATAAGGATAACTGTGACAAAGTTCGAAACGCAAATGGCGGTATTAAAAAATCTTCACAACAATACATAGCTGATGGTTTTAATCTCGCAACTAACTCTCATGCTGACAAAGTCACAAAAGCTGAAGTTATGTTTTGCACCTCTGTAGCCGTACATAATTTGCCATATGCTTATGGCAGTACTGCTACATCAATTTTTCCAATGATGTTTGAAGACAGTAGTGTAGCAAAAGATTTTAAATGTAAAAGTACAAAAGTTTCTTACTTAATTTCTGATGGTCTTGGACCCTTCTTTAAAGAGAAACTTATCAATGAAATCTATAAAACACAATGCCATTATGCTGTACAAATCGACGAAACGCCAATACCAGAGAAAAGGGTAAATCAGTTAGACATATTGTTGAGGTATTGTGCTGATAATAATGGAAAAGTTATTATTCGTCATTGGGAAACATGCCACATTGGCAGTGCTACAGCTGATAAAATTATTGCGTGTGTACAGAAATCCTTAGAAAGTTTGCCTAGTAATAAACTTTTAAGCGCTTTTTCAGATGGTCCTAATGTGATGAAATCCTTCAAAACAAAAATGATGGATTTATATCCAGGTTTGTTAGATATTGGTGAATGTGTTTTGCACAAAGTTCACAATAGTTTTGTCTATGGATTAAATGTATTTGGCGCAGATGTCGAAAATTTGATCATAGACATATATTACTTTTTCAAGCGATCTGCAGTACAAAGTGAGAAAGTTAGAGAACTCCAAATTAAACTGGGCTTACCTGAGCATGTTTTTCTTCGACATGTTAGCTCAAGGTGGCTCACTTTGGAAACTTCCATCACTCGAGTGATAGAACAATTTACTGTACTTAAAGAGTTTTTCAAAAACAAAACTCAATCGAGATGTGAAAGCCACAGACTGTCTAATATCAATCAAGCATTTAATGATAAAAGTCTCTTTCCAAAACTTTTATTTCTTCAAAATGTCTCAAAAATTTTTGTTCGTTTCTTGACAATGTATCAAATAGAATCATCTATGATTCATACTCTCTATGATGAAATGGCATCACTTGTAAAAACCATGATGGGTAGATTTCTGAAAGAGGAATTCTTTCGAAATAAACAAGTGACAGATATTCAAATTGCTGATATAGAAAAGGGGGACAACTGGTGTAAAGTTGACATTGGTGCTAACACCGAAAAGTCTATGGAAAGTTTAGGCCACAAAGATAAACAGTTCATTCGTATGGGTGCTCGATCTTTCTATACTAGTGTCACCAAATACCTTTTAAAATCTTTACCATTTCAGAACGAGATTCTAAAAAATGTAAGGTGCTTGCATCCATCTTACAGACTTAAAGAAGCATTACAATTTATGAAATTTTTGGCAATACAGTTGCCCAATGTCATACCCATTCAAGAAGTATCTTCTGTGACGGATGAATTTATTAGGCTACAAGCCGAAGAAAATGATAACATATACCCAGAGACAGCACTTGACACATTGGAAGAAGATGAATTGTCAGAAGAGGAAAAGGGTATACCTGAACTACCAAAGGCAACAACTGAGCCAATTGATGAATATTGGGAACGTATTTTAAAAATAAAGGATGCCACAAACAACTTAAAATATAAAAATTTAGGAAAGTTAGTAAAAGCTCTACTTTGTTTACCCCATGGTAATGCAGATGTGGAGAGAGGTTTCAGTACGAATAAACGCATGTTAGAAAATAGAAGTTCTTTAAATTTGTATAGTATAAATGCACTACGAAAAATAAAATGTCATATAAAAACAAGTTGTGACAATAAAGTAGAAAATTTGCAAATCACTGCTGAGTTGCTGAAAAATGTTAGACTTTCTTATCAAAGGAAAAATGACAGACTACAGAAATTAAAAACAAAAGTTAAGCATGCTAATGAAAGTAATACTGATGAAGCCAATGATGCACAAAAACTGCAGGATGAAGAGAAAGAACTATCAGAGAAACCTGAAAGCAGTCCAGACAATGCTTGCAAATGCTCAACAAACCATTTCAAATGGAATTAAATCAAACAATATGACAACAATACAAAGTGGTCAAGTATTGCTTGAAGAAGCAACATCAAGAATAAACAGTATTCTTACAGCTCAAAATAAAAATAAAATTGAGTTAGCTAAAATTAAACTAACAAATAAAAAGCAAAAGAAAGTTTAATTTAACAAATTTTAAGTGTTTTGTTAATGTACGTTTGTATGCAAAAAATTTTTCAGTTTCTTCAGCTTTTGTTGTTTTTGACTTGTTCACAACATTTATTTCATTAGATTTAAAACAGTTGGTAAATGTTTTGATTCATTTTGTAGAGTTAAATAATATTAATAGCAAATGTTTAAGGATTAATGTAATTTATTTAATATTATAAATAATTATTTTTATCATATAAATAGAATTTTCATTAAAGTAATTTTTCTTGAAAGAGGCAATCAAAAAGTTATCTTGCAGCAACTTCGTTTTCTGCTACAAAAATAAATGTTTTTCTCATGTTGCTTATTGTATGTTGCTATATTATTTGTCTTTCTGCTTTCAAAAATAGCTTTTGTTCCTGTTGATGTGTTCGAGTAAGTGCAGGTAAACAACTTTAATTATTTGCTAAAAAATGAATTTTGCTGCTACAAAAACTGACTTTTCTGCTACAAAAAACCGATTTTGTTGCTACAGAATTTTTTCTTTTTCTCCCAAAACTGCTTTTCCTGTTCCAAAATTGTTTTTTTGCTGCTCCAAAAACATATTTTCCTGCTCCAAAATTGTTTTTTTGCTGCTCCAAAAACATATTTTCCTGCTCCAAAATCCATTTTTGACTGCTCCAAATCTTTGAGTTAATGTGACCCCTGTCCTCTTTTTTTCGCCGGGAATCACGGCTGTGGGTGGATGATGCAACATGATTCTGAACAGTTATTCTGTACCATCCAGCTGTACTTCTTATTTATGTTATATTTTTATATTTTATAACATTCATTGTCATGAGCATAAATAAATTTGTTTTAAGCCAAATCAGTGGCTGTGATAGTTTGAGAATGCTAACAGTAAAGTTTCTAAAATAGCAGTAAAAATTTTCACCTGTTTATGGGAAGAGAAAA
Source organism: Maratus michaelseni (assembly GCA_963931845.1). Taxonomy (NCBI): domain Eukaryota; kingdom Metazoa; phylum Arthropoda; class Arachnida; order Araneae; family Salticidae; genus Maratus; species Maratus michaelseni. The sequence goes on along the minus strand of OZ007599.1, from coordinate 173,392,513 downwards.
ATAAAGGAGCTCTCGAATTTTTCTGGTTAGTTGAATGCCGGATACTCGAGCTTTTACTGTATATATATATATATATATATTATTTGTATACATGTTGTTACAAAGTTTCATTAACTAGGTTAAGCCATATTTAAGTGAGACTTTTGATAATTGGTGAAAGAAAATAATTCTTGAAAGGATTTTACTGACTAAAAAAATGAGATGGCAGAATGAATTCTGCACCCCTCAACTTTTGGCAACCCCTGTCGTGCTCGTCGACGTAACTGTTCGGAGTTTTCCATGGTTTTCTTCGAACCCTGCCGTAAATAGGGGTTAGGATCCTTTAAAGACCCCCACGGAGGGTAATCCTCCCTAGGGCCTATATTCCTTGTGTAGATAATCGATCGTCATAAACTCAACCAACCAACCAACCAACCAATTTTTGGCACCCAGTGCAAGAGCTCTCCCCCATCCCACCCTCCCATTTTGCACGGCCCTGAGGGGAACAGTGCTCTGAAAAAATTATTGCAATGCTAACAAGAGAATTTCGCATTAATATATATAATAATTTCGCAAAAATAAACTTCCAAGACAATTATTGAATAAATAATCAAAAAGATTTTAGAAAAATCTTCACTATGGGTTCGTTGTAAGAACAGGAATTTCAAAATCACGCATTGACATGGGATTGTTATAACAGATGATTCAAAATAAGTTTAAAAAATAAACTTCCAAAACAATTATTGAATAAATAATCAAATCGATTTTAGAAAAATCTTTACTATGGGTTCGTCATTAGAACGGAATTGCAAAATCGCACATTAACGGGGAATTGTTATAACAGAGGATTCAAAATGCGTTTAAAAAATAAACTTCCAAAACTATTATTGAATAAATAATCAAAAAGATTTTAAAAAAATCTTCACTATAGATTCATTGTAAGAACGGGAATTTCATTAACGGAAGATCGTTATAACAAAAGTTGAAAGAACCAATGACAACAACATAGTCTTTACTTTCCAATGAATATAATGTAATGTTTTAATGAGTAATATGAAAAAGAAACAAAAGAGTTAAATTTCCATTGCTAACGTCAGAAAACAGCTTTCTTATTCTATGTTTCTATAGTGCAGTGCAATAAAAAGGAATTTCCATTGTGGCTCCCTGTCCCTCCTTAATCCATTCACCATATTTTCTCCCAAAAGGGGACTCCTGTATTGCATTCCTTTGGTACCATCGGAACTTTCACTTACCATTGGCAACATTGCTTCGCGATCGAGGTGAAAATTATTCAAAGAAAAAAACAATTCCTAACACTGAATATTTTGCCCAAAATTTTCACAAACGCCGCCCCGGTATAAACGCCGCATTTCGCAAATTTTAAACTTGTAAACGCCACGACGTTTCTTCCCTAAATTACAGTAAATATTATGTTTTGACAAAAATGCATCGTAAATTTAAAGAGTGGTAAAGATTGAGAACTCAAAATCCATGATTTTGGAATTTTATTTAAATCAAATATCACACTTTATGCTCGTTACAAGCAAGCTTTGAGTCCAACACATTTTTTATCCTATCTTTTGGATCCCCGTAATGCAGGAGAGAAATTAACAAGCTCAGAGAAAATGTCAGCATTATTGTTTGCTAAAGAGAAATATGGTGATGCCTATTATAATAAAGTTTGAAGCAAAATCTGAATCATTCAATGAATTCTTGTTTGAATCTAATATAGTGAAAGAATTTAGAATGGTGGAAGGCACATGTTACAGTTATCGAAAAGGATAATACAAAAAAAACTTATAGAATTCATGATCAACCAGCTTTTTACTGCAATAGCTTCATTTGCTACAGTAGAATGATTGTTTTCTGCTTTAGGTTAGGTGCAATCGAAAATTAGGAATTGATTAGGTTTAGCTGCTAAACTCATTTTTCTGTACCAGCACTTTAACAAAAAAGAAAAGTTAACATCTTAATTTGTTTCCAAAATTGTTTAAAATTTTTATGTGCTGCAGTTATTTTTATTTTAACTAAAATACTTAAGGTTAAATTGATTTTTCACATCTGATTTGCAGCATTCCATGCATTTTGTGTAATAAAATATTTTGATAGCCTAAAATGTTGCCTTTTGAATCATTTATATAAATTGTGTAATAATATTAATATAAATTGGTAATACTTATAGCATGCATGTGATTGTGTATAATTTTTGTTTTATAAATTACAAGAAAAGTCATAAACTAATATTGTGTGAGGTTTTTAAAAAAAATTTTTAAAAAAATCACGAACCCTGTTTATTATAGAGGAAAGCAAAACCAAATACAGTCAACTCCCTCTAATCCGCACAGCTTGGGACCAAAGGTTGTGCAGATTATAGAATTTTGCGGATTATAGGTCATTACTTTGTTTACTTTTTTTTTCTCCTGTAATTTTATCGTGAATTAATTATTAATGCATAAATTGGTAAAAAAGAAAGATATTGTACAACATTGGGTTATTTAAATAAAAATCACATATTTAAGGAAACATTATTTCAATTTTATTTTACAATTTCTTTTGTTTGTTTTTACAACTATCAAACATTATCAATTGTCATTTGTTTGTGAACTTTTGACTTTTGGTCTAGTACTTTTTTTTTGAGTCTATGTATAGTCATTATTTCTTGTTCTGAAACTAAACTCTGTTTCAGAAGAAAATCCAGATATTTACAACCCATATCTAAGCCCTGCTCAAGAGTTACTTTTTCACCTTCATCATTATACTCTGTGTCACAATTATCCTATTTTCAGTAGAATTCATAAGAGTAGTATTTATAATGTCATCATCTGCGAAACTGTAATTGGAGCTTCATCTTGGGAAGATTGTATTTCATCCATTCAAGAAATCAGGCACAACAGTTAGTGAATTTTTTGGGTTTAGTTTTGTGTTAGTGAATTTTTCTGCAGATTTCTGTTTAGCACTATCCAAACACCAAACCGAAACCACAAAAGTCAACATCATCACCATTACTGTCTATAAATAAAGATGCTAACCTCAAACTATGCCTTGTACCTACTAAAGTGTCTTTGCATGCATCAGACAAGAGAAAAATTCAGCCCTTAATTGTAAATTGCCTTATATTCTTCTCCATATTAGCTGATAAATCATAAGTTATAATTCTGCGCATAAATTCCATTTTGTATTGACATTTCATGTTACGAATAATTCCTTGATCCATTGGCTGAATAAGAGAATTTGTATTCGGAGGAAAAAGTAATGTAGAGATGTCTTTTTGTAATATTTTTGTATGTGCAGCACAATTGTCTAAGAGCAGTGATATTTTACAATTTACAGGCAAACTGACTTTTGTACTCTAATGAATACAGGCTTTTATAAACAGTTTTCAAACCATTCTGTGAAAACTTGCTGGGTGACATCATGATTTTTTATTGTTACAATATGTAACAGACAGGCAGAAAGTTTCCTGATTATGACTTTTTATTTTCAGTTGAAAAATAAAATTTTATTTCATTGAAATGCAAAAATTTAAATGAAGGAACTGACTACCGAATCAAATTGCCGCCTTTTGAATTTCTCTTGTAAAGTTAATGGTAACTAAATTTTCACTGTTTACATCTGAAACAGTGTGCGGATTATAGGCGTTTGCGGATTATAGGGTTGCGGATTAGAGGGAGTGTACTGTACCTTATTATTAGTTGCTTCTTGAAGCCAGAATTTCCCACATAATTTAATGTAGTTTTACATACATACTCTACATTTATCATTGTACCATAGTATTTTAAATATATGATTAGTTCATCGCATTTTTATTAATAAGTGATTATTTATGAAAAATCAAATCATCTGGTCTTATCCCACTGAGGTAAAACTACTTGGACAGGAGTTATCTTTCAGGAACTGAAAAAGTTGACTTTCTTTTAAAAAAAAGCAATATATTTTATTTTGGAACTAATCTAATATTTCAATTATGAGTCTAATGATTTAATAGTTAAAGTCAAAATAATTATCTTCATTACAATTTGAGAAATTTCAGAAAAGAAATTCAGCTCTTTATCAGTTTTATAAAAATCATAATCACTCTTGTATATACAGATTTGATTGCCTTTTCTCAAACAGTGTTTATGGGTTCTTCAATTTTTTTCCCTATATCTTTTTTTTTTAGTCCATGGGATACCCAGTTTTACCCCAAGAGAATGACGGGTTGCAAAGCAAGTCATAAAATTGTGCCTAAAGTTTCATTATGGGAAATATTTATCCTATTAAATATGCTGCACACCATAATATAAAAATAATAATACAATAAAAATAATATTCAATAATTTTAAATGTGTTCATATTTAAGAATTTTGGAAACTATCGGACGTCAAAACAAAAAATGTAAAATTAACTTTCCAACACAGAAACTGCACAAAATGATAGTATGGAGATTCTGTAATGGCTGCTGCTTCTTTTTGCATGGGGCTAAATATTTCAACCTTTTAACCACTAGAGGGCTGCTGAAATTGGTATTTGGTTTTTACCTGACTCGATGGTTTTCACCCTACTTTCCTCTATTATATTTAGCTACAAGATTATTATTCAGGTAAAGCATGATTGTGCTTTATTGTGATAAGTTTATTTAACAAAAGTAATTTCAATAGAAAAATTTCTTTTTATGTTTCATATGACATTTATTTGGAAAGTGTTTAAAAAAAACTATGCATATTTTCCTTATTCCCAGCTTTCTTTTAAAATAACAATTTTTATTTGCAAACATTTTAAATGTATTTAAGATAATTTCTCTTCTTGAATTTTCCCATGGAGATATATGTTTTGTGCAATTAAAGGATTTTTGCTGGTTCCCGTCCTGGGATATGCCAAAACAGAGTATGTGAAATGGGAGACAGCAGGGGGGGGGGGGGCACATCTTAAGAGTTATTATTTTTATTTTTAGTGTCACCTTAAATTAATCAAAAACCAATTCATACCAATATATATATATATATATATATATATATATTCTTTAGAACAATGTTCTTTATATATTTATGAAGAATTTCTAAGCTTTATTATTATATTAAAGGAGGTTTAATATTGTTCACATGTGCCCCACTGATGGGTTGAACATGTTAAAAGTAGTTTTGAACATGTTCGGGCCACATGTGAACAAAGCATACAGAAACACCCCATACATGTATAAATTGTTAAAACAGGCTATAGAAGCTATTTTTCATCTTGTTCAAAGCATTCTTTATCAAAATCCTATTAACCTTTTTAGTATTATAATTTAATGTAATAAAAACTTGTTTTGAGTGATTAAGCAATTTTAGGCCTTATTTTAGTTTAAACTCCTTGATATTTGTTTTAAATTTAAAGCAAAAATAAGAAATGTGTCATTGTAAAAATTAGAAATTAAAAAAGTTATTTAAATTTTCTGTCTCCTTGCAACACATCTTAAATTTAAATGTAAAAAATATTTTCACCAGTTACATTCTAACCCAAAAGGAAAAGAAATATGGGTTGGAACTTATAAAAATATAATTTTTTTAATGTATATACTAATGCCCACCATAATGAACAAACATAAAATTTCAGCAGTTTTGTTTTCATAGCTGTGTTTATCATTTGGGAACAAGACTCATTTTCTTAAACCCGAATTGTGCCAAGTCCCCTGTAAACAGGAAGTACGTATTTCCTAAATAACATGTATGTAAAAAGGTAATATTATTTAATTATTACTTACTTTGCATTATTTATTTCAGTGATGCAATTAACATGCATGTCTGTTGCCCCAGTATATTTAACTAAGGAAAATGTGTATGCATACAGGGAAAACGTAATTTTTTTTCCGTATTTGAGTAGCAGCCCTGTCATTGAAATAAATATTTTTGCATGGAGGTATGGATGGAGGCAGATTCGAAAGTCATTCTTCTAAAACTTATTTTTGCATGGATTTGTTTTTGTTATTTAATAAATGTGCAGTTATTATAGATCTTTAATTTTCATTGAAAAAAAAAAATTGGTATGTTAAACAAGCAGTTTTCTTAAAGGAAATATAGCAAATGCATTTGTTAATTACTGAATATTACAAATATTCTGATTTAGTGTGTAGATTTTATTCGTTTGAACCTTTTCTCCGTAAAATGTTTTATTTATTTTTCCAGATTGACATTTCAAGAGCTTCAGCAATTTCAGAAATTTGATAGCAATCATGACGGAACTGTGTCAGAAGATGAAGCAAAAGTAAATTCCTGCTTTAAAATTTAATTTTTGTTATATATGTTCTACATGAGCAAAAGTCACTAGACAGTTTAGAATTTAGAAGTTTTGTCAAATATCTAGAGAAATATTTGACATTGTTCTTGAAGTTTGGGGTGTAAAGAGTGTTTGAACTCATATTTTTCAGCTTGAAATGATATTTTGTGTAAGAATAGCATGTATATTCATAAAGAAGTAATGTTTCTTTTAAATTTTTCTGTATGTCTTTTGTGTATAGCATGGATAATTTTAAACCAAATTTCATGACACTTTTAGAAAACTTGACAAATTGCACAAGAAACATTATACTGCATTTAAAAATGAATATAGTGAATATTTCATATTATCATCAGCATAAATAGTTTTTAACTGCACATGTGTACATTTTTTTCTTTTATGACATAGTACAGCCAACTCTGTGAAATCTGCACACTTAGAGACCAAGAGATTTGCAGATTATGGAATTTGCGGATTATAGATCATCCATCCCTTTGTTTATATTTTATTTTTTTAAATCTGAGTATAAATTAAGAACAGTTACACAAAGAATGCAATAGAAAAGAAAAATACAATGCAAAATTCTTTTAATATATTTAATAGCTAAGTTAATATAAAGAAGAATTAAATTATATACAATACAAATTTTACTGATTATTCATTTTTTTTTAAACATTGGCACAATGGTAGGTTAAGCTTTGGTTTGTTGTCATTTTTTTTTTTTTCTGTAGTCTATGAACACTCATTACTTCATGCTCTGAGATAAAATTTGCTCAATAGCTATAATTTCATCATCAGTCGTTGATTGAGTTATAGTTGGCTCATCTTCACAAGCTAGCTATTGAACCAAATTTTGTTCCTCTAAAAATGCTAGAATAGCATTCACTGTATCTTTTGCAAAATTTAAAAGTTCATTGGTTTTTGCTTTTGCATCTCTAGTATGAAAGCTACTGAAATCTTGAATTTTGCTGCATTTGGTATCAATGAATAATAACTTGTAAGAAGATTTAATTGCATGTGGCATGCAAAAGTAGATTTAAATACATTCACAGAAATTTTGCTGAAAGAAATATTCACATGTATTATAAAATAAACAAAATGTTGAGATAAAGTCAGTTAATGTTACATTTTCATCGGCGTTTGAGTGAAGTGTATGCTTCAGTTATGCATAACCAACCAAACATCGGTGCCTATTTAAAATAAAACTTGCTATTTTGATTTGGTTGTTCTTTTATTTAGCTCAAATTATTATTTTTTGAATGCAGGGTACAAAATATATGAATTTTCTTCAATCACCATTTATTTCATTGGAAAATTGATAATTCATGAAAAAAACACCACATTTAACTTTATGTATGAGCTTAACCGTTAACTGCAATTTTCACTGTTTACATTCCAACATGTAGTGCGGATAATACACATTTGTAGATTATACATCGGCGGATTTCACAGAGTTGACTGTAGTAACTATATAGGGCAACTTATATAAAAAGGCTAGTTGAATATTGTGAAAATTCAGAATATCTAAAATATAGCGAGCTGAATTTCAGTAATTTTCTAAAAGTAACATGATGATTAGGGATTGTTCATAAACTGTAATTCATTTAATATAAAATATAGTAATTTATGAAATGCAATTTAAGTGATGTGTGTATTTTTCTTAATTTATAAATATGTGTATAGGTCTGAAAATTAAGAATTTTAGTTAGTAGCTAGTTGTCATTAGACCTTTTCAGATTAGTAGCCAAGCAGTGGACTTGTACAAGGTTTTGGCACTGCAATCTTTGAGATTATTTGCTGGTATGTTTTTTCATTAACCCTCTGACTGCTTACATTTTCTTTTCAAAATCCTTTTGACCAATATGTATCTCTATTATTACATATTTCAAATCATCATGTATTTGAAATATGTAGTATAGTTATCATTTGTATTTTTACCTTTGACTGTGGAATTTTTAAAACAAAATTGTTCAAAAATTGTGTATTATGTAAATTTTTCTAAAAATGTCTTGCTTGTGGAAATCACAGGATAAGCAGTCAGTATTAACTTCTAACTGCAGTTTTTTAATCAAACATGTTTTAACAAATTGTGAGGGTATTATATCAAAAGCTTTCATCTAATACCTCATTCATCATTGTGCATAGAACATTTAGCATTACTTTTAAAAGCAACACTGTATATTTTAAAATAGAAATTTAACCAAAATTTATGTTAGAAATATTTAGCAATACTTTTAAAAGTAACTAAGTATATTTTTGTGTTTAGAAGGTCTGCTTTCATCATTAAAGAAAAGTACATTTATCAGGCAATTTGTTTTTTTCAAAAGACTCTTTATAAGAATATTTTCAAAAATATTTAGTAATCCATTTCTCAGTTTTTCACAAAATAATAAATTTAAAAAAATTGTCTGGTAACTGCTGATTAAAAGAAAGTAATGATTTTGCATAGTTATGTAATACAAAATAGTATATTTTTAATATTTAACCTTCTGATTAAAAAGACATGTCCATTGGACCCTAAAGCAATTATCCATTCTTGTCATATAGACAAAAATTTCAAATAATAAAAATAAGTGTCTTCATTGCAATGTAATGTTTTTCTTCCTATTTTGTCTAAAAAAAATTTATTGTTTATTAGTATACTTATTATAAAACAGTAGTTGATTTGTATTTTGGTAAATGTATATATTTACATATATAGGTTCCTTGAACCTGATTAATAATAATTCTTGTATAGTCTTTTTATTGGTAGTCAGAGGGTTAATCTAATACCTTAATTATACTATCTATTCATTTATAAATTAATTTTTAGTCATAACAAAAAAAGAAATAGCAAGAAAGCAAATCAGCATCTGTGAAACAATCCCTTCCCAGTTCTGTAAGCTTTTCAATGCAGTTGTTTACCCTGACTGCCAAGAAATAAAATGATTTTCATCTAAGTTAGCAGCACCTATTGTTTATAACCAATTACCGGATTAGGGGTCAGTATTTGAAGTACCTGTATTATCCCATTTCATTGGAAAATACAATCATGAGCTCTAGTTAATCTTGTATGTTATAGCATGTCACAAAATGAATAAATACAGATTTCTACCACCATTAATAATTAAGTATGACAACAAAGTACTCAGAATAATCACAAAAAACAAAGTAGCTGGGTTGTGTATATTTAACCACCCTGTTTTTTGTTTAATTATGTAGCAAGAGGGGACTAGATAGGTTCTAATCTATGTGTGTATTTAGAATATCAGTAAATTTTATATAATACTGTGTGATTATTCTGTGAGTTATGATGAAATGGCAATTTGTGGAAATCCCTTATTGTTCAGTTATTTTCAGAAAGTAACTGAAATGTAGCTTGCTACATTTCTAATGTTTTTTTTAATTTTAATGATAATTGATAGTTTTTTTTATATGAGTTGCCTTACATAATTGACTACCAAGTTATGAAAGAAAAAATGTGCTATCATTCATGCATGTACAGTTAAAAATTATTTCATACAAATGCTCATATATATATATCTTATCAGATATTTAATATATTCATTTCTAATTGCAATATATGTTTATCTTGCTTTTTGTCAAGTTTTCTCTAAGTGTCGTGAAATATGGTTAAAAACCTACATATTATAAAAAATGAAAATTTCACTTTTTTATGAATGTTATTTTTAAGCAAAAGCTTACAGATTTTGTACAGGGAATGAAATAATTTGTTACAGTTCATTTGATCTTCTTATGTTATAGGGTGATTACAAATATATATATATGTATAAATATAGTTCAATTTGTTGTTGGTCTTCTAATTGCCCTCATGACTAAATCTTCATTAAAAAAAAATGTTTTTTACATGCCAAAAGTTCAAGAGCAGAAAAGTTCAAGGAAAGTTCATCAAGTATTTCTCTAAATATTCAACAAAATGTCTAAAGTGAAAAGTGTCTGGTGATTTTTGGCCATGTAGTGTATTTACTCTATTTTTTGACATCTTTGATCATATCCGTGAACAAATTTAATCTTCTGCATAAAACAAAACATTTTAATTTCTTGTTTTAGTTCTTTCTTCATATGAAAGATTCTATGGCTGTTGACGAATTTATTAACACTGGATGGATGATAATGAAGCCAATTTATCTTATGGATAAGGTATTTGCTTACTTATTATATATTACTTTTTATGTAATTTTAAATTATGTCCTAAATAGTATTTGATTGTTTTTTTCTTCTTTCCCTTCAGACTGAATATGTTGAGCAAGTTATGTCCCATCCTCAGGAATCTGTAACGGAACCTGCTCCTATCGAGCAAGATGAAAAAGATTTGTCAAATGAACCAGAATTAGAAACTGAAGAATCAGATGATGAGACATATCAAGAAGTAAGTTTGAGTTTTTTGTTTTAATTTATTGAGATGACAGTAAATCACATTAATTGAATAATTATTATGAATATTTTTTAGGTCATGAAAAATTTTCATCCTGTAAAGATTTTATATAATTTGTATTACTATATACAAATAATAAATTATAATATAGAGTATGTAATTAAATATCTATTTATTGGTGATGACAGGAGATACTTAAAAGTAAGTTTTGAAGATAACACGAAGTAAGTTTAATTTTAGCTGTAAAATTATTTTTGCATGATTGTTTTGCATGAAGTTCTTAGCCATTAAAATGATCTTGGATAAACACATCTGACCTTGGAATACTTCATTATGCTACAGGGTGATCAAATAGCTAACATAAATGGTACAGAAGATGCATTATTTAATGAAAATCTTGATCATACTTGTTACCTAAATTTATGAATTCTGAATAACTCACATGCTATTTTTTTCCAGTTGAACAGTATCTGCTTAACACAAGATGGGAGAGGGGAATTACATGCCTAAAAAATGTGTCCCTTTACATTTACTGGAATTTTGTTTTTACTATTTTTTTTATAAAATGTGATTTCAAAAACACACTTAAAACACAGTATACACTTTACTATAAAATATAAATAATTAACAAATAGTATTCTGAGCTGGAACTCTTATGAAAAATTTTGTATGTCTTGCTCCAAATTATAATTTGTGAAAGCATTTTTTTTAACAGATGGTCTTTATACATGAAGTTTCCACTAACAAAATTATTCAAAATATATTCCCATAGCTGCTAATTTGTACGTTTTTTTCTTACCACTAAAATTTAATCATAAATTTTGCCCAATTTCATTGCCTTACGGGTAAAAAGATTTTACATAATTAGTATTACTGTATACAAAATAAAGATTATATTGTTAATGTAGTTAAATATTTATATAATTTTATAGATTCTAACGTTTTTTGCTGATTAAATAATGCAAGAATGTCTATTAAATTTTAGTGGTAAGCAAACATACAAGTTGGCAGCTATGTATTCTACATCATGTATTTGATAGATAAAATATTTGAATTATTTTGGCTTATATATATGTATTTTGACTTATTGTATATAATTAAAGTTTTATTGTGGGACACATATATATACTATTAAAAAAAACAACTTGAAAATTCAAATGGTGCAATTTTAATTTTTGGACTTAAAACTTTTAAGTATCATATGGTTATGAAATTATTTGATATTTCAATTAAAACATGTATAAATGTATATGCATTTCAATATTTGTGTTTTAGAAATTGTTTTACATAATACTATTTCGCCATGCAATGACCTCATAAATCTTTTTCTATTTTTTAATATATTGGTGTTTTCCTCATGTTCATGCCAATTCAGTAGATGAAATTTTGACATGTAATGGCTTACATTTTACATTTTTTTCCTTGACAAATTAAGTTTTAGTACATGCTTTAAAAACATTTTGGTTTGTGTTTTCTTCCCATTTTTTTCATCTATGTAATGTACATATCAAAAAATGATTTTTAAATTGTTTAAAGGCATTTTGTGTTGCACATTTTAAAATGCTGAATTAAGAAAGATTCATTGCATTTAGTCTCATTGCATAATTCGTATCCAATCCTATTTTATCAGGTAATCACTTTTAGTTAAATCATTATTACATGCACTTATACATAGTACACTTAACATCTTAGCAAAATTGAATTTATAAATACTACAGTGCATATTAATTATCAGCGCTAATCATTTTTAGAATTTTAAATTTTTCTGTATTGTTTTATATATCCTATTATTTCTTTGACAAGGAAAAGAAAATTCAAAAAGGTATTCAAATCTTGCTGTAAAAATAACTTTGTTTCACAGTTTAAACCATCTGTTAAAGAGAGAATCGTCACCAGTTTTTCTGCTAATTGTATGCCTCGAGTAAAATATTTTCTGCTATAAAACTGTGCATACTTGTGTGTGTGGAAAATTTTCTAATTCTCTCCTACCTTCATGAATATTTAATTACTAAAAAATAATAAGTGTGTCCTTGGCTATTTGATCTTGTAAATAAATTAAAAGTATCACATTTCCTTTTTGTTAAAAAATAATTATATTTGCATACATAATATAGTTATTTGAAGAATATCTTTATAAATTGTTTTCCATTCTTCAATATATCACTCCTGCCCCCTTCTCATATACAGTTTATTAGAAGATATTCTTAAATGAAAATAAAGACACATTTTTAAGTCAACAATTAAGTTAGATTTTGTTTCAACAGGAAGATAGTTCTTTAGATGAAGAGGATCTTTTGGAAGATGGCGATTATAAAGAGAGGCCAGTTTTTCCCCCTAAAAATGATAGCGAAGAAACGAAGCAAGAGGAACCTGAATATGATGAAGAAACTCAAAAGCTTGTCAATAGTAAGCTTAAAACACCACACATATAAGAGTTATGTTATTACGTTGTTTTTAGATTTTAATGATCTACTTATATATTATAGTTGCAAACGAGGCCCGCAAAGAATACAAAGACACAGTTGATAAATTAGAGAAAATAAAGAATGATATAAGGTATTGTACTCTTGTTGATTATAACACACATAATACATGTATAGTATATGCATTATTTTGTATATATATATATACACACACACAGTGTTCGGATTTCATTTAAAATTTTATGAGTCTGCTTAACTCATAAATCATAAAACTATGAGTTAGTCAACAATAAAAAAGAGTCAATCTGGACAAATCACGAGTTAGTTTTTAACAAACTAATGAGAAAACACCTGTATATTTATTAGAATATTGATACATTGCACACATACTAATGAGTGCTGTAATTCATAAATAAGTATAATTAAAAATAATGGATTTGCTTTTCATTTTCTCAAAACCTTAAGTCTGTTAGATATAGAAAACTGTTAACAGTTTTGTTATACATGTTCAAATGCACTGACATTGATGAGTTTTTCCAATAAACCATGGAAGGTAGGATTAATTAAAAAAAAATAAGAAGAAAATTGAAATAAAATAAGATTGCAATTGGATTTTTGGAAGACTTTTCCCTTCTAACTCAAACTAAAACAATCCACCATTTCTCAAGAGCTTTTATTGCTAGTGAACATGACTGATAATAGGAATTTGGCTTGGGAGAGCAGACAATAACTAGATATTTGAAATGATGTGGGAGGGAGAAAAGAGCAAGTCATTTTTTGACTCGCTATTGTAAAGTTTGAGAGACGTGATATGTCAATTTTCTGGGATTTACACATAAAATGCAAATAAATGTGAACCCAGAGTCCAATTTTGGTTCATATATTCATTGATTAGCTTTTGTTAAAAATACATGATGAATATAGCTGCTTTGCACTTTTTATTATGATCGTTACTTGAAACTATGTAGCCATCTATTAGAGCATGAAAAATCTGTGTAACCTAGCTGAGCTGCAAATTTTTCGGCTTGGATTTTAATGATGGGCCCAGTTATCAGCAAACAAGAATTCCGTTGCTGAACAATCCATTTTAACAGAGCTTCATCCAAGTCCTCTTTTTCACACTTCAACTGTTTGCAATTGGTCACATTCGCTTCATATGCTTTCATTAAGAACTCCTTGTTTTTCAAAAGAGTTGACACAGTTTAAGAAGAAAGTCCATACTGCTTATATATAGCAACATTTTTTTTTCACCTTTATCTAAGAGTTTTAAAATTTTCTTACAAATAAAACACACTCTCAAGAAAAGGCTGAAATTAAGTTTTTCTTACACATAGTTCTGAAACTGATAATTATGCCTGATTTGGATTGGATCAAGCCATTGTCAGTGTCAAGCTAATTTTATGTAAAAAAGGCTGAAACTATTTTTATGAAATTTTGTATCTTATCATTTTGGATTACGAGAAGACCATTTGGCGAAGTCACATGTTTAAAAAATTTTGATTAGTGGGTTATTTTTGGGTCTCTACGGGTTAAGCTAATTTTATCTGAAAAACTGCTCTAACGATTTTGACTAAATTTTGTATTGTACCATATTGGATTATGAGAAGACCATTAGGCTAAGTCACATGTTTGCGAAAATTTGATTAGTAGGACATTTTTGGGTCACTTCATTCTAGTGTGAATGAAGGTTGAAACAGTTATTAAGTTGTTGAACAGTTGACAGTAAAGGAAGTCGCAAAGTTGGCAAAATTTGACTTTCAAGATTACCAATGCCAAAACATGCTTGGCACTGAATGAAGTAATGTTGTCTATTTTGGTGATATTTGTAAAAAAAATTTGACGACTTGGTGAAAAAAATTAGTTTTCAGGACTGAAGGAATTTTCAAGAACTTCCCAATAGGAGCCTAGATAGACGATTCAGCCAATAATTCACAATATAACAGAAAGCATAATTCTGGTAGTTCAGAGCAGTCTGCTCTGAATTTATTGTTATATTGTACACATGGCTTAGTTGAACACAGTTAATTTTAACTGAGCATAGCTTGGTCTTCCCAGCTGGTTATTTTTGTTATTGAGTAAAGGCAATCTGTTCAGTATTTTCCCTTTTCTCTAAACAACTTCAGTTATGGTTTGTTGGTTCTTTTCTAAATGCTGATGCTACCAGAAGCCTGCTCAGGGTGTTAAGATGATTCTGATTTTGCCAAAAGTTTTATAGTAAATGTTACTGCAGTTTTCTCTTTAAGTTAGATGCAGATTAAAGTTATAAAATGGTTTAATCATGAAAACACAATCTTATTTAACAAATTAGTATCTCTTTAACAAATTCATTTCATAAAATCATTACATTAGGTGTGTGTACATATATACAGGGTGGTCCTAAAATATATGTCAAAAATGTAAAGGTAGGTAGAGGGGACCTAAATAAGCATATTTCATATAGGAATGTGGGTTCAGAAATGCCGCGTTAAGGCAATAGAGGGCGCTGTTGAGTTCGGCAAATGAAAATGCTTCACTGTGTTTGTCTTTCCCCGCATGGTTTTTGAGCAATAGGCATCGTTAAGCCAATGCGGAACTTGCCGACATGCATTTCATGTATGGGGCTGTGCAAGAAGATGCTCAAAGGATGTACATGGAACGATTCCCGGGTAGGAATCTGCCAGATCGCCGAACGATTGAGCGTCTTCATCGGGAGTTGTGCGTGAGTGGATCGTTTTATGCTTCCAGGCGTGATACGGGCACTGGAAGATATCGCAGAATTCCAGCAGTAAAAGAAGTATTATGCACAGTAGAGTATAGTCCTTCGACAAGCTCAAAAGCCGCTGAACGTGCGCATCCTTTGAGCAGCCGCTCCATTTCCTTGCGTAGTCTCACACATGAAATGCATGTCGACAACCCCGCATTGGTGTAACAAGGCATGTTGCTTGAATCGTGCGGGGAATGACGATTCAAGCCAGCGAAATGCTTTCATCCGCTGAAATCAACAGCGGAAATCAACCTTTACTGCCTGAACGCTGGGTTTTCCGCACCCACAATCCTATCCGAAATAGGCTTATTAAGTCCCCCTCTACCTACCTGTACATTTTTTACATATATTTTAGGACCAGAGATTGTATAGAAAGTTTAATTTCACAACTTTTTTAAAAAATTACTTTTTAGAAGTAAATGGATTTTTATATATTTAATTGAAACATTTTAAATATTTTTGCAATTGGTAATATACCTCTAAAACTAACAGTTATGGATTATTGATCAGTTATAAGAAGGAACACCTTGTATATTTGATTCATTGTGTTACTTTTATATATACACATATATATGAATGACATCCTGATTGTAACACATCTGGCATATAAAACTCAGATTCAATGAACAAAAATTGGTTCGCTGATTTAACATTTGATTTGATACCATTATAGCAAACCTAAACAGTTTAGGTATTTGATTCTGATGAGCTGTCTCTTTTACTGTTGTTTTCTGTAAATCCATGCAGAAGTTCCTTTAACTGATTTGAAAAGGTGACTATTAATGGTTAACCGATAGATGGTTGAATGGAAATATTTAATTGATTTTTGGAAGCCATTTCTGAAGTTGAACAGTATTGTGAAAATAGCAAAAAAACAAGAATGAAAAATCATGCGTCAAGCATAGATTATGTAACACTTCGCAACACTTACAAAATATTTTTACAAATCTTCACCGTTTAATAAGGTGAAAGATGATATCTAAGTAAATAATTTAGAAAATACATAACACATTTAAAAACACAATTTCAGGCATTATCAAAAATATTCAGAAAAACATCCGAACTCTTGTGCAGCCTTGTATATGATCTATAGATTTGTATATATACTACATAGAATGCCAAATTTTAGTTCAGTTAGAAAACTCGTAGCACAGTTTAAAGTACCTCTTCTTGAATTTCTGTCAATAAACGGAAATGTACTCAAGAACTTTTATGCTGCCCTGTATATGATCTATAGAATTTATACACATCAAATAATAGGCAAAAAATGAGTTAAATTTAAAAACTTGTTCAGCAACTGAAAAAGCACTTCCAGCAATTATTGTTAACAAACAGTACTGTATTCTTTTGTGTGTCCCTGTAAATGTGAATTTTATACACACAATATTCTATAGTAAGCCACTTGTAATGTGCTTATATCAATTTCAAAATGTTTGAAATAGTAAAACATTATTAAAATAAACCAAAAACTATTTTTTCCGTAGACCGTAATGTAACTGAATTCTTTTGAGTGTCTCTGTAACTATAAGTGCTATGCACTCCACATTCTATAGTAATCCTCTTGTAGTGTACCTCAATGATATATAAAAATTTCAATACATTTGAAATTGTGTGACATCATTAAAATAAACCGCAAAGATTTTTCCCCATAGACCATAATGTAATGGAATTCTTTTGAGTGTCCCTGTAAAAAATTAAGTGCTACACACTTCATTTTCAATACCGGACTTGCCGTAGCAAACATCACTTGCATGACAATTCAAATATATTTACACGAGATAGAGCATGGGCAGACAGACAGACAAACTGAATTCATAAACACTTTTCAACTATGTTGGAAAGTGTTAAAAAGTGTCCTTTGCATTAAATATATATATAAGATAAACAAGCTGTGTAAAATAATAAATGAAAAAATTCTATAGACACCAAATTATGAATCAAAAGTAAAAATATAATTCTAATTATTACTCAATCACCACTTTGTTACATGAAATAAAATCAGAAATGAAATATAAGAGCCATTTTCAGTACTTATGAATGTATATTTATACTTTCCAGAATTAAACAAAATTTGTTTTTCTTTTTATGTGTAATCTTTTCATTTTAAATCGAGAATCTTAAAAAGAGAGAGATTATAATATTTTCTTTTAGAAGTGTGATAGATTAAAAAAAAGAAGAAAGAAAATATCGAACTTTCAAATCTAAAAATACACAATTCCTCATTTAAGTTTAATGGATTAGGTGTACATATAAATTTGAAAGCATTTCAGCATGCATTTTCAATGGGCACACATGCTAAATGCATTCTTAATCACTTTAAAACTTCTTTGAAAATATAACAGATTTTAAAAGTACATATTGATTTGAATGAAAAAAGGTAAATAATTGATGTTAATGTCATATCCAAATTCTTTATTATCTTTTTTTTAAGGAAAATTATAATAAACAATTTATTTTCAAATACTGCATTATTACCTTTTATATTTTGGGGATACCTTTTCTTTAGTGACAGACTAGCTATTATTTTCAATTTGTTTTAAAAATGTTATCTAAAATTATAAAACACTCAAATTATTTTTCAATTTCAGTGTATCTTTATTAGATTTTAGTTGAAATCATATTTTTAAAAATAGAAATTTATTCAAGAGAAATGAATGAGTATGTTTAATAAAATGTGTTATTCATGTAAGATATAAAAGATTATGTTGTGTCGCTATCCACATCTACCGTGGGTAGGCACAAACACCAACATGTGGTGTACATGAAATTTACCCAACCACGTGTTAAGGAATTTGAAACTTGGCCGAAAATAACAAAACATAATTAAAATCATAAAATTGATCATAAAATAAATCCTTGTATATTAATTTCCTTTTGTTTTTTTTAATATACTGAAAAATAAACAGGGGGGGGGGGTAAACACAAGCTGCTGTTGGATAGAAGATATTACAGCAGATACATATTTAAAGTTAAATTAGAGCAGTTTATTTACATATAGAGAATTAATGAGTTACATTTGTTATGATTTACTTTAAAGAATATTATATCTAGGTGAACAGGTTTTTAATTAATATATTATATCTGGAAAAAAATATAAAAACTAATTAAGGTGTCTTAAATGGTAGATTTGTATGTTTTAATGTGTCTGTTCACGGAGCTCCATCACATCTTTGAACATCCATCCAAACCATCACGAAAGGTCGCTCTTCAGAAACAGCTTATCTAATGGTTTGACTTTTCGCATTGACGCAGCTAGTGGCCATAGATTCTCCTCATTCCTCCTCGGTGTCTATCTCTGCTCCTACTCTCGCTGCCAATCAACACTGCAACAAAGGTCCTGCGGTCATTGTTTGATAGGTTCCTCTCTCCAATGCTCCAAGTCCCAAGCTAGCTGTGCGCTAAATCTGTCCCAAAAAGTCTCGGCCCTCACCTTCTCTCCTCCTTTTATGGCCATGCTGCGTCACCCATTCACATGAGCACATAAAATATAGTCCGATCTCGCTCTGTGATGCACTTTATTATTATTATTTTGAGGTAAATACATTTTGATTAAATACTTTCTTTCTTACATTTTGCATATCTTTTTTCTCAGGAACAAAACTTGAGATTTCTTAAAATTTAGTATACATCTGCAATTACTCGCCGCGTACAACGAGAAAATCTGAACTCCCTCTGCTTGTGTGTGTGTATATATATGTTTGTGTGCACATATGTGCTTACATAATAAAATTCAGTATTTTATTAAAATATTGACTTTTATTTCAGACAGTTAGAAAATGATATAGATGCTGACTTTGGCCAGGATGAGGAATTTTCTGTTTTAAAAGGACAGTGCTTTGATTTTGATGACAGAGAATACACGTACAGATTTTGTCCATTTGATAAAGCTAGTCAAATTTCAAAATCTGGAGGTGGTGATGTAAATTTGGGGTAAGTTTGTACTTACTAATTAATGTAGATGATAATGAGCTAAGAACTAAATTTCACTCTCACAAAAAAAAAAAAATATATTTTATAGTAGTTATATAAATTTGCAGTTCTTATTAAAAGAATTCTGCCGGTATGATTAATGACTTAGGTTAATTAATGATATGAAATTGATGTTTTGTGATCATTTTGCTGAAATCTGAATATTAGAGAAATGCATATGTTTTCACATTTTTGTCTAACTGCATTTGGCCAGAAATATATCCTTGCCTTTTTTAATACAAAAATTTATAATTCTGATAAGTATGTAAGTGTCTGTTGTCTGTCAAATCTTTCTTAATCTTCTGAATATGAATTAAAATTTTTATTGAACAACTTGAAGTAAATAGCTATGGATTTGGCGTCTGCTGTTTCTAATGTGAATAAGTAATAAAATTTGGTTAATTTATATAGAAAATAATTAAATTGTAAATTAATTACATAATTAATTAGTAAATAAAACTAAGTTAGCAAATGTATCTAACTTGAAAGAGCTACTCCAATTATTCTGCGATATTTATCCATACTTGTTTTGGTAGATTTTGTAGGATTAAAAAAATAAAGTTTGAGTTTTGACCTATCAAGGTAAGTCAATTCCAATTATTAGCAGATATGTAAACAGATATTGGAATATGGTAATTTAGTAGAACTCAAGTTGGAGATAAAATCTTTATCACCCTAATGAATATCCATATTAACACACATAATGTAATTTTTTATCTGTATTCTTCATTATTAAAATTAAATATGAAGTATTTTATGTAAATAAGCTTTCTTTAGAAATAATTGCTTGATTTTGTGTTTGGATTTCAAAACCTTTATATTCCGTAGACAATGAAGGACGACATGGGTTAAGGGGCTATATTTGAAAACCTTTAGTTATACTAAATCCTTAAAATATACAGCAGTCTGCCCAGACTTTTCTCAGAATCCTGTTTTTTGTAAAATTATGAACATTTTTTAAACTGGGATAAAAATCTTATTTTAATTTTAGGAATCTGAAATTATCATTTTATTTAGCTTTTCGTTTAGAAGTATTTTAAACAAAGTCTTTTATGTATGTATATTTAACTACAGATAAATAATAGGTTCTTTGGTGACTTCTGTTGTTCTGTGACAGGTCCAATGTTATTTTAAAATTATTATATTTTATGTTAAGTGATTAAGTGTTAGGTTTGGAGAAATAAAAATTTAGTGAAAGGTCTGCTTTTAATACAAAGAAATTTGTGAAGGTTCTAGTTTAAGATGAAAATTTTTCTGAAGAGCTTTAGCTTAAGAACTTATCCTTTACAGGACCCAAATTCTCCCTAAACAGAATAGTGATATATGTTAGATTATGTTTACTTTAACAGAAGAATTTTATTCATTTTATTATTATTTTTTCACTTTAAGCAGAAAAATATTTTTAGGGTACTGTTACAGTTAATGTTTTTTTAAAAAATTAATGGCATATGAGCCAATTTATCATTTTATTTATGCAGCACAGGATTAGAATTCAAAATCAATATTATTGAAGACTAAAATGATATAAAAACAAATTTTCTCATAAGAATGCATATAAGAGGAAATATACCATTGCATACTAATTGTAACTTAATTTTTGGGAAGTTCAGTTACATCATAAACCTTTTATATGCTTATAGTCATACATTAACCCTGTTCCTTCATTCCTTTCCTATATTGAAAAAAAGTGACATAATGCATATGGAAAAGTAAATATAAATTAATGAAATCCATAATTTAGTAGTAATCCATAAATTAATAAAATTCTGTTTTATTTTTAAATGTATAATTAAATATATATTGGTATATATTTTCAACTTTATACTCCAGGAGACTTATTTAAAACTGTATAATTATCCTCATGTTGTAGCTTTATATGCATTACAGATTTACATGAGAAACATGGGTATACAGAGGTCAGTGGAGGCATTCCTGATAGGGGGCACTTAAGGCCAGGCCCCACCTTTATTTCACATTTTATTTCTTAAAATTAAACTTAATAACTTTTATTTAAAAATCTAGCTACTTTAAAGATTGTGTGCACCAGAAATGTAGCTAGACCCTTCGGTAGTTGTGTACCAGATGTCATCAATTTCTTTTCAATGATTGATCACACTCTCCAGTGATGAAGAAACCAGAGGGACAACAAATCAATGTGCCCATTTAACGCATAGAGCTGCATGGCCTTTTACACTCCCACAAATATTGCACCAGATTGCTATCCATTGCAAACAAGGTTACAGATGCATTAAATTTGACATGGTATGGTAAACACATCAGTTATGAAAATCTGCAACCCTGTATCAATTGGTGTGTCCTCAAGGAAATTACTGAGTTTTACTCATCTGAACAAAAGTTTCCTTTTAATCATGCCAGTTTTTTTTTTTCAAAAGTTCTAAAAATATTGTTATTTATTTGTGGTGAATCAAATTACTTTAAACTTTTGAATTAACAGAAAATTAATAACACTTAATTGAATTAATTTGAGTTCTTTTATAAATAAGTTTTTAATGATTTTTTTTCTTTTATTGATTGAAAAGACAACTTTCAGTTAAATCTATTTTATAATTTTTATTTTATGTAAATATAACATAATTTGAACAATATACATGAAATTAAATTCTTCAAATAGCTGTAGGTATTATTACCATGTCATTTTTACCAAAACATCCCTTTCTGCTCATGCAATGTGTTTTTATTAAAGTACTAAAAATTTTTCCCAGTAGGGAGCTAGGTTGTAGGCATTACATTATTAATGATTGAATTATGATAGTTTGATATCTGGGCCAGTCTGAACAAAACTTTCCAGGAGTATGTTTTTGCAGATCTGACCACAGAAAAAAAAAGAGTTGCTCTTACTTCATCAATTTTTATCTTAAAGTTAGAATTTGAAGTTTGAAATAATAAATGCTGGGCTGGAGAGAAAAGAAAACCTATCAGGGACAAACTTAGCTTTGAACATTAGAATTTAATTGAGAAAAAGAATTTGAGAATTCTAAATTTAAATAAAGGCTTTTATTTTATTATCCTTTCTCATATATATGAAAGGATAAAAAGTAAATCTTTGTTATATTAACAAATAAAAGTAAAAATCTAAAAGTTAAGATCCCCAAAACATTTTCTTTAACATGCAAAAAAAAAAAAAAATACTTAAAAATAATTTACCAGTCATAAAGATCTTTAGCCATAAATTTTAATCTGCTCTCATCAACATGACAGTTATTATGAACCAAGAATGTAATCAAAGTAGATATTTCTTATCAGAATTGCATCATAATATTTCGTAATATAAACAAACTGAGTTACAGTTGTTCTTGTGATGCATGATTATTTAGGAAACAAATTAGAAACAATATATTATTATTGCAGTTCACAGTTATATTTAGATAATAAAGTTTAATTTTTTAATTTTCCCCCAAAATGACAGTTATTGCATTCAGATCAAGAAATCAAAGTAAATAATTATGTTCAGACAATAAATTCTAATTAATGTCAATAAGAAATCCAAAATTACAATTAGATCATAAAGTTTAATCAACTTTATTCAATATAACAGTTATTACAACCAGATCAGGAAATCTAAGTAAATAATTATGTTTAGAATATAAATTCAAATTATTGTAAAAACAAGAAATTGGTGAGTATATTTTAGTTTGTAAATCCTAATTAACTTTTGTCTGTTTGACAGTTATTAATATGATTGGTTCATAAATAACCAGGAACATTAAATTTAGAAATGGCTGTTTTTGATGCAATTGGCAAGACCTAGTGCATCATAAGACCACATTAATCAAGCCTTCTATCCAATTAAAAGTAAGTTCACGCCTATATTTGATTAGTTTGCCCTCTGCTGGGAAATATCCTAAATTCTTAACAAAACTGGAATGTAATTCACCAGGAACTCAGATTTTAGGCAGATTTTGAGATGCTCAGTCTACCCTAGAAGCCATGTAGGAATTTCCTTAAATAATGATTCTCGGGGCCTCTTCAAAATCCCAATCTCTAGATGTATCATCCATCTGCATTAATAAGGGATTTTTTGGAAGCTTTTGGAGCCTTTTTTCCATCTACTAACTACTAAAAGAAATCAAGGCTACTTGGCCGTCCTGAATATATCTACATTAACTGGCTAGGCTCAGTACTCCTAAATATGAGCCTGTAACCTCATCAGACTTTCAATATCATCCTGGGTCTGACTTTCAAAGGATTATAAGGTATTAAAAAGATAAAGTCAGATACCAGGAAAAAACTTTGTTGTATTTTAACCACGACTACACCAAGAGATAAAAAAACTGAAGGAGTCCTGATATGGAATGTATTTCAAGAAAAAAAAAAGTAGATGCCACAAATGTACATTACATATATAAAATCCAGCAAAAAAAATGTGTACTTGGTCTGAACAAGCTCTCCCCCCCCCCCCCTCATATAACAAGAGAACACAAAATACAACTCGAAAAACTAAAAAATACAACAATAAATTTACTGAAGACTAAACAAAAACAAGAAACAAAAAACATGCTGTGGCCTCGTTGGCAGTGGGTTAAATTAAAAAAGGCAGCCACACACTCCAGAAAAAAAAATGATATGTATTTGTGGCAGTAGGTTTTGGCCAGAACGCTGTGTTGCAAAATCAAAATGTACAAAAACATATTGAAGGCTACATAGCAGACGCTCTCCCACCGTATTATTACCTGAAGCTGAAAAATATGTTGAATAATTTTTTAATTCCATATAATGAATAAAGAACTCCAGTGTTTGCCACAAATTATATAGAGTAAAAAGACTAATTAGTTGTACATAATAAAGCTATTTTTTTTTCTTTGCAGTTTATTTTTCATAAAATATTAGTATGGAGCAAAAATTTTAATAAAACATTATGTGCGGCAGGGAATAAGATAAACAAGAGGACTAATTATCGCGTTTACATCAAATTAATTGCTATGTTGATTTTGTCACTAGCTAGCGATCAATCAAGCATTCATTCCTTGCATGATAAATTGTAGCAATTTCAGGAATATCTCAAAACTGTATAGTCCTTTGTGAGCACAATGTTAGGGTTATTGTTAGTTGGAAGGGGATACAGTGTTACATATATATATATGTGGCATCAGTAACTTGGAAAATCGCTTTAATAAAATTAATCTAAACTTATACACATGTGTCCAACAGTGAAAAAAAATTAGGACACAATTAATTACATTCTGTAAGTAGTAAAAAACAAAGCAATACATATACACAGAGTAAATATAATCGCAAGAATGACGGTTATATCTGCAATCCACATTAACTTCCCAATATGTTACATAATAGTGTTGAATTATTGGCAATGTTTTCTTTATTTTTTCTTTCTTTTTAAGTGTTGATACCTGTTCAATTTCAAACCAAAAGAAGGAAAGGTAGAAAACATTTTTTTTTTAACCCATGTTCATAAAACTCTTGCTGTACTTAACATTTTCACAGTAACTAGTTATTTTTCTTCTATGTATTATTTTACAATAGCTATTGGACAGTGTTATCACTTTTCTCTTTTTGTTTAGAAATAATTTTTTATATATTTATTTCTAAAAGTAGAATAAGAAAATGATTCTTTTACCTTTAGAAATTTATATACTTATGTTTATTTTATGTAAAGAGTGAACAATTTGGTTACACTAAGAAAATTATGGCATACAAGTAAATTATGTCTAATGAAGCATTATTTGTGAAAATAGTGATTTTTAGACCTGATATACTTTGCCAAAATTTAAAGAATTTAGTTTTGTGATGTTCACTAATTAAAATATCCTTAGCAATATTACAAATTATGTTCATCTTAGATTTTAATACAATTTCACATTTTCAAAATTAAAAGAATTATTTTAATCTATAATTTAAAAAAAATCAACTGATTAAAACAAAGATTTAAATCACTGATTTTAATTTTCTGAATAATATTGACATCCTGGTTCTCACACAAGATAATTCATTTACTTATTTAAGAGTAATGACTCTGAGTTGTTCAGTGTGCCACCAGTATAGCTGATGAGATTAAGCAAAGGCTCATTTGCTATTTAAAAAAATTCTCAATAACAGATGACCCTTTTGTCAAGTCATTAACTGTGATAAGTTATCTGAGTTGAATATGTATTTTACTTGTACTCTTCAATTTCTTTAATTCTTTATTATGACTATACAAACATCACCAGCCAGCATTATTTTAAAACTTTGAATGCATTAACCTTTTCAGCAGTACGCCAGTGTGCAAAGTGTGGAATGCTCACAGGTGCCTTAGGCTGAGGGGCATCTCTGAAATTAAAAATAAGTGCATTTGGTTAATCTCTGAAAATATTCAAAATTTTGGGAATTTTTTTAATTTAAGCCTTAATACTGTAAAGTATTGAAAGTAAGCCCCTTCCCATGTTAATTTGATCTGATTTTATTTTGCAAATGTATAAATCCTGTGAAATTTCATAAATTCCAAATATACCTCCCACCATCCCAATTTTAATACCCTTCTCACAAAAGTTCCAATTATAAGCCCCCCTTAAAATCATTAGAATTTCCTGTCTGCTAAAGGGGGTCTTACTTTCAGTACTTTACGGTATGTAATATTATATCTTACTAATATTAAAATTTTAAGAAGCAGATGAAATATTTGTCTATGTGAACTTTTAATTGTATCTCCAAAGTCAAATATTTACATAAATTTGCGTAATTCCTGTTATTCAAACATGTAATAATTTTCTTATGATTTTGGCCAATTTTGCCGATAGATTGAAAGTTTATATAGTAAGCTAAAAAGTAACCATTGTATAATATATGCAGGCAAGATTGGAAAGTGTTCCATAACCATGTGTAGCATGAGAAAAATTCCATTTTTCTCTTTCAAAGGGTATCACAAATTTTTGCACACACTACAGAAAATCAATGTGCCAGATCTGCCCATATATATATGTGTGTTTCTATTTTCTGTTATCCAGAGAGTATGTCTGTATATGTACATTTTCTAACTTTACTGCATGAGGAGTAAAAATGCATATGTATGTTGTATTTGAGATTTATCAAGAAGCTAGTAGTTTAAAACATTTTTTCAACATGATTGATACGTTGGGAGCTGCAGTTAAAAAAATTCCAGGCTGTTGCATCTTTCCTTAAAAATAAAAAAAATTCTATGTTATTTGATGCAACATGCAGAAAAAATGTACTCTTGAAAAGTCTAGTGTCCACAACAGCATGTAGATTCAGATAAGAAGCTGAAAATGCTCATTTCCATGTCACAGTTATTGATAATGTTCTAATTTTGCTTTTTCAATTTGTGTTTTAATGTTTTGAAAATCTTTACAGTCGTTGGGGAATATGGGCTGGGCCAGAGAATGACAAATATTCTAAAATGAAGTATGAGAATGGTCAGACATGTTGGAATGGCCCTGCAAGATCTGTAATGGTAAAAATTTTGTAAAAAATTTTTCTATTTAGTTAGTTATTTTTCTTGAATATTTCTTCACTTACAATTACATTTCTTATAGGTTTTATTGCAATGTGGACTGGAAAATAAACTTCTAGCCTCAAGTGAGCCAAATAGATGCGAGTATCTTTTTGAATTTAGTACACCAGCTTTATGCAAATTAGAAGAAGATACTCAATCGGTTCATCAACATACAGAATTATAGACAATTTAGAAGTTTAGTTTTTAAACAAATTTTCACATCTATTTTTGATGCTTTTCTAACAATGGATTCT
Source organism: Maratus michaelseni (assembly GCA_963931845.1). Lineage (NCBI taxonomy): Eukaryota > Metazoa > Arthropoda > Arachnida > Araneae > Salticidae > Maratus > Maratus michaelseni. The sequence continues at coordinate 173,365,074 of OZ007599.1, read as the reverse complement.
AAGACACATTTTTCATGATGTAGTTTGATTTGATTTATGAAATTTCCTTTTGCCAGAGACATATTAGACATATTTAAAGTGTGATACTAAATGTTCACCTGAATTTTTTATTGAAATGTTTTTTCAACAGAAATATATTTTCATACAAAATATACAACTCTAAAAATATATTTAAAATTTTTTTAGTTGATTTTATGTATGCATATTTTTTGTGCATATATAAATACTTTTCATTTGTTATTTTTTTTTTTAATTTATTTTTTTTTTTTTTTTGGAAGTAGGAGTTAATTTTTTTTTTTTTTTGCAAAACAATGTGTAAAGTAATTGGATTTTGTTAACTATTTCATAAATTATGCATTTCAAACAGCATTCTAGTCTTCTGGTAAAATATATACTCAAAGAATATAAAAACTTCATGAATTATGTATGAAATTTATCTTTTTTTATATTGTTTTTAGAACTTCTACTGCACTCATGGTTGATTCTTTTTATTTTTTCTTAAAGAATATTCAGACTATGAAATTTATCTTCTTTATATTAACTCACTGTTAATTCTCTTTTATTTTTCATATATGAGTACTCAAAAGAATGTAATAAATTTCATGAATAAATGTACTTTATGTATGAAATTTATCATTTTTATATTTTTTAACTTCCATATCACTCTCTGTTGGTTCTGGGTTTTTTTTTTCTAAATAAATACTCAAACAATATAAAAAATTCATGAATAAATGTATATATGAAATTTATCATTTTTATATTAACTTACTGTTTATTCTTTATATATACTCAGAAGAATATAATAAATTTCATGTACTTTATGTATGAAATTTGTCATCTTTATACTTATTGTTGTTTCTTTTTTTAATAATTACTCAAATAATATAAAACATTGATGAATAAATAAATGTACATTATATATGAAATGTATTATTTTTATATTTTTAAATTTTTGTTATAGTCACTGTTGATTCTTTTTTAATATAAATATTAAAAAATATATAAAACTCATTAATGTACGCTATGTGTGATTTATCATTTATATATTTTTCGACTTTTGTTGCATTCACTGTTAATTCTTTAAAAAAAAAAAAATACTCAAAGAATATAAAGATTCATTAATAAAGGTACTTTATATATGGAATTCATCATTTATATGTTCTGTCACTGCAAAGATTATAAAAATCATTAATGTTACTCATTTATGTTATGTATGAAATTTATCAGTTTTATATATTTTAAATTTCTGTTGCCCCCACTGTTGGTTATTTATTTTAATACTCAAAGAATTTAAAAAACTCATGAAAAAAAAACTCATTTAAAAAACTCATGTATGAAATTTATCATTTTTATATTTGTTTACTTGTGTTGCACTCATTGTTGCTTCTTCCCTTTTATAAATACTCAAATATAAAAAAAAATGAGTAAATGTAGTTTATGTATGAAATTTATCAGTTTTATATTGTGTTACTTCTGTTGCACTCACTGTCAGTTTTTTCTTTTTCTTCTTTTCTAAACTTTTCTATTGAAGTTTCTGTTAGATATGGTTGTTTGTTGCAGAGACTAATACTTCTCATGAAACATTGTTGAAATGTCAAAGAAAAAAGTTTAAAAATTTGTTTATCAATCTACAAAATTTTGAGCCCAGTGTAAAGCTGCATATGTACTTCCAAATTTTTACTTAAAATTTGCACTTCCAAGCCATTAACATATGTTTGAATCTATCAAATTTAGTTCTTTAAGAATATTGTCACAACTACTCTTATTTCACTCGCCATACAAATATGAGACTGTGTAAATGCAGATTAAGATATTACAGATAAAATGTTTGAAGCAGCATTATGCATTTTTGATATTTTGCTTTCTTTTTTCTAATTTATTTAATGTGAAAAGAACCATTCCTTTATGCAAAAACAACTTGATTGATTGATTTATTATTTTGGATTAACATATTTTAAGCTTCAATAAATTAATTTCTGTTAAAAATTTATTTGTTACAATTTATATTTTTTTCAAAAATTAATATAAAAAGTTTTTTCAAATATGAATGTAACCTATGAATTTTTTAACAGAAATACATTTCTAGAAACTTCAGATGTGTGAATCCAAAATTACAGCTCCTTTCTCAAGTAGTTTTTGAGTTATGCTTAAAAGAAACCACCCTCATTGCAATCTGTTTTGCAACAATTACAAATGACATTAGGATTTAAACCTTCATAATTCCTAAATTACTTAACCAAATGATTTTCCATTTGGTATCTTAAACTAAATTTTACCAAAAAAGACAACTATGATGTTGAAAATTTTCAATCCAAACACCTAATTTTAAGTTTTTTACAATTTCAGTATGAAGACAACTCCTAAGCCTATTTTTTTAACATAATTTGAAAGAAGGCATTTGTTACATACTAAGAGCTAAAAGTACCGAATTAAACTATCAAAATCTACCCAACTTTGATGTCTCGCATTATCATAAATAAAATCCCTCATTCTCCCATCCAGAGAAGAGCGAGATGCTATCCAGCCGCATATAATGTACACTTTTATTAAATAAATCCTCTTACATGCTCCTCTTTACCTCTTTATCTGCCCACTGAATAAGTTCTTTTCATCTTCATAATCCATAAAATGAGATGCTTCTAAAGAACTTCTTTTTATTAAAACATCTTTCTTGAAAAGAACATGGTGCTCCTTATAGAGTTAGGATAGAACTGAACCTTTTCATAAAGATCCGCAGTTAACGAAAAAATGACATCAGCAAACATAATTACCACATCCTGTTAATATAATACTTATAATTGTCCTATCATAATATATTACATTATCTAAAAATCATAATAAATCTCCATTAGGAGCGAATGTAATCAATTATATATTTTGAGAAATAAACAACCTGGGTTTTTTTTATGCTTGATTATTTGGGAATTAAAAATATAAAAAATAAATGACTATCGTTTAAAGAAAGTTGGCACTACACCAAAATATCATGAATGAGATAATATTTTACTGACAAAAAAAGAAGGAATGTTGCATTAGCAAAAAATATGAAAAAAAGGAAATTAAAAGATGATTGCACTTCATAGACATAAAGATGCCTTGGTATAATTTTCTTCGTAATAAATTGTCTCACGATTAGATTAATGTTCTAACATCCTCCCATCTTTTGATTTAGTGAAATGTAAATAAAAATCTGGTAGAACATCTGGGTAGAACATCCTTAGCATAAGAAGAAAGTTCAACAGGATAAAGTTTTCTGTCTCATCGAATTACATGACCATTGGCCGTTTTCTGTTTAACCACTCTTACACGACCATCTCTACTGGGACAGAGTGCTTTCACTTTAGCAATTAGCCAGTTCTGTCTCTTTAGGTTTTCTGAACCCATCATCACAATGTTGGCGACTTTTATAATGTAGTCGTCACATGTAGCATTTTGGACTAACTACCTGAGGTATTCTTTGCGGAATCTACTTCTTAACTGGTCTCGAAGTTCTTTGCAGTATCATTGTCATTTTTTAAGTTTATCTTGATGTAAAGCATCTAAATCGTGTATACCAAACACTTTACTGTCATGAAGGAAAATTTGAGGTATCAGTAGTGAAAGTTCCTCAGAATTGTCGGAAACACAAGCAAGTGGACAGTTATTAATCACCACTTCAATATCGCAATAATAACAGTACCATCTTATATTTTACAAAAAAGAAACAAATTTTTTTATTTGTCCAAAATTAAGATACAAAAAGGTAAATTACATACAGTAGAAGATCTTTATAACGTAAACATGAAGTTGTGTGTTATATAAAATTTTGCATTATATAGATCATATTTCACACATCATTAAACTAGCATTGTAAACATGGCCTAAACATCTAGAGCAGCCATACTCAACCTGCGGCCCGGTGACCTTTTATGTGCAGCCCGAGACACATAATCTTTAATCCATGTATAAAATTAATTGAGATGTGCTTAAAAGGTATTTAAGACTTGTTTTATATATTTTATGGGGAAACAAAATATGTCTTAGTTTTAAACCAATTATAAATAACATGTTAAAACATCTTAAATGCTGTTTTTTTAGTCAAAATTTCTTTTTACATGCAGTCTTATTTGTGCTATAGTGTTGTATACATTTTTTTTTTTAATCTGCAACACTAATCCAACATTATAGCAAATTAATTAGATTTGCACTATATATTTCTTCAATTAAAAGAAAGTAAAGTTTTAATTGAGCAAAAGATTGATTTATTAGAGAAAATCTCATTCTATTTTTGTTTAGAGCTTGACAATTTTACATTGTTATATTATAACGTTTTATAACTTTTTAGTGTTGAATGTTTGTCTCATAAAAAATTGGCATCAAACATTTTGCACACAACTATTTCCAAACAAAGAATTTTGTGGCCTATTTCTCTAGAAATCTACCACGAAGTTTATTTTTTGGAAATGGAATTTTATTATTATTTTCTTTAAATTTGGCAACATTTCTTCTGCGACAAACTTTTAATCCTGCTTATGTTATATTGCTTTGTTATACTACTTTTGTTAGCTATTATTTTAATTAAATTATTTTTACTTTCTATTAAGAGGGTTGCGGCCCGCCTAACGTTGCAAACATGTGTTTGCGGCCCGCGAGAAAAAAAGGTTGAGTACGGCTGATCTAGAGCATATCAAAATACATTTAAATATTTTATATTGGATTCCTTGGAACCAGAAGTTGTGCAGATTATAAATTTTTGTATAATATAGATCCTTACACACAATGTTAAATTTACTTTACAGACTTGCGACCAAATATACCTGGATCAAATCATTCATTAATATTACTCATTTTCAGAAAAAATTATTATAATAATTTTTTCATTAAAAAGCTATGAAATGAGGAGATGAAGATGAAATAATGTATCCAATTTAGTCCTCTAGAGAATAGCAATTTTTTTTTTTTCAATATGGAATACAGGAGCTTCTTAACTACAAAATTCATTGTTTATATCTGAGATGTTGTGCATTATATAGAGAATTGCATTATATAAAATTGTGTTATAAAGATCTTCTACTGTATTTGAAAATTTCCATGTTTTATATTAGTAACTGATTTAGACTGTAGTGTATAAGCAAGGTTGTTTTTAGTTATTATTGTGATTTGAAACTTTCTGTTGAACAAATTAGATAATATGTTTAATTTTCTGAAAATCTGTTAAGGTATATGTAAGTTTTAGTCGATCATTTTTGGTCAAACCAATAATTTTTACAACTTTTCCGAGATGATAAATTTGAGCTTTTATCTTTTTAAAATTGTTAGGTTTTCTGAATCCCTCATCATGATGTTGCCGACCTTTATAATGTAGTCGTCAGGTGTATCCTTTTGGACACTGCCTGAGGTATTCCTTGTGGAATCTACTTCTTAACTGGTCTCTAAGTTCTTTGCAGTATCATTGTCATTTTAGAAGTTTTTCTTGGTGTAGAGCATCTAAATCGTGTATCCCAAACTCTGTAGTGTCATGAAGGAACATCGGGGGTATCAGTGGTGAAAGTTCCTCAGAATTGTTGGAAACACAAGCAAGTGGACAGTTATTGATCACCACTTCAATATCGCATGATCGTGAGCAGCTCTTCATATGTCACAGATGCACATCTTAGGACCCTGACTAATAACTACCTAGTGGTGCAAATTAGTCACTCATCATCCACCCCACCATGTTGCAGTGAGAGGTATAAATTTCCACGTGATTGGGGGTTTGCATTTGGTGAGCAACAACTGTTTCCCGATTCACCTTTTGTACCACTGCTGATGTACAGATGAAATTTGTCCCATTATCAGTATAGATCACAGAAGAACGACCTCTCCTTGCGATGAATCATTGCAAAGCTAACAGAAAATTCTCTGTACTGATAGCTGTGACGAGTTCGACGTTTATTGCGTGATACACTCCACATGTAAATAACACTACCCAGGTATTGGTCTTGTTTCTGAGGATTGGAGGGCTACACAGATTTTTTTTTTCCATATTTTCAACATTCCTGCATCTCTAACTTTGTCTAGAGGCAACTGAATTGGAGCAGTAGATAAAGCTTTGGCTTTGAATCTTTTGCAGCATACGCATTTGCCAAGAACTGTTTGTATAATATGCCTGCTGCAGATTTATCCAATATTGTTCTTTTACTATTGTGATCAAAGTTTGAATGCCCGCATGGGAGTTGTTTAAGTGATTGTCTAAGATCAGGAGGTTCACACGATAATGTTTCAAAGGCAGAAGAATGGGGTATTTAAAGGAGTAATAATCATCTCTATTATACTATTTTTCATACGGATCAGGCCACTTTTATATCTAATCACTCTTAAGCCAGTTACGGAATTTGTGGTGTCTCGAAAGCTCTCTCTCTGGACAAAAAAACCAAAGGGTGTGAATGGCTTCTTGTACTTTTGAAGCGGAGGGTAATTTATCTTTGTTTTCTTCTCTCTTTCAAGAATTTTTAATGAACCTATAAATCTAGGCTAAAATTCTGACTACTCAGGAAAATTTTGAAAATTTCTCATACCATTTAGGTTTGTTAACATTTACACGGGTAACTAAAGTAACTCTTATGTTCCGAATTACCTATCTTTTTTTTCAGGATTGATTTCAAGAATTGGCCAGCTATCCCTTATATCTTTTAACCAATTCTTCCATCAAGATGAATTTACAACTTGATGTGGAGTGCATCCATGGGAAGGCAAATCTGCAGGATTTAATAGGCTTGAAACATGCAACCATAGACTTCATATTGTGAGAGAACAAATTTTTTTCTGCCCAGTAAGTATCTTGCCATATACATTGCTACCAATTAGCATCTCAATTTTCGGACAATCTGATCCCAAATCCAATAACCAAATTTTGTGATGGCTTAATTCTCTCATTAAATGTCATTTAGTCACATTAGGTATGTTTCTGCAAATTGTCTCCTTATCCAAAAATTCAAATTATGATGCGTTATGTCTAACCAAAGAATACAATTTTATGTGTTACTTATTATAAAGTTTAGGATCGGTCCTAGTTCCACCAAACAATGTGTGGGCAATATTTACTTTTGAAACAACTGGAAATCCCAATTATTGAGCAGTTAATTTTAAGATATACAATTTTTGTGACCCACAGTCTAACAATACCCTCATACTTCTCCCTCCAGCAACTCTCACCTGTAGAGTCATTAGAGCTACCTCTGCAGTGGTAGCCTGTAAATTTTCTGTAATAGTCCTTACACTTTCCTTTTGATTTACTAACTCGGGGCAAAGGAGCTCAAAGTGTGCTTTAGAACACACCAGACACTTAACAAAAATCTTAGACATTCTGCTTGTACCCGACACGTAAACATTTCAGACAGCAACTTTTTTCTTTTATTTTCACAACTCTCACTTTCAAAGATAGTGCTCTTGCAACAAAACAGTTTTTACTCTCATGGGTTTTATTACAAAATCGGAAGCTAACTTCTTTTCCTGCAAATAAACTAGTTGCCATGGGAACCTGAGTATCTTTTTTCCTCCACCTTCCTTTATGATTCTCGTACGGGGATAGCCTCAAAACCCAACCTAGCTAATTGTAGGTGTTCCTTGCCTTCAACTTCCTTTTTTAGGAATTTCATAAGTAACTTTAAATTGAATTGGATTGACACATCCTTTCCATTCCCACCTAAAACTGAGTACATCTGTCATACCTTTAAGACATCTGTCAGACTTGACTGTACCATGAGATATAACCATGCTGAATTGCTCATGGACTTCAGCATCAACGAAAATTGAAGTATTGCTGTAACAGAAATTAATTAAATGGGACATGTGAGAAAGAAAGGCTAATTTGTTTGAGACATTGTAATAACATTTCAGGATTTTGAATTATAAATATTGCCCTTATTTTCTTCTGTATGCCATCATATCCACCTATCCCTTCTGGTGCTCTTAATTTTCAGCACATTTTGGCAGCTACAAAACTTTCTCTCTAAAATTTGCTCTTTAGTAATTTAAACAGCCTTATTAATTTTAAAGTTTTACAAAGATATAAAATTTGCTTTCTGTATTTTGTCTTAAACTGAAAAAAATATAATTTTCCAATGAGAAAAAGTTTCTAAATTATTCAAAATAAAAGAATCCTGTCATATGAATTGACTTTTGCAATAAATAAATAATTTATACATATCAATACTGTTTTATATATGTACAGTTTCTCTAAGTATTGAAGCTGTTGTAATATATGGAAAACATTTCTGTCTTGATATCAATGTCTGAAATAAAATATGTCAAATTAGATGACAAAGTGCTTGTTGCCTACTTCTTTTTAATATATTTTTTTATATGTCAGACATATTTTGACCCTATTAAACTTTAATATGCTTATCATATATATTTACAATGCATGTCACAATTTTCATAATTTTATTTAGATTTAGAATTAATTTTAAAAAATCAGAACATTTGTTTATATACATATATATGTGTGTCACATGCATAGATAAATTTGCATTTCCATGCTTAAAACTGATTTTGTTTTATCTTACAGTGTCATATGTATGTATATATCACAATATTTGGATATTTGAACCCCAGGGATTTGTCAAAGATGTAGGCATGGTAACCTTTCTCTTAGTTTATATCTTAGGCATAATAAAAATAACCTCGTAAAATAGTGGCATCAGTTTTATTTCACTCAAAAATTAAGCAAAAGTAAGCTTAAATATAAATAGACTGGAAAAATCAATCTGTGAAGTTGATCATGTTAATTTTGATGCACTGTGCATTGTTTATCTCAATCAAATATAATTCTTTCAACATAATATTTGAACAGCACAAACATTCAGATGATTAAATAAATCAGAAATGTCAAAGGAAAGCTCAAGCATTACTTTATTTCTTATATTCAAGATTGTTTTTTAGAAATGAAAAATAAATTATATCTTGTCATAAAAAGTGTTTTTCTCTGGGGGGGGGGGGGGGGAGATATATATATTATTAAGGTATGTGAAATAATTGACATTCATGGTCAAGTAAAAAAAAAAAAAAAAACCTTGCTGTTTTGGAAATTATTGCTGTAAATTCAAATAATTTTATAATACAGTACCAAAACAAATTTTGAAATTTGTCAAAAATTAAGATACAAAAAGGTAAATTACATGTTTGAAAATTTCCATGTTTTATATTAAGTAACTGATTTAAACTCTTGTGTATAGCAAGGTTATTTTTAATTATTATTGTGATTTGAAACTTTGTGTTGAACAAATTAGATATGTTTGATTAATTTTCTGACAATCTGTTAAGGTATATGTACACCTTTTAGAAGGTCATTTTTGGTCAGAATATTAATTGTTAAAACTTTTCCAAAATAATAAATTTGAACTTTTATCTTTTTAAAATTGTTTGATTTTTAGTTACCCTGCCAGTGAAAATTATCACTAGAATCATATGATAAAAGAAAATTTTCATTATATTAACAACATTTTGCACCTATTTCTGAAACCAAAATTACTTTGAAAAAACAAAAATTCTCATTTTTCTTATATTTTAAAATACTTTATAGAATAAAATTTTATAAAAAGGGCCTCCAAAAGTGTACATATACTACTAGTGTTCAGGAATCAATATTTGATATTCTTAGTCATATTCATCGTAGATATTTATTTCCACATGACTCTGTTTACAGAGCTGAACCAATTTTTTTTAATGCATATAAAATGCACCATATGAAAATTTGTGATTCTCAAAAATTCTGTTTTCTTAATGTAATTTTGATATTTCTCTTTTTTCAAAGAAGACAAAAGCTGTTGATTAAATTGTGAAAATATTTTAAAGGTACAGTTTGAAATTTTGTGACTATCTCTCTGTCTGCTCAGTACAGTTATTGCATTTCTTTCTTTAAAAATGTGTTTCACTTTGAGTACACTTTACTGCTTCGAAACTGTGTAAGAAGCATGACATTCCTAATGTATTTTATATCTTATTTTAATTAATAAAATTGTTAATTTAACAGGCTTATTTTTTTTCTAGAAAAGTTACATTTGTCAATCAAAGAACATCTAGTTTGAAACATACTGTTATGTGAAAATATTTCTGCACAATTTCTTGCATTGGAATGACAAGATTTTAACTGACATATTCTGTTTAAAATGAGGTGACATCATCTTTTTGAGATTTCTTAGTATCATCTACAATTTGAGCTTATATTGAATTGGTTCTTTATCAAGTTAGGTTGCCACTAATCTTTTTCATTGCAGGTCAGGTTGATTTTAATTGTTTTAGGTTGTGTTTGTTTTACAGTTGTGGGTTGACAGATTTTTCTTATGAGAAACATTTGAACATTGAATTAAATATACATTAATTTTTCTACATAAAAGGTAAAATTGATATTAGAGAGTTAAGTGTAGACTACTTTTCTATAACTGCATTAAAATATGGGTTAATATTTTTCAATTTGAGTTCATGTTGCCAAACCTTTTTGCTGGGTTCAGCTTGAAATAGAATTTTTGGGTTTGGATTCAGTATAACGACCTATGCAAGACTTTACATACAATATATTCAAATGAATATTTCAAGAAATTTCAAATCAAATTTTAAAGTTTTCTAATTATATTCTATGGAGAAATGAAACTTTCATTATGTAAAAGAGTGGTTGAAGCAGTTAGAACTTTGTCATTCCAAGACAATGAGTTAAACAAAGGAAGAAATACATTATGTAAAAAGTACCCGGAGTTGTTAAATGAAACACAAAATAATTTATTCATCAAAATTTATTTTGTTGTCTTCAAAGTATGTCCCATCAAGCCCAATACAACTATGCCAGTCCTGAGCCTGACCCAAATCCTCCATCGATTCTTCATAGGCTGATTGAGGTATGATCTTCAGCTTCTTCACTGATTTTTTTGTTTATGGCCACCATTAACTTTAAACACCTTCCTTGGAGTGATAATTTTAGCTTCAGGAAAAGAAAAAAGTCACACCGAACCATATTGGGTGAGTATGGTGCTTGGTCAATGACATTCTGTGTGCTTTTGGCCAAAAACTTGGACAATGATAGCTTTGTGCAATGGTACATTTTTGTTGTGCAAATTCTGTATGAAATTTCACAGATTTTCAGGCTGTTTGGCAGGCAAAATTTCATTTGAAACACAAATTTAAGACAAACTCTTCGTTAAACTATTTTTTCCATTGTCAAAAATTGCTGAGCATTCAAAAATATGGCTAAAATAAACAGCTACTGTCAATGTCAACACAATAAGTCACAGACAATGCTCAAATTCAGTGTTGTAATTCAGTACAGAAAAAACATACAGAAAAAAAAGTTATATATTTTATGAGAGTTTTTTAAGGGGAGTCTTCACTCACTTGAAAACACCTGCTCGCTAATATTAAGCCTATGGACAGGTTGTTTTCGAAAGCGAAAGTACCTTTATTAAAAATATCTGCAAGTGAAATCGAAAAAGTAAAAAATAGCCATATTAGGGATCGACCTCAGCTATCCTATGGGAAAAAAAAAATCGTTTAAAAATATTCAAATTTAAACGAGAAATTGGAAAGCAAACTGCCCATAGGTTTAACATTAGCGAGTCGGTGTTTTCAAGTGAGTGAAAACTCCCTTAAGTGATAAATTCCAGGTACTTTTTACACAGAATGTAGTCATACATTTATTAATATGGTAAGATTTTCTACAGGCATGTTACAAAGAAGCCCAGCTGTCTTATAAATGGATTTTACTACAATCACTTTAATTAGAAATATATACAGAGATGCCAACTTATTACGCTTGTGGGATAGTAGTTAAGGTTTCTTTCCCATAAAATTAGAAGCATGTTCCCATTTATACCCAAAATCTGATCATCCTACTCAACTTTAAAAAATACTAAAAAGTCTGATAGCGTTGTTAAAATCACAAGAATTTTCAGAGGTGGGCAGCCTTGTTTATATATGGTTGAGAAATATTTGAAAATTTATACTAAATAGCCATAAATTAATACTGTTTTAAAAATTTTATTATTTTATTCAGCCTTTTTAGTGGAAAACAATAGAAGGATACAGTATGGAAAGCATATAAATTACGCATCCATTTAATTTATGAATGAATGTAGGTAGGTATAGTTATAAAAATGGCATCTGCATATACAAAAGTGAGTATGTGTTCAATGAGACCACTTGCACAACCCTTAGAGGTGAAGTACAGAACTTACTGTTCCTATCGTACAAACTATTGAAGATATTAGTAAAATCTTAATTAGAAAGGAGTTCAGCATCATCAATGTAGTATGAAATGACACTTCATGTGCATGAATAGACTAAACTGAAAATTTAAATTTGTCCGATTCCTGTCGATACTACAGTGTTGATTTTGTTACTGAAAAGAATCTGATAAAAAAAGGTTTGGGAATTGCAATCAAACAATATGGTTGGCAGAATAAATATAACTTTATTGTCTATGCATGAATGGGTCACAATCAGCTGCAAATCATTAGTTTTTGCCAGAACAATGATGCAAATTTGAGCAATTGACATTTACTCTTTTTCACTTTTGGTTTAAATTATCCATGCACGTAGAGTATTAATTGCCTACTAAATCAACAATGCAAAAAAACTTTATTTTTGTCCAGAGTTGTGTGCGAAATAGGATTGCTAACATCCACATTTTGTCATTAGGAGCAAAGCTATTGTTCTTGCTGTATAGTGTATACTTACATATGTGTAGGCACTAGATTTATAACTAAACTACACCCGTTCACCAATTAAATGGCTGAGTACCGTGCTTTCTACTTTGTATAAGAGGGATGCCACATTTCTGCCTAAAGGTGGAATTCCGCTTTTTTATAAATTTTGCAACTTTTGCTTTTTTATAAAATCCACGATTTCCACTTTTTTATATAAAATCCACGATTTCTGCTTTTTACATAAAATCAGCAATTTCCGCTTATTTTATATATCAAATCAGTGATTTCTGCAGATTCAATTCCATAATTCCATGATATTAGCTTTTTTTTTTCCTATTGCCCATAATTAAAAAATATATACATTAAACAATATGACTTCCTTGAGTTTCATCTCACTACGCTGTATAGCTTGCTATACAGTAGCAGATCATACTTGTTAAGCATCTATTCAGAATTTCATATAATGCATATATTTAATACTATCCTTAAAGTTATCTTTAAATAAGTTTAAGATAAAAGTATTTATTTTTATATCAATGCATTTCTATTTTCCCCTTCTTGAATAGCATACTTACGTGTCTGAAATGGACGGCACTTTGTTTCACTTACTGGCTTCAAATGTAAATATGTTACTAGTAACAGGCAGTAACTGTGATTTCAGGATTGTATTATTCACTGTATCGGCTGATTGCAATATTCTGTGTAAGTAGCCAATGGCGTTTCAGATAAGAGTTTGTGTATTTGAAATGGCAACATGTGTATGCAAAACATATGTTGACAGTTTGTTTAAAAGGCTGGACTTTCTCTGATGTGTTTACCTTTCTCCCTTCTTCCCTGCTGGTTATTATTTGTTTTAAGAATGTAGCTGCATGTTTTATTGTCTTTTTAATTTTCTTAATTTAACAGCAAAGTCATGCTTTTTTTGTCAGTCATCTCATTTTTGAATAAACTAGTATGATTTTAAGGAACTGTTGTTTTTAAAGTCTTCCACATAAAACACTGCTTTTATTCAGAACGGCCAACAGTGGTAGCAGAGCGTGTTTTTTGTGGAAGTGAAGATTTTGCTGATGTTTTCTGTCGAAGTCGACGCAATGTTTTCTGCCGATGTTGTCAGCCGATGTCACTGATGGTTTTTTCATGAAATGAGCCTTTGCACAGACTTTTACTTTTTCCTGAATTATTTAAGTGTTTTCCCTATTGATTCGACGGAGGTTTAGAATAAGCGTTATCTCTGGGGATGCCAATCCAGGTGCAAGTCTCTCATCTGGAATTTGTTCAAAATTAAGAGACCAACTCTTCTGGACGGGGCTTGTGAGTGCTTAAGCCACCATTTGGTAGGCCTCCCCATCTAGCTGACTCTTAATTCGATGGAGGCCATATAAAAAATGGAGTTCCAAAACATAGCTCCTTTGACCTCAACGAATTGGGAGATGTGGAAAATCGAAGTAAAGGTTTTATTGATGTATTATGGTGCTTGAGAATACATCGAAGTTCCGGAATCTGACGATGGCAGGAGAGAAAGTGGTGAGCCATTGGATGTTACTGAAAAATTAGTTCCTGTAGTAGAAAAATTAACATGGAGAGAGAAAGGTGAGGTGAATCTAAGGAAGGCCCGGTCTTATACTATAATCTACCAGATATTGTCGCCTGAATTTAAAATACCACTAGAGCTTGAGTGATTCAACTATTGGATGATTTTTTTAGTCTTCGATATACTTCTGATGAAAACTTGGGATTTTTTTGCGTCGAGTTAAAAAAGCAGCCAAGCGTCTGCGTGATGTTGGTCATACACTACAGCCTTTGTATATGGAGTACCAGATGATCAGAAGTTTGCCGGAGGAATTTAAGTCTACTACAATCCATTTCCAGGTGACCAGATGCTGAGTTCATCCCAGAAAAAATAGAAGCTAAACTGCTGTTAGAGGAAAGCAGATTGAAACTTGCCAAAAAGGATCTTTTTACTAGTAATGTTGCCTTTTCAGGAGAAGTAAAGTGTAAAACAGGTAAATCTTTTAAAAATAAGAATTCCAATGCTAATCAATATAAATCGATAGGTCCTTGTTTTTGTTGTAAATCATATGGCCATTTAATTGTAAATTTAAAAACCACTCTAAAAATTTTCAATCTAGAAATCCTCAATATAAAAATTATCAACCTAAAAGTAAATTTAAAGAATCTAGTAATGCAGAATTAAAATGTAATAGTAATGTAAAATGCAATAATGTAAAATGTACCTTTTCTGAACATGAGACTAGTTTAATTGAAATATCTTGGAATAATTTTGTTGAGGCAAGTTCATCTGATTTTGGCATAAATAGTAGCTGGGTATTTGCAAAAATGAGCAGTAGCAGCTGTATCAATGACAAAAATTTGTTTTTAAATTTTGAGTCCATTTCAAATATGCAGATGTCACTTACAGTTGGAGAAAAAGAAAGTCCTGTTAAAGGGAAGGGCACAGTAAATTTTTTTATTAAATGTAAAGATGGTAGTTTCAATCAAATAATGCTTAGAGATATTTTGTATAATCCCAATTTACGTAGACATCTTTTGTCTGGTAGTAAACTTGAAAAATTAGGCATAAATTTTGTTGGCAGTAAAGGCAAACTTATTGTTTATAACAAGAACTGGCAACGCTTATTTTATGCAGTTAGAAAAAATGACTTGTATTTTTTTAAACCTTTTGGCTATAAAACCAATTGTAAAGGAGAAAGCAATTCGGTTGACATTTCAACTAGTCAAGTTGAAAAATTTAACTTAAGTGATATGTCGTATGAAAGATTCTGTCACATAAATAATGAATATCTAGTTGACACAAGTAGAAATGAAAATGTTAGAGGTATTCCAGAGCTGTCTAGGTTAACCGAGGATTGCATCTCCTGTAAACTTGCTAAGTCTAAAAGGATTTCAATTAAATCCATAGAGAAAATTAAGTCTAAAAATGCTCTGGAGCTTTTACATATGGATTTGTGTGGGCTGTTACCAGTTGCATCACATGGAGGGAATAGGTATTTTTTAGATGTTTCACATAATGTTACAGTATACATTATCAGAAATAAATGTTTTTCAGACGTTTTTGAAATTTCAAAGTAGGGCTGGGAGGCACTTAAACAAGGAAGTAATTTCTACCAGAACTGATGGTTGTATGGAATTCTGTAACAGTGAATTTGAAAAATTTTGGAAAACAGGGAATTTTGCAGGAAAAAATGAATTTGTACAGTCCAGTGTCACGGAGCATTTTAATCTAACTGCTCTTGATGGTGTTAAAGTTCTCCTCAATGACAATGCTAGTGGCTTATCACAAAAATTTTGGGTGGAAGACTTGATGTGTTTTTCATATGCTTGCAATAGAATCTGTCACAAACATAAAAAGACACCATTTGAGATGTACTCTGGTAGAAACCTTCAGTTTCTCATTTCAAAAAATTTGGTTGTTTAGCTTAATGTCGAGTTCCGAGACAGGTCAGAAGGAAACTTGATATGCAAGCTAAAGTAAAGATTATGTGTGGGTATGCTCAATCAACTAAAGGTTATCGAATTTGGTTAGTCAAGGAACATAAAATTGTAGAAACCATTAATGTTAGATTTGATGAAACAAAAAAATGGGATGGACATAGCTTAAAAAATTAAGGAGTCTAAATTAAATTTTGTACTTTTTGATTTCCTAGAAGATGGAAATATTTTTGATGTAGAATCTGAGAGTACATCTGGATTGGGAGGTGTTGAGGAAATAAGCAGGTCAGATTCAAACCAAAACTTAGAACAGAGTAGTATAAAGACTTGTGCATCTATTCCTTGGATACATAAAACAGTACCACATAAAGTTGGAAATAAAACAGACATTTATTATGGCATAAAAGGAACCAATACTGGAATAAGATCTTTTAATGAATTATTAGAATATTGTAAAATAAACCAAATAAAATGTGATAAGAACTTATTTGACTTTAGTAGTAAAAATAAAGAATCTGGTAAAATATCTAGTGATTTGTAAATGAAGCAAATTTAATGGAGATTAAAATCCCACAGACCTATAATCAAGCCATAAAAACCCCTGAAGCATCAAATTGGAAGGATGCAATGAACCAAGAAATGGACATTATGTATGAACGTACCGTATGGGATTTTGTGACAACACCAAAAGATGCAAAAATACTTGGAAATCATTGGGTATATACAGTCGAACTTGGATAATTCTAAGTGCAAGGGGCCACTGCAAAACTTCGAATTATCCAAAAATTGTATTTTTATGTCGTAAAATAATCAATTGCAACAGAAATTGCGAAAAAAATATGTTTATTAATTTTAAATTAAAAAAAAAAACTACAGTTTTTTAAAATATTGAGATTGCTTTAAAGAGCTTACTTGATTTTTTAAAACAAAATCTTCAAGGATATCTACAGCTCGAAACACAGCTTCACTCACGTTAGATTGTCCTTCTACATAATGACGATATTCCGCTAGATGAAAGACTGCCTCACTTGAAGTTGGAATCGGCCTCTGTTCTTCTAGCTTATCTTCAATATCTTCGTCTTCTGTTGCAATGTTCTTATTGTTTAGAACTTCGGATAGAATATCTGTATTGCATAGCTCTCCACAAATGGCTATGTTTTCATCAATATCAACTTAATCATCAAATGGTATGCTGTCTTCCCACGCAACTCGGGGAGGTAAATTTTCATCTAAAAGCTCGCTAGGGACAGTGTTCCTGATGAATCCTTACCTTCCGAAAACAATTTGCTACTGTTTTTTGGCTCACTTTGGACCATGTATTTAACTCCTTGTGGGCGAGCGACACTTATACGTGCCGCATAAGATGCTCAGAATCCTCGATTATTCCCACCAGTTATTGTTTATTGTAAGCTTTGCCTCATTAAATCATAGCATTTCTGTGATTCAATTAGGTGAAAATTTCTGTTTTGAAAAACCGGTGGTAAAAGATTAAAAATTCTGTAAAGGACGCTCGTCGCGAAGAGGTTAAACACATTCTTGATGCATCGAGGAGGTTAATGGGAAGATTCAGTAAGGAGGTGTTGAATGACTAGACATCTGTAGAAATGCTTCAGATTATTAATGATGCCTTGATCCATTGGTTGCGCCACTGAGGACATGTGTGGCGGAAAAAAATTCAACCGTGAGTTTTTCCATAGCGGGTATCGATTTATGAGCCATGCAGTTATAAATAAACCGGATGATTTTTCTTTTTTTTCTTTGGTACGTGCGATTGAAATCTAGCAGCCATTC
Source organism: Maratus michaelseni (assembly GCA_963931845.1). Lineage (NCBI taxonomy): Eukaryota > Metazoa > Arthropoda > Arachnida > Araneae > Salticidae > Maratus > Maratus michaelseni. The sequence goes on along the minus strand of OZ007599.1, from coordinate 173,347,180 downwards.
TTCAAAAAGATTCGCCGTCATCCAGGCTTTCATGTTAGAACGGTATTCTATGGGCTTCGTTTTGACATTATTAAAACACCTTTGATTTCTTGATTTTTCAATCATCAGTAACGGTAACTTCTCAGTGCCGTCCATGTTTGCTCCCACAAGTAGGGTTATTAGGTTTTTACTGCGTTTTCCTTCATTACATTTTTCACCTTTAAAATCAAGTCTTTGCAGGGGTACATTTGAAAAAAAAGTCCAGTTTCGTCGACATTAAAAATGTCTCTGCCCTGTGTCTGCTCAATGATTTGAACAACTTTTTCTTTCCACTCATTTGCTGCATCTTGGTCCACACTTGAACTTTCACCACACACAGACTTAACCCTTTGGTGACGGGAGACACGTATACGTGACGCATAAGATGCTCAGAATCCTCGATTATTCCCACCAGTTAAATTTTATTATAAGCTTTGCCATATTTAATGATAGCATTTCACCTATTCAATTAGACGAAAATTTCTGTTTTAAAAAACCGGTGGTAAAAGATTAAAAATTCTGTAAAGGACGCTCGTCGCGAAGGGGTTAAAGGAAATTTCATTTATTTCCATAAATCCGTCTAACCATCCGGAACTTGCTTTGAAGAAGTTGTTTCCTAATCTGACAGCAAATTCTTCCGCTTTTGCACGAATAAGAGTTCCACTGAGAGGGATGTTTTTGTCCCGCGCTTGCTTAAACCACTTCAAGACACACTTGTCCACATCAAGATTATCGGGTTCTCTAGCTCATTTGCAATTTCGATTAGATTTCAAAAATTTTTCTTTTTTTTTTTTTTTTTTTTTTTCAAAAAGGTCGAAAATCGCAAGAGTGTTAGGTGCTATTCCATACTCTTTTGCGATGATGCATTTCTTCTTTACACCCTTTTCTACCTCACGAATCGCAGCAATTTTTTCATCGAAATATAAGGTTTTATACGGGACACGGGGCTTACTCAACGTCATGCTTGCAATGCACTCGCACCACAAAAACTAAAAGCACAATGACGAAAACTTAAGCGACTACAGTCCTGATTTCGAAGGAATTGCGCCAAGGACAGGTATGGGTGGTCTACATTCCTTCTCCCTTTATCCTTGCTCTGTTTCCTAGAACAGATAAGAATATTCTCCCACCCCCTTCTCTTCCCTAAAGAATTTTCCACAATAGCTGAAAATAACCAGGCCACTTTTCAAATAACTGCATTGAAACTAGATTTTGTCATTTTTGAAAGGGTTGGACTTCGAAATAACCAAGGTTTTGTTGCATTAACTGAATACAAGCTTCAAGGGACCGAAAAAAAACTGCGAATTATCCACTAATTCGAATTAAAGACGTTCGAATTATCCAAGTCCGACTATACCTTAAAGAAAAATGAAATTGTAAGGTATAAGGTTAGATTAGTAGCAAAAGAGTTTAATCAGGTTAAAGGAGAAAGTTATGATGAAGTTTTCAGTCCGGTAGGAAACTGTATACATGCACCAGCCTGACGGTCTTGTCAAAGAAAAAATTAAAGTTTGTAAGTTAAATAACGCTATTTATGGTCTGCATCAATGTGGCAGACAATGGTTCTTTGAAATGGATGATGTTTTATCCAAATTAATTTTTTTCAAACTCGATTGGTGCAATTGTGTGTACATGTTTCAGGCTAGATTAATTATTTGCTTTATGTTGACGATATAGTTTTATTTGGAAAATCCAAAGAAGATTTACATTTTGGGATAGGTTTGCTGCAAACACATTTTAACTTAAATTTTTTTAGGACAACCATATAGCTATTGGACATAGAGTTTGAAGAAATTGGAAATCGCCTTTTTATACACCAAACTTCTTACATTGAAAAAGTTTGTGAAATATATTCTAATTTCAAATTTCCAATCGGTTCTTTACCTATTCCTAAGGGTTTGGTGTTGTCTAAATAGGATTCGCCTTCCACCAAGGAAGAAATTGAGAAAATATCTGGATTTCCATATAGAAATCTTATAGGCTGTCTTATATAGCTGGGAGGACCAGACCTGATATAATGTATGCAGTAAATATGTTATCTCAATTTCAAACCAATCCTGGTATTGCTCACTGGAATAGAATATTGAAATTGTTAGATTCTTTAAAATACACTAAAAATTACAAGCTTGAGTTATCTAGAGCTAATGATTTAAATCTCTCGTGTTATTCTGATTCAGACTTTACAGCAAACAGCGACGATCGGGTCTCCATAGGTGGATATATTTTGTTTCTAGATGAAACTCTGATTTCTTGGAAGACGTTTTAAACAAAAATGTGTAAGTCTTACAACCATGGAGACTGAATATGTAAGTTTAACTGATGCTGCTAAAGAATTAATTTGGATCAAAAATGTCTTGCAAAATAGAGTACTTAACTTGAATCTGAGAGATTGCACTCTGTTTTGTGATAACCAAGCTGCAATAGCTTTTTCTAATCCCCCATTTGAAAACCAGAAGACAAAACATATTTACATAAAATATCATTTTCTTAGAAATCTTGTTTCGATAAAATGTTTAAACTTAAATGCATTCCTAGTGAACTTAACCTTGCAGACAGTTTTACTAAGCCACAAGTTAAGGAGATATTGATGAATTTTTGTAAAAGAATTTTTGATATTTAAATTTTTATTGGGGGTGGGGAGGTTAATTTTCTTACAATGTTATTCACTCTTGTCAATGTCCTGCCAATAAAGTCTTATGTGACCTGACATTGATCAGATTGTTGGTTTTTGAATTTTTCAAATGTAACTTTTTTCTTTTTAAATTTTTTCATATTTTTATGTTTTTGTAATATTCCAGAGATGATGGAAAATGAGGCCGATTGCTATGCATCTATTCAGAATTTGATATAATGATATATTTAATACTATCCTTAATTTAAAGTTCTCTTTAAATAAGTTTAAGATAAAAGTATTTATTTTTATATCGAGGCATTTCTATTTTTCACCATCTCTTGAATAATCTTGAATAGCATACTTACGTGTCTGAAACGACCTGCACTTCATTTCTCTTACTGGTTTCAAATGTAAATACGTTACTTAGTAACAGGCAGTAACTGTGATTTCAGGATCGCGCTATTCACCGTGATCGGCAGGTTACAATATTCTGCATAAGTAGCCAATGGTGTTTCAGATACGAGTTTGTCCATTTGAAATGGCAACCTGTTCATGCAAAGCATATGCTGACGTTTAAAAGGCTGGACTTTCTCTGACGTGTTTACCTTTCTCCCTTCTGCCTTTATTGCTTGCTGGTTATTATTTGTTTTAACCCCTTCGGCCCTGATTTTTTTTCTTCAATTTTGGGAAAAAATTACTGTTATGCTAACAAAATTAAAAATAGCTATCGGAATCACAGAAGTTAGGGTTTAATAAAAGTTAACGAATGCGTTCTTTACCAAAATCTCACAAATGTAATTGTTTTGCGTATTTTTCATATAACAATAGTCTAAGGAAGAATTTTTGAAGACGTTTGGAAAATGTCGTATTACAACTAAATTAAACAAGCATAAAAATTTAGTAATATTTTTTTATTTTTTATCACAAATTACCAATTCGGAAAAGGATTCCCGAATTTTAATTTAAAGAGTGAAACGTATGTTTTAAATTAAAAGAAATGCCAACGGCTTGCCAATAATTATGAAAATTATTATTTTTTTTATTATTACTAAATGCTAAACATAAGTGAAGTCATAATAGGAAATGTAGAGATTCATACTATTACTATTAGGTGCTGGAATTAATAAAAATAATGTTTAAGACAAAATAATACTCAATAAAAGATATGTCCTATTAGTAGGACGTCAGGGCCGAAGGGGTTAAGTATGTAGCTGCATATTTTATTGTCTTTTTAGTTTTCTTCATTTAACAGTAAAGTCATGGTGTTTTTTGTCAGTCATCTAATTTTTGAATAAACTAGTATGCTTTTAAGGAACTGTTTTTTTTAAAGTCTTCCACATAAAACACTGCTTTTATTCCGAACGGCCAACAATACTGTCTATCCTACATATTATCAGGGAAGGATGCCACTTTTCTTTTCTGTAAATCAATCAGCGATTTCTGAGAAATTGTATTTAAAAAAAAAAACAATGTTTGCTGGGAAAAAACCGAGAATTACGTGAAACGATCCATGAATAAAATCGCAGCTAAATAAGTCAATCGCTCAAAGAAAAAATCGCGACTTTCTTCAAACAATCGCAAAAAAAAAACATGCGTATTTCGTCAAGAAGTTGCGGGGGAAAAAATCCCGAATTTCACCAATCGGTCGCGAGAAAAAATCTTATATTTCATCAGTCGGTGACGAAAAAATAAATATCAAAAATTGAAGAAATTAATCTTTAATTTCGTCAAACTATTGCGAATAAAATCACAAATTTCGTCAGACGATCGCAGAATAAAATCGCGAATTTCATCAAGAGGTCGCATAAAAAATTGGAAATTTCGTCATACTATTGCAGAAATTAATATCTTATTTCGTCAAACGATCGCGAGTAGTGTATATTTACCGGTTCTGCGCCACCTGAGTCGAGCAGGCGCAGGCGGAAGCCGCAGGCGGGGCAGGCGGAAGGAGCAGGCGGAAGGCGGCGATAAGAGCATGAGCACTGATAAGAACGGAGGGTTCGATGGGAAGGGGGTGCGATAAGGATTTCTACTATAAGATAAGGGGATTATTTTAATGAGTTTTAATTGGGGGACTTGAAAATTTTCGATTTTTTTTTTTTTTTCGGTTTGTAGCAAAAATATGAATTAAAAATGGTCATTAATTAATTTTAATTGGGGGACTTGAAAATTTTCGATTTTTTTTCGGTTTGTAGCAAAAATATGAATTAAAAATGGTCATTAATTAATTTTAATTGGAGGACTTGAAAATTTTCGATTTTTTTTCGGTTTGTAGCAAAAATATGAATTAAAAATAGTCATTAATTAATTGTAATTGGGGGACTTAAGAAATTTTTCGACGCATTTTTTTTTTCGCGGAGAATTGGTGTACGAAGTGAATGTCAACGGATTTATTATAGCGAATTAGAAATTTAATTAATTTTAATTTTAATTGGGGAACTTGAAATTTTTTGAAGCAAATTTTTTTTTTGCAACGAGAGTATGCAGTTTGATTATGAGTATATGCAGTAGAAGTGAATGATTAATTAATTAAAAATATTAATTAAACATAGTAATGAATTAATTTTAATTGCAGAACTTAAGAATTTTCGCGAGATTTTTTTTTTTCAACGAGAGTAGGGTATTCGATATACACGTTAGTGGAGAATTTTAAAAGTCAATAATGGTTTAATTAAAAATGGTGATTAATTTTAATTGGGGAACTTAGACATTTTTCGAAGCAAATATTTTTTCAACGAGAGTAGGCTATTTGTTATACATGTTAGAGTATATTTGAGGAGAATTTTGAAAGTCAATAATGGTTTAATTAAAAAGGGTCATTAATTAATTTTAATTGGAGAACTTAAGAAATTTTGGCGAGATTTTTTTCCCCCTCAACGAGAGTACGCAGTTTGCATGTGCAGTAGAATGGTAGATGCTAGTAATTAAAAAGGGTCATTCATTCATTTTAATGGGCGTACTTCAACATTTTTGGGGCAAACAGGCGCGTTTTGATGAATTCGATATAGGTTGTGGTAAAAAATACAGGGTCCCGTATGAATTATACTGTATTCAATTTAATAGCTCCCCCCTCCCCCTTCCCCTCGCCACTTTTTTTTACCCAGAGGAGCCCTTCGATAGACTAACAATACGCACTTCAAAAAAATACATAGTGGTAAAAAAAGAAGAATTTTAACGTATATATAAAAGTGTAAATAAACAAATATGAAAAATCAGGCGTAGCGCCATAATTCATGAATCACTTTCCAACATTGTCGAAGTGTTATATGAACAAAACATAATTTTACCATCGAGTGCATAGCGAACCGATCCCCTTTTTAATAAAAAGGCGCCCTTCACAAAAATCCAATTATGCATTAGAACCCTTCCTAAAATCAGATAATTTACACCTTACCTTTTTTTTTTTCAATTCAAGTTAGGCTAAAAGTACAGCTTACGCATTGATAGGTTCAAAATACAGGGACCCTTCGAAGTGTGAACTCGCATTAGACTATAGGGCCCCTTCATAAAATAAATGAGATACATGCCCTATTCGAATAAAAAAAGCCCTTCACAAAAACTGTAGGGGTTCCCTTTTGGAATAAAAAGACGCCCTTCACAAAAATCCAATTATGCATGACCCTTCATAAAATCAGATAATTTACACTTTACCCTGTTTTTTTAAATTCAAGTTAGGGTAAAAGTATAACTTACACATCGATAGGTTCAAAATATTGAAATCCTTCAAAAGAAACTAGAAAAAGTTAAAGATTTAAGCCCTGCTCATAAAATAATGCGACTACCCAGCGTCCTTCACAAATAATAAAACCTTATTCGAATCCCTTCGTCCTTCACAAAATAAATCCAATAGATTCACGTTATTTTACAGCGACATAAATATTAGGGATATTGACTTTTCATAAAAATGCATGGTCCGCTGTTTGAATGAAAAGGGCCCCTTCACGTACCCTGTAAAAATACTATGATTGTCCAGTTATTTTAAGAAATAGAGTGCTATTCTCAAATGAGTACGTATTCATACAATATAAAAATAAGTTTTACACGAATGTATTTTTAGTTTAAAGTTCAAAATATATTTTAGAAATGAAATTAAGAAAAACAGACGGCTATCCAGTATCCCCTCGACATACATATCGCTGAATCACAATGAGTCATATTAGCAGATAAGCGAACATCTTGCTTTGTCACGATGAATCACTCGCGATAAGAAATGCGGCTATTGGGCTTTTTCTCAAATTTAAACAGTTCTGACGCATTTTTTGTAGGTAAATGAGCTATTTAAACCCGTCAATGTATGCGAATTATTTCGTGTAGTCCTATATAGGTTCTACTCTTCATATATACATATGGTGATATATATATATATATTTATACTAAAATCTATTAAGTTTTAAAAAGCTTCATTGAAAAAATAAGAAATAGTCATACCCTTAAGAATTCTGAGGATAAGAGACGGGTTTTTAATGAATTTGATACACGTTATGGTAGAAAAATACAGGGTCCCCTATCAGATATATGAATTAAACTTTAAATATTTTAAAATTATATTCGTTTATGCTTTTTGTATTGCAAAGTATAGAAAATTATAACTAATCTTTGTTTTTATAAAATATATATTGTACTATTTAGTTAGGGCATTATTTCGAAAATTTTGTTTTTAATATTGAAAAAATATATATAAAAATGTATCTTACCTATAAAATTCAACCATAATGTACTAGACTTCAGTCAAACTTGATCGTCTGCTATACTTGTCTTAAAAGAACTAAACGGTATAACATGTTCGCTTATCTCTTAAAACCACGGGATATTGTGACGTCATGGATAGGGCATAGGGTAGAATACAGAATGAAATATTTTGTTTAAAATTTTGTGAGAAATCTATACAGTTTAGTTTTAGACCGACACTACCTTACATATTAATTAGTAAAACAAAATTCAATTTTATGCGTACGAATACAGAAATTTTAATAATACTGCTTGAAAAAGATTTTTAAGTAAACTATATTTCTGTTTATTGAAACTTTACACTAATGTTTTCTCAAGAATTTACACTAACTGAAACAGTGACAATTAAAAAATATTAATTACTTATGCAAGAAATTATGTATTTGGAGGTTTGCCTTTTTCATTCAATATGTAAACTTATAGCATTGATTGCGTATGTTATGAAAAGAAAACATATGCAAATAATTTTACTTAAAATAAATACTTTAAGATTAGAATTTACATTTAACTTACCCTATAACATAAATAGTTTACACCAATGTGATTATAACAGCACGAAAATAAATTCATGAATAATAATAAGTACAAACTATGTCACTATAATGTGGGCATATTTTAAACTGTAATAGGTTAACAGTTATATTATATGGCATAAAGATTTACATATGAATATATCATTTTACTCCGATATAAAAACACAATTTTAAAATAAAACATACATTATTAAAAACACAATTTAAAATAAAACATAATTATTAATAAAACATGTATTATTAGGCTACAGCGTGACCATAAATTAAAAGAGGTCCCATTTTTTTCCTAAAGGGCTCATTTTTCTAAAGGCCCCTTTGAGCGTAGTGAGACTAGTTCTATACGAATATATTTTAATATATATATATAAAAAATTAATTAAGATACATACATATTTGCAAAATTATGAAAAAGAAATCACATTACCTCTTATTTTGTATTCAGAAAACGGTAGAGGATTCATTCCCCACCGAACTAACTTGATATATGCCTTAGAGAGATAACACATACTTATGCTTATCGCATGACTAATAAGTGTATCACCCCCCTATTCACAAGTAGAATTTCGTGTAAAGTTCTTCTCAAATACATACAGACCCCTTTCTGACACATTTTAAAATTTATTTTTGTTCGCAAATGCATGAAATTGACAGATTTTCTTACTGAGTCACTATGTATTCGATACAAGTTTTTCATTTTTTGGTAAAGACAAAATATTATCAAAGTCGGCGTTTTGTTATCGCATAAAATATATTAACAAGTCCTGTAAAAATATATTGACAAGACATGAACTATTAATAGATGATTTAAAACATATTGGTTATAAAAAACACACACACATATATATATATATATAATTTTTATCGTTACCTAAAATTTTCAAGCACGATTTACTGGACTTCATCCAAATTCAACTAGATTCTTCACCACGTGGTTTGATGGGAAAAATCATGAATCATGGTATACTTTATGAAACACTTTCCAATGCTATGTGAATATCGTTAAGAATTTGAAATAAGTGAATTAGATTTAATAATTCATACTGGAAATGTATTTTTTTTAAAAATTAGTAGCTTCGCATACTTTTAAATCATTCAAGACATGTGATGAAGATTTAACCGCTGCAGAACGACTAAAAACTAGTATCTTAATGAATCGACCTATTTACGTCGGGTTCACAATTTTAGAATTATCTAAATTAGTTATGTATGATTTTCATTACAATTTTATAAAGAAAACATACAAAGATCGTGCAGTTTTACTCTTTACGGATTTAGATTCCTTAACTTATCATATTCAAACACATAATATTTATAAGGATATGGAGCACCATCATGATTTTTTCGACTTTTCTGAATACTCGAAATCCCATCGTCTAAACCGCGTAAGTTTCGAACCCACAAACATATAATCAGACTTGTCATTTTATAACCAGGACGCTAACCACAGGGCTAAGTGAGCCCCCGCTTATTTTATAGTCACCACGCTGACTATTGGACTTAGTAAGCCCCAGGCTAATTTATATCCACCACGCTAACTATTGGGCTTAGTGAGCCCCTGCTTATTTTATAGTCAACATGCTAACTATTGGGCTTAGTGAGCCCCAGGCTAACTTATACCCACCACGCTAACTTTGGGGCCTAGTGAACCCCCGCTTATTTTATAGCCACCATACTAACCACAGGGCTAAGTGAGCCCCCGCTTATTTCATAGTCACCATGCTAAGTATTAGGCTGAGTGAGCCCCAGGCTATTTTATACCCACTATGCTAACTAATGGGTTGAGTGAGCCCCAGGCTTTTTTCTACCCACCACGTTTACTGGGCTTAGTGTGCCCCCGCTTATTTTATAGCTACCACGATAACCACAGGGCTGAGTGAGCTCCCGCTTATTTTATAACCACCACGTTAACCACAGGGCTAAGTGAGCCCCCGCTTATTTTATAGTCACCCTGCTAACTATTTAGCTTAGTGAGCCCCATTTCGAGTTTTCGAGGCTAATTTATACACACCACACTAACTATTGGGCTTAGTGAGCCCCCACTTATTTTATAGCCACCACGCTAACCACAGAGCTAAGTGAGGCCCCGCTTATTTTATAGTCACCAAGCTAACTACTGGGCTGAGTGACCCCCAGGCTGTTTTATACCTACCATGATAACTACTGGGCTGATTAAGCCCCAGGTATTTTATAGCCATTACGCTAACTACTGGACTGAGTGAGCCCCAGGTTATTTAGTCACATGAATATGATTTCCAAGGTATATGTCCTGACTTGATTTAGACCATTGCCTATGGTAAGATAAAGCTCGGAAGTAAATTGGTAAACTCTATACATTTCCCTCGAAAACTCACTTGTATTTTATTAAATATCTGTAGAAATCAGCATAGTATATTAAAATTATATACATTCTTATTAGTTTATGAATCTACTAACTTATAATATCTATATGGTAACTTGGATTATTAGTATTCACACTTAAACATTTCTTTTGTAGATTTAATATGATAAACACTAACATCAGACTGACTAAACTTTTACCATTTTCATTTAAACTTAGTTTTAGGAAATTTATCTACATAGCTTTAAATTTTACTGTTTAGTAAGTCTATTATTTCAAAGTATTATTTTTTAGTTATAATATTCAAAACATATTCATAGCGTTTTACATAGTAGGTATCAAATTAATTTAAAGTCATATTAAAAAAATATATATACAAATACTATTCTTACTTAACACGCAAGCTAGCTAAGCACCCAATCGTCTCACACCAAGACTCTGAGAAAAGTGAATGCTTGTTCAGGGCCTTATCAGCTAATATAATCAGTGATAAGATTTAAACAAGTGACGTCACTCTTTAAGTGATATCACGTGACCATGTGGTATCATTCAATATGTCACCAGTGACGTCAGAGATCACGTGACTAGGTCATAAAAGAACCAATTACTAATTGCAATTAACAATTTACATCTAATTGATTTATATAATATATATATTGATAAATTAATACATGATTTTTCTATTATTTCGTAAAACATAGTACATGTGCTATGTATTACGAAATAATACATAGATAAATCATGTATTAATTTATCTATATATATTATATAAATAGTACAATACATATTGAATGAAAAAGGCAAACCTCCAAATACATAATTTCTTGCATAAGTAATTAATATTTTTTAATTATCACTGTTTCAGTTAGTGTAAATTCTTGAGAAAACATTAGTGTAAAATTTCAATAAACAGAAATATAGTTTACTTAAAAATCTTTTTCAAGCAGTATTATTAAAATTTCTGTATTCGTAAGCATAAAATTGAATTTTGTTTTACTAATTAATATGTAAGGTAGTGTCGGTCTAAAACTAAACTGTATAGATTTCTCACAAAATTTTAAACAAAATATTTCATTCTGTATTCTACCCTATGCCCTATCCATGACGTCACAATATCCCGTGGTTTTAAGAGATAAGCGAACATGTTATACCGTTTAGTTCTTTTAAGACAAGTATAGCAGACGATCAAATTTGACTGAAGTCTAGTACATTATGGTTGAATTTTATAGGTAAGATACATTTTTATATATATTTTTTCAATATTAAAAACAAAATTTTCGAAATAATGCCCTAACTAAATAGTACAATATATATTTTATAAAAACAAAGATTAGTTATAATTTTCTATACTTTGCAATACAAAAAGCATAAACGAATATAATTTTAAAATATTTAAAGTTTAATTCATATATCTGATAGGGGACCCTGTATTTTTCTACCATAACGTGTATCAAATTCATTAAAAACCCGTCTCTTATCCTCAGAATTCTTAAGGGTATGACTATTTCTTATTTTTTCAATGAAGCTTTTTAAAACTTAATAGATTTTAGTATAAATATATATATATATCACCATATGTATATATGAAGAGTAGAACCTATATAGGACTACACGAAATAATTCGCATACATTGACGGGTTTAAATAGCTCATTTACCTACAAAAAATGCGTCAGAACTGTTTAAATTTGAGAAAAAGCCCAATAGCCGCATTTCTTATCGCGAGTGATTCATCGTGACAAAGCAAGATGTTCGCTTATCTGCTAATATGACTCATTGTGATTCAGCGATATGTATGTCGAGGGGATACTGGATAGCCGTCTGTTTTTCTTAATTTCATTTCTAAAATATATTTTGAACTTTAAACTAAAAATACATTCGTGTAAAACTTATTTTTATATTGTATGAATACGTACTCATTTGAGAATAGCACTCTATTTCTTAAAATAACTGGACAATCATAGTATTTTTACAGGGTACGTGAAGGGGCCCTTTTCATTCAAACAGCGGACCATGCATTTTTATGAAAAGTCAATATCCCTAATATTTATGTCTCTGTAAAATAACGTGAATCTATTGGATTTATTTTGTGAAGGACGAAGGGATTCGAATAAGGTTTTATTATTTGTGAAGGACGCTGGGTAGTCGCATTATTTTATGAGCAGGGCTTAAATCTTTAACTTTTTCTAGTTTCTTTTGAAGGATTTCAATATTTTGAACCTATCGATGTGTAAGTTATACTTTTACCCTAACTTGAATTTAAAAAAACAGGGTAAAGTGTAAATTATCTGATTTTATGAAGGGTCATGCATAATTGGATTTTTGTGAAGGGCGTCTTTTTATTCCAAAAGGGAACCCCTACAGTTTTTGTGAAGGGCTTTTTTTATTCGAATAGGGCATGTATCTCATTTATTTTATGAAGGGGGCCCTATAGTCTAATGCGAGTTCACACTTCGAAGGGTCCCTGTATTTTGAACCTATCAATGCGTAAGCTGTACTTTTAGCCTAACTTGAATTGAAAAAAAAAAAGGTAAGGTGTAAATTATCTGATTTTAGGAAGGGTTCTAATGCATAATTGGATTTTTGTGAAGGGCGCCTTTTTATTAAAAAGGGGATCGGTTCGCTATGCACTCGATGGTAAAATTATGTTTTGTTCATATAACACTTCGACAATGTTGGAAAGTGATTCATGAATTATGGCGCTACGCCTGATTTTTCATATTTGTTTATTTACACTTTTATATATACGTTAAAATTCTTCTTTTTTTACCACTATGTATTTTTTTGAAGTGCGTATTGTTAGTCTATCGAAGGGCTCCTCTGGGTAAAAAAAAGTGGCGAGGGGAAGGGGGAGGGGGGAGCTATTAAATTGAATACAGTATAATTCATACGGGACCCTGTATTTTTTACCACAACCTATATCGAATTCATCAAAACGCGCCTGTTTGCCCCAAAAATGTTGAAGTACGCCCATTAAAATGAATGAATGACCCTTTTTAATTACTAGCATCTACCATTCTACTGCACATGCAAACTGCGTACTCTCGTTGAGGGGGAAAAAAATCTCGCCAAAATTTCTTAAGTTCTCCAATTAAAATTAATTAATGACCCTTTTTAATTAAACCATTATTGACTTTCAAAATTCTCCTCAAATATACTCTAACATGTATAACAAATAGCCTACTCTCGTTGAAAAAATATTTGCTTCGAAAAATGTCTAAGTTCCCCAATTAAAATTAATCACCATTTTTAATTAAACCATTATTGACTTTTAAAATTCTCCACTAACGTGTATATCGAATACCCTACTCTCGTTGAAAAAAAAAAATCTCGCGAAAATTCTTAAGTTCTGCAATTAAAATTAATTCATTACTATGTTTAATTAATATTTTTAATTAATTAATCATTCACTTCTACTGCATATACTCATAATCAAACTGCATACTCTCGTTGCAAAAAAAAAAAATTGCTTCAAAAAATTTCAAGTTCCCCAATTAAAATTAAAATTAATTAAATTTCTAATTCGCTATAATAAATCCGTTGACATTCACTTCGTACACCAATTCTCCGCGAAAAAAAAAAATGCGTCGAAAAATTTCTTAAGTCCCCCAATTACAATTAATTAATGACTATTTTTAATTCATATTTTTGCTACAAACCGAAAAAAAATCGAAAATTTTCAAGTCCCCCAATTAAAATTAATTAATGACCATTTTTAATTCATATTTTTGCTACAAACCGAAAAAAAATCGAAAATTTTCAAGTCCCCCAATTAAAATTAATTAATGACCATTTTTAATTCATATTTTTGCTACAAACCGAAAAAAAAAAAATCGAAAATTTTCAAGTCCCCCAATTAAAACTCATTAAAATAATCCCCTTATCTTATAGTAGAAATCCTTATCGCACCCCCTTCCCATCGAACCCTCCGTTCTTATCAGTGCTCATGCTCTTATCGCCGCCTTCCGCCTGCTCCACCTGCGCCTTCCGCCTGCTCCACCTGCGCCTTCCGCCTGCTCCACCTGCGCCTTCCGCCTGCTCCACCTGCGCCTTTCGCCTGCTCCGCCTGCGCCTTCCGCCTGCGCCTGCTCGACTCAGGTGGCGCAGAACCGGTAAATATACACTACTATCGCGGAATAAAATCGCGAATTTCGTTGAACAATCGCAGAATAAAATTGTGAGTTCCATCAATCGCTCGAAAAAAAAAAATTAGAGGATCAGCAATCGGTCATGGAAAAAATCGTAAATTTCCTCATTAGTCGTCCTTCCCCCCCCCCCCCCCCCAAAAAAAAAGAAAGAGAATTTGGTTAAACAATTACATAAATTAATCGCAAATTTTGTCAAATGATCACTGAATAAAATCGTAAATTTCGTCATCGGTAACTAAAAAATATCGCGAATTTCGTCAAAAAATTACAGAAATTAATCACAAATTTCGTCAAATGATCGCGGAATATAAGTGCGAATTTCATCGAACAATCGCAAAAAAAAATTGTGAATTTTGTCAAAAAATTTCAGAAATTAATTGCGAATTTCGTCGAACGATCTCGGAATAAAATCCCAAATTTCGTCGAACGATCGTGGGGGGAAAAAAAATCTCAATTTTCATACTCGGCCATGGAAAAAAATCACAAATTTGATCCAAGTTATGGTTTACTGTACATACGAAAATGATATTTAACTATTTAATATTCACATTATTTGATCTTGATTAGAATACATGAAACCCAACTACATTTGGATGAAGGAATGTTAATCTATACTAATATTATAAAGGAGTAAAGATTGTTTGTTTGTTTGTAGGGGGTAATCTCTGGAACTACCGAACCGATTTCAAAAGTGATGGTGGCAAATTGATGGTAACAACCCCTGCTCCAACATAGGCTATATTTTATGTCGGTGCCACTAACCCCAGGGGGTGCAGGAGCGAAAAACCTTCTAAAATTGCGATTTTTTAGCTCACAGGCTATCAAAGCCTGAGAGCTTATGTGCCCGCCGGTTCTGTATGTATGTATGTACGTACGTAACGCGATAACTCTTCATAGAAATATCCGTTTTCCTTCAAATTTTGTTTATAGGTTCACTGTGTTAAGGCGCTTCCCTGATTAGTTTTCGGGATTGATTGGTTAAGTATAAAGAGGGGGAACGGGGGGCTAATCCCCCCCTTAATTTATATAAATGGGTTTTTCATGTAGAATTATCCCATTTCCTTCAAAATTTGTTTATAGGTTCATTGGATTAAGACACTTCCCTGATTAGTTTTCGGGATTGATTGGTTAAGTATAAAGGGGGGAACGGGGGGCTAATCCCCCCTTAATTTATATAAATGGGTTTTTCAAGCAGAATTATTCCGTTTTCCTTCAAATTTTGTTTAAAGGTTCACTGTGTTAGGTGCTTCCCTGATTAGTTTTCGGGATTGATTGGTTAAGTATAAAACGGGGGGGGGGGAACGGGGGGCTAATCCCCCCCCCCTTAATTTATATAAATGGGTTTTTCATGCAGAATTATCCCATTTCCTTTAAAATTTGTTTATAGGTTCATTGGGTTAAGACGCTTCCCTGATTAGTTTTCGGGATTGATTGGTTAAGTATAAAGGGGGGTAACGGGGGGGGGGGGCTAATCCCGCCTTAATTTATATAAATAGGTTTTTCATGCCGAATTATTCCGTTTTCCTTCAAATTTTATTTATAGGTTCACTGTGTTAAGGCGCTTCCCTGATTAGTTTTCGGGATTGATTGGTTAAGTATAAAGGGGGGAACGGGGGGGGGCTAATCCCCTCTTAATTTATATAAATGGGTTTTTCATGCAGAATTATCCCATTTGCTTCAAAATTTGTTTATAGGTTCATTGGGTTAAGACGCTTCCCTGATTAGTTTTCGGGATTGATTGGTTAAGAATAAAGGGGGGTAACGGGGGGGGGCTAATCCCCCCCTTAATTTAGATAAATTGGTTTTTCATGCAGAATTATCCGGTTTTCTTCAAATTTTGTATATATATTCATTGTAATTAGAGACTTCCCTGATTAGTTTAAGGTGTTCATTAGTTAACTATGAGGGGGGGGGGTAATGGGGGGATAACCCCCCTTAATATATTGTTGATTTCTTTATTTTTCGAGATTGAAATAAGAGTATAATATACAATTAGTGTGAATAGCCTGTGAACTCAATGCCCTCAGTTTAACTAGGCAGTTTTCTTTTTATTTTTTATACTGAAGGAGCTAGAAATTTGAAATTTGTCATTGTAGTTACTTATAAGATGTAAATGCTCTCTAAGAACAAAATAAAAAAGAAATCAAAATTTAAAAGGGTGAAATGAGCGAAAAGCGTTCTAAAAACATTCTAAATTACAATTTCTATGAAATCTCTGGAACTACCGAACCGATTTCAAAAGTGATTGTGGCAAACTAATCCAGACAACCCCTGCTCCAACATATATTTTATGTCAGTGCCTCTAACCCCAGAGGGGTGCAGGAGCGAAAAACATTTTAAAATTGCGATTTTTTTTTATACTGAAGGAGCTAAAAATTAGAAATTTGGCATTGTAGTTACTTATAAGATGTAAATGCTCTCTTAGAACCAAAAAAAAAAAATCGAAATTTAAAAGGGTGAAATGAGCGAAAAGCGTTCTAAAAACATTCTAAATTACAATTTCTATGGAATCTTTGGAACTACAGAACCGATTTCAAAAGTGATGGAGGCAAATGGATGGTAACAACCCCTGCTCCAACATAGGCTATATTTTATGTCGGTGCCACTAACCCCAGGGGGTGCAGGAGCGAAAAACCTTCTAAAATTGCGATTTTTTAGCTCACAGGCTATCAAAGCCTGAGAGCTTATGTGCCCGCCGGTTCTGTATGTATGTATGTACGTACGTAACGCGATAACTCTAAATAGAAATATCCGTTTTCCTTCAAATTTTGTTTATAGGTTCACTGTGTTAAGGCGCTTCCCTGATTAGTTTTCGGGATTGATTGGTTAAGTATAAAGAGGGGGAACGGGGGGCTAATCCCCCCCTTAATTTATATAAATGGGTTTTTCATGTAGAATTATCCCATTTCCTTCAAAATTTGTTTATAGGTTCATTGGATTAAGACACTTCCCTGATTAGTTTTCGGGATTGATTGGTTAAGTATAAAGGGGGGAACGGGGGGCTAATCCCCCCTTAATTTATATAAATGGGTTTTTCAAGCAGAATTATTCCGTTTTCCTTCAAATTTTGTTTAAAGGTTCACTGTGTTAAGGTGCTTCCCTGATTAGTTTTCGGGATTGATTGGTTAAGTATAAAGGGGGGAAAGGGGGGGCTAATCCCCCCTTAATTTATATAAATGGGTTTTTCATGCAGAATTATCCCATTTCCTTCAAATTTTGTTTATAGGTTCACTGTGTTAAGACGCTTCCCTAATTAGTTTTCGGGATTGATTGGTTAAGTATAAAGGGGGGAACGGGGGGATAATCCCCCCTTATTTTATATGAATGGGTTTTTCATGCAGAATTATTCCGTTTTCCTTCAAATTTTGTTTATAGGTTCACTGTGTTAAGGCGTTTCCCTTATTAGTTTTCGGAATTGATTAGTTAAGTATAAAACGGGGGGGGGAACGGGGGGCTAATCCCCCCCTTAATTTATATAAATGGGTTTTTCATGCAGAATTATCCCATTTCCTTTAAAATTTGTTTATAGGTTCATTGGGTTAAGACGCTTCCCTGATTAGTTTTCGGGATTGATTGGTTAAGTATAAAGGGGGGTAACGGGGGGGGGGGCTAATCCCGCCTTAAATTTTATAAATAGGTTTTTCATGCCGAATTATTCCGTTTTCCTTCAAATTTTATTTATAGGTTCACTGTGTTAAGGCGCTTCCCTGATTAGTTTTCGGGATTGATTGGTTAAGTATAAAGGGGGGAACGGGGGGGCTAATCCCCTCTTAATTTATATAAATGGGTTTTTCATGCAGAATTATCCCATTTGCTTCAAAATTTGTTTATAGGTTCATTGGGTTAAGACGCTTCCCTGATTAGTTTTCGGGATTGATTGGTTAAGAATAAAGGGGGGTAACGGGGGGGGGCTAATCCCCCCCTTAATTTAGATAAATTGGTTTTTCATGCAGAATTATCCGGTTTTCTTCAAATTTTGTATATATATTCATTGTAATTAGAGACTTCCCTGATTAGTTTAAGGTGTTCATTAGTTAACTATGAGGGGGGGGGGGGTAACGGGGGGATAACCCCCCTTAATATATTGTTGATTTCTTTATTTTTCGAGGGGCTTATTTCAAATTCATTGAAATAAGAGTATAATATACAATTAGTGTGAATAGCCTGTGAACTCAATGCCCTCAGTTTAACTAGGCAGTTTTCTTTTTATTTTTTATACTGAAGGAGCTAGAAATTTGAAATTTGTCATTGTAGTTACTTATAAGATGTAAATGCTCTCTAAGAACAAAATAAAAAAGAAATCAAAATTTAAAAGGGTGAAATGAGCGAAAAGCGTTCTAAAAACATTCTAAATTACAATTTCTATGAAATCTCTGGAACTACCGAACCGATTTCAAAAGTGATTGTGGCAAACTAATCCAGACAACCCCTGCTCCAACATATATTTTATGTCAGTGCCTCTAACCCCAGAGGGGTGCAGGAGCGAAAAACATTTTAAAATTGCGATTTTTTTTTATACTGAAGGAGCTAGAAATTAGAAATTTGGCATTGTAGTTACTTATAAGATGTAAATGCTCTCTTAGAACCAAAAAAAAAAAAAATCGAAATTTAAAAGGGTGAAATGAGCGAAAAGCGTTCTAAAAACATTCTAAATTACAATTTCTATGGAATCTTTGGAACTACAGAACCGATTTCAAAAGTGATGGAGGCAAATGGATGGTGACAATCCCTGCTCCAACATAGGCTATATTTTATATCAGTGTCACTAATCCCAGGGGGGTGCAAGAGTGAAAAACGTTCTAAAATTGCAATTTTTTTTTATACTGAAGGAGCTAGAAATTTAAAAGTTGGTATTGTATTTACTTATAAGATGTAAATGCTCTCTAAGAACAATTAAAAAAAAAAAAATCGAAATTTAAAAGGGTGAAATAAGCGAAAAGCGTTCTAAAAAGAGTCTAAATTACAATTTCTATGAAATCTCTGGAACCACGGAACCGATTTCAAAAGTGATGGTGGCAAATTGGTGGTGACAATGCCTGCTTCAACAGCCTCTTTAATAAAAAGCTATGCGTTGCTGATGACTGGGTTTTTCGCTAATTGTTGCAACAGATTAATCTCGGAAAATGAAACATTTGAAGTTACTGAAAAAAATAATAGCTCAAAAAGTATTTGTCAGAAAATTGTTAGATAAACTGCGTTTGAAAGATAAAAAATTGTATTTTCCTTTATATAAATTTGAAATCTAATGATTATGCCCTTTTTCAAATATTGAATTTCAAATATTACCAAACTTCTCAATGGAGTACCATAGCGAAACTTCATGCGTAAAAAGATAATGATAAGGGCGACGTGTCCTGACGTGTATATTGGCTATAGCACGAGTCACAAATTATAGTAGCCTTATTATTTTGTTAAAATATAAAAGTTATTTATGAATGTCAATATTTTGTTTGATTAAAGGTTCGTTAAAAGAAATTGACCAGCGTAGCGGGCGTAGCTTGCTAGTATATTATAAAACTGTACATGTTAACAGATAGTTGTTTTCTTCAACTCAACTATGAAAATGCACTATATTTATTACAGAAAATAATATAAAGTATTTTAGCATGAGAAATTTGTTAATGTATTTATTTTATATTCAATACAAATGTACTTAAAAAATGTCACGCATAAATGTGAAAAATGTCGTAAATTTTACTCACATAATTCTCCTGTTTTTTGTTATTTTCTGAGTGGCCACCCTATAAGCCAGATTAGCTAAAAAAAAATCTGAAGTATGCATCTTATACAACATTTTTTGTTTTTGTTTTTTAAATGAGGATAAATTGAGAATATATAACATTCATGAATTGAGAAACATCCTGAATAGAAGTTTCCTGAATAAGAATTTAATTTTCCATAGTACAGATTTTGTTTTCCTTTCACAATTTTTAGGGAAGCTAGAATAATTACTACTCTGCCAGTGACCTCTTGGCTGGATGAAAATGGATGTGAAAATTTATCAAAACTAAAATACGTTATTGGTTTATAAATTTGTGCACATTATTTCGAAAACATCTGCTCATCTCTCAGCAAGAACCCTGTCATAAATTTTATGACAAACATGTCTTACACTTTAGTCTTGCATATGACACTGAAATTAAATTGTTACTACTGATATATATATATATATATATATATATATAAACAGCGTGCAAAATGTTATCTATCGCCGCCCTTTAATTTCTCAACCGTTGGTTGTAGACATATAGTTCCAATTACAAAAGCGTTTAAAATGAGGTAAATATCATGTTGTGGCGTTAATTAAAGTAAAAAATCAATTTTATAAAAAATACGAAATCTAACTTTTTATACGGTCCCCCAGTCCCTATAGTTATATTTAGTAAATGTTCGCACATATCATAACAAATGCAACATAAAAAGTTTGACTTCTGTACGACAAAATTGACACAGTTATTAAATTTCAAAGTTTGAGATTTTTTCACATGATTTTGTCTTTCATTCAGGGATCAGTTAAAAAATGAGAGTAATTCGAGATCGAAATCAGGGTGCAATGTCCTTTTTACGGCAAAACTACCTTTAGCCGGTATCGCTAAATCGGTGTATCACCAAAGAGGGTTATTTCATCTAAAAATTTGAGCTGACTTTGAGGGGTCGTATACAAAGCGAAGAAGGAAATATTGAAATTAAACAGAAAAATAAATATCAATTTATTATCATATTAGAAAACGGTCTACTACAAAAAATGAATACATCAAATACCGGAATCTACTAGAGATATTGCTCAAAGTGTTCTACATTGGTGGCAATGCACAATTGAGTGCGTGACAGTACTGAGTCCTGGACACGTTGGAGCATAGCAGGTGTAACTGTGCGACAAGCAAGGATGATGCGCTGCTTCAGATCAACCAGAGAAGTAGGCTCAATTACATACACCTGTGCCTTGATGTATCCCCAGTGGTAGAAGTACATGGGAGTGAAGTCCGGTGAACGCAGTGGCCATTCTATCGGACCACCATACCCAATGATCTGTTGACCGAATTCGTTGGCCAGATACGCACGGACGTTTGATGCTTTATGCGGAAGGGCCCCATCATGTTGAAACCACACCCGGCATGCATTTTGGAGAGGCAGCTTCTCATACCAGTCACGTACCGTGTTTTGTAGTAGGTGCAGGTAAAGTTCGCCCGTTAGGGCTCCATCGTAGAAGATGGGTCCAACAATCTGAGTTCCCCCTATACCGCATCACACGTTCGTTGACCAGCGTATCTGGTGTCGTGCTGTGCGGGCGATGTGAGGATTTGGACGATGTGAGGAGTGAGACCAGTAATGCAGATTTTGCACGTTCACAATGCCACTCCGTGTAAACATTGCCTCATCTGTCCGCAGAATGTCACAAAGGAACGATGGATTTTTCTCTATAGTGTTAAGCATGAAATTACAGTAATCAAACCGCCTTTCGTCGTCACCCAACATCAATGCACCCAACATCAGTGCATGAAATCATGGCTACGCTACTGGCTCAGCTTGAATACCCTTTTATAGATAAAAATATATAGCGCGCGATATAAATAAATCTATTAAATATTGTTTTAAATAGCGTTTCACTTAAATTAAACAATGTATATTTTTAAAATATTGTAGTGGAATATGCTATCTAAATATAAAATTGTCTGTCATACAATATAAAAATTTGAATGTTTAACTGTATACCATTTCCACATCAGATGTAGCGTTGCTCTTTAACAGTAGATTTTTGTTGTTGTTGTTTATTTGTTTAAGTAACTAAGGAAATATCTAGATTGAATAAAGGTCATTAAACTACAATTGTTATTTTATTAAGGCAAAGAAAAAAATAAGTCTTCTGTTCTTGGATCGTTCATCAAATTTATACTTTTTGCAAATAAGGACTTACAAGCAAGTATTATAAATATTCATGTAAAATAGAACACCATATAAAGGAATTTCTTAAAAACACCCTAAAAAGTAAAAGAAAGCAAAAAGATGTGCTATCATTATGATAGGAGACGTTTTAGCTTCTGTTCTCGTAGTAGTAGCATGCCTTTTATATCTGGAGAAGAAAAATTAATTCGAAACAAATTTCAGTAAATTTCTTTTGATTTAAAAAAAAATTCTTTATATAGTAGTAAATATTGATTTCATTTGATTATACAATTTTCGAAAATGAATTTCATGAAAAGTGAATTGTTCTAACAAATTGAATATACTTTGAAAATTCTCTGTTCTGAACATTTACCATCATTGTAGTTATACTTTATTCATTTAGGTAATCAAAACAAAGTGTTTGATATGTTTAGCAGTGATGGAATTATATATTCAGTGCGCAATAATAGCTTTATTGGTTTAGTTAAAATTTTTGAACATAATTTTACTGGAATATAAAATTTTACAATAGTTTCACTACATTATTCAAAATAACTAAGCGTGTATACGCGTACATACATATACTCTTTTTTTCTTTCACACTATCCCCTTTTTCTTTAACTTATATTTGGCAAAAATTTCCTCAGAGTCTAAAAATGACATTAAAAAAAAGGCGTTCTTTAGGACGGAAATTTATTTAGTTTGGATACTTTGAATTTTACTTAACTTCAATCCTCTCAGATACTAAAACTCCGTCTGGACATCTTTAGTGCCGGAAAGCTTTGAAATAACACAACTTGGCAAGCATTAATCGTAAAAGATCATAATGGGATTATTTTAAATGTATTTCAAAAACGTAAGGCAACTTAAAAATATATATATATAATTTATAGAACATGGGGGACATAAGTAAAAATAAATTTTAATATTTACAGAGTTTCTTATAAAACAAATGCCATATCTAGAAATTATTACTTCATTTCTTTTCCATACGCCATGCTAAAAGTTTCCCTAGTAATCTGTTTTAGTTGTTTAGAAATAATAAAAGTAAACAGCGAATTTAGAGAAAGAATAATCTATCGAAAACATCATACGGTAATTTTTCTTATAAAATATTAGACAATACAAAATGTAAGATTTCCCCCCCTCACTACATCAATTTGCGCAAATACATATAGTCAAATCTTTAAAAAAATATTGGGGAGGAGGGATGCATCCCAAGGCCACATACAATTTTACGCCTAAGGGTATATTTATTTCCTGTAGGTCCGATTAACTTTCTATCTTTATGTGATTGTTATTATAATGTGTTAAAGGGGTCCAAAAAAATTCCTGCTCAACATAACTTAATAATATCTGTTTTTTTTTTAAAAAATAAATTAAGTTCTATAACTTTTACAAGATCTTGGGCACACGGATTTAGAAATACTGTGGCATGGGGAAGTTCTTTACAATAAATCTCAGTCAAGATACAACTAAAGGTAGAATGAGAAAATAAAGGTACTGGCTATGAGGCTATTTATTCTTTTACTAGCAGAAATTTGTTATACTTACTATGCTTATTTTATATAAAAGAATGAATAATTTGATTACTCAAAGGAAATTATGACATTGCAAATTATATTAGATTTAAATATCATTTTTTAAATGAAATGCTCTTTATGCCAAACAAAAACTTGCTTTTTACAAGCTTACTGTATTTATTTAATTTTTATAAGTCTGAGAAATTAAGCTTATAAACAATTATTTAAAATTCCTTTTATTTATTCATAAAGCAAAATGCCTATAAAAACTTTGCAAATTATGTTCATGTTAAATTTTAATCATTTTATGTCATTTTAAAAACTTAAAAAGCTTATTATTTTAATCAATGCTTTATTTTTTTTAAAATCAGTTGATTAAAATCATTAGATTAAAACCGTTGATATCCTATACAGTACAACAGTGTTTCTAAAACCAGTGTCTCGCAATTTAAACCATCTGAAACATTGAAATTTTAATACAGTTTATATTAAATTTTCATTTGTTTTCTTCCATTTCTTCTATTATTGAGAAACTGAATGTCCCAATATCTTTAGCCTTGGAAAACATGAAAATTATATTTAACATCTTTCATTTATTTTATTTATTTATTACTGAATTGTATACACGTGGGGATTTCTATGCTGTAATATTTTAGAAGGTATTTTGTACTTATTAACGTTTTAAAACTGACTTCAATATGTAAAATTTATCAAATCAAAAATAAAAGTTTGTAATATTTACACATTAAGTTATATATAATTTGTATTTTTTTGTTCGTTTTTATGTTTGAAGAAATACTAAATTTACTTTTAAAAATTCAATTTGTTTATAAATTTGGTTTAAATTAGATAATTTATTTTTAAATTTATTATATTAACCATTATTTAATCACGCATTTCATTTATGATAATGGGGATGGGTTTATCAATTAAAGAATGAAATTAGAATGTTAAAAATATTAGGAGCTATGTTAGTAAAACAAGAAATTTTTAATTATTTATCTGCCATTCGCGTCTATATCAATAATTGACGCAGAGAAACACTCACAAATTTAGGATTTAACCCCTTTTTGATAACTTTAATTATCTCTTTGCAATTACATTGGCTCTACTGAAGGAAGAGGTGGCATTTAACATATTGGTTTTAAGCTAACTGGAATTCAAAAGTTTAGATCAGTAAAAGTTTTCATTAACTATTACAGTAGAATTCCGATTATCGGACGCGAGACACACTCAATTACCCGATATCCCTCACATATCTCATCTTAATAACGTTTGTGGGTATATTCCAAAATTTCAAATGAAAAACTCAGAATCAATTATACAAAGATTTAAATATGTTAAAAATGCTAATAAATAATTAAAATATTGCTAAAATATCTCATAAATTGTAGGTAATAAAGCGTTTAAAGAGGATGGGAAAAAATAGCAAGAGTAGCTGAATTTTACCAAGATGATTTAGAGAGCATTGGAGCCAGCTGTCAAATTTCTGAATTTGAATTGTGGTACAATAGATTCCATCTTTCAGAAAGTCTGAAATCAAAGCCAGTCGCTGGCAATGAAATTCCAAAAAAATGTCATCAACATTCTAAACAGGTGTGAGGAATTTTTTTTTTCCAAACATGCATTATGTTGAAGATATTTTCAACACTTCCAATTACAAATAGCACTGCGTAAAGAACATTTTCCACATTCCGGAGGCTCAAAACCTATTTAAGAAATACTATGGCAGAGACGAGGTTGAACGGACTCGTAAATTTGAATATCCAGAGAGTAATTTCTGTGGATCCAGAAATGTATGTCATAGAAATTTTGGTGCAAAAAAAGCCAAAGAAGACTCCATATTATAAAATAGACTGTGTTTTCCTGTTCACAGTAGATGTAAATTGTCATGTTAACCGTAATTTATTAGAATACAAGCTATCAAAGTCTGAGAGTTAATGTGCCCTCAGGTTCTGTATGTAGGTACGTATGTATGTACGTAACGCGATAACTCTTGATAGAAATATCCGATTTGCTTCAAATTTTGTATATAGGTTCATTCTGATAAGGTGCTTTCCTGATTAGTTTTGGGGATTCATCGGTTAAGTATAAAAGGGGAGGGAACGGAGACTAATCCCTCCCCCTTAATTTAGATAAATGGGTTTTTCTTGCAGAATTACCCGATTTGCTGCAAATTTGGTAAACCTATTTATTCTGATAAGGCGCTTCCCTAATTAGATTTGAAGGTTCATTGTTTAAGTATAAAGGGTGGGAATGGGGGGCTAGTATGGGTATTTCATGCAGAATTATTCTTTGAAATAAGAATATAATATAAGCAAAATAGCCTGTGAGGTCAATGCCATCAGTTTAACAGGGCACTTTTCTTTTCTTTCTTTCTTTTTTTTTTTTTAAGTTTTAAAAATAGATTGAATGTTCATAATATTAATTAATTAATTAATATAAGAATAGTCCCCCCCCCCCCCTGTAAATACACAGCGTCAAAAAACCGTTGATACTGAAAAATAAATAAGTAGATAACATTTCCTGTCATTAATATCAAAGTTCTATTTATAGTAACAAGCTAACTATTTTATTATAAAATTATATTCCTCTATTTTCTTCACAAAATGTTTTATTCTGTTCATTTATGATAAATAATATACATGCATATGTTCAATTCAAACGGTATCGAATTAATGATGATAAAGCAGAGACGCACAAGAGCAGTAAACGTAATTTCATTACGTTGCTGCACTGCAACGAATACCGTACTATTATATTACATAAAATATTATATTACAGAATACGTATGCTTTATATCGTAAAATAAAGCATTTTTCTAACATTTTTCAGTAATCGTAAAGTATAAAGGAAATAAGTAAAAAATCTGCACGTAATGAAATTACGTTTACTGCTCTTGTGCGTCTTTGCTTTATCATCATTAATTCGATACCGTTTGAATTGAACATATGCATGTATATTATTTATCATAAATGAACAGAATAAAACATTTTGTGAAAAATAACAAATTTTGTATCATTGATTGACATTAGAAGTGGTTATAGTAAATTTCAGCGACTGTTGCAGTGTGCAAATTCAGATGGTCACTTGATCATCGACTCATGAGTGTCATGCAAATGCACTATTTGTCTGCACAGGCCAGAATTTCGAGGCCCGGCGCGAACGAAATCTATCTTGGCCCGGTTCAAAAGTTAAAAGTTCGGCCCAGCCAGTAGAAAAATCAAAGAAAACAGTTAAATCAAGCACTGTCCAATCCGCTCAATTTCTATAAAAAAAAAAATTCGCTTTTACTTAACATAAAATTAAGATTCTCTTAAAGAATATTGCATACATATTTTTGAAGAAATTTTACAATATATTTTAACTTTTTATATGTTACAAGAGAGAAAAAAAGCACAATAGCAACATTAATGATTACTTTGATTTTTCAGCCTTCAAATAAAGATTCATTAAAAAAAATAATGTAGTTTAGAAGAAAAGAGAAAAAGAGGGTTAATAAATCACAACTTTTAAGCAGTGTCAAAAAGAAGATTTTTGAAAATATTTGCAATGTATTAAGGCTCTTTTCAAATCGAATGAAGCTACTTTCTGATACATTTCGGAATTCAATTTTCTTCGGCAATGCATAAAATGGACAGGTGTTCTGATTAAGAAACTACGTAATCGAATAGCGTTTTTATTTTTCTGATAAATGCAAAAAATCTTTCAGAAAAAACTATCAAAATTGGCGCTTTGAATTAAATTTCCGGACGCGATAGCACGGTAAAGGAGAAAAAACCTATCGTCACAAGAAAGGAATACTTATATCTCGGTAAGCTACTTATTTATATAAAAAGAAAATGGAAATTTGTACTCCATTCCAAAGTCAGACCTGTCAATTTTATGCCTTTAATTAAAAATAAGACAAAAAATGTTTCGGAGAGTTTCGTGTTGTTGAACTGGGAATTTAAGAATCAATTAAGGTATATTTTCACTGAATCCGTTAACAGCAATTATTTCTATTACTATTTTGACAAAACAAACTGCTTGGGCACAATTAAGTCCAGTTCCGACCATGCTGGACTGTATATAAAAGAATTTAAGCTGATATCGGCTTAGCCCGAGTCTGCTAAAAAAATAAAACTTGGACGATGTAAACACTTGATGCCGATTTCTACGCTTGACATGTTATATTACTCTATTGATGATGTTGCCGAATTAGCGTTACCTCGTGAAGCAGATTTATCCTTATTCTCGCGAACATCATCATCACATTTTACCGGCTTCGTTTAAATTTTTGTATCGGGTCGGTTAAACGTAAAATTACTTTTTAAATTGGTAGTGATAGTGACAGTGATGAATTGATTTCCATTCAAAGACAAATAAAAGAGTGTTAAACGTATATCTTTCGAATATTCTGATTCTGACGATGCATGAAAACAACTGAAGTTTCAACAAGGAAAAATCTAGAAGTCATCACGGCTCACGGGTCCGAGGCCCGTACCCGGCCCGCAGGCCGGTTGGCCTTTGTTGTCCTTTCCATCTTGTTTTTAAGTTTATTCAATTTAACATCATATTCTGAAGATGGTCGTAGAAGTCGACCGAAACATCAATCTGATGTATTTTTAAGTTTTAATTATACATAAATATTTATACACCATTTAGTAATAACGAGTGATTTACCTTGCACAAAAATTATTTACGATAAATATGGTGCCATTTTGACTTTCTTCATCACATTTAAAATCTAAAGCAATATCTCCAAATTTTGATGTACTTTTTCTTTGTAACTTTTGTTACTCCAATTTTAGTTTTAGATAATGTATAAAGTTAAAATTTCCTTTCAATTTTTATAAAAAATAGTTTATATAAATAACAAATTTAATTGTGTACAACTATTGGATGTTAAATATATATATATATATATACTCTTAATATGTAAGAATGTAAATACTCTTACAATATTTTTACATTTTTTACTCCAAATACAACTTTAGGCTGTATTTTAATTTTTAAAATTGAATTTGTGCAAGCTGTTGAAAATTTTTATAGCGATTACACATATACTTAAACAATATTGTTGTTATTTAGAAAAATCTATCTTAAAAAATGGATAAAAAAATATCTTCAAAACTTCATATAAAATTGATTTCGCCCATTTATTCTTTGTCAAATCTACATTTCATTGTATGAAAAGTTTAAAGAAAGTGGAAGATATCTTTGATAAGAGAAATGACTTATTTAACAACAATCTTCCACATCCACATAGCAGAGTAATCATAACTGTGTAATATCTTTATTTTATTCTTATTTTGTGGGTTTTTTTTCTTGTTAGCGTTTGTTTGATTTTTGTTTGGTTCAGCTAGAGTACCTCTATAAGAGAGTAACAACATATGCATAGAGTGCATGCTCAGACTGAAGTTTTTGTCCAAACAATTGCAACGAACTTGCTTTGACAAGTTTGATTAGGCGATTGAGACAAGTCAACAAACATTAGTTTGGTGATAATGACACTCGCCAATATACTTAGCAATTCGTTTTTGTCCAAAATCGTCTTGACCACTCAAATTTTATTTTCCGCATGTCATCATTCTCATGTAGAGTCATCCTAGTACAGCATGACTTTTAGGGACTTTACACCGTTAAACTTTGTACAACCAACCAGTAAAAAAACTGATAAGGCTGAAAATGTGTTATGATTTGCAGTCTGTTTGATTATTTTATTTAATAAAAAGGCTAAGACTTGAAACAGTAATAATAATAAACACAATGTTCAATGTGGGATCTCGCCTCGTGGACAAGCACCATGTTGGTGCACTAGTTTTTCTTGGATATTTATGGGTTTATCCCAAATGGATTATTGGAGACAAAGCCGCCTTCGGCGTAGCATATTGTGCTGTCCTCTAAAAAAACCCAGTGTGAAATGTCTCCTAAAAAAACCCACCCTAGTATTTTATCAAATATTTCACTGAAGTCAGTTTTTGGTTTTGCCCTGTTTCTATACACCATTTATAACAGTAAAAACATTTGATAGTGCCTAAGGAGTGTTTATTTAGTTTTAAAAGAAGTTAATGTAATAATGCAGAATTTTGGCAAAACATGAGGTTTATTTTCACATATTTGCTTGTTATAATACGTTATGTTAAAATGATGTACATCAATTTTTAAATGTTTTATGTTAAACCATTAATCTGTGAATAAAATGTTACATTTTCAACTAATTATGCCATTTATGGCTTGGCTGGCGACCTTTGAAAATGGAGCTAAAAAAAAAACCCATACTGGAACTAAAAAACCCCCCAAAATTTTTTAAAATAAATAAATGATAAAATATACAAATTTTCTTAAAAAGACATCTATTCTTAAGGAACATAATTAAATTATGCAAATTTAATGCATATTGAAGACACTTCTAAGGATTTTTTTTTTTTTTTTTTTTTTTTTTTTAGTATGTCATAAAAAAAATCCGTGTTTGCCAAAATGAAACCCATCAATCTTTTTTACACACAGATACCCTTCACTTGTATTTTACACATTATTTTGATGTTTTCAAACTTTTATTTATTTTATTTTATGCACTCTTTTTGCTTTACTTAAGATAGGAATAACTAATATAGATGCATATCTGCTAACGTGTACGATTTCTCTTCGAAGCATACAGATGAAGTATAAGATTGCACAGTTTTGTGCAAAATATCATTTTGTCTTTCGCATAAAAGGTAAAACTTGAAATCTGATGCATTCTCCCTTTCTTATGTAATTTAAAATATACCACAGAAGAAAATCGTAATACAATTCAGGAAGGAAGTGGCATCAATTTAATCAGAAAATCTTCTTTCAAGAACAAGCGTGCACCCTTTCAGTGTCACTGATGAACTTCATTATCTTTGCTTTATTATCTGAGAAGGTAAAGCCAGGGTTGTAATTTTGATCAGTCAAAACTCATTTTAACCAGGATTGGGATCAAAACTGGCTTTAACCATCTAAAAGTAGTCAAAATTGCTTCAACCACTCAAAAGTAATAGAAACTCTATTAAAAAAACATTTGAAATTTTTGGATTTCATAATGCACCTGGTGAATTGTTGTGTAAACTCTTTAGCAATAAAGATAATTTTCAAAGTTTGATCTAAGTTAGCTTTAATTCAGCAAAAGTTGTTACTTAATAAGTAACACATGTTGTATTAAATTTATTTAACAAAATAAATTTTAATCCCTTTTTCCGAATCAAAATGAGTCTTAACTACTGATGATCAAAACATAATTTGACCAGGAAAGTTAAAACTGTGATTTTCCATGTTTAAACAAATACAACCCTGGATAAAACGAGGACTAATAATATTAGGTAAAAGACAAAATTGAGAAATTTCATTAGTGGCCAGTGGTAGCAGTTTTACAAGTGGCCACTATCTTTAAACTAGTGGCCACTTATTTTATTTAAAAGTATTAAACAGTAAACTTTTATTAAAATTTTTATTAGTATTAATCTAAAATTAAATAGCCCAAATAAATATGTTAATATAAACATATTGCAACCAGCAAAAGTAGAATTCTTGATTGAATGCAAGAAAATTTTACCCTCTCCTTGTAGGAAAAGTGCCATAAGGTGGCTGCTGACAGATGTAATTAGATATTAAAGGGAATGGAAATTTATTTAGTGCCAAATATGGGCTAAAGGTTCAGATATGATAGTATGACTTGATACTTGCTGTCCCTAGGGTTACTGCATCAATGATAGGTAAAAGTGAAAGCATTCAAAATCTGCACATGCAAAAATGTTGAAGAAATGTGATTAGTAAAATAAGATTTTGTGGGCCAAAGTTTGCGGTTGTTCTGGAAACAGCACCAATCCATTCCCTTTTTCACCTAAGTACTCAATATTTTTTAATATCAATTAAATACATTTTTTTTCTAGATTGACACTGGTTAATTTAATAAAACACAAATTACAGCTCGTACAAGATGTAAGGAAAGAATAAAGATGAGTGTCTCAGTTATTACA
Organism: Maratus michaelseni; assembly: GCA_963931845.1. Taxonomy (NCBI): domain Eukaryota; kingdom Metazoa; phylum Arthropoda; class Arachnida; order Araneae; family Salticidae; genus Maratus; species Maratus michaelseni. The sequence goes on along the minus strand of OZ007599.1, from coordinate 173,315,414 downwards.
CAAAAAGAAATAGATGAAGTGTTAAAATTACATGAATCTCCAAGTACTTAAAAGCATTGTAATCACTCTTCACTGCATAAAAGAGATTAAAAAACAAGCATCGAGAATGAAAGTACTACTACTAGTGAAGATGGCAGTCAGGAAAAGGAAAGTAATAAATATTCTTTATGCAGCTCAGATTTATCAAATGCAGATCTGCATAATACAGAAGAAGCCCCAATTTTGAACACCGCAAATGATATTACCGATAATGAAGACAATGATTTATTCTGTTCAGTACTAGAAGCTGAGAAGTTACAATGTGGCCAGTAGGTGATTGTTAAATAAGATGATTTCAAGTTTCATGGTATTATTACTGAAGAAGTAAATGATGATCATCGAATAAATTGTTTAATGCCAACAAAAATTAAAAGAGTACTCAAGTTTGAATCCAATGACCATATTATTCAGAACAAAAGAAACCAAAATGTGACTATTACTGATGCTTCTCCCTTAATAAACTCTCGAAGATTTTACAAATGCTCTTTAATAATTTTCTTCTTAAATTTACTGAAGATGTATGCAAAGAAATGGAAAAGTCTGGAGCGAATTTACAAATAATTATATTTTTTTTATTTTGCATTTGAAATTCTATCAATTTACAAAAATAATGAAATATTAAATATTTTTATGCAGAATTAGTGTAATCCTAGTGTAAGGGTCGAATTTTGGTTCCTATGTAAGGAATAAAGCAGAAAAGTTTCTCAGTGTTTGTAAAAATGCGTTTTAAAAATCCACAAGCAAAAGTTCAAAGTTTTCAATTTATAATGTTCATAAAGCCTTGATCTTCTAACTTTAAAAAAAAAAAGTTCTTAAGAGATTTGTTTTATTTGTTCAAGTACTACTGATTACGATGAACATAGAAATAGATAAGGACCTCTAACGAAATAGTGTTAGTAGCGGGTCGCGACTTTCGAACTTAATGGCAACTACGTGCACGGTTCTGCGCAGCCGGCGAGCATCCCTGCTAAGGTAGCGTCACCTACAAACAAACTGAAACTGTCATAACAATCACATTAAGATAATTAACACACTGGTGCGATATAATAAAATAAACAAACTTCTTAATAACACCATAAATTTAAGAGATGCGCTCGCCTTCCAAGTGTTAGAGCACGTCTTTTGAGACTGATGAAGAAAGTCAAAGTTCTTTCAAAAGTCCTATCGCATATCTTAAATTTATGGTGTTATTAAGAAGTTTGTTTACTTTATGTCATAACAATATTTCATTTTACAGTGTAAATGAAGAAGCAGACGAACTGGTGACGTATAGAGCAACTGTCCTACACAGGCTCCACCTATTTGAAACATTTTTCGAGGAACGGATTTCTACTTCGAAAGGCTATTTCGTTAGAAGTCGTTATCTATTTCTATGTTCATGCTGATTGGCTAAAATTGTAAATAGGAACAACTGTGGAAGGAAGTGGAAGAGTTCCAATACGCTTCAAACTAATTACAGCTTATATTAGTTGCCAGATTGAGTTAGTTCTCTTTAGTTTATACTGAAAACTATTTTAATTGTAGAGTTATAAAAACAAGTTAATGTCTGCTCCTCTCTCAATGATAAAGATTACACTGATACTGATCAACAGTAGTCATACCACACGATCTCTAGTAAGTAAAGTCGTTTTTTGACTACCTAACCCTCCTTACGAAAATGCACTTATTCTCTTTCAATCACCTTCAATTTTCTTGTGGTGGGTCAGCAAGTACAGATCAAATCACTATAATAAAAAAGAATGGCCTGTATGCAAATCTCTAATTCCTGGATAGAAAAATGTAAAGCCTTCTGATGTAAAGCCACTTGTAAAGCCTTCTTTTCTCCACCGCTCCATATCAAATTATGCTCTATAAAAAATTTTGTAAAGGCGATGGATCGCAATGGAAATGTATTTTTGTGTTTGAAAGAGAAATACCACAGAATAAGTGATGATAAAATTAAAGAGGGAATTTTTGCAGGACCTCAAATCAAGGAATTAGTAAAACATCCGAAAACTGAAGACAAATTGAACGTTTTGGAAAAATCAGCCTTGCAATGCTTCAAGAACGTGATTGCGAGTTTTCTGTGTAACCATAAGAGTGACAGCTATACAGAGTTGTTTAAAGAGCTTCTAATAACATATAAAGCTTTGGGTTGTAATATGTCGCTTAAAATCCATTTTGTGGACTCTCATCTCGATTTTTTTCCGGAGAATCTTGGGTCTGTGAGCGATGAGCTTGGAGAAAGGTTCCATCAGGACATTTCAAAGATAGTAAAAAGTTATCAGGGTAGATATATAGCAAATATTCCAGAAGATCATAGATCATAAGTTTCTAATGTATATTTTTTATACATGTTTCTGGAAAACCGTTATTTTTCCTTTTTAAAAAAAAAATCATTTTTCATTAAGAAGTAAAATTTATTGGTGATCAAATTTTCAAAACTGCTTATATTTACTGACGACACCCTATATTATTCAAAAAAACTAACAAAGTTCGTGTGGCACGACAAAGCTTAAATTTTGTTAACCAGTGTTATTCTTTATATTTAAGAAATTATCTTGTAAAATAACCATTTCTATATGAAAAATTGTTAGTTTTGCCTCAGATGTATTCAGCTTTCTCCTGGCTCAATACAATCTCTTTTTAAGTAACTTACATAACCAAAAACAGAAACTTTTTCTTTTTTTATGTATGTATATTCTCAATTTTCTGAACAATCACTCAAATGATTTCAATCTAACTTTTACACAATTCCAGTACACTAGTAGAGGTTTTAAATTAAAAGGATTCATTATATTGTGTAACCTTTTTTTACAGGTTTTTTTTTTTTTTTTTTTTTTTTTTTTTTTTTTTTCTAAATGTGAGAGAGGTGGCATAAGAGAAATGAAATTTGATTGGTCTAAAGGATTTTGGACAAAATCTTGTACAACTAGAATGGCTTTTATAAATAAAGTGGTGACATGAACAATAAAATTTGATCGAGAGGAATTTGTTCAAAAAGCTGACGAGCTTTCTATTATCGCGAAGCTAATGTTTATTTACTTGTCTCACTCGTTTAATAGAATTTGTCCAGATGTGTATTGCCAAATTCTAGAATGTCGGATGTAACAGTTTGGACAAAAACTTTGAACCTGAGTATGCACCACATGTGTATGACACCACTTTTTTTTTCTATAACCGCTTGAGTGCTATGAAGCGCGATAGCGCCGCAATGTATCTGTGGATCAAACAAATTTTGTTTCAACCCAGAAATTTTATTCAATAATTGAAATCATTTAATTTTTATTCAACAGTTGAAGTATTTACAGCGATCTAGTGAGTTACATTTTATAAGATAAAATTTCTGGGTTGAAACACAATTGTTTGTTCCGCGGATTATAGGCCGAATTTTCGGCACTCAAACGGTTAAAACACTCAAATGAATTAAAAAGATTAGATTAAATTGAATGCGATTGTGACAAAAAATACTCCCTTGTGCCAAACCACTCTGCCAAAAACATGGAAACTGGCATTCCTTAAGTAAATTAAAAAATAGGCAATGGTAACATTATTTTTTGCACAATTGCAATCATGTTGTTTATTAAACAGTCATTTGAAGCTGCGGTGATTTTTTTGTTTCAAAATTATTTGTCACTATCATATTTCGTGAATAGCTTATAAAAATAGAATGGGTTAATAAAAGCATCCCTACTATTATTAAGAACTCCTGACATTGCATTTATGCAACATTTCTTGATCATTTGGGGGTATGTGCGCCTTCATTCATAAAATTTACTTATGTTACACAATTTTTAAAAAATATACGATATTTATATTGTAATTGTTTTATGTGTATAAATGAATCAATAAAAGCAATTACTGTTATTATATTTTCTGTAATAAAATAATCTCTAGTGCAAAAAATATATTTTATATAGCAGTGTCCCATGCAAAATTAATACCCATGAGTATAGAGCATACGAAACAGTTAAAATTTCCGAAGAAATGTGTTAACTCATTACTCTTTTCAAAGGCAGTTGTTTCTTTGTTTTCAGTTATTTGTAAAGTATTTTCTTTATAATATTTTAACATAGTAAAAAAAATGTCTTAAAATTTTTATTACTTATAAACAATTGTTTTGAATGTTTTTAGTTCTACGGAAATGAAGGGTTGTGTGTATTTCATAAGAAACAGAGTCCACTGATAAGGAATGAATAATATGCTTTTATTGATTGAAGAAAATGGGAAATTTATCTCTTTACGCTAAAATTAAAATGTATATTTAGTGAATATAGCTTACGAAATCGTATATATACATATATAAGTATATATATCTACAACTTATCTCGTATAAAGAATTAGTTTTGTACGTTGTTGTGATGAATACAAGTTTGATGTTCATAGGAATCCCTTAACCATCACAAAATAGTGTCCCGTCCATTCTTAAAGTGAGATGATGATGCACTCTTTTATCTGGTGGTGATGGGGTAGTATCAGGAGTTATTGCATCATGGGTGACAAATGTATAGCTTTGGTAAATTGCACCTGAAGCAGTATACATTATTGAAGATGGCCCACTTGATTCTGTGCTGTTTTCTTGACGATTATAGGGCTCTTCATACCTGAAATGAAATGAATTTTATACTACCAAAAGAAAATTAAATCTGCTGTTACAAACTTATATACGTGCCAACTGCTACGATATTTTGTCACTACTTTTCCTGAATAGTAAACCTCACTTTTTTTAATTACAGATTATTTTGCGATTGAATAAAGCGAAAATTGCTTTTCGAGAATAGCGGTGACAAAAAATCGTAGCAGTTGGCAGCTGTGGATTTACAAAATTATACAACAGTAGTTCTTATAATCACATTCACACAGCAGCATGAATTATTGCCTCTTTAATGCGTCAATAACTTGAAAAACAATCCTCCTTAGCTCCTTTCATCTATTTAGTGTGCCCCACCAGTGGCTGAGAGGTTGTGCTCTCGAAGCTGGTAGACGGGAGGTGCTGGGTTCGATCCCAATCGCGCCCGTCGGCCTAATCGTTCGGAGTTTTCGTGGTTTTCTTCGAGCCGTGGATTTATCCATGCGTAAATACGGATTAGGTTCCCTTAGAAAGACCCCCACGAAGGGCACTCCTCCCGGGCCTATATCCCTAGTGTAGATAATTGGCCGTCAATAATCAACTCAACTCAACTCATCTATTTAGCAGTAGAAAAATACAACTGGAGTTTTGAGAACAGCCTGGGACTAACTTACAGAAATGGGGGTCCCAGGGCAAAAGCATTTACCAGAAATTTTCGCCATGGGCGTATCGCAAGCGGCGAACCGCTAGATGGTGCTTTCATTAAACACACAAAGAGCTGGTTTTCACACACATCGTAATTTCTATCACGGATTTTAAAAACGATGGCTAGTTTTACTAATCAGGAAAAAGCGAGCATGCATTTCGTGGATTGTGCTGCGGCTGTGAGTGCTCTGGAACTCCTAATTGTGTAGTAAACAGTATTTTCGCCACAATCAAAAAGCACCCTGTAGTGCTTCACTGCTTGTTTTACAACCATGCATTGCATGGTGTTTTGAGCGTTGTATGGTGTTATCTAGGCGTGTTCTATCACGCCTTAATGTTTTGCCCAGGAGTTCCAAATCACCTTATATGTGACTTTCAATAGTTTCTTTAATATTTTTTTTATAATTTCCAATATTTAACAGTATTTAAGGAAATATAATGCCAAGAAAATGTGAATACAAACTTTTAAAAAATGGGCATTTTTAATCTTTAATTTGTGAATATTTTATTTCCAGTTATATTTGCATCAAATTGAACTTTTCGTTACATTTTATGGCTACTTTCTCAAAGGTAACCTCTTGTGTGATTTTTTTCTGGTGTGTGTTGCAACGATAATTATCATTTTCAAGTAGAACTTTTACAGGAAAATATGGAACATTACTACATATGTAATATTATTTATTTGTTATTTAAATTATTTTTATTAGAATAATTTGCGTTTATCTTAATTGTGTCCTCTTTTTTTTTTATATATATCCGATAAAAAAATTTTATTTTAAAAGATTTGTGTGTTCTTTGCTGATGTTTTTCCTCACATTAATATTTCCAATATTAATAAATTTGTTAATATCTTTTTAGACATCCACTTTATAAATAAAAGTTTTATATGGTAAATAAACTGTTTATTGCTTTTCTTGCTTATGCATTCACACCCAAATTAGTCAACCTGTTTCACGTTAAATTTTTGCCAATAAAATTCTAGTTCCAGAAAAAAAAAAAAAAACTTTTTTCTAGTTTCTTTGATATTTTTATAATTGCCAATATTCAACAGTATTTAAAGAAATATAGTGTCAAACCTATAGAAATACAGTGCCAAGAAAATGTGAATACATATTTAAAAAAAATAGGCATTTTTAATCTTTAATTTGTGACTATTTTATTTCGTGTTATATTTGCATCAAATTGAATTTTTCGTTCCATTTTGTGGGTATTTTCTCAAAGGTACCTCTTGTGTGATAATGTACAACGATAATTCTCATTTTCAAGTGGAACTTTTACAGGAAAATATGGACCATTATTACATATTTATAAATATTTTACATTATTTCATTTGTTATTTAAATTATTTAAATTAGAATAGTTTGTATTTATCATAATTGTGTCTTTTTTATATCAATAAAAAATTTTAATTTAAAATATTTGTGTGTTCTTTACTGATGATTTTCATCACATTAATATTTCCAATATTAATGAATTTGTTCAATATTTTTTTAGGCCTCCACTTTCTAGATAAAAGTTTTATATGGTAAATAAACTATTTATTGCTTGAATCATAGTATTGCCCAAATTAGTCAATATGTTTCACGTTAAAGTTTTGCCAATAAAATACTAGTTCCAGAAATGTATATTTTTTCGATTCTCGTGATTACCATGTTGTTAATCTAACTGTAAAAATGTCAGTAATATATATATATATATATATATATATATATATATATATATATATATATATATATATATATATTGACTGCTTAATTTAAAGTATCTTTCTTTTATAAGTTAAAACGAAAAATTGTCCAATCTTTTGCTGAAAGAGAAATGCTGTGTTTAAAACTGTTTTTGTTAAAAGAAGAAAAAAAAATCTTTGTTGTATTAATGAATAATGTCTTGATCAATATGTTGAATTCCTTATAACATTTTCTCTCGTGGTTTTACAAATATTCTACTGTCAGCTGATTTTTAATTTCATTGTTTGTTCGCTATGAAATATATGTAAATATTTAATATTGTATAAAAAAATTTAAATGGCCAAACATCTGTTGTGATTTATTTTTTATAATTAAAGCTGTACAATTTTCGAGGTAAAAACTGCTTTTTCCCACAGATTTTTCTCTGGAAAAATTGATTTTTAATAATAGAAGTTTATCTTATAGATATATTTTCTTAAAGAGTAGAAAACAATAAAAATAGTTAAAATTTAGGCATACTAGATTTTTCTTTTCTACTTAAAATACATGTATTATTTTAAATAATAATGCTATTTTGCTATTAAAAATTTAGCCTTGCAGCATTTATTTCCACTGTGGTTAATTTAACATCGTGGTTTGTAACATATCATTCAGTTTTAAAATAATCATTTGTAATTGCATTAATTTAAAATTGCCATGGGAAAAAAAAAAAAAAAAAACTGCCAAGTTAAAAAAAAAAATCTTGTCAATTCCATATAACCACCACTACCATCACAATTCCACCACTACCATGGTTTGAAACCAAATTTTAATCGCATTGTATATCCTATTTATGTCCTCTGAACTATATAAACGACAGTTAAAAGAAACAAATTTTTGTCACTTTGTGATTATTATTATTAACATAATATGTATTCAAAAAAATTTTTAATCAATTAATTTTATTAACAATATATATTTTTACATCTGTAATTTGATTTCATATAAAATAAATAAATAAATAAATAAATAAATAAATAAATAAATAAATCATCATTTACTTTTGGCTTATTTCTTAAAACTTTAGGTTTATGTTTTGCAAAACTTGAGGAAATTAAAACTAATTTTAATGTTTATTTTTTTATTATTTTTGGTGAAAAAGTAATTACAAATGTAAATTTTAAATTAGAAGAATGCTAGAATTTTATATATCACATAACTACATTTGTAATTTAAATTTGCTGTTTTTTTGTTTTTTTTTTCTCTTTTCAAAGTTTAGTTATATGCATTAATGATGGTTTCGTGTTAATTTGAACTCAGTTAATGCGATCTATCGGCTAATTCGAACTAATCATAAAGTCCCTTAAACTTTGCATTAGAACTAATGTTAAAAGAAGTTCATTAATTTCAACTTTTGTTTAATCAAATCGTTTAATTCAAACTACAAAATCAATATCTCGAAGAAATATAAATATTTCTGAAGATACTCATGGATCAGATGATGGACTTGAATTCAGACACTTTTCTCCGGGAGGGATTTTGTGGCTCCGGGTGGGACATTGTAGTGTTCCGGGGGGGGGGGGGGGATTGTAATTTTTAACCATTAAAAGCGTAAATTCTCAAATCTTCCGGGGGGGGGACATTTCAATGCTCCCCCCCCCGGGCAACCCCCTGGATTCAACATTGCGTCCAACCGCTTCTTTAAACTTTCTAATGAAAAATCAATAGTGTGCAATTGGCAATTTTTAAAATATTTATTCATACCGAGTCTTCAGCAATTATAAGGAACTCGCATGGTTATTCGAAATAGAAAGATTTGCTGAAAAATGTGACTAACAAATTACAACAGTCATCACTTGACCATTTCCCCCCAAAAAATGTTTATCTTTATTTGCATTTTAAAGGCTGGTTTTCAAACAAATATTTTTCCCCGCTCGCGCTCAACAACGTAAAACTTTCTGACATATTGGCTGACTCATTTTTAAACGCAAAAACATGTCACTTGCAGGTATGATTATTGAAGTAATTTGTAATCGAACAGTTTCTTTTTTCATTTTTTCATAAATGAATCACGCTTTGAATTATAAGCGATTATTGTCTCACGACACTAGTTTTTTGTCCCCTTCCCCGCGCTGTCGTGCCCGGAAATTCTGTTCAAAACGCCAAGTTTGACAGCATTTTCTAAAAGATCTTACCTTTACCAAAAAAAAAAAAAAAAAAAAAAAAAAAAAAAAAAAAAAAAAAAAAAAACAGGTCAATTACAAAGTTTCCGAATAAGAGCATCTGCCTATTTCATGCGTCTGCGAACAAAAAAAAGAATTAAAAAATGTTTCAGAAAGAAGCCAGTTTGCATTTTAATTCATTAAATATTTCAATTCCTTCTGCTTTATTTCTGTTATTATGCTTCTATTTACAATAAAGGTAAGACATTTTTTGATTTTTAAGATTAATATGCTTTTAAAACTTTTAATTTTAGAATGTAATATTATTTCTTTAAAAATTTAATATGTTTAAAATAATTCGAAGTTATCTTTTTCTAATGTTAGATGAGTTTTCTTCTTCATTGGTAGCATAAAAAGTATTTTTTTTTTAAAAATCGGATAATTTAAAATTAACACACAATTCAGCACGTTACTCACAAATTAAAACAAATTTAACATTCAACATACCTTTGTTTTTTCTAATAATTACAATTTAAATGTTTGATCAGTAATTAAATTATTTTGTATTCAACATTTAATTCATATATATATATATATAACCATAAATGAAACATTATCATAACACCAAGTTAAACAATGAAATAATAATTAAGCATGTAATAATTAGTTGACAATGAAAGATTCCCCAACACACTGAATTAAAAATTGGATAAATGGAATTAAATGAATGAAATGAAATGAAATTTGTGGAATTTAGACAGAATTATCAAGTCCCAAATGCCTAAATACCACAAATAAAATGAAATGAGAGGTTTCATTATCATATTATCCATACATTGCTAAAGAATATGATTTATATATATATATATATATATAAACTAATAAATGGACGTATAACATGATTATTAAATCAATACAAATTATCTCCTTACCATTCCATAACATTACCTTGACATCATTCAATCTCCCAGGTTCTTATTAAAAGTTAATTTATTTTATTACTAATATTATTTAATCAAAGGTCTGAACATAAAGGGGACTTGCTCGGAGATGAGCAACTGGCTTCTGTTGGCACACATATATCCAAAAAATAAAATATCCAAATTGATATTTTAAAAGTGTTCATTCATAAGGTCATTTTGAGCACATTAAATGTTTCAAACGGTGAATAGCGTATATTAAAATGCGCCAAATTATTTCATAAATCCCTGATTATAAAATTCACAGGTTAATTACACGACTCAAACTTTGTCTCCGTTGTTACGCACCAGAATATGGAGTCCATTGTCACAGTACAGTCAAGAGGATACAATTTGAAAGTTGAAATCCAAACGGATGAAAAATGTAGAGGCCGACCATTTAACCTGGTCCAGAGGACCGAACCTAGCCATTTCACATAGGACCGAACAGAATAGCAGGACCTCATTTTACCTCCAGAATGTGAGACTGGACAGCATCCAAAGTTGTAATAGTGAAGATTGCTCGGAACACCGTCCTAGTTACTTAGCAGCCGCAATCATATTAGATAAGCTCCGCCTCTGGCCAAGAGAGACATAGTAAAGTTTCAAACATGCTACCTGCTCAATACCATAAAAGATGAGACTTACACTCAACCCAAAGCATAAGGAGTGATGTTTTAAGAGAGGCAAAAGAATCGAAGAATCACTCTGTAGAAACCCTCAAACGCGCTGAATCAAAGCAAAACATTGAAAAAAAATGACTCTTAAAAAAAAAAAAAAAAAACTTACACTTTTTAAAACCTCCAAAATTGGGTACCGTGCTCTGTCTGCAAACCTCCCCACCCCCCCCCCCCTTTATCCAACCCGAAAATACATGAGGTGTAAAACATTCCCCATATCGTGCCTATTGGTTAAAAGCCCCCTGGTGCTATCATAAGATTTTAATATTTAAGTAACGCTACCAGGATCCCTTTCAATGGAAAAGTCAGAGACAAGTTTTATTACTTAATGATCCAACGAGACCAACGCAGACCCCTCATGAAGCCTGGCTTGTTTATTATTTTCCGATAAAACAGACCTCTTTCCTAAATTCCCCATCCTGTAACCAAACCCTGCCGACATTCAAAGGACGAATATCCCCTTTAGACAACTTTATTGCTGAAGAGCCAAAGTGTACTCGTTGATTGTCTTCGATGCCTGAAACCCCATCCTTACAAAGAGATCCTTTTGATCTTTTTCCAGACTAAACGCATTCCTCTCCACCCAGGCAAAATGGCAAAAACACAACCCCCCCCCCCCTCCTCCTGGTGCTCATCTTTAAACAAGTTGATTACAGGTTAAAAAGTTTTAATTTTCCTTTTAATTAATTTATTTTTTCGTAAATGTGATTACTTTTCTCTACCCCTTAAAATACATCATAACACCATCCTTAGCCCCTAAGTCTCCTGAGGAAAAAAGGATATAGAAACCCAGAGGGATAGGGAAAACTTGACCCGAGCAAAAGACTTCCGAAGCTAAATATCTTAATTGGAGAGAGAAAAATACCCCAGATCAGAAAGAAAGGGCCAAATTACTTGAAAAACATAATCCCCTGCTTGTTACCATTGTTACAATTCAGACATTTACGGCCTAATTGTCCAGAATGAAAGACATTAAATGCAGAGAGAGTTAATAATATTGGGAGTTCATGCAGAATTTTACACCTTATCTGATCATAGCCAGTATAAATAATATTGAGACCACAATTGTAAGAATCTGGTGGTAGTGTTGATCTGACCACGGTAAATATATACGGCCAGAACAGTTTAACGAGAAAATTATTTGGCTGAAACAGCCATTAGAAACCGAATTTAGATATCTTGCTAGCCAATATCGATATTAAGATATAAAATAGTGACTAAGACGGCAGTAGTAGATCAAGAAGTGGAGATGAACCACTATCTTTCTTAAAATCAGACCCAGGAATTAATAAATGAAAGGGGGAAACAGCTCTAGTTAATTAACGCGACAATTACTAGAAATCAGGCCAATCAGGCGAAAGCGAAGACTTCCCTTTTAGGAAAGAAACTTCTCTGAGATTTTAGGTCTTTAGCGAGCGCAAACTCGGAGTTTTTTCGCGCTGAACAAGAGAAAGATGCGACGGAGTTTGGAAAAGAGAGCACGATAAAAAAAATCAGGATTCTGTGTAGAGAAAGGGTTATTGTTTTGGAAAGATATCACCGTTGTGTCGAACGGAAACAGATGGATTCTTTTAAAATTTAGTAGTAGGATTTTGCGTCTGTGTCATGAAAGTATCGTAGCTCACCTAGGTGCGACCAAAACTAAAGAGAAAAATATTTAGGTATTATTTTTGGCCGAATGTCATAGAAGATGCGAGGGAGTTTGTCAAATCTTTCTGCTCTTGTCAGAAAGTAGGAAAAGCGTGTGGAAAGAAAGAGACCCCTTTGAAATTGGTTCCTATAATTAAAGAAGTCTTCTTCTGTATAAACTATGATCATTATTATTAACGGACAGTTGTACGCCCGATCAAATCGCACAACTCAAGATTTTGTTAACTAAACATAAAATGGTATTTTCGAATGATCCTAATAAAACGTATATTATCGAGCATGACACTAAATTAATTAGCTTTTAGTCGAGTAGATTGAAGATGTATAGAATTTCATCTAGTCAGACAGAGATATTAAACGCGGAAATAAAACTTATGTTAGAATTGAAAAATTTTGAGATAGGAGAACCGGACTCTAAATCCTTTAAGATTTCAGTGGAAGCCTCCAGGACGCGACTCTCGACCCTGTATTGATTATAGAAGGTTGAATTTCATCACTAGGTATGGATTTCGCAGAATGTTTTCCTTTTCAAATAATTAGGGAAAAGTGGAAAGAATATTTAGGAAAAAGTAGGTGGCTGCTAAATTCATAACTGTCATGGATTTGACGAAAGATTATTGGATCCCTTTAACTCCCGAGGCGCAGAGGCTAGCAGCGTTTGTAACAAACTTTGGATGCTACAGATATCTGCCCATGCCATTTGGTTTACTATCAGCACCTCATTGATTTTCGAAATTTTTATTAACCCTTTATGACCGCTGGGGGAAACTTTCGTAAAGAAATAAATATATCTTTTAAAGCAAGGTGATTATTTTAAGGTAGGGTATTTTGAGATTCTACTTTTTACATGTTCAAACATTCTTTCTGAAGTATCTTTATTATGTTTTGTATTTCTAGATATCACAGCCCCTTTAAGCCTGAATGACTTGGCAGAAGGTTACAAAATTTAATAAATTCTAACCGGCGCGGACATGAATATTTGGTCTTAAAGGGTTAAAGGAGTGTGAAAATTTTTGCATACCATACCTGGATGACAGGACGGTATTTTCCTGTACTTGGGAGAGCCACTTGCAGCATATAGACTGTGTACTAAAGAAAATAGCTGAGGTGTGAACTGAAAATAAAAATTCCGAAATAAAAATTCGCCCAAAATAGCGTAAAATATTTAGGGCATATGGTGGGAGGAGGGCGTAGAACGCGAACCGAACCACGTAGAAACAAAAATTCAAGTAGTTTTAGACATTCCTACGCTTAAAAACAAAACTAAAATCTGCCCGCTGCTTGGTATGTGTAGCTACTATTCCAAATATATTAAAGAATACGCGACTATCGTGCAGCGTCTAACCTAGGCACGAAAAGAAAAACCCCTGAAAGAAACTATAGAGCGGTACCCAGAGATGGACAAGAATTGTCCGAGCTGAATCGTAAATTAACTGAAAGGCCGTTTTGTACACGACCGATTATGGAAGAGAATACATTGTTCAATCGGATGCCTCTGCAAAAGAGATTGGTGTTATCATGGCTCAGACATAAAATAAAGAACACCCAGTTCATTATCTAAGCAGAAAATTTACGGAAACTGAGAAAAAAAAATTCTCTGCGGAAAAAGAACGTACAGGGATTATTTTTGGAACTAAGAAATTCAGCCATCACTTAGATGGGCAAAAATTCGTGATCGAAACAGATCATTACCCACTAGTTTGCCGAATATAATCCTCGTTTAATCAGGTGTTTATTGGCCCTACAAACTTTTAATTATACGGTCGTCAATAGACCAGGGAAGGATAACAAACACGCTGATTCTTTGAGTAGAATTGAATAACAGTTCAAATGCTGAGGAGATTTTTTGTAGTGTAAATATAAATTTTAGTATATGCATATTTTTTTAATACGAATTAATAGAACAATAATTTTTTCCTTGGTATAAAATTTGAAAAATTTGTAAAATTTAATTATTATATGTTAGCAGAACATGAAATTTAATCAAAAGGTTTTGTGTTTATATTTTGTGCGAATAGTTTCTCTCTAGAATTATTTACCCTCCTATATTGCCTAACCTTCCATTTCAGAGATTTTTCTCATTGAAATCCCGAAAACTCGTTTTAAGGAAGGGGTTGCTGTGATGACATAACTCCATTCTAAATTAGTGCAGAAATCGAAGTATGGTTCCAGCGTTCCTACGAAAAAAGCCCACACAGCGACATGGCAATTTTTTTTTTTAAATAAATGACAGACGCCCAGTAGTAGATCTAAAGCCCGAAAAAATACAAAGAAGTAAAAGGCTAACGAAGCTCTTGATGATTGCAGAGACAACTGTAGAGGGAACCATCGCAGACATGGAAAAGGAAAATCGCGGCGTCTACCTAAATGCATAAATCCAAACAGGAAGTCAGTTTAAACGTGCCAACTTCCAGACCCTTATATATACAATAGAATTGAACGGGGAGGTTTTTGAACATCAAAAGCGAACTGTAAAGTCAGAAAAATTAATCAGTGATTTTGATTCAGGTTAGGAGTTTCACTTTGGTCAGCTGTTGGAGAGACATTTTGGTTCGATCCTCTCAGCCAACACAGCTGACTCAGTTGATTTTCAGCTCGATCCCGATCCTCGGGAGATGCCGATCACTATTTCATCGATGAGCGCTAGACTCTCTTGTTATCAGTGAGTATTTTATTTCATTCCCTGATGAACATTTGACTTAATTACTGGATGAACAGTTGATTATTTACTTGCTGGAAAGTTTTTCATCCACTGGTTAATTGTATCATAATTCGTGTTTGTACCCGAGGTCTCTGTGGATCTCTCATCTTACCGAGACTCCTTCTAACTCTATAAAGATTTCATATATATATATATATACATATATTTGAAAAATCAAAGTTGATGAAGTTTTTATTATGTAGACGACCCTTTATGACAAAATAAATAACATACGATTATAAAAAAACATCATTAAAACGGTACTTTACGGTTATTTTTGTTTCAATTAAAACTGGAGTTATAGTCATCATTCGGGATTTTTATTCTTGAGGGGAGGGGAGGGAAGAAAGGGACACTGAAGATTCATTTTCAAAGAGAGCACACTTTTAAAAGTATGAAAATGCTTACTGCTGTCAAGTTATCAACTCAAGTTATCAGCTTTGAACTTTAAAATATTACACCAAAACAGTATGTTCAAATGTAGTACTTACCCAGGATTGCTTGCAGGCTGCATTGAGGAACCTTCGTCCTGGCTGACAATTAAGTACTGAAAATAAAATTGTTCAAAAGTGAATATAATACAATGTATTAAAAGTTTATGTGTGTCAGTACAGATGGTATTAAAATAAACTATGAAAAATTGGTTTGAAGCTAACTTATGAACTAAAAGCTGCTTAAAAACACTATACCCCGTCCTTCTCCCCGCCCCAAAATGTCACGCTTAAAAGGTGTGAATTCTTTCGCCTAAAAGTACAGTACTCCTCAGACATACACACACGTACACTCACAAAAAAGATGGTCTTTATTCCAACTTTAAAAGAAGCAGAGAAAAAAAAATCCATTCGATTGAAAATTATGTCTTTTCTCACTTTATGTTAAAAAAAATATAAGCTCAGAAGGCCGCATTCATAAAGAAATTGTGCCAAAATTTTGAAAATTTCAATACAAACACCCAATTTTGTCAGCATATTTGGATTGTACGAATAATGTTACCTTCAGATACCAACGGAAAATCATTCAGGAAAATAGTTTAGGAGTTACGAAGGTTTAAAGTTTGGAACTCCTAATGTTAAATTCATTTTTTTAACATTGCACTGCGGGTAGTTTTTTAAGCATGATGCAAAAACTAATTGGTTATATGATCTGTAATATGGATTCGCATATTTGAAACTTTTAGAAATCGATTTCTATTAAAAAATTCACATGTCACAATTCATATTTTTTCGAAAATTAATTTCAAAATTTGTATTTTTTCTAAATTAATTTTCGAAAAAAATATGAATTGTAACTAAATTCTTTTAACAGAAATCGATTTCTAGAAGCTTCGAATATGATAATCCAAAATTATAGCTCATTTCGCCTAATAGATTTTGAGCTGTGTTTAAAAAACTACCCGGAGAGCAATGTTTAAAAAATAAACAAATTTGACATTAGGAGTTCCAAATTTTAAACCTTTATAGTCCTTAAACTACCTGATTGAATGACTTTCCATTTGGTATTCGAATGTAAAGTGTACCGAAAAATCCAAACATACTGTCAAAATTGGGTGTTCGAGTTGAAAATTTTAAAGCTTGGTGCAATTTCTTTAAAGACAAGTTATAAGCTTATTTTTTAACCATAAAATTCAAAACTGGCATAATTTCCAATTGAATGGCTATTTTAGACTTGAATTAATGACCATAATTTTTATTTTATTTTTTTTTTTGAGCGGAGGTTGTTTACTGTTGTGAACTGTTACTACAGCTGTAGTCGGATTGGAAATACTAAAATTTATAAAACAATACTAGTATAATATTGGTTTAGTTATAATAAAGTATTGGACTAATATTGAACAATACTAAAGTGTTTAAATTTTTAATTATAATATATCAGGAATGTTTCCCACCAATATTAGTGTAATGGTGACGTAATATTTTAAAGGAACACAAACGCTCGTCGGATATTTGAATTAACCTTTAACTGCGTTCTCGCAGATTGCTACTTTTCCCGATTTATACAGAGTTTGTCAGTTTCATTAAACGAACTAGCTTGAAATTTTGGGTTAAACTGTACAAAAATTATGGCACTGAGCTCCACAATAGAACGAAGAGCTAACTTCCTATTCTGATACATTGTACCCAGTGGTCCGCCCATGAATACGATGCCAAAGATTTTCGGAGGAAAATCTTTGGCAAAACATATATTTTCTCCCATTGAATAGTATGAGGTAGATATTTTCAAATTAGATTTATCTTTTAAAAATATGACGAAGTTGCTTACAATTTTCACTGATATACATTTTTTATTGTAAAAACTACAAGTTTTTTTTTTAAATTCATCGCCAATATTTAATTTTATCTTTGTTCAAATGGAAATTTTTTGTAAGCTGAATAAAAAAAAAAAAGGAAAATATGTTAAGTATTGCTCATAAAAATATGAAAAAGCTGTAGAAATAACTAAAAGTGACAAAACGTATGTGGAAAGTTTAAACATTTGTCTGTAATATTAAGAAAAGGGCAGGATTCCTTACTCGCGCGCACTAAAAGTGTGATGCGGTTGCGGCAGAAAGTGGATCGGTGAGTTAGCTCTCCGTATTATTATAGAGCTCAGTGAATTATAGAGGCATTAATCATGCGACAGCAAACTTACGCGGATAATGCAATGAGTTGTTCGTAATGTTTCGAGTGTCACTAAAGGTGGAAGAACATCTCTTAATAGTCTGTGATTACATCATGGACAAAAAGATGGGACAACGAACTAGCCTGAAATTTTGGGTTAAACTGTGTAAATCAGTTATAGAGGTATTAAGCATGCGACAGCAAAATTACCAGGTAAATTGCAATGAGTTGTAGTTATACACAGTGTTTCCCAAGCGTTACTAAAGCTAAAAGAACATCTCTTGAAAATGATGATTGATCGCATTCAGTGCGACAAATTGAAAGGAATATACTTCTCTCTTGAGGAACGCATGCGCCATTTGAAACATTTCATACGACAATTTCCAGTCATTTTTAAAGGTCCAAACAGACATTGTTCTTATGTGTCGCTTTCTCTGAAGTGGTGAAGTGGCCCCTTTCATCTTTTATGACTTTCTTAGCATGGCTAAAGTTCAGAGTTCAAGAGCGGGAGCCGTTGACAGTTGGGGAAACATCCCTTTGTTTTGTCGGTAACCACAAAATGAATCAAGAAGAATGGGAAGAGATTTGATTTATAGTCCATCTCGGGACAACATGCTCAGGATCGCTTCTAAACGCAGCCTACACTAGCCACATGAAGAAACTCATACGATAATGTTAAACCTATGGGAGCGTTCTTTTCAAATTTTGTCGATTTCAAATTGTCGATTTCTAACCGGGCTACATTTTACTTTTTCGATTTTGATTGCAGTTTTTTTTATGGGCTACATTCATTTTCGGAACCGGTTCCGATCGTAACCCTCGAGACACAAGGCCGTGACACTCCCTAAAAGAGAAAGGGGGTAGGCAATGTACCCGTCCAATGTCCAGCAAGAGGAGACGCTATTTTTTTCTCTTTCTTCCTTTTCACTAGAATTTATTTCTTTGAAACTGTTGGAAACTATATATATATATATCAATGTAAAACGCATACATGGAACTATTATTTTACTATTAATAAAATATTATAGTATTATATAGTATATAGTATACTATATTATTTTACTATCATCGTTTAACTTCATTAATATCTAAAAAAAACAAAAAACAAAAAAAAAAACACCGTTTTCAACTTTGTTTGCTTACGACTCAGAGGAATGATATAAATTATTAAAATATGTCTAAAAAAATATGTTATCTAGTTACATTTGTATATAAAACTACACCAATATAGAAATAAAAACTAGACTTTATTTCCTGAAATTTTAAAATAAAAATATATAAATGAATGTTAAAAAAAATAAAATAAAAAAATACATGAAAGTCTTATTATTATTATTATTATCATTTTATTTGCTTCATTAATATCTAAAAATTCTTAAATTTCTAATTTTCTTGCTTAAAACTCAAAATGATGAAATAATCACCAGAATTTATTTCTTTGAAATGTTGCAAAAAAAAAAAAAAAAAAAAAAACATAAATAAATGTAAAAAGTATACATGGAATTATTTTATTTTTTACTTACTTTATTAATGTCTGAAAAAAGGAAACTTTCACTTTCACTTTATTTACATAAGGTTCAATGAAATGATATAAAGCACAAATATTGTTATGCATATATATATATTTATTATTATTATTTAGAGAATTTGTATATGAATAAATGTAAAAAGCACAAATGGAATTATTATTTTATTATTATTGTTTAACTTCCTTCATCAATAATCTGAAGAAAAAAAGTTGTCTATTTCTACTTTGATTGCTTATTATTCAAAGGAATGATATAAATCACTAAAAATTACTTGATGTAAAAAAGAATATATGAAATTATTATTTTATTTTTATCATTATGTATAATATATTATTTGTATATAAAAATCATTATGATAGAAATAAACACTATAATTTATTTATTTCAAATTTTGGAAAATATGTATATATAAATGAATGTTAAAAACATACATAGAATTATTTAATTATTATAATTTTACTTGCTTCATTAACATCTGGAAATAAAAAATTCAATTTATACTTTGCTTGCTTAAGGTTCAAAGAAATGATATAAAATATTTTAAAAATACTTCAAAATCTATAATACAGTTATTTAAAACTTATCATTATTCCAACAATTACAAGAAGTTATCTCTTTAAAATTTGGAGAAAGTATTTATAAAAGTATATTAAAAACACAGGAAATTATTTCAATATTACTTTTACTTGCTCAACTAATATCTGGAAAATAAATCTTTTTATTTATTCTTTGTTTGTATAAAATTTTAACCATTGATGGAAAAATGAATAAACTAAAAAGCCTACATATAAATGTGAGTCTGCTGTTAATTCATTTACTGTACTAATGCTTAATGAATATTCTGAAATTTTTTTCATTTATTTTCTTGAGACTAAAATTTGTACTTTTTTTAAAAACATAAATATGAAATTTTTTTATTATAAAATATCATCAACTAAAAGAATTACAGCCGTGTTTTAAAAGTATCGATAATAAACTACCATTGAAACTAATTAATTGAATATATTAAATTAAAGTACACATAAATTAGCATACGAGAATATAGAAGATACTTATTATTATTACTGTGTGCTTTTTATAAGCTATTTTCATATAAAAGTTTACTTTTGTTTAGTTTTTGAGAGAAATATTCGAGTTTTTCTGTAGGATAGTCCCTATCTTACGTCTGCTCATAGGACGGAAACGTGCGCCATGTTTATTTACTGTCACGGCCTTGTGTCTCGAGGGTTACGTTCCGATCCGAAAGTGGTAGTAACTTTTTAAAGAAGTCCGTGGCCCCTCTATGCCCGTGGTAAATGAGTAGGTAGAATGGTTAGTAGAATGACCTGAAGGAGATTAGCTGATGGCCAATTGATTCTATAAACTGACTAAAGTAAGTTTTACTATCATCATTGAAGTACACTTACAGCATTTAACTGAATTTGTAAAGTTACTGAACATGAAGTTGTTTAATTGAGATAATTGCACAGTACGGCAAATTTGAGTCTACAGATAACATACAGTTTCTAAAATATAAAATAATCTTACCTGAGCTGTTTGCTGGTAGTTGTGTGCCTTATTCTCCTGCCTAGATGTGGAATTCCATGAACGGCGATTATCGCAGGAATTTGTACTTGGATAAAAGCTAAAAAAATATATAAATTCTAACAATAATTCTTGATTTTTAAAAATGAATTATACTGAAAACTTTGTATTAACATACGAATCATCTCGTAATATTATGTAGAACTATTTTCAAAATTGCGATACCATATTGTAATATGATATTTTTAAAAATGTCAAAATCTTGATTACTCATCAAGATTTTTCTACAAAACCTCCTGCAGTTAAATACTTGCTTATTTCATTTGATTGTGCTCAGCTGTTTTATATAATTAGAAGATAATCGTTTAAAATTATATTCTTAGTTTAAAATACGAATAATAAACTTTATATTTGAAAAGTCACAGAAGTTATTAAAAGCCAAATAAAAAGGGCTCTTTATACTCAAGAAGAAAGCTACTAACATTAAAAGTTTAAGTAGGACGATCTTTAACCTTTTAATTCAAATTATTAAAGCCTGGGCATTCTAAAATATATAAAAAGAATACACAAATTTTAAGAGAAAACAAATTCCTATAATAATTCCATAATAGCATAAGTACTATAAATACTTTAAGCTGATTGTACTATTTGAAATACTGTATCGTTTTCTTAAACAACCTTACCGTTTTACAAAAATAATTATTCGTGAAGTTATCTACGTTCAAAAAAAGTTCACTAATATATCCTTTTTTCAAGATTTCTAATGGGTAATTTCTAAACATAAAAGAAGCTTCAAATTACTGCATGTTGTATAATTCAATATACAAAAATGTACAGAATAGTGTACAAAAGAGTATAGAGCGATGCATTGTGTACGCTTTTGTACACGATTATTTCACACACTATACATATTGTGGCGGAAAAATATATTTGAACAAGGCATATTTTCCCTGTAATTTTTTAATTAATCACAATTTTGAGTGCAAATTCTAACAAAATAAACCTACTTCACAACACTTCTTTTAGCACCTCACTTACAAATCAGGTAATAGAAAGTAATTGTGCAAATTGTTAATGATAACACCTAAAGTACAAAAAATGCAAATTTTTGTGGGTGGAAAAGTATTTGAACATTAACACTAAGAGCTATAATTTGTTTGAAAAATAAAATATTTAATATTTAATGTTGTGTAAACAGTACACTATTGTCTATAGCAGGTTATAGTCTGCTTGGAATTAATTCAACAAAATTCTTTTTTTTTTTTTTTCTTAAGTTTAAAAATAATTCTTGACATTTTCTTAAAACTGTTTTGAAATTCAATTCCCCCCCCCCCCCCCCCCCCCCTCAAATTCTTTAGCCAACAGTACATTCTCAATCGAAGTAAAGTCTGGTGAATGGACTGGTGTTTGAAGCATTCGGGGAAATTTATGTAATATAATATTGTGCATATCATTTGTTATTTGCGCCGTATGTATATGAAATTGTTGTCTTGTTGGAACAAAGAGTCCTCTCTGCGTCCCAAGTTAACACACTTTCAAAGAAATAATCTCGCAATCTTTGGTTAGAAATTCATGCAAAGAGATCATAGCTACCTGGAAACAAATAGCATCCGTGTAACCATTTTAAGGACCAGAAAACACAAGTATCTCTATATTCCAAAATTCTTTAAAAATAATAAAACCCGGGCAATTTAGAATATTTTAAAACAACACAGGAAATGAGAAGAGAAACGAAAAACACAATATTAAGAGGAACAAAGATGAAAATGCTTGTTTTTTATTACGAAATTGCAGGGCAATGTAGAATTTGTACTTAGGATATCTATGCAGAAGGAATACTTACGTACGTTTTTTCTTCTTATTATCATATATTTAATTTATAATTCATTTAATTATAATAATCTTCAGTGTTCGAAATGGAAATTTTACTTAATAAAATGTAAGGTGCGCTTTGGAATTATTTGACTTCGTATATAAAGTTTCTAGTTCTAGACTCTAGAGGTCTAGTTCTGGTCTTAAACGCACTTCTGAAATGGAATGGATATAATGAGGCTTATAAAAATAATATTGTTTTATGTTTTCGAGTTATGCAAGGAAAAAAATTCTTTTTTTTGATTTTCCACGAACTAGCAAAATTAAACATTCATGGCTGTCAACTTTCACACGCTCTTTTTAAAGCCCAATAAACATATTTTAACCAGAATTTTTAGTTGCTAGATAAAATAAAATACGTACTGCGGTTCATTAACCGCCCTACCTTGTTGAAATTATACTTAGTCTTGATAAAAACATTTCTCACCAGAAATTTTATTTAAAATTATTTAACTTATTTATTTAATTTAGTTCTCTGTAAATTTTATACAAGGTGTCCCAAAAGTCCTTGACACATTTTAAAATTGAATAAAAAATTAAGCAATTGGCGTACGAGAGTGCGGTTTGAACGAAAATGCTTCTTATGATTGAAAATTTCTTTAAAAAAATAGTTCCAAAAATTTCTCATAGATGGCATTATTTCTGCAAAGCTACTAAAGAGGTAGAGTGCCTTTATAGATAACATTGGCGAAAGACGTACAGAGCGTATGCACAGTTTTTGTCCAAACTATGGCAACCCACATTACAGAAATTAAAAAATACACACCTTCATGAATTTGATTAGACGAGTGAGGCAAGTCAACAAACATTAGTTTCGCGATAATAGGATGCCTCTGTAAGATAATATCGACATACGGACAAAAAATTCGATTGGTTGCTACGATTTCGAAGCAAAAACGAATCGCCAAGCAACTTGCCGAGCTTTCTATTATCGTCAAATCGTCCAATCAATCTATTATCGTTTGTTGACTTGTCTCAATCGTCTAATCGAACTCATGAAGGCGAGTATTGTTACGTTCTGGAATGTGGATTGCCATACTTTGGACAAATACTGTGCGTCATTCGTCACTCTTATGTATAAATACATTCTACCTCTTTGGTAGTTTTGCAGAAGTAACGCCATGTATGAGAAATTTTTGGAACTAGCTTTCTTATTTTTTAAAGAAAATTCGATTATAAGATGCATTTTCGTGCAAACCACACTCTCGTACACCAATTGCTTAATTTTTTATTGAATTTTGAAATGTGTCAAGGACTTTTGGGACACCCTGTATAACTTGCTCCATTAAAAATATTTCTGGTTGGAATCGAATGAAATAAATTATAGAAACAGGTCGATTAGACCCATTCAGGGTAGGAAGGTTAATGAATGTAGCACTAATTTGATTTACTTTTTTTTATTTTAGTTAAAAAATTGCATTTTTGCAAAAAAAAAAAAAAAAAAAAAAAAAAAAAAATTCTTGCAAAAAAAAAGCAAGAAAAAAATTCTTCTAAAAAAGCAAGAGAAAAAAATGCAAGAGTTTATATGATTTAAAACAGCATAGAAGTTGGCAGCTATGTGTGACATCTGTGGTCTTAACATTGCACATCTGTGTTCTGAAGTGTCGATTTGTTCATCCCAGTTCAAGATAAAATTTCACTGACTGTTTTTTTCTGTTCTTGAAAATAAGATTTCACTGTAGTCCGAAAATATCTATGTAAATACAGCTGAAACTAATATACCGGGGTGCACCATAAATTCGTTAGAAATTTAAACAGTAATTAAAAAGGAACAAATCATGCTAAAAATTTGCGGTTTGGCACGTATGGGATTAGAGAAAGATATGAATTTTTTTAATAACAAAAAAAAAAGTTGTGGGTAAAAAAATTACCGATAGAAGGCGCCGGCAAGCATAATATGAAGCATATGTCAAGAAGGGCCTTCCACTTTGTCGATGATCCTTCAATCGATCCTTTTTTTTCGAAGTGTCTGACAAGCTTCAGTATCCCAGCACATGAAACAGGCTTTTTTCTCGTCTTGAGTCCTTTTGCCGTGCGGAATTTTCGCAATGCGTCTGTTGCTGATTCCTCGTTCTTCTAAAAGAGCTTAACCAACAAGGCTTGATCTAGTAACGATATCATATTGCTGGCATTGAATGAGGAATCGGGATATTTTATTGACAACCTGATTTGCATAAAACTGCTTCATATTATGCATGCCAGCGCCGTCTATCGGTAATGTTTTGAACTACAACTGTTTTTGTTATTAAAAAAATCCGATTTTCCTCTAATCCTATTCATGTAAACCGCAATTTTTTAGCATCATTTGTTCCTTTTTAATGAATTTTTTAAAGTTTTAACGAATTTATGGTGCACCCGGTAGCTTTTACGGAAATACTCACGTTTTCAGCACCTTGGCGCGAGAGCTACGGTTGGCGTGGTGCTGAATCCAACGCTACGTAGATATCAAACAGCAACCCAAAAATGTTATCAAGTGGAAAAGATAGTATGAGAAAATGTTATTTTACCGTGGTTTACATTTAATACATTGCTTTAATACAAACAGTTTTTTGATATTTAAATGCTTTTGATTTCACAATACATATAATTCAAGCTTAATATTTTTTTCTTCTCCAGTTTCTCCCCTTCAACAAAATGCAAAGTTTAATAATTGCTGTTGCAAGTAACAGTAGATAGTCATTCTAAATTTCTCCTTCCGCCCCCTCCCCCCCTCTGCACACATTACACAGGGAGAAGGTATTTAGTCCTCCCCCATTTCTCATTCAAGTTCAGATCAAAACAAAAAGCATGGACGACGACTGGCGTTAGAGCTGGCTGCTCTTTTTACCTTTCGCCAAGCTGGTGGTGAAAACGTGAGGCTTTCTGAAAAAGCCACCCGGTACTGCCTCCGCCATACTTTGAGATGAAACCGACGAAATTTGAAGCTCCTCACAATGAAAATAGTAAAATGGGTGGTGTTATCATAAATCTGTAAAGGTATAATTAGTCTGTTTGAGAATTTAAGCATATGTTTGCTGATAATAGAATACCAGGAATTTGAATAAGTACTCATTAGAAAAAAAGTAGTTGCTTTCTTGATAACTATTTTAAATTGTATAAGCATTCATACAATGGCTTTAATGCGATAATTAATACTCATTCTAAATAATAAAAAATGTAATAAAAAGTTACACTTGGATTTAAAAACGGATGAAGTGTATGCTTATTTTTCATAATAATACTTTCGTACTTTATAAAAGTGTAATATTATAATAAGAAAATAAACACAATTAATTAATTTACCTTTGATAACACTCGCCTGACATCCAGCTGGGAGGTTGTTCATCTAAAAATAGAAATAAAAAATACTAAATAAATATTAAATAGTTTCATATATAAATTCTTAAAAATAATATTTCATTTAATAACTCAGGCCTGCGATAATTTTTGTCCTCCGAAGTGAAAAGTATTTGTTATCCCATTTTTAGCACTTTCCAACCTAGTTGAAAAGTGCTTATGACTTCGGTTTGTCTGGCCGTCTGCCGTCTGGCCGTCTGGCCGTCTGCCGTCTGGCCGTGCTCTAACTCCCGTAAATATGCTCGGATTGCTCTGCAATTTTTATATGTTATTGTCGTTATCTATAGCATGTTCCCTATTTCAACGGAAGTGTGTAGCACTTATAGTTTTTTTACAGGGACACTCAAAAGAATTCCGTTACATTGCGGTCTATGGGGAAAAATCATTTGCGGTTTATTTAAATAATGTTTCACTATTTCAAACGCATTGTAATTTATATATATTACTAAGGTGCATTAGAAGAAGCTTAATATGGAACAGGGTGTGCATAGCACTTATAGTTACTTTACAGGGACAGTAAAAATAATTCCGTTACATTACGTCTATGAAGAAAAATCGTCTGCGGTTTATTTAAATAATGTTTCACTATTTTTAACGCATTGAAATGTATATAGATCACTAAGGTGCATTACAAGAGACTTACTACGGAATATTGTGTGTATAGCAGTCATCGTTCATTTACAGGGACACGCAAAAGAATTATCTACTGTCTGTTAACAATAATTCCTGGAAGTGCGTTTTAAGTTATTGAACGCGATTTTAATTTTAACTAGCTTTTTGTCTATTACGTGGTGTGTATAAATTCTGTAGATCCTATACAGGGCAGCACAAAAGTTCGCGAACACATTTCTGTTTATTGACAAACTCCAGACGGAGAATTTTAAACTGTGCTACGCGTTTCCTAACTGAACTAAAATTATCATCCTATGTAGTATATATACAAATCTATAGATCCTATACAGGGCTGAATAAAAGTATTCGGATATTTTTCCGAATATTGTATATGTTGGAAATTCCTGAAATTATGTTTTTAAATATGTTATGCGTTTTCTAAATTGTTTACTTAGATGTTAGCTTTTAGCTTATTAAACGGTATGATTTGTAAAATTATTTTGGAAGCGTTGGAAAGTGCTATATAATCTATGCTTGACGCTTGATTTTTCGTTCTTGTTAATGCTGATTTCGGGAATAATAGTAATGCAAAAGTCACATTATCCACTTTTTTAAGGTATTGAGTTATTCATATCACAGTGTTCGTTTTTTTAAGGCTAATCGGACTGTAATAGTGATTTGGACCATAACAAACATATTAAGGATGAAAAAAATGCTGAAAATCTCGTTTTGATGCATATCTCACAATATTCAACAACTGTTTTGCAGCAAAACTTACACTCTCCAATTCAGCCAATCAGGGAGGTAAAGAAGTAAGAAGTAGTGTAAAATGTTCCACTAGTTTAATGACAGTGGGCCAAGTTGAGCCATGTCTAATAGTAAAATTTTTGCACAAATTATTTTTAATAAATGTTTTTTGCGTTTTGATTTTTGTTGTTTATTACCCTCCAAAATAACATAATGAAAACTAATGTTCAGTTTTTTTTTTTTTTTTTTTTTTTTTTTAAATTCATAACTATTTTGATTTATAACTAACATTACCCATAAAAGTTTGCTGCAAAACTCACATTTTCCATATTTAATTTTAAATTCTAGCTTTAGCACAATTATTGCAGGATTAGGACTATGTGCAACTAGTTATTACGCAACAAATATATCACAAAAAAATTGTGCCAATATATCATGTTTAATAATCAGTTTTTTGCATTTTTCTAAAAACTAGGTTAAGTGGAGAGTGTGAATTTTGCATCTACACCAGGCATGTCCAACACGTGGCCCGCCGACCCCTTATCTGTGGCCCACGAAGCCTTTGTCGATTTACCTGTGTTTAATTTATTTATTAGAACACGGATGCTGAAAATACACTTTCCACGAACACATTTGTGCCAATTGTGATCTTATGGATGACAAATATTAGAAAAATATGTTTATCAGTGTTACCTTTTTTAGTTATTCAGAATGCTACCATTATTTTTGAATAGTAATATTTGTCTTATTTAGCATTTTATTAAATAAGGAGAATATTTGTCTTCAGTGTGGTAGAATTCTGAATTAATAAATTCCTGCTCATCTGGCAACAATGATGTTTATAGACAGATCTAACTCAATTTTACATTTTAGCACAAATCAATATTTGTTTATGTTGAAATTAATACTTTATTTTATTACTCTCTGAGATTTTATACCACTTTACAAAATAATGTACTGTATTTATTAAATACTAAGAAATTTATTACAAAATTAATAAAATTTAGCGTTAATTAAGAGTAGTTAAAACTTTTAGAAAATCAAAGTATAAATTAAATATCTTTCAATGAATTGCTTTATAAGTGACATAAATTATCACTTTTGTGCTTGACACAAAAACTCCGAATATGCTATCCAGTCTCTTTAGTTGGACTTTAGTCGAACATATAAATTTTTGGATTTAAGCTCTTTAATTATTTTCATTACTTAGGTTAGTAACTGTGCGTGATCTTTCTGAAATCCTGCATGAGCTTCCTTTCCTTTCTTTAATATTTTATTGGTATACACATATTTTATTGACATACTCTCATACATACCCGTATTTATAAAAGAAATATGTTAAAGCTCTTTACCCTATGAATAAATACGATAAACTGAAAATGAACATCGCATACTTTTTTTAAAGGTGGTTTACAACACAATTATATTCAAAGGAAAACTGAAATTTTATGATGATGTATAGCCACTGTTGGAGTTCGCAAAGATAAACTTTCAGGATTGAAACTGATATTTCTTAAAAGAGAATCAAGGTGCTTTCACCAAGCATATTGAATAAAATGCATTTGCTTTAAAAAACTAATTATCATTAGAATAAATGTCCCGCGTATCGAAATCACACGTTACGAAATTGAAGAAATGATGTCTTGAGCAGTTAAAGAAATGTGAAACTACTATAAGCATAATTTGTAGAAAGATTTATCTATAACGGACAGATTTATAAAAGTCGGATATGTGCTTAAAAACTTATAGTGTTTATAAACTTATATTCGTATGCACATGCTTAAACATCGTCAATCTAGAAAATATCTTGGAAATATGAGTTGTAAGGATGGTTACCTTCTTACACAGATATTTAACGGTTTTCCATCTTAAAGTGTTAACTGTTAATTTCGAACTGTTAAAAGAGCTTACAATTTTCATTTTAAATTGACAAATTATGAATGTGGATTATTAAAAGACACCATTACGCAAAGTACTTGGAGTTTTTATTTGAAATTACATAGCACCTGAGTAAGCATCATTTTCAAGGCAAATTTCTTAATTTCATCTTGTTATTTGATTGTATTAACGTTTTCAAATAGAATTTATTACTTTGATGAAACAATTTTCAAAAAGAAAATGCATTTCATTTAAACTGTTGCCAGGCGCTATTACAAAAGTCATCAAAGTGGAAATTTTTAGAATATACTAAAAATATATTTAAAAATATATTAAAAAAGGAATTCAAAAGAAGATATTTTAATTTCGAAAAATATGAAAATCAGTTTAAACTATTTACTTCAACTGTAATGATTCATGTTGAAATTATTCTTCAGAATTTATTACTGCAATTAATGAAACTCAGTGCGATTCTATATTAGAGCAAAAATATATGGATATGGGGTTTCCAAATTTCTGTAATTATTCATCAATCGACCGATAGATGATTTATTTTTTAAATTATAGTGTGTAATTAGGCATATTTTAGCTATTTTCGGTAGCACATTTTTATACAACATCTTTGTGTAAGCTGTCTGCTAACTGCAAAGATGTCGCACACTGATGCATACTGACGGTTAACCTTTTGTTATTTTTCAGGTCAAATAAACACAATTTGAACCAGAAACTGTATAATAATGAAATCAAATAAGTAACGCTTAGCTACAAAACACAATTTATTAAATAATTTTTTTCTGTTTCAAAATATGTTTATTTTTATTTTTTACTGACGCTTTTTTTTCGGCCTTCGGCTATTTTTTTGCTAAGATCGCAAGATTAACAGACCAGCGGGTACAATCAGTTTTTAAAATAAATACAATTTAGAAAATTCAACTAAATGTTATAGATTTGGTTGATAACAGTTAATTTTGAATATTGTTTTCGAAAAATGAGACGAAATAAAATATGCATAGTAATACCTTTGGAACTTTGCGTGAATATTTCTTTAATATGGTTGTACGCACAAATTTTACCCTGTGCAATGGTAATAATATTTTTTTCATATGTGGCCCGCGGCTTTGTAAATAATGTTTAATTTGGCCTGCGGAAGTAAACGAGTTTGACATGCCTGATCTACGCCCTTCACATATAAACTGCTGTCCAGAAATTAAGGGCAGTGACCGGACGTTTTCGCTTTTTACACAGTTTGTCGAATATCTACTGAAATCTTGACGAATTGTCCTTGCACTTCGAGGATGCAAAGCCCATGTTTCATTTCAAGAACAGTAGAACCAGTATACTGCAATTAAAAAATTAATATATTGAAAATTAGATGCGATATGGGAATTTGTATGAAATAGTTTTTATCTGCGCATGCGCGAGCTATACGAAAAATTTTCTTTTTCATGATCTGGTAGTCAATTCTAATAGAGCAACTTATATAAAAAATCAGTCAAATAGCGTGAAAACTCAGAAATATATCAGCAATAAAGTGAGCTAATTGACAAATTCGGGAGGAAATCCCATTGAAGTCAAACATGGGTTTTACATTCTCGAAGTTCAAGGACAATTTGTTAAGAATTTCAGTAGATATTCGATAAACCGTGTAAAAAGCGAAAGCGTCCGGTCACTGCCCCTTAATTTTTTGAACAGCAGGTATATATATATATATATATATATATATATATATATATATATATATAATTTGCTTTTCCATGGTTCATAGAGTCGATTCTGATTCCGGTTGCATGTTTGATAATTCTTTTTTACTAGGTGAGTTGTTCAATATATACCTTTAAGTTTATTATCTCCTTTTGTAGAATTTTCAATTATTTCTTGGTTATCTTAATTTTTTTCAACAATTCGTTTTTCGATATTTTGTAAAGAGCTTAATATTGTCATTTTTAGGCTTAATGTTGACAATATTCGTCGAAATAACATATTTTTAAGAGGATTATATATTCTTATGAAGCTCTTCTGAGGGATCCATAAGATATTCATAGTTTCTCATAATTCCATCTTCCATTTACCGTGTTTTATTTTTGTATTTATTATTTTATTTTTCCTTTGATTTTTTTCACATGTGATTTCATTTTTATTATATATATATATATATATATATATATATAATAAAATGGAAACCGATGGTGAAAACCGTATTTTGATAAATATATTAGATAATGAATAATCGTTTATTTAAATTTTCCCATCGGTTCACATGAGATTTCGCAGTTGACGAGGGTAAAACTCGATGAAACGTATCGATGAAGCGTCTCCTTCGAGGAAATTACTCGATCAGTTCGCTTCATATTATGGCAGTTATAAATGTGAGAGATGAAATTTTTGACCTTCAAAGCCTATTCTTTCTTTCAGTGTGCATTTCAAAAATTAAAAATAATAATAATAATTGGCATTTATATACTAAAATGTCGTTATATTTTTAATTCAAAAAGAGAATTTAAAATATGAAAAAATCTTAAATAAAATCCATATTTCCCAAAATTTAAATTTTTCTAAAGACCTCTTTTTAAAAAATTAACCTTTCATAACTTTTGAAATTTTTAAATATTTAGTCTAGTCTTGATGTTCTGCGAGGGGTTACAGCTACCTCAGCTCCCCCCACGGGGTGCGCCACTGATGGTCAGCAATAGCTGAAAATGGATTTGTGCTGAGTTATGTGTTTTACAAATAGCTTATTTAGATATCTCAATTCATTGTATGAAAAAAAGGAAATTTCTTAATAATACTGTGTTACTGTTGGAGAGTGTTTCATAATTTATGCC
Source organism: Maratus michaelseni (assembly GCA_963931845.1). Lineage (NCBI taxonomy): Eukaryota > Metazoa > Arthropoda > Arachnida > Araneae > Salticidae > Maratus > Maratus michaelseni. The sequence goes on along the minus strand of OZ007599.1, from coordinate 173,283,385 downwards.
TGATGCATGATTTTTCGTTCTTGTTTCAACCTAGAACTAACCTAGTTTACTCAACCTTCATAAAAACATGTCACACCAGTATCTATATATTTAAAACTTAAAGCATATTATGTCAAATCCACGTAAAATCGTGCCCAATACGCCTGCGTCAGATATTCTTCTGGGATGCCCACTCTTAATAAAGTGAACGACTCATCGTAGACCATGATGCCACATCTACCCTTAACTACCTCCATGTTTCCAGCGAATGCCAATGAGCTGAGTCATTCAGCCAATCAGCTGACGGCTTTTCCTTTCCAGAAACGAAAGGGAAGAGGAAAGGTGATTCTTTAAAAAAGATGATTCATATTGTCGATCGTTCGATGGCGTCTTAAGTTTCAAGAAGCTTGGATAACAATTATTAGGTATTTTTTCATTTTATCTTTATTTATTTTGGTTTATTGAGTTCATGAACATAGAAACAGATATCTATTTCTATGTTCATGATAGAGTTCTTTGGATGCTGTTGGTATAGCACAGAAAATCATTTCTCTCGCTTTCCTCAACACAAAATTAGAGATACATCCTGGTGTATATATATTTTTCTTTTTATGTCGTATATATTTTTCTATTTTTAAAATTTTAAACCTAAAAGTAATGGTCCTTTTTCGTTGTTCGCCGTCAAGTTTTGACGGGTTCCATCTAGTTTTTATTTAAAACTATTTAACTTATTTATTTACCTTAGTTCTCTAGGGGTTTATATTTAACTTATTTTATGAAATAAATTCTGGTTCAAATAATCATTTTGAATGTACCTGTCGGGTCCATTGGACTCATCTAGTAGACGGAGGGTTAAAACTAAAACCTTTTTTTTTTAATTTTCTGATAGTTATAAATATTAAACACGAGCAGCTAATGGTAATGCTTTGGACTTACAATGTTGAAATATATTTTTGGGGAAAAAATCTGGAAAATACTACCTAATCGAATGAAGGCTATGTTATATAATGTACAGAGTGTCCATAATTAAACGACCCTATTTTAAAGTCGTCTACAGACTAAACTATTGTTCAGAAAGTTGTGAAATTTGTGGAGGACATAATGAAGGGATTGAAATTTCTTTGGGCGGAAATTTCTTTTTTCAAAATTTCGCCGCCAGAGAACTTGCGATATGCATCGTGTTGTTACAGAATAAAATTGTTCCCGACCTGCAAGCACGTCAGTTCTTTTCACGAACATTTTTTATGCAAGATGGAACTCCTCCGCACATTAGCCTTTGGGTTAACTACGTCCTCAAAAAACACTTCACAGAAGTGCCATCAGTCGCCACTTTCGTAATCTGTGGCCTCTCCGATTCCCAAACCTCAGTCCATGTGACTTTTGGCTTTGGGAGTTTTAGAAACATCTGATAAGTTGTGATAATCCGAGAACTTTACCTGATCACGACAACTTTACCAGCATTTCACGACATTTTCTTAACATTTCCCAGACACATGCTATCTTACGAACATTCTTAGGATTCCAGATGGTAGATGAAAATGATGGTCATTATGTGGAACATGTTTTGTTGTAATAAAATTTGTAAACTATCGTAAATGTATGCTAAATGTGAAATTCATTAAAAAACGCCCTCTGGCGGCAAAAGTTTGAACATTTTTTTTCTCTCAAACAAATTCTCATTCTTCATTATGACCTTCAGAAAATTTCACAACTTTCTGAACTATAGTTTCGGCTGTAGACAACTTTAAAATAAGGTCGCTTAATTATGACACCCTGTATATCAAAACATTGTAACATCTATAATTGAAGAAGCATCATTACCTGTTGTCGTTTCGTCATAATGTGCTGAAGGTGAATCTGTAGAACATGGAACATAACTCTGGTTTTGATGTAATGGGCTATAAGATTCTAAATTATCCATTTCAATTCCACTTGTCAAGTTTTGATAATCTAGAAAAAAGAAGAAAAGAAAAGATAAAATATAGACAAAAATATAAAGGATTAAAAGAATTAATAAAAGCGTTATTAACATAGCTGGAAATTCTACGAAATATAATAAGGTGAAATAGGGTTGCCCGATTTATCTGTTGGAAAAAAAAAATTCTTGACATTAGTTTGTTTTAATTTATTGCACTATCACAATCTTTCACATCCTGCTAAACTATGTTGAATATGTTAGTAATGTCTTTTTTTAAAGGAACGTTCCTAAAAAGCATTTCATTAACAGTTATTATTTTCCAACTATAATTTTGTTACATTATTCTATCAACACTGTTCGACTAATTTTTAAGTCATATTTCTCATTATGAATAAAAAAATAATTGTAGCAATATAAATAATTCAAAGCATCTTAAAATTCAGTAATGCTCATGGAAATTTTAGTAATGAACGCCTTACAAAACAAAATATTATATTGTGTACTAAATTTAATTTTAAAGGATTGACAACAGATGGCGTAAGTAGCATTGGCAGGTGTCGGGTGTTACGACAGCCAACGGCATATGACAGCCCTGTCATTAGGCTTTAAGAATCAGTGTATTTCATTTAGTTGAAGTGGGAACAACATATGTGTTTTGTGCATTGAAGATGTCAAACGTAATGTGCTGGAAGCGTTACATCTTTGTTTCCATTTAAAGAATTCGGCAGCTGAAAGTCATCGTTTGCTGACCGAAGCTTATGAGGATTATGCTCCATCAGTTTTCAACATGTGAGTACTGGTTTCAACGATTCAAAGATGGCGATAGGGAGATATGGATTTGGACGATAAGACAAAGAGTCCTCTGGCCAACCGAAAAAGTTTGCAGAACTGAGAATTGGAGACATTGCTGCACGTAGATCAATGTTAAACACTTAACGACTATCTAGAAACATTTTATGTTGATGGGAGAAGTTCAAAAGCAAAGAAATTGGGTACCATACGAATTGAAGCCAAGAGACATCGGAAGGGCGTTTTTGCACATGTGAATTGCTGCTTTAACGGCAAAGTAGGAAATATATTTTGCATTGTATCGTCACCGAGGAAAAAAATGGATACATTACGATAATCGCAAGCGCAGGAAAATCATGGTGCAATCCTGGAAAACCATTCACATCAACAGAAAAGCCATCATTCGAAGGTGATACTGTGTATTTGGTGGGACCAGAAGGGGAGTCGTCTATTCGGAGCTACTAAAACCTGGTCAAACCATTACCGGGGATCGTTACCGACAACAACTCGTGCATCAGAACAGCAAATTGAAAGAGAAACGACTATAATACGCCAGAAGATACGACAAGGTGATTTTCCAGCACGACAACGATCGGCCCCATGTCTCAAAAACGGTGAAGGAAATGCTAGAGATGCTCGGGTGGGATGTGCTACCCTCCCCGCCTTATTCCCTAGACCTTTCTCTTTCGGATTACCACTTGTTTCAATCACCTCTCTGAACAGCACTTCAGTTCTTTTAAAGATATCCAAAAATTGCACGATCTATGGTAGCCTCAAAAGAGGAGTCGTTCTTCCAGTGAGAAATCGATCTTTTACCGGAAAGATGAAAAAAGTTGAAGCTAACGATGGACAATACTTTGAATATTAGGTACTTATCACTTGTTTCATAGTAAACGTTCATTGTCACAAAAAACCCTTTTACAATTAAGTTTAGCACATAATATTTGGAAACGAAGCCAGATAACAAAAGAACAAAATATTAAAACATAAGGTAAAGATACATTCAATTAAAAATTTTATATTGTAGATACTTTTCGCTTACAAAAACTTCAAAGTTTAAATTACAAGGAGAAATAGAAATTCATAATTTCTGAATAAGAGCATCTGCCAATTTCGTGCGTTTGAGAAAAAATGAATTTAAAAATGTGTTAGAAAGCAGTTTGGATTTAAGAACAGAACTCAGGATGTTATTTTGTTCTTTCGCGACATCTGCCGGCGATTTCTGGACAAACTGTACACGGTCTTTTCGGCGAAAAACGCCGAATGAACCAGTCGCTAATATTCAAACGTTCAAGCGTACAACACCTTGGCGAAAGCCAAAGAGTACCAAATGTCGAGAAGAACTTTTCAAGAAGAATTTATCGAGAAGAACGCTTTCCGCGCATGCGCACATTGGCATTGACATTTTTGACAGTGTATTTGAATTCACGCTGATTCAAATGATATTTTGTTTCCAAAAACGTGTTCTTTACGTTTTTAAATCACTCAGAAATAGAGAACGGGTCTTGAGTATTTCATATGGGTCTAGCTCTAGACACCCAGCATGGGCCTGGTCATACCTGAATGTTTAAGAAACAAGATTGTTACAGGAGGTGTTAGAAATGTCCTCCCTGAGCTTTTAAACACAGCTGAACACGACGCTGCAGGCTTTTGAAGGTTGTCAGAACCTCTGGTACTGGTGTCACCGCCTATATTTCACACCAGATGTTTTCCCGTAACTCATCCAATGTGTGTGATTTATTTATGTATACATATCCTTTTAGAGGACGTCACAGGAAATATTCAGATGGTGTCAAATTTGGGTGAATCAGTTAGATGGACATGAATTTACGCTCGGTTACTAACACTATGATGGGGACACAAGCCATTTATTTCTTAACAATCGATTACTGCCATTGTATCTATAAGATATATGCTTTTTTTCTGTTTGCAAAGGCGTCTTCGGAGTTCGAGAACGCTCCTTCCACCTATCTTCCTAACGCACAGTGGACTATCACAGTGTTGCCAGTGGGCTACTTTTTAGCTCACAGGCTATCAAAGCCAGAGAGCTTATGTGCCCGCCGGTTCTGTACGTACGTATGTATGTATGTATGTATGTATGTATGTATGTACGTAACGCGATAACTCTTCATAGAAATATCCGTTTACCTTCAAATTTTGTTTATAGGTTCACTGTGTTAAGGCGCTTCCCTGATTAGCTTTCGGGATTGATTGGTTAAGTATAAAGGGGGGGAACGGGGGGCTAATCCCCCCCTTAATTTATATAAATGGGTTTTTCATGCAGAATTATTCCGTTTTCCTTCAAATTTTGTTTATAGGTTCACTGTGTTAAGGCGCTTACCTGATTAGTTTTCGGGATTGATTGGTTAAGTATAAAGGGGGGGGGGGACGAGGGGGGCTAATCCCCCCCCCCTTAATTTACATAAATGGGTTTTTCATGCAGAATTATTCCGTTTACCTTCAAATTTTGTTTATAGGTTCACTGTGTTAAGGCGCTTCCCTGATTAGTTTTCGGGATTGATTGGTTAAGTATAAAGGGGAGGGGACGGGGGGCTAATCCCCCCCCCTTTATTTATATAAATGGGTTTTTCATGCAGAATTATTCCGTTTTCCTTCAAATTTTGTTTATAGGTTCACTGTGTTAAGGCGCTTACCTGATTAGTTTTCGGGATTGATTGGTTAAGTATAAAGGGGGGGGGGAACGAGGGGGGCTAATCCCCCCTTAATTTATATAAATGGGTTTTTCATGCAGAATTATTCCGTTTACCTTCAAATTTTGTTTATAGGTTCACTGTGTTAAGGCGCTTCCCTGATTAGTTTTCGGTATTGATTGGTTAAGTATAAAGGGGGAGAACGGGGGGGGTAATCCCCCCTTAATTTATATAAATGGGTTTTTCATGCAGAATTATCCCATTTGCTTCAAAATTTGTTTATAGGTTCATTGGGTTAAGGCGCTTCCCTGATTAGTGTTCGGGATTGATTGGTTAAGTATAAAGGGGGGGGGGAACGGGGGGCTAATCCCCCCCTAATTTAGATAAATGGGTTTTTTATGCAGAATTATCCGATTTTCTTCAAATTTTGTATATATATTCATTGTAATTAGAGACTTCCCTGATTAGTTTAAGGGGTTCATTAGTTAACTATGAGGGGGGGGGGGTAACGGGGGGATGACCCCCCCTTGATATATTGTTGATTTCTTTATTTTTCTCTTATTTCAGATTCTTTGAAATAAGAGTATAATATACAATTAGTGTGAATAGCCTGTGAGCTCAATGCCCTCAGTTTAACTGGGCAGTTTTCTTTTTTGTTTAAATTTCAGATTGCTTTACTGTCACCACTTTTTTGAAATGGTATAATTCGACTTGTTTCCGTCTTATTCAATCTGTCATTAAATAAGGGGAATTTTATTTTCTGAAAAAAAAAAAAAAACTGGTGAGAATCAATAAAATTGAATTAAAAAATTGTAGCTCATTGGCAATGCTGGGATATTATCAGTCAATCATCATTGACCCTTGTAAAGGGTCGCTTTGAGCTGATCTCGTATCTCTTAGATACAATGTCAACAAATTCGTAAGTATTTTTGTTCAATCTAAATTTTCGCTTTTTTATCGCAATCTAAATTTTTGCTATATTTTTGTTTTTGTATTCCGATTATTCAGCTCTTAGGTAGTGTAGCCTTCATTTTTTTTCGTTTTGTTAGAAACAAAGTGGCATCAAAAATACTGTCGCATATGTCTCGGAGATACAAGGACAGTATTTATGTTGGTAATTTTTTTTTATCATCGTACTTCCACTTTTATCATTCTTGATTATTTCTATAAATTACTCTGAATATCATTTCTATTCATCCATAATTTCGTAAAATATGCATTTAGATTTTTTTTCTCTTTAATTTTATTATTGCAGGTCCTAGTGAATGTATCTTACAGCGTATAACATATTTACAATTTTTTCTTTGAATTACGAACATATTTGACGTTACCTAGGTTTGATGTTACCTAGATTTTTTTAACATTCGGTTATCCTTTGTATCTGTAAGATACAGTGACTTTTTTACTGCCTACAAAAATGTCTTTGAAAAGGCCCATTTTTTTAGTTTTTGTGATTAAAGGCAAAAGAACATACACTTCTAGTCAATTACTACCGTACCCCGAAATATCCCTGATGGAAATTACGTTATGTGATCTCACTGTTACAATGACAGCAATCACGTAAGTTTTCTGAGGATAGCATTCGAGTGTTAATCATGCAATAATGATATGTAACTATTTTATTTTTGCCGAGCCCCCGTGTAAAGGTTAAGTGTATGAGAGTAGCAACAATGATTACAACCAGGGCTTTACAAATTTGAATAAAATTGTGGTGTTAGATCAGTCAATGAAAACTTTATAAAATTAGTCCTAGCTAGAGCATCTGGACCCCCACCCTGGCTACGCCACTGCAAGTGCGCAATTTTATAACTAATAAAGACAATTTCAAATGATTTATTCAAACGAGTATTTTACCGCAATGGATGTCGCATTTTTCTTTTTTATAAATATTTTTACAGTAAAATATGCGAAATTTCATCCGGAACATTCGTTTGTTCATCCAAATTTAAATAGACGTAAATAATAAAGACGTTTTGTAACGGAAAACAAAAAAATAATTTTATCCACGAGTCTCGCTAATTTTGCCCCCTTCCCCCTCTGGGTCCTTTCAAACGTCGTTGATCAGCTTTACAAACATTATGGTAACCTTATTTATACAGTACTGTGCAAACATTAATTTTGCAAACCTGTGAAAGCTGTAATCTGTGGTGGAGTATCGTTAAGAAGATTCCGCATGAAGTCTTTCATTTGATCTTCTGTATGAATAGTTTCAACAAGGAACAAAACATAGTCATCAAACATTAGCCTCAGTAGGTGGAAGGAACCTAAAATAGAAATTATATATTTTATAGTCAGAAGCGTTTTACTTCTTCTGTTTCATTTTAAAATTTATAAAAAGTCAATGTTGAAAAAGACTTTCGGTTATTTACACACTGTAAAAAAAGAGAAATGTTTCGCGATCTAGCGAGAAGGTTTACGAAATTAAATTATAAACTCTTCTGAGTTATCCAAAGATTCCAAAAAGCATTTCTTTAGAAATGCTTATCTTTAGAAACCAGTATATTTCCAAGGTTTAACGAAGCATTTCTGAAACAAAAGTTTATTTGCTGCTGGCAATTTTCGGAAACGTTTCCGAATAATTTTTACAGTGTATTAATCAGTAATCCGTTTTCTTAACCCAGAATGTCAGTTTTGTTTTATGCTATCAACTCTCAACTAAACATTTTCATGGTCAACATACAAACATGCTAAATTAGCATTATTTACTTTAACATAAAAATTGACATTATTTTGTTACTCTACCATGTATAAATTCTGTTATGCAGCTGAAAACGCTTACTAGAGAGTTAATAGCATCAGCGAGAATGATATTTCCCGTTGATACCGCGTTGAGAAAACTATTTAATATACTGTAAAAACTACTCTGAAAAGTTTCTGGAAATAATGGGCAGCAAAAGAAACTTTGTTTCAGAAATGCTTCTTTAAATCTCGGAAATCAAATGTTTTCTGAGGTTTTCAAGGATAAAAGAACGCTTTTCGGAATCGTGGTTAACTCTGCTAGATTAAGAAACACATGTCTTTTTTACAGTGCAATCAAATACACCTACCAAAACTTGCTGCGCTGTGTAATGTCATATCTCGAATGACCCGTGTTCCAAAAGCTGACCAGAGTAATAAGAACTGTCTGGCTAAACGTCGTCCGCCTCCTTTTCGTCGGCTGGAACTCTGTAACACAAAAATAAGGACTGATAAAATATATATATATACAGTGTGCGCCACAAATTTGTCAAAACTTTAAAAATTCATTAAAAAAGAACAAATGATGTAAAAAATCGCGGTTTACACGAATGGGATTAGTGGGAAATCGGACTTTTATAATAACAAAAAAAAAAAAAAAAAAAAAAAAAAAAAAAAAAAAATGCGGTTCAAAATATTACCGATAGCTGGCGCATGATATGAAGCAGATTTATGAAAATCAGGTTGTCAATAAAACACTTCGATGCACAAAATTCTTCATTCGATGCCAGCAGTATGCTATCGTCCACTCGCTAATGTTAATCCTATGGAGGAAATATTTTAAGATATCTTGTTTGCATTTCAATATTTTTAAATGATTTTTTTTTTGCATTGGATAGCTGAGATCAATCTCTATGCACGCTCCTTTGTACTTTTTCGATTTTGATTACAAGTTTTTTTTTATTAAGATACTTTCACTTTTGGAACCGGTTTTGAAAGTGAAAGTATCCTCAATAAAAAAAAAACTGCAACAAAAATCGAAAAAGTGCAAAAGAGCATGCATCGAGATTGACCTCAGCTATCCAATGCAAAAAAAATCATTTAAAAATACTGAAATGCGAACGAGATATCTTAAAATATTTCCTCCATAGGATTAACATTAGCGAGCGGGTGTGGTTTCGTCTGAGTGAAGTAGCCTCTTAAGCTCTTTTACAAGAACAATTTTGATGCTAAATTAAAAAACAACGAGAAACAACAGGGGAAAAAATATGCAACATGTGATAACGTGATAACTGAAATATTGGCTGCTATGAAAAAATATAGTTTGCTACTGAAATGGCACGCGAAAGAAGCGAGTGGCTTGAAAGATATATATTTGCTCTTTCCGAAGAGAATTATTCATATTCCGTGATTAGAAATCATTTAGCAGGTGATAAGTGTAAAAAAATTGTCACAATTGATGAAGCGTGGATTTATCTAAATGACTGTAATAAAAAACAGATTGATTTATTACCGGAAAAGAGGCCAAAAAGACTTACAAGTTTGGTTCAAACACTGCAAAGTAAGTTTCTCTAAAGGATTTACGGTGATTGCTGGAATCTCTTACAACGGAAAATTGAAGTTCAGAAAAGTTGAGAAAAATGTCAAAATTAACTCTACTTATTATCAAAACTGTGTTCTAATTCCTATTTTTAAAGAAGAAATTCCAAAACTTTATCCTACGGACGTTAAAAGTGTTGAGTTCCACCTGAATAAAGCGAGCAGCCATACATCCAAAAATACAATCGCAGTTCTCGAAAAATTGATAAGAGAAACTGGAATCAAGTGTATTCCGTTTAATCATATTCCAACCAAATCTCCAGATGGTTGGACCAATGGATTACTGTGCCTTTGGACTATTAAAACAAGCTCTTGCGAAATGCCGACCAACTACTTCGAGTGGACTCTGGAAATGTGTGGTGGAGGAATGGAACAAAATTCCACTTCCAATTTTACAAAAAGTCCTACTATCTTGGAAATCCCGCTGCAATATGATAGTCCACAACAAGGACTACCAAATAGAATGAATTAAAAAATAATTGTTTTAATTTATGTACTTTATTTTTGTTGTCAAAATTGTTCCCAATATGTGTAAACACCCTCTATCGTTGAATAGATTTATTATAGTATATTATAGTTTAACACATTATTATATATCTATTGTTAACGAATGAATATAGGTACCCAATTTTTAAATGAAAATTCCTGCTTCTATTTCTGCATGTTTTAAAAAATATAAAAGGGAGAGGGAGGGGGGTAAAGGGAAATGGAAGAAAAATTGTTTATCTATTTTATTTAGCATTGCTATTATTAATATATTAAAAAAGAAGATTTGAACGATATACTACAAATTTTTGTAAGACTATTTTTTCATTTGCTAGATGACGCCACTATAAATCTCGTAAGCCTTGAAAGCCTTCATACAAATTAATATAATTTTGGGTTCATAGAACTAAAGTATCCACATTTTTGCTAAACTTTTTTTCTAATTAAGGATAGAAATTTAATTTTTTTTTAAACTCAACTTTATAAAAGCACGTAGCTTAAGTAAATACCTGACTAAAAATTGAATCCTTACATTTTTCTGTTTATTATTTAAGTATCCATGTTGTTTTAAAAATTGAACTGAGGAAGAATACGACATAGTTCATTTTCGCTAACTTGGCGGATTTTTAAAAATTTTGTATGTCTGTTTATAATACACTTACGTTTGGTCTTAAATTTAACAACTACTTCATTAGATTCTTCTACTTTTTCTTCTCGTTTTATATTTTTGAGATGATCGGCTCCTTTGATAACTGAGATTTTACGCTGCATATTTGGCGGCCGAATTTATATGGAGAAGTTGTCTCCTGCAAATAAGGACTAAGCGACTTGATGTTTTCTTTTTGACGTTTGTTGTTTGGCGCTATTAGTTTTTTTTTTTTTTTTTTTTTTTTTAAAGCGTTGCTTGGCAGAGCAACCGTCATGCTTGATGCAAATTTTATAGAAACCTACAATGAATGTTATTGTTATAACATAATGGTGTTCAAAAACGGTTTCTGTGAGAGCCCTGTAACTTGAGCCGAAGATTGGAATATAAAATGCTATAGGGTGAAACAGATTTTGGTACAGTACTTATTATTATGAATAAAACAACAGATTTATACTTACATAAATTGCACATTTATTGACTAAGGATTCAAGCCATTCAATATAGCCTTCAATAGGTGCATCATCTTCCAGCAATGATTCAAAATCTTTGGATACTGAAAAAATATATAAAATAGTTGTCAAGCTTAGTTATATATATATATATATATATATATATATATATATATATATATATATATATGCTAATGAAGCTTCGCTGAGCGGTTTAATCTAAAAAAGCCGCTTTTCAAACGAACCTGGGTTGGAGGCCCCACAGCCTTCAGCAACATACACCCGGGAAGGCTATGCCCGCTCCGGTCTCGAAACGAACCTTGAATTATTGTGTTTTTTCTATTTTTAGAAGAAAACATTTCCAAACAAACCGTATCCCTTTTACTAAAGTAGAAAAATCGCCACGGAACTCGAAAAAACGATAAAAAATCCTATAAGTAATTAAATAAAAAAATCCAAAAACTGCCTCGGATATCTAAGACAAGTGTCAAAAAATCGCTGAAGAATGCGAAAAATGCTAAAACTCGCATAAAAAACTAATAAAAAAATCTCGAAAAATTCAAAAATCGCAGTTCGATATCCAAATAGACCTTATTCAAAAGAAGACAAAATTTACTATATTGGGCTAAAAGATTGAAACAGAATTATTTTACTAATGTGTAAAAATCTCCGCGTAATGTGAAAAAACGCTAAAAATCGCATAAAAAATTAAATTAAAAAAAATCCAAAAACTGACTCGGATTTCTTTTATAAATCTCAAAAGATTGCCGCGGAATGCGAAAACAATCTAAAAATCGCAAAAAAATTTAAAAAATCGCTCTACGAAGACCGAGTTGAGTTGAGTTGTACAACGACAATCGAACGCAACAGAATTTTAATAATAAAACCTGAATAGTAACAATCCTTTGATTAAAATCACGCAAGACGAAGAAGAACACGGAAACATCATGTGGACTATACTCTCACCTCCTGGAGGCGACAGCTGTGGGACGCAGTTTGTGATAAAACCGAAAGCTGTGTGAAAGTTGCTTGTGGGGCGGATGAGCGACCGAAGTACAGGCGGCATCAGGTCCGGCCTGATCACATTTTTGCTATTATTCCCTACAGCTCTGATGCCTCCGGTCTTGTCACCCGGGGATGCGCAGGATGCGGGGGCTATTTTTTCTATTTTTTATGTCTATATTTTCATTTATTTTTTACTAATATTTTATGTTTTGTGTTGTTTTTGTCCGCTGATGAGGAGCAAAGGGTCTCTTTATAGGCTTTCCATACCCGAGTTGGAGGTAGAGTAATTTCCAGGTGCTGGCTTAACGTTAGTCTCCAAGGTGTTGTTCGCTCTTGTGGGCTGCCACCCGCCACTTAGGAGCGATGATGCGTCGGGTCCAGCTTGGAACCGCACCTGCTTTGCCCCCTCTCGATCTATTGAGTGGTATTTCATCGCAACGCCTCGGAATCGGTTAATAGCCGTGTCATGTCCAGTATTGGATGAGTGCAAATGGCCTTAGAGTGTAAGACAGCACAACGCTATCTATTAATGAAAATTTTAACTATTTTTATTTTTTTATACAAAATTTATGAGTTACCTTATAAACACGTCACTTATTTCATCCTCATATTCAGTATAGTTAATTAATTATTGAATTTTAGAGCGTCTTCTTCGAACTATCATATTTTTAGCAAAAAAAAAAAAAAAAAAAAAAAAAAAAAAAAGCATAAAAAAACTGGGATTAGATAATTGGAGTAAAAATATATTGTTGCAAAACATCATAAAAATATGACGATAGCGTTGCGAATCGAAATACCTAAACCGATCCTTTATCACATGCAAAAAGAGTCACGTATAACTAGAAAGGGACCACGCAATGGAGGAAGAAAACAGTGGTAAACTTGAAAAGTATTAACGATGGCGCAAGGGGGAAGGGAGATGTCACTCTAAGTGAAGGTAGGGAGCTAGAATGAAGAGAAGATAAAAACGAGGGAGGCAGGAGTAAAAAAAGATTATTTATGTGACATTAGTAGCGAAGCTTATTGCTTTTTCACTTATTAGTGCATAACTCTTTCCGCATTAGAGAATAAAATAAAAGTTTTTTAAAGTATCTTGTTTTAAGATGAAATCGCAGTACATTTCAGTTTAATCAGAATAAACATATTAAGTTATAATATAATTATAATGCGCAGAAATATATAACTTGCGATATTATTACTACTTCTAGCATATGATCAGGGCCCGATTAAAGCATACATCGACTGGGTCATGGCATTGGGGCCCCAAACTTTGAAGGCCCCTAAATTTGGTACGCAATTTCCATAAAGCTGGTATTTTAAATCTATTTTGACTTTGTACTGATTATAATCAATATTTTGTACTTTTAGAGAAGGATAAGATTAAAAACTAAAAATATATTTATCCAAATATGTATTGATAAATTCATATCTGTATATTGAACGACATAGAAATGTTTAATTTTTTGTGACAGTATAGAAAGGATGCCCCCAAATATATACTAGACCTTAAACCTCTATTTGGCTTGATCGGGCCCTGCATATTATTTATTTGTTATTTTTTTTAATATTTTCTTAAAAAGATTCATTGATGGGAAAAAATGTTGCAAAAATATTTTTATCGTCCTTACATTTGAGTATTAGTTGACAAGTTGATGGATTATGTTCGGTACTGAAAAGTGTTTCTCTACAAATAGCATCCAGGTCCAGCTGCCTCCAATCATGCAACATTTGAGATGTAATATCAGCGTTATGGACTACCATCCGAGATGCTTGTGCGAGGTGATTTAGTGACATTTGACGACGGAGAGTATGAGAAAATCTTGTAGCCACTGAAAAATAGTTTGCATGAATAATTTTGTATGATGTATATTATTTTATAAAAGAAGACATTAATGCATGAAACCGATACTTACTTTCCAATTTTACTATTTTAAGGTTATCAGGCAGATGAGCAATAGCTGATTTTAGCCAGTTGTCTAGTTCTTCTGCAAATTTCCGTACAACTTTAGTGAGACTATTTAAAGTAAGAAAATATATGAATAATGTTTTTAATGATTCAGAAGTTTAAACATCCATTCATTTAAAGTTTATAAATATTGACTGAGAAATAAAAATTACAAATTTAAGAGTGAAATGATTTAAATTTGTCTACAAATTTTTAATAAATATTAAAAGTTTCACAAAATGGTTTTGAATAGTCGACAATGGATAAACCCTATCATCTAAACTGCCAAAATTATTGAATAGAAATTTTAAATAGTTCAATTTTTAGTTTTTATAAATTTGGTGCTATCCTGCAATAATTTTGAAAAATCTATTTAGAGATATCAAAGTCCCCCCCCCCCCAACTTCACCCCCTGGGGGGAAAAGGGTGCAACTTTGAAATCTTAAAAGGTAACCACCCTTTTCTATTACAGATTCGGATTCTATGGGAAAAATACGTAACTTTTGTAATTAACATTTTCTTCGGAAAATCGTAGATGGCGCTGTAATCGAGTAAAATGCAGTGAGAATCACTGCTTTTGAAAAGTCTGGAAACGGTCGAATAACTCGAGAAATATACATCGGATTGAAAAACGAAAAAAGGCATGTTCAATAGTTTTGAAAAATCTATTTAGGGATATCAAAGTTGCCTCCCCCAACTTTGCAAGAACGGGCAACTTTGAAATCTTAAATGGTAACCCCCCCCCCCCTTTTTATTGCAGATTCGGATTTTATGGAAAAAATACGTAACATTTGTATTTAACATTTTCTTCGGAAAATCGTAGATGGCACTGTAATCGAGTAAAATGCAATGAGAATCGTTTCTTTTGAAAAGTATGGAAACAGTCGAATAACTCAAGAAATATACATCGGATTGAAAAACGGAAAAACACACGTTCAATATTTTGGAAAAATCTAGGTATATCAAAGTTAACCCCCCCCCCTTTTTTTTTACTGCAGATTTGGATTCTACGGAAAAAAACCGTAACTTTTGTATTTAACATTTTCTTCGAAAAATCGCAGATGGCACTGTAATCGAGTAAAATGCAATGAGAATCGTTTCCATTGAAAACTATGGAAACGGTCGAATAACTCGAGAAATATACATCGGATTGAAAACGGCAAAATATATGTTCAATAATTTAGAAAAATGGCAGATTTTATATACCTAAATAAATTTTTCTAAAATATTGAACATATATTTTGCCGTTTTCAATCCGATGTATATTTATCGAGTTATTCGACCGTTTCCAGACTTTTCAAAGGAAACGATTCTCACTGCATTTTACTCGATTACAGCGCCATCTACGATTTTCCAAAGAAAATGTTAAATACAAAAGTTACGTTTTTATTTTTTCCCGTAGAGTCCAAATCTGCAATAAAAAGGGGGGTTATCATTTAAAATTTCAGAGTTATCTCCCCTTTGCCCCCAAGGGGAAGAGTTAGGGGGGGTAACTTTGTTATGCCCAGATTTTTCCAAAATATTGAACATGTATTTTTCCGTTTATCAATCCGATGTATATTTCTCGAGTTATTCGACTGTTTCCATACTTTTCAAAGGAAACGATTCTCACTGAATTTTACTCGATTGCAGCGCCATCTACGATTTTCCGAAGAAATGTTAAATACAAAAAAGTTACGTAATTTATCCCGTAGAATCCAAATCTGCAATAAAAAAGGGGCATTACCATGTAAGATTTCTAAGTTGCCCCCCTTTCCTCCCCAGGGGGAAAAGTTGGGGGGGGGGCAACTTTGATATCCTTATATAGATTTTTCCAAACTATTGAACATGCATTTTTCTGTTTTTCAATCCGATGTATATTTCTCGAGTTATTCGACCGTTTCCAGACTTTTCAAAGCAAACGATTTTCACTGCATTTTACTCGATTACAGCGCCATCTACAATTTTCCGAAGAAAATGTTAAATACAAAAGTTACGTATTTTTTCCCGTAGAATCCGAATCTGCAATAAAAAAAGGGAGTTACCATTTAAGATTTCAAAGTTTCTTCCCCCCCCCCCTTTTCCCCTCCAGGGGGCAAAGTTAGGAGGAGCAACTTTGATATCTCTAAATAGATTTTTCAAAAATATTGAACATGAATTTTTCCGTTTTTCAATCCGATGTATATTTCTCGAATTATTCGACCATTTCCTGACTTTTTGGGCACCTATATATTTAATGTGTTTAACATATTTTCTTGTTTAAAAAAATTTGTATAACTCTTCATTGAAATACACGAATGAGCCTATTTTTTACAGTTAATTTCTATAAAATATTTATTTCCTCTTGACTATTTGATTTTACGACTAGTTAAGGTGACTAGATTAGAGCTCTGTGACTAATTTGAATATGTGGGGTAAAATCCAGGATCAGGTTTGGATATTAGTATAGGGTTCGGAATCTACTTTAAGCTGGAGTTCAATTTATGTTGAATCCTGTAATGAAAAAAATAAAATAAAAAAAATAGGAGGCCGTATCATTCAAACTAAAAAAGAATATCATTCAAAACTAAAAAAGAATATTTTAACCATTTGTGACACAACAAATTCGATTTGAAAAATATTTATACATATGTAAGAATACCTCATTTAGAATACCTCATGAAAAAATTAATTAAAAATATTAGAACCTAAAAATTAAAAACTATTGCCTAAAAGGACTTTTTTTTCCCGTCTGCAATAAATAAGAAAATGACTTACTTCTCATAAATATTGTCAATTTTCTAATACAAAATTGTAAAGTATATGAACTTACCATTGTAAAAAATCTATTTTGGGGCATCTCCAGTCTTTTTAATTTTACAAAATTTACTTAATAATAAATTAAATTTTGTAAAATTAATTTAAGTTTATATTAGCAATAATGATGTGAAACTGATCAGTGGACAAATACAACTTTGGAATGAAAAATTAACTCAGTATTGCAGTCTGTTGAGAATTCTAGGAATAATTTATATTAACTGCTGTGTTGGAAGATAGCAGCAATAAATAAAATCTTCTTTTAAAGGCCACTGTACATATAACATTGACTTTTGTGTATGTTGCAGATATTCAACGCGATGATACAAAGGGTTAATTACAAAAGTAAAAAGCATTATAAACTTCGTTAGATATGATTTAGTCAAAGAGAATTTGAAATGGCAAAAAATGAATAAGAAGAACTGCGCGTAGTTCAAACATTGGCATTTGTATATATTGAAGTTATAAATTATCTACCAATAAGTACTTGGACACCTATGCAAATGCCGATATCTGCGGTACCGATACACGTCACGCTCTCCATCGTTAAATATGCTGTCGGAAACAACATTGGCATCAGTCGCATGCAAGTGGCCACGAAGTACAGTGTTATCTGATTTTGAGAAAGGTGTAATCATCGGGTAGCACATAAATGGCCGATCCTTAAGGGACATATCTAGCGAGCTGAATTACCCAAAATCGACTGTGGCCTATTTGATTCAGAAATGGAAGCTGAGCGGTGATTGTCGGAATATGCCCAGAGTTGGCAGACCCACGAAAATGGGAGATAGAGATCGACGGGTGCTGTCCAGAGAAATTCGGAAGAACCACACCCAACTAATGGCACACATACGCAAAGAGTTTTAACAGGCATCCGGGTGTGTTGTTTAGATGAATACCATCCTTAAGGAAGCTCATCTGCTTTGTTTTCATGGTCGTGCTACCTCCCATAAGCCTTTGATCACCAAGTCCAATCGCGCTTCTCGGTTAAGGTGGTGCAAAGCACGTCGACAGTGGACCGAACAGCAGTGGAAACGGGTTCTTTGGAGTGATGAATCAAGGTTCACCCTCTACCGTTCGGATGGTAGGGTCTGGGTCTGGCGTGTGCCTGGAGAACACCTCCTGCCAGAATGCATTGTGCCCACAGTTAAGTTCGGCGTAGGGGAAATTATGGTCTGGGAATGATTTTCCTGGTTTGGTCTGGGACTCTTGGTCCCAATTCATGGTAAGCTCAACACCGACGCCTACTGCACTATTTTGGATGACAGTGTGCTTCCTACGTTGTGGCAGTTGTACGGGTTGGATCCATGTTTTACTTTCAGGATGACAACGCCAGCTGTCATGTTGCGAGGTCCACCATGTATTCGTATGTTGACAATGAGGTTGATCGACTGGACTGGCCTGCCCAGAGACCAGACCTGAAT
Organism: Maratus michaelseni; assembly: GCA_963931845.1. Lineage (NCBI taxonomy): Eukaryota > Metazoa > Arthropoda > Arachnida > Araneae > Salticidae > Maratus > Maratus michaelseni. The sequence continues at coordinate 173,265,040 of OZ007599.1, read as the reverse complement.
CTAATCGAAAAGCTCTGAGACGAGTTGGACCATTGAATTAAAGGGTGCGACAACCGTCCAAAATCAGTGAAGGAACTTACCTTTCAAGCCGAATGGGAAAAAATACCACTAGCTGTCATACAAGGACTTGTAGAAAACATGCCAAGGAGGGTTTCGGCTGTAATTGCTTCTCGTGGAGGCTCTACGAACTATTGAATGTGAATAAATGTTGTTTTTATTTTCGATCACGGGAGTCCAAATACTTATTGGTAAATAGTGTGTAATGCGAAATTTTATATCCTCAGATACAATTGTCTATCCACAATCTGAATGCTTCATATTTTCACATTATTTAAATGGTGAGATTGCATTTGATCGCTAGAAAGATTAGTCATAAAATAAAGAAAAAAATGTTACAAAAAGATTCAATTCGATATTATGCTATTTCAGAAGTAAAAATTATCCATACCTTTCTGGTAAAGTATGTAACATGGATGGCAGTAATACGTTAGAAATTGTTCGATAGAGAATACAGTCACACACACCAACTAAATTTATAAGAGCATTTGATTCCAAAATAGGAAGCAGGTGAGGAGGAATTCCTTGCCAAAAGTGAAGAAGAAAATTTTGGACCTGTAAGAAAAAAAAAACACGTTTTAATGCTTTGGAATAATAACTAAGTAATAGCCAGCTTAATATTTAATTTTTGTTAAAATTTTCATATAAATGGTGTAAAGTGGTATTTTAACACATTGCATGCAGATGTTTTACATTAACTGAAGGCGATTCTCTGCTCATTTTATATAACTATATTTTCTTCGTAATGATATTCCAGATAAAAATGAATGTATATAATTATTACGATATAAATGAATGCATACTATAAGGGTTATCACGAGTCCTTTTATTTTTTTGAGTACCACAATTTCCAAATTTTAATCTTCGCCATATTAATCACAGATTTTCTGTAATTAAATAAGGTGACTATTTTATTCGGAAATAGTGGTATTTATGAGCAAAGCCCACATTTATCGCAAAACGAGAATTCTTGTTTCCCGCTGAGAATGTGTTAAAATGACTCAGCTGAAGCGCTGTAAAATAGGCAAAAATAAATAAATAAAATTACAGTTCTGATCACCATAAAACAATTGAAAATACGACGTACACTACCAGGGGAGGGGGGGGGACCGAACGCAAATCATTACCACCGTTCTAAATATCACAGGATAAAGCTGTTTATAATTTTCTATAAGTCTGTTAAATTTTCTTGAGGGACATTTATTTTTATACGAAGTTTCAAAATCTGAATACGAACCCTTTTTTTCTTTATAATAATAAAGATAGATGTTTGTATATCTGCTTGCTGTTTTCTGAAGAGACCGCTGTTTGCAGCGCTACACGATTTGGCAAGAAGATACCTTATATGTCTGAAATTATACATTCAAAGGCAGTTTTTGGATGATTAGATTTTTTATTTAATTTTTTATCAGAATTTTAATGATGTGATTAATGAGCTTCGATTTTCCTGGCGATCGCTTCTACGCCTGTCCCGTGAAAACGTGGTTCTTCAACCACAGAGCACACAGACAGGATGAAAATATACCGCTTTTTCTAGCGTTTAAAATTGGGATCACTCGGTGCCCAAAGGGAACAAAATAAGGACAACTGAGAATTGCCGGTAACTCCTTAGTACTGAAGGTACTTTTCATTTAAAAAACATGACTGTTTACTATTTTAAAAAATACTTTTTTAAAGTCATTTTCATATTTTCAGTTTTTTTTTCACTTTAAAATTGCCATCCCCGTAGTCTTACTCCGGATGAAATTGAAAAAAATATATAATAGATAGCAGGTACCTTCGTCATCTTAACGGTACATTTCATTTAAAAAAAAGAATATTTACTATCTCGAAAAACTATTTCCCGAAGGTCGTTTTCGTATTTTCCGCTTTTCTGCGTTTGCAAATTTGCAACAGCACATCCGCTGGAAGGTCATAGGGTTTAGTGGGTACAAGCACATGCCACATCATTGGTGTACCGGAAGCCAGTGCATCATTGAGTCATTTTTATTTTCACACGAGATGAATTAAATTTTTACATGTTAAAATTTTAAACCTATAAGATAATCCCAAGCAACGCCGGGCAGGTTTGCAAGTATATTTATAGTATTTTATTTCATTCGCTATTTCATACCGCATTTACTTTAATACAAATATTGGTTGCTCTAACTTGAAAAAAAATTGTTAGGTATGTGTTAAAATGTTTTCAGGGATAGTGTCATTATTGATAAACGCATTTTATATAGCTTGAGTAATACTTCGATTAAAACTATTTTAATAGTAATAATAACTATTATATGTTAAGGAAAGTAACGATGCTCATCTGAATATGTTTTTCTTTTCTCCTCTTGATGTGGCAGCATTTATTCAAACTTTCGTTAACAAATTAAGTGCCATTTGTATCTAAATGAACAGAATGTGTGCTAGCCTGATAGGCCACATGGATACTGTGATTTACATTCATATTCGGCTGCCTGTATTCAAAAATGAAGGAAATTTCCATATAATTGTATGACGTAATAGTTTGTATGTAAAACTTTGTTGGGCAGCATTTTTTTATGCACATCAATATAAATTAAATGGCAAATTTATATATCACGAAAAAAGTTTATTTAAAAAAATACATAGTTAGAACATATTCATATAAGGTGGATAAAAAAAAAAAAAAAAAAAAAAAAAAAAAAAAAAAATTCTTCGACTTGTTTAATCGCAAATCTCTGCGATTAAAGTGATAAAAAAAAAAAAAAAAAAAAAAAGACTAGTGGTATTTAAAATTCGCAATCCTTGGCGCCTATGCATATTTATACAAAATTCAGATTAAGTATAGTGCTAAAAATAAAATATACACTATAAATAAAAACTACATAACTGAAGCTTTGATTAAAGAAATATTCCATGCAAATATCTTTTAGGCATACATTATACCTGTCATGTGTTTAGTTTTAGATTGCGCATCGTGCCAATCTATATTACAAAGAAAAAACACTTTCGTGAATAACGCTGACGTCATATTGACGGTGGCAACAGCCCAACCAATAAATTTCGCGTTTAAATACAATTTTTTTAATTTCTAAATATCGCACGATTTCAATTTTTACTCCATCGAATGGAGAAAAAGATTTACTTTCAAATACAATTTGTTTGAAAACTGTATCTTAATTTTAGGTTTTTTAAAAAATAATTTTCAAGCATGAGTATTTTTAAATCTGCGTTCAATCCAATTACTGAAGTAAGACCATTTGCCTTTGAAACAATGTCAATAAATTAGTCTTGGTTTGTTTCAGAATAATATTCCGTATCTAAATTGCCAAACAAAATTAAAACTTCACAAATAAATTCTAAATGAAGCATGAATTTAAAACATATTTGTAATAGAACTCAAAAAGATTGCTTTAAGTAGTGGAACGTTTTTGCCATTGATCGCTAGCATGCGGCTAGTATGAAATTTGCTTACAATAGTTGCTTATAAAGTTGCGGTACCAAAAATGCTTTTTGGTGCAGTTGATGGGCAATCCATCAAAATACACTAAATGTAAAAATCTATTACAGTTTTCAGTTAAAAACGACTACTTTTCATCTACGTTGTGTACACCGGGTAGTGCATTGATCATCTTTAACCTGGGTAGCACGGGTTGGATTGCCTGATCTTTATAAATAAAAACTTATATAACTAAAGCTCTGTGTGATAACACATTTGAGGAGGTTAGAATGACAGTGGAGTAAGTCAGAAATTTGAAAAATCTAGATAACCATATTTTCACTGAACGTATATTAATTTCTGTTCAGTGTGACAGTCAAATAAGTCATAGTTCACTTAGGGAGTCGCTAGAGGACAAAACAAGTTGGGCCACTTAATGCAACGGAAATACAACAAGTTTCAGAAAACCCTTCATTCCTCAAATTACTAAATATTGACTTACTCCACTGTCATTCTAATCTCCTCATTTATGAAACATTAATGAAAAAAGAAATAGTGTCCAGAAACAACATTTTTTATGTGGTGGCGCTCAATGTGTTAAAAGGATTTCAACATTTTTATAAAGAATTTCCTGTATGTTTCTTAAAATGTAATGCATGAAAATAATTTAAATTACATAAAAGTACTTTCACATTTTAAATAACGGACCACATATTAGTAATATCTTATAAATGATATATATCTATACATTTCTTCATATATTACAAGAAGGAGGAAAGATGTATGACAAAAATAATACAGCAGAGAACAGAATTTGAGTGCTAATTTTCTTTTCTATTTACCTTTAGATTACAAAATAATGCCTTTAATGCATTTTCAAAATATTTGAAAGAAATTTCGTTTCCACTTATTCAATTCATTCCAAATGCACGATACGATATTTTAGATTGCATATATATTTAAAGGTTCATATAAGAAGCAAAGTTTTAAAAGAAACACAAATGTGGCATTTTTCGCACTATTTACAATATCGTCGCCACCATGTCAGACTATCGAATGTGAAAAAATGCGTTTTTCATTACTATTTAAAATGGGCCGAATGTCACCACTGAATTATTAATACTATTCTTCAGCAGGGTTGCCAGTTTCGCCTCCTTTTTTATTCCGAATTCTGAATCCAAAACCAGACATTTGCAATAGAAATTTTTGCTTTATTTAATGATAGACATTTCGTGATTACTTAAAGTAAAAAACAATTTCTCAAAATTTCTAGCATGAATTCGGTATCTCTAAATAAAAATGGAAGGCCAAACAGGCAACCGCGTTCTTCACAGAAATTTTATTAATATTTTTACTAGACGAAGAATTCTGATAAAATTTAGTGGTGACAATCGGCCCATTTTTAAAATTACTGAAAAATTCATTTTTTGATATTCGATACTTTGACATTGTAGCGACGAATGAAACTACCGTAATTTCCGGCCTATAACTCGCGGGTCAAACAATCATGTTTCGACCCAGAAATTTTATTTTACAAAATGTAACTTACTAGATCGCTGTAAATATTTGACTTCAATTATTGATTAAAATTTCTGAGTCAAAACATAACTGTTTGATCCGCGGATTATACGCCGAAAATTATGTAGTAAGCAAAACATTTTCAGCAACATAATATAAGCATGTTAATATGATGTATCATTTAAACCTACCTCATCAAAATTAGCTCGAACGATAGTATCCAAAAGTCTTTGGCAGTGGGTACGGTACATCATCAAAAATGTACTCACCTGTCAAACACGAAAAACATTGTTTCATTAGTGTCGTAGAAAATACTCAATCTCAATATTATAATTACGTAGTTGATCAACAGATTTCGAATTGTTGATTAACTATGTATTAAATTTCAAAAAATTATTACAAATAAATAATCAAAGTTCAATTGGCTACAAAATGGTTTTTAATGGTAAGTCTTTTGCTATTTTTTAGACTATTTTTCTTTTTCTTTTTACCTAAAAGCTCAGCAAGAAATGACAAAGATTTAAAATGCTAAACATTTTAACATTCATTTAGTACCAGAAGGCAAACTAAACACTTATTACTAAATTATGTATTGTGCCTATATTTGTATATTGTTATCTTCATAAACAATATATACAGGGTTCGTACACTTTTACCACAATTTTTTAATAGAATTTTTCTATTTAATACTTAAATAGCAGAAATTTAAATGCCTCGTTTAATTGCAGGATTTCTAATACTTTTCTGCATTTAAATAAGACAAAAATTCTGTTACAAAATTGTGGTGAAAGCGTACGAACCCTACCGATTTAAAAAGAATTTTTTTTATTTATTTGTGGGGCGTCCCCACTACTTACTTTACCCAGGGTTTCCTCCAGTCAAAATTGGGCCCTGGACTATACTTTAAAAACCCATTATTACTAGCACAACATCCTTAATTAGAATGTTTCTGAGCTTGCTACTAATACTAATAAAATAATTTATTATAGCCATTAAGTGTGTATTTACCTTTTCAACATCAACTGATGGAGGCAAATGTAAGTCCTTTATGCTAGGAAACTCGGGTAAAACTGTGCCAGTTCGTGTCCTTGATGAATAAAGTGGAGCCTAAAAAATAGTAAAAGCTTTTTTCCTTATACACACTATACACAGATAAATAGTTTCTATAGTTTTATTAACTTTGTAATTATTAATAAATACCAAAAGATTTTAACTTTGCTGCTATAATTACAAAAATAAGGATTTTTTTTAATATTTTTTATTTAAAGTAATGTTTGTATGTAATTTAAATTGAACAGAAAATGTTTTGAATTACATAATCATTGGCTTTTCCTTTTGTAATTTCTTTGCTGATGCATTGTGTCGAATTAAGCAAGTATTCATTCTCATAACATGTATTTTTCTTGCTGCTTTATGCATAATTTTATCCATTTATTGAACTACCGAAATCTCTCAACAGAATTTTAAAAAAAGCTTCAGTATTATGATTTGTTAGACAGCCATCTTTTATTGATAACTAGTCTCAAGGATGCATGAAATACTCTATAACTGGAAATGCCATACGTAAGGAGATACTTGGAACTTATTTTCATCGAAGAAAAATATCTGATAAAAGCAAGGGATGACGTGTAAAGTACATCTAGATGAGATATCCTTATCTCAAGTCTATGGGAAAGTAACGTGTGATCTTTCTAAACTTACTTGCTACCAGGAAATGCATTCCTGTCCATGTTGTGTATTGTACCCTTTGAGATCATTCTAAAGTAATGTCTACCATATTTCGCTGTAAATATTCATCATTAGCCAATGAATATACTCTATTCTATTACATCTATTATCATACTCATCGAGAAGTTGTTTGTTTCTTGAATGTGGCAATCATACATGAGAGAAAAAGAAGAATACTTAATTACCATATACTGTCCTATATTGTATATATTTCTAACTATCTACCATATATGTAGCACATATATATATAGAGTTATCTTGTGGAAATATATGAAACATTTTATTTTATGTGACCTCATTATCAAACTATTTTAATCAGTTCTATCAAATTTTAATTTATTCATGGAGTTGGTTACGTTTCCGAAATCTACTGAAGAGTCACATAATATTCGGAATGAATTAAGTTGCCTATTTTGTACCTAGGTATTCAAAATTCTTTGCCAGTTTTTTTTTTTCATTGTACCTCTTTACTATACAAGATTTTCCTTAATTCCGTTTCACCTCAAATTAGCTACAGTAATGAATGAGGTGTTTAATAAGAAAATTAAATTAAGTATGCTTAATATGTTCACCATCGCCAGCGTTCTGCTGCATTTATTTGGTGCATTTAACTTGATTTTCTTAATAAAAAAAATTGCACCTTGCTTACATGTACTAGTTTTATTCGTAAATCCGCATTTACCTTATAATGCCACACCTCTGCATGCAATTAATGGCGTATTTAAGCTGGTTACATTTGACGTCTTCTAGTAGAGTTATTTATATATGTAAGGCGTTATTTTATACTAAATCGAGGTCGCTCTACAACTTTGTAATTTACTTTTTCCCGGTATCCCGTATCGTTTTCGAGATAGGAAAGCTATCTTCACAATTTGGCGCTAGGATACGTTGTCATGTACCTTATATCTGAAACCTTATCATGTACCTGGACACCACGTTGATGGCTGCAGCTAACTCGGTTCATGAGTTATTTGAGGCAATACGGAATTAACCTCTTAAGCACCACGACGGACTTGCGTATGTCATGAACTTTACTATTTGAAATACTAGGATGATGTGCGTACGTCCTGATTTTAAGACCAGACTGCAATGTTTTAAGCATCTGATTTTCTGCGTCGCTAATTGCTATTGTGATTGGTTTTGTACGGGCTTTATAGTAATGATTGTTTTCGCACCCAATAGATGGCGTTACGTGTCCAAAAAAAAACTCATTAGATTTGCCGCTGCTTTGTTTCTTTCTTCGTCGTTTATTTGTTTATGAGTTGGTCATTCTGTTCAGTTGTCTTTCGTAAATTGTAGTGATTTGCTTTCAGTTTTGTTTGTATCTCTGATCTGTGATAGAAAGTGATTTTATAGAATAATTATGTCAGACACGGACAGTGATTATGTTTCTAATTTTGATGATCACATAGACGATAGCGATGATAGCTTTGAATAAAGCAATGGAGATTGGAACTTCGAACCTTATTTCTGTTTGTATAATATAAATAAACCTTTATTTCATCTCCTTACATTACATGTAATTAAATTATTCACATGCAATTAAAAATAATGACATAAACTACTTTTGACGAATTTTAATATATCTGGTACTCAACATACTATCATTAAATTGAATATTGTGCTTAAGGGGATAAGGAAACACCTTGTATAGCAAAGATTTCCAACAACTCAACCGCGGGGCACAGAGCTACCACTTTTTCGCATAGTACTATTCGCCTTCTTTAATTCTGAAATATATTTCAAATTCTGCAATTAAATAAGTTGAAAAATACCACAAGAAATCGCTGATATCTCTGAGACCCACCGTTGAGTTGTTCGAAATCCCTGGTCTATAATTTTGCTTCTAAAGTTTTTTAAAAGTAATAAAAGAGGTTATTGCACTCTACTTAAATTGTAACTAATTCAGCAAGTTTTCCAATAGTTTTGCCTATTTTTTAAATCAAGCAAGTTTTGTTTTAAAATAAACAAAATCCAATAAAGTATCTTTATTACTGCGAGAAACACTGTATTATAAATAATTTTATTTAATGTCACATAGAAGTACTGTAAATAAACTTCACTTTCTAATAAGATAAAAGAAGATATCTAAATAAACAATTTTAGAAACGCATAACGTAGTTGAAACCCAATTTTAGCATTTATCGCCCATACTTGATAAGAAATTCGAATTAATTTGAGCAATCCTATGTATAAATCTATAGATTTGTATACACACCTAATATTTGGTTTGCTAATATTTAAATCACACTCCCAGCAATTAACATACATAGGAAGCAATATATTCACTTTTTTTTGTAGCCTTGCATATGAATTTATTTATATTCTACAATCATATCTTAGTATACTAAATATAGTTCGAAAATGCATAACTCAATTAAAATCCCCTCTAAGTAATTCTCGCCCACCGACAATAATACTTACGAATTTTTTTTGGGAAACCCTGTATATGAGCTACAGAATTTATACACACCACGTAATTTACTAAACTTTGATCAAGTTAAAAAAACTTATAGCTCATGTGGAAACGCACTTCCAGTGAATATTGCTCATATACTGTAAAAAATTTGCAACAAACTGTCCACTCATTCGACCGTTTATGGTCAGGATACAGTTAAATTACGGTTATGTAACCGTTTTCTATAAAAACGGTCGAGTGACTGGACAGTTTTCTGCAAATTTTTAACAGTGTAGACAGTAGCGTAACCGATTTTTTTTGTGTGTGTTCCTGTAAATGAACAAATAAAGGCTATGCACTGCATATTCCACAGTGATCATTTTATCGTGCATCTCAGCAATTTATATCAATTTCATTACTTTTTCAATAATATAACATTTTCCAAATCCACTGCAAAAGATTTTGTTATCATAGCATAGGCCATAATATAACGGAATTCTCTGTGCACCCCTGTAAATGAATGAAAAATACACCATATTCTACTGTACTTCATTAATGTATATCAATTTCATTATGTTTGAAGGTCATTAGAAGTGTAAGTTCATTACAATACTTTATAAACGATTTTTTCCCACAGACCATAATATAACAAAATTATTTTGTGTGTCTTTGTAAAGGAACTATAGATGCTATAGCATGCTATAGCATAAACTGTGTATACACAGTTCATTTCCTATAAGGAATGTCCTATGGTAAATCTCAATAACATATACCAAGAGCATGGTAATCAGAGTATATTTACGCGAGTTCGAGTACGGCCAGACAGACAGATGGCCCAACAGAAAGACAGACGGCCAGACAAACCGAAGTCATACAATTTTTTCAGCTATGTTGGAAAGTGTTAAAAAGCATTATACATTCTTGAAGACAGAATAAAAGATAATATAATTGGAATAACTTGTCAAGAAAGATTTTGTAAAATGATACAAATGCTTAACGGAATCCTGGATGAAAAGTTAAATTAGGATCAATGTTTATTATCAAGAATCTCATGTATAAAGTTTTCAATCTTCTACAAGAGATTATTATATCTGAATCACGGACTCCTTTAAAACAATACAAAAAGTTAAAAAATGCTAAAAGAGAGAGAATATATTTTTTCCTGTGATATAGGTTAAAAAAAAGAAACAGTAATAGTATTATTCAAATTGGTAATAATTAAACTATAAATAATAAAATTAAATAATTGATATTAAATAATTGATATCAAATAATTGATATTAAATATTAACAATTAAAAAAGTTTTCTAGTAGCCAAAACCAATGACATTCTTTGTGAGCTAATGAAACAAACTATTATTTCCCTACTTATATAGAAATAATGACAAATATATATTACATTGATATAATACCAACTAAGAATTTAAAAAATAATTTTATTTTGAAGTTTAATTTAACAAAAATCGACATAGTTATTTTCTTGAACAACTTAAGTTAAATTGTTTTAGATGTTAGATTGCTTGAATACTTCAAATCCACAAAGAATTTTAAAGAATCTTTTATTTTATCTTATTTTATTATTTTTTTTTTTTTGCGATTTCCCCTGCTTATAGCCAATGAAACTTTTGAATTATGCATTCTTTAATTCTTAAAAAATTCGAAATAGTTGCTTATAAACTTAAAAAGCATTAAATTACTGAAAGTGAATCTTTTCCAAAAAAGTTTTCTTTTTAATGCTCATATTTGCTTTTTCTATTTTGCTTCTTTCATGAATGCAATGTTTGCCGTGTCACTGAGCCCAACTTTAAAATTTTAGAAAATATCTTCACAAAATATGGAAGTATTCATCTAAATTTTAAAAACCCCGTAGAAGATATCCTTCAGTGGTTTAAACGAAACATTATATTGGGACGATATTCACAAATTCTTATAGAATTTCTATTTTGTAAATAAAAATAAAGCGCTCACCTGCTTTGTAGAATCCCTCCTCGGCTCACATCTGAAAAAGAAACATACATATCAAGAGTTGAATTTTATTTGAATTAAAATACCGAAGAAATATCAAGCTAATGGAGAAGGGGGGGATTATCCATGGTAACAGCAGTCCTGCTTAAACACTTGCTTCTTAGGGGACGCTCCCTTATGGACGCAACGTAACGGATTCTCTTTTTTTACGTGCGTTACCTGGAGACGTCCGCTCACGCGTGAAACATTCTTCGAAGGCAACAATTTTCATTCTTACCCTGTGGCGCCCTTCTTTGAGAAAGAGATTTGGAAATACGCCGAGTTCTCCCTGATCGCTATCCCGTAATAGTGATACCTGAAAAAAAAATCGGAAATATTTCGCTATAATCGAGATCAAAAATTTATGCTCGACATGAGACAGAGAAGGCTTGAAGAGCTTACCGGGATTGGCCTCGTGTTCCAAGTCTTCTAGTTGTGAGTTGAGGAAACTGTTGTCTGATAATCTAAAATGTATGCAAGATGATAACATATTTTAATGGATTAGGTTTTTTTAAAATTTTATTTTCACATTACAGTTTTAAAATGCAATAGAATTTCACTGCAGCTGTGGGGGTTGACGTAAAGCTGCTTTGACAGGCCATCATATTGCATACTTATTTCTACACAATTAAAAAAAAAAAGCCGTGATTTTTGGTATATTAATATGAGTAAATTGTAAATACATTTCTTTCCCCATCTATCATCAATGGATCGTTAACTACCTATGTTTAAAAATGGCCGAATCGCAACAGTTTTATCATTTTTCGCTTATGACGTTATCCAATCCTACTGTCTATAAATCTTCAAACTATTGGGTGTAATGTGGCTCATATTAAAGTAAATACGCTGATTTTGGCTCTAGATATAAAAATGTCTTATTACTACGTGGTCTATTTTAAGCTAGTAACTTGTGGTTATCACAAAACTTTCTTCTACATAAATCAAATCGTCTGCAGGCAAAATTAAATGAAATCTATTCGTTATTGAGATATATCTATCGCGGAAATCAGGATAAACACACAATAGAAGCAGCACCTGTTAGGCGATTTGCACCCAAAACTAATCAGCGTCTATTTATGTCAAGGTCTAACAGAATAGGAAGTTTGATAAAATTACATGCATTAGTTCTTGAGATAACACATGGACTGATAAGTTCCCGGTCTGGCACACAGATGGCGTTGCTATCGCCAAACTGATGTTTTTTTTTTAGTAAATACTAACCTTTAAAAGGTAGTAGGAAAAATGCCATGACGATTCGCCGTGTGGATAAAACGTTAGAGTGGTTTTAGTTGAACGACTTTGTTGATAAACAAAAAAAATGGATAACAAGAATTTCAAGAATTGTTATTTGATGGGGAAAAAATACCGTTCAAACAAAAGCTTGGCTAGATAAGCGTTATCCGGACACTGCACCAGGTAAATCAACCATTATTGACTGGTTTGCTGAATTTAAACGTGGTCATACGGACACCAGTGATGCACCACGCAAAAGAGGTGGTTACTCCGGAAAACATAAAAAAAGTCCACAAAATCGTTTTGGGGAACCGTAAAGTGAAGTTGCAGGAGATAGCTCATTCTCTGAAGATATCCAAGGAACGTGTAGGTTTTATTTTGAATGAACATTTGTCTATGAAAAAGCTGTTGTCAAAGTGGCTGCCGCGCGTGTTCACTTTTGACCAAAAACAACAACGAGTTCTGAGCAATGTTCGGAGCTTTTTCGTTATAAAATTATGTTATTTATTATTAAATTATTATTATTAATCATTTATTAAATTATTATTATAAAATTATTATTATAAAATTATTTTTAAAATTATTATTATTAAATTATTATTATAAAATTATTATTTTTAAATTATTATTATTATTATTAAATTATTATTATTTATTATTAAAGTTATGTTATTTATTAAAGTTATAAAGTCATAAAGTTATAAAGCTTTGTTAAAAAGTTGTGTTTTCTTTATTAGACCGGGAACTTATCAGCCCATGTGTTATAGCTATCGCAGAAATCGTAAAAAAAATGTTGCATAGAAGCGCCACCTGCTGGAAGATATAGAACCAAAATTAATCAGCACCAATTTAGGTCAAGGTCCAATTGAATCTGAAGTTTGATTAAATTCCATGCATTAGTTCTTGTGATACAGGGCACACAAAATTTGTGTCACATACAGAGAGACAGACAGACACACAGACTCAAGGACATACATTTTCTAAAAACAGTCAAATCGTGTTCAGAACTTTCTAAAATGTATAAATCCGTCGAAAACCGGAAGTTGAAATATTTCAACGAATCCAATACTTTCTTGTAAACATAGAAAAAAGTAATAAAAAACAATTTGTTTTCATGCTTGAAGACGTTTTTCACCTTTTCTTAAAATATAAAATCATTTTTTGAGTTGTGGCGATTTAAAAATAAGTTTGTGAGATGATGTTTATTTTTAATTATTATTATTTATAAGAGGACAATTAAGATGGAAAATATGGTGTTTTATTTTCGATTTGTGTGCTGTTATTTTAAAAAGAGCATCATTCAACCAATAGGGTCTGTATAGGATATTGTCATATCTCTTTCAAACTTCTAGTACTTTGACTGAATGCAGTACAGGCTAGGAGATTTTAACTGTCCATGTTTATAACTGCATAAAAATGTTAATATCCGGTACTCGTTCCAAACTATACAAGCCAGCAAAAATAACTAAAATTAAATTTCTTAAATTTATTCATAGTCTTTTTGCATTTAGAAGTATGGGTTAAATCAATAACAAGAAATAAGATCAAATCTACACATTCTCTGTATATTCAAATAATTTGAATATACACAATCCCAAAATTCATATATGACATTTCTTTGAAAATAACTTACATTTATATTCTAAATAACACAAAATGGAGAAAATATCGGTAAAAGACAAAAGTGGTATAGTAAATTTAAATGCAAAACTGATTCATGATTCTTCAGAAACAATTATTTTCTTTAATTCTAAATGAAATATAGACCCTTGAATAGTAAAACATCCTTTGGAAGATAAATAATACATGAAATGAAAAAACATTCAAAATATATAGTATATATATATAGTATATATATGATACTTGTCATACATATATATTTAAGATACTAACAATCAAGGGCAAAAAATCTTCACAAAAATTAAATATGAATAAACAAAAAATATGAGCAATGTTATCAGAATTCAGTTTTAGAAAAGAAAATCGAGCAATTTTATGTTAAAAAAAATGTACGTTCTAGTTAAAGTTAAAGATTCTTGGATGATCTCGCTTATTTTATTTCGCAAATTACTTTTAAAAAAAATTATATTTCTGAAAAGTTATAAAAATATTGCCAATAGTTTAAGTTGTGGAAATAATCAATGACCTTGAAAATGCTATGATTTTTAGTTCAGGTTACGCTTAATATAATAAAAAGTTATTAAGGTAACAATACTACTTTACTACTTACTCTACTTTAAATTTGATTTAACAATAAATGTTTACTTTATCAGCTACAAATTTCTTTTCCAAATGTATGTTGAATAAAAGTATTAAAAAATGCCTGCATTATGTTTAGGTTCATTCATTGAAAGCCACATTAAACAAGATGGAAATTGTACGTCAAACGTTACAAACGAGGTGCGTTCGTACTATAGCTAGTTATATAAATATTCAGATCTTTCATGATTTTTAATTCTGTGAAATGAATTATATCGTCTGCAGATTAATTTCTGTAATAAAATAAGTATCTCGGTCGCTTGACGATTAAACTTCGAAAGCTCCTATAAAAAGAAAGCACCGATTAAAAAAAAAAAAATCAAATTTCTTAATAAATGTTTTTATTAATATTTTCTAAAGTTTTGATTCGATTTTTAAAAAATTTGAAATATCTCGACAAAATTCTGCAAAGATAATATATCTTAAACTTGAAACCATTCGGTTGGGTAGTTTTTGCGTTGTTATATGCGGACGGACGGACAGACGGACAGACAGACGGACGGACGGACAGACGGACGGACCAGACGACGACAATAGGTGATACGTATTTATATATTTACGAACGCACCTAAAAAGAAACATTTCAATCGGATGAACTTTTTGGGAAGATATAAATTTAAAGGGTTACACACCCTTGAGATTTTTAAAAAATCGAAATGTTGTTACTTTTTGACTAAATAAATTGTTTATAGTTTTAATAATATTTTAAGCGCTTAACCATTTCAAAATTCAAAATATTTCTGAGTTATAGCATAATTAAAAGTGAGCGCGGCAGGGTGTTGGCATAAAAATTCTATTCCTGTAGTTGTCCAAAAAGTAATCGATGGTATACAATAGATAAACTGATGCCGATTCGTTTCTAGAACGCTGTTTTACAAGGATACACTCAGCATAACGACGAAAGTCTAAACGCTGTCATTTGGTCTATGCCTCCAAAAGTGCATTACCGTGGCGTGAAAATTGTTGAGATTGCATCTTTTATTGCAGCTACTATGCTTAATGATGGTTATACTAGTGTATTACATGCAATTATTAAATCGTACAAGATTCTCAGCGAGTATCTATAGCCAACGTGAGAGCCCAACAGGAGACTAATGAGCCCAGGAAATTGAAAAAAGTTGTTCAAAAGGAGTCAGAGGCAGTGGCGTAGCCAGGGTGGGGGGGTCCAGATGCTCTTGATACCACTAATTTTTTTACAGTTTTCTTTACCTTATGTAATCGGAGACCTTTCTGCAATAATCAAAGCGAGGAAAACTTTACAATTTTACTGGTATCCAGAGCGTTTGGACCCCCTCCCAAAGTGCATTACCGTGGCGGGAAAATTGTTGAGATTGCATCTTTTATTGCAGCTACTATGCTTAATGCTACACCACTGGTCAGAGGACATTGCGGAATACGTCATGTACGGTCTAGAAATCGCAGATTGAAACTAATTAAAAAAATATTTGTTTTCAAGATGCTGACACGGTACTGTTTTTTCTTTTGCGTTTTTCTCGAAACTATTGAGTTGTTCGGAAAATTCCTTCCGTTTGGGAAACCCAATTCATACCGGAAAATTCTGCCCGTCAATTAGTATTAGAAATTGGATATCGGAATTAATGTCTAAAAATTAAATGATAGAATTTTTGGTATGAATTCATTTTCCTAAACGGAAGGAAGTTTCCGAACAGCCCAATATGTTTTCCACACTGGTATAAAGGATTCCTGAAGATCTACTTAACCAATTTTGATGAAATTTAAACCACACATTCATTATAATATCTAAGATGTAGCATAGGATTTTTTGGATTGGATGCCGCGTTCATTTTTTATAAATTTATAAATCTCAAAATTTTGATAAAAATCAAAGTTTTTTTTTTTAAAACAGTTTTGTCATTTCTAAAGAAACATTATTTTTTTTTTCCTATGCTAGCTATTACCTTTCTAAATAAGAAAAACCATTATTTTTATTTTTGAAACGGTGCCTTACAGAGAAAAAAAATTACACCATTAGCAAGAATTTTCAAAAGAGCTTAATGGCTCACATCTCCGCCATTTTTAAATATTTTTTTTATTATTCTTTTTTTTTTTTTATTATTATTGCTCATAAAACTTTTATGTACTATATGTGTAAAATAAAAATTATTATATATATTTAAAAGCTACGTAAAAACAAAATTGTTATTTTTATACCCATATTATCGAGAGCCAAGGTGGTGTAACCCCTTATGTTTATCACGTAGATTTAACATTAGCAATCCTCAAACTTTGATCCCTTCTAAATCAATGCAGAATTGAGAAAAAATGCCATAAACTATATACTTTTCCATGCTGATACAATCCCAGGAACTCGAATAAAGTGTCAAAAATAGGTTTTACCATTTGGAAAATGAATGTTAGTAAAATTTTTAATATGTAGACGGCCCTCGAAGCATAATTTATGCATAACATTAATTAGTAGACATTATTCCCAGTAAATTGGTACTGGTATCCTTTTTATACGATTATTTTCCACATAATTAGTAGAGGCTAATCACGTTTCTTTAATGAACTGAACCCATATCAAAATCCATGCTGCATATTCTTTTTTAAACAATCCAATCTCCGTCTGAGATATTGAATGTAAATTAGTCAAGGTAATCGTTGAACATTGACATCCAGTTTTGTAAATTTCTCCTGCATGTTTGATTGCTGCTGCAATAATCGTGTATTTTAGGGATAGAAAAAAGGGAAAACTGAAGGCAGTTTAAAGTTCCATGGGAATTTTTTACAACAGAAAGAAAAAAAATAAGAATGTTTACTAAATATCTTGAAGAAACATTTAAAAATTGATTTATCATTTTAATCTTTTCGCAATAGTTACATATTAATCGTACAAAGATAATAGCGGATTTTTTTTTTTTTTTTTACTATTACATCGAAATATGCATTAATTTTAAAAGCTATTACATAAAAAAATAGAAGTTTTTTTAATCAAAATTCGTGAAAACAATTAAAAATTCTTTTTTTTTCTCCCATCATCTAACATTATTTAATAATTACTCCTTTTTTTTAGCGTACTAATTAATTTTCGATTTAGAATAAGAAAATGGTTTTTGAGTTAAATGTAGCCATATTAAATTTTTTTAAATACATACGTTTGGGGCCTGATTTAGAAAATTAGGGGCTCTAAGAACAAACACTACTTGGGGCCCCTATACGCAGGTTTCTAAACCAATAACCTCAACGCGAACATCGATTAGTAATTTAATAAACGAAAATATAATTTGTATATTGTAACGTGAATAGAAAAAAGACAGATGTCTCACGTAACGTCAACTGTATTAGCTTAATTATATATAATTACTCAAAGGATGCTATAATTAATAACAATTTCATAGACTAATTTAATAAATAAAAATAGAATTTGAATACTGCAAAGTGATTAGATAGTATGCAAATGTCTAGCATAATAATCAAATGTAGTTTAATTTTATTTCGATGAATTATATTAATTGCAATTTTTCAGAATAATTTATAAACCCAAATAGAATTTGTATGTTGTAAAGTGAATAGAAAAACAGAAACATCTCACATAATGTTCAATAAACTAGTTTATCTATAGGGTTAAACGCTTTTCGCAAAAAAAAAAAAAAAAAAAAAAAAAAAGCACCAAAAATTTTTAAACAAGCCTTTTCGCCATAGATTTCTACAGCATTTACAACATAAATTTAACCTGTTTGGAAATAGTGGTTTTAAAATTTTTGGTTCCATTTCTTCAACCTTAATTATATATACTCGTCGAATGCTACAATTCATTACAATTTTATAAAATAATTTAATAAACAAAAATAGAATTTTGTAAAGATGTAAAATGTAAATGATATAAAATACACAAATATCGCACATATAATATATACATTAGATTCTACATTTTTATATATGAGCTCTTACCTTTCCAAATGAAGCAGCATTAACAGGCTGCATGTAATTTTTTGCACAGAAATCAACATAATGCATATACAATGTACTCCGAGGTATGCAGACACCCTCTGCTGTTTCATAATTTTCTTCTAACCTAAAGCAAGTAAAAATATAACTGAAATAATTGAGGATGTTACATGATTTTTTCATGAAATAGCTATTTAATTAGTATTGCCTTTGAATTACTGAATAAATTTCTATACTTTACTATATACATTTCTGAAAGTCTTAATCTTTAACAAGTTTCGCTAAATATTTTCTAATGTTTTTATTTTCTTTTTATTGCTATAAACATAATGTAGACTATACATTTCAGAAGCAGTGCAAAAACTGAAAGTTTGTAACAGGAGACTCTGGAGCCATCCTACTTCTGCTTTCGTAGGCATTCAACAGTTCTTGCTGACGAAACCATGGCGAACCCCATATCTGCAAACATTTACCCTTTTCTCTTACCACTAAATTTTTAAAATTATTTTTGACTTACTTAATTACAGAATTCAGTGATTAAGTAAGGCAAAACTTACTATTAAAATTTAGTGGTGAGGAAAAAGCGTATAATTTGGCAGCTATGAAACTCACGTACCAGAAGGCCAATTGCCACCAATTGCCATGAATAGTTTTCTTCGCCGTATTTAATCTCAGAATTTCTTTAATTAAATAGGTCGAAGAATATTTTCCCGAAATATTAGTGGTAATTGGCATTCTGGCGCGCGGATTCGCCGTCCCTGCCGTATAAATTTGCTCATCATTCAATGGCAGTTTTCATTGCAATGTATTTATCATTTAAACACTTATGATTGTAAATTTTTAAATCAGTTTTTGAACATAGATGTAATGACTGATACCTACAACATTTAATATATATATATATATATATATATATAATTAAGCTTATAATATAATGATGAAATAAACCTTCTATAGCATATTAATAAATATATGTATATACAGAGAATACAGTACAATTTTGCCTTGCTTTAGACAGATATTTTAACGCAAATCTGAGTATAAAAGGTTTGCTCCTCTGAAAAGCTTTTCATTGCTTTTATTGTGCTCTTAAGAACTTTTGTACATTAACAAGTATGTCTCGAATAAGTTTTTTATTCATAATTTTTTCTTTTGCATTTTTTTGCTGTAATCAAGTGGTTTGCCCTTAGTATGTTTATTTTTATCCCCTTTTAATTACAGTACTGCCCAGTACTTACATTTTTTATACTTATTCAGTGTAACATGATTTTTTCTACGAGGCTAACGAAAACGACAAGATGCTGCACTACGGTTTGCGTTCATCTTTCTTCGGACCGCTAGAGTCACGTGATGCTTTTTTTGTGCACCTGCATTCGTGATTTTCCTGCACCTGCGTCTCGAAAAAGAGCATCACAAGACTCAAGTGGTCCGAAAAAAAGACCTACGTGTAACGCAGCCTGTTTTTTTTTCTTTAGCCTTGTTTTTCCTATATATTTCTGTTTGGAACTTTTCTTTTCCATGAGGAGAGATTTTCATAAACTAATCTAAAGCGCAATTTCTGGACAACTATATTCTTTCAATAAAGATTGAATAAAATAACGAAAAAAACTATATAAAAAGAAAGTGATTCAATCAGAAATTTAACTTACAGGTGCCAATTCTGACTCACATGAAACGTTTGACTTAATTTGTATTTACAACCAGCTCCATACGTGATAAAATTTCACATATTCCTTCCTCAATCGTTATCCATTATTCCACGAATGCAATAATCTCTTTTCACACTGAGAACCTCTAATCACACATACTGATGTCTCTAATCCACCCCTCCTTTGGAGTAGCATTGATTCCTGTTGGGAACAATCTCGAGCGCTGACACGTGCTTACAATGTTGAGGAGGAGTTGAGTGGTAAAGGGAGATTGAAATATTTGTTGGCATGAATTATGCTCAGTTAGGATGCTTGGCAGGAAAGCTTATTAAAAGGTTATTGGCGTCGAAGCATAACTGTCAGAAACGCTATACCTATTAAAGGGATATTTATTTATGTGATTTCTATTTTTATTTGCAAGCGGTTTCTAAATTTATTCTTCTTTTTTGTTTTTTGTTTTTTATTTATGTAGCTCCTTGGTAAATTCAATTTTGGTTATCTGTGTATTTTAATATTTCAGACAATTTCGAATTTCAATTTCTGCCTTCGATTTGAAATAGTTGCAATTGAAAAAAAAATCTTCATTGGATATATTTTTAAAACTTAAACCAATAAATTTAATAATTGAATGGGTGTTTGGAAGAAGGGCAAGGGCCTATGTTACAGATTTAAAATTTTACAGAAATGAGGGAAAAACTGTTAATGTCATTGATTAGCGATATCCTGACCAAATAGTGCAACATATGCTTTTCTTCCGATTTTAATTACCCTCTACTTTTTTCTTAATGATGACCATTGACGAGTAATAAAAAAAAAACTAGTTAGGTGGGTAAGGAACGTAATAATATTATTTTTCGTTTACTGTTTTAATTTTATTTAAATTAAACAAACTTGTATATTATGAAATTGCATTTTTTAACACTGGGTCATCAATCAGTCATTTGACATAAGGCCCTTTTCAAACAACCCCCAGCTTTCCAAAATTTGTAACATATATTTTGCCCTTATTTAGCCAATATTTGTAGCCAATGTTGGTAAGAAATATTGCCCCAATATCGGGGGTGTTACATTTTGCCCTTATTTAGCCAATATTTGTAGCCAATATTGTGCTCCAATATTGGGGTGTTTACATTTCCCCCTTACTTAGCCCATATTTGTAGCCAATATTACGCCAATGTTGGTAGGAAATATTACCAGAAATGGCTTAATAAGAGTAAAATATGAAGATCCCAATATTGGTGCAGCATTTCATACAAACTTTGGTGCAATGTTGGCTACAAATATTGGCTAAATAAGTGCAAAATATAAACACCCCAATATTGGGACAATATTTCATGCGAATATTTCACCAATATGCCAATATTGCACAAAGATATAGCCAATATTGGTTGACTACTAGGGATAGGCCATTCTTGCAGACACCCATTCCATTACTGGATGGTCGAAAAAATGATGGTACAAAATTAATTATTTCACCTAATATTCATATTTTTACTGCACTAATTTATTTTATTTTATTTTCGTATTAATAAATTTTTAAATCATTCTAATTAGCATTTATACACTTACTTATTTATTTTGTGAGTTTTAAATAAAATCATAAACTCTAATATTTGAGAGCACTATTAACCTTTTTTTTTTTTTTTTTTTTTTAATTTTTTTTTTTTAATTGCATAAAATAGATAACATCAACCTCGATAGTAAAATACAAAAAAATTGTAAATTTGACGGGAAAAAATACAAACTGGTACGGCATTGGTAATCTGTTCATTTTATGGACTTTTTTTTTTTTTTTTTTACTTTTTTTTTAACAATAAAAACATAATTTAGCTGTAAAAAAAAAAAAAAAAAAAAAAAAAAAAAAGTAAAATAAAATAAAATAGTTTTTTTATTATAAATAAATAAAACAGGTTTATTATTATTATTATTATTTTTTTTTTAATTGTCATCAGAGATAATAGTTTTTACTGCAGAATTTACGGATTTCTTTTTACAGTAACAAAGCATTTTCAAACAATTAGTGAGTGAAACCAATTTTGCATGAGCTTTTTGGAAAAATCATGACACTTAGCTGCCAATCTTTACGTCCCTAACACTATTTCAAATAGTAATCTTCGCTTTATTTAATCGCGGAAAATACAAGACAGAGATTTCTTCGGAAATAGTGGTAACAGAAAAACGTACAAATTGACAGTTGTGACTTTTACGGAGACCAAACAAATTATAATAAAATAAATATGGTGGCATTTTTTAATAATAAAAGAATAAGAAATTTATTAAATAAGACTTATTTTGAATAACTTAAACAATTTTAATAGTAGAACTTGACGATTTAAACAATTATTTAAAAAAATAGCAATCATCTGTTGATTGATATGTAATATCTACAATTTCAGTATTTTTATCGACTATATTATATATAGACACCCGGAATCCATTTAAAATTAAATGCAAAATTAATTATTTCACCTAATATTAATATTTTTACTGCACTAATCTCTTTTTTTTTTACGTATTAATAAATCATAAAATTATTCTTATTTGCATAATACATTTACTTATTTGTTTTGTGGGTTTCGAATAAAATCATCAACTCCAATGTTTGAGAAAACTACCAACAGTTTTTTTTTTTTTTTTTTTTTCACATAAAATAGATAACACCAACCGTGATAATAAAACTGAAACATAATTTAACTGTAAAAATAAAATAAATAAATAAATAAGAATTAAAGTAAAGTAAAATAAAATAAATTAAAATAGTTTTTCTTTTCACCATAAATAAAACAGGTTTTTTTTTTTTTTTTACATTAGAAATAATAGTTTTTCTGTTGAGTAAAACCAATTTTTTCTATACTTTTCTTGATATTTTTCGTCGTTTTTTAATATGAAGATTTTACTGAATAGCTGCAATATTTTTTCGGAGTGTTAATTCTTCAAAATTTGCTCCTAAAAAAATCAATTTTAAAAATAAACTACAACCTTCGAAAATTGTATCTGATGTAAGGAATGTAACCTCTGTTACTTGATAACATTCGCTCAATTTATGATACAAACACTCCCTCAAAAACTGTAATTTTGCTATGTGGTTTTAGCAGTAGCATTCTTTAGTTAAAAACGCTGCTGTTTGAAACATAAGAAAAAAGTACTAATAATAATTAGCATAATAATAAGTAATTTTTGTTACTGAGGTAAAAAAAGTAAGGAAGACTTTATTCATAATATATAAAAGGATATGGGAAGATATCTATATAGCATCTATTACTCAAAAGTTTTCTTTTTTTCCCCTTGCTAAGCAATCATCTATTGACTGATATGTAATATCTACAATTTCAGTATTTTTATCAACTATATTATATATATACCTGGAATCCATTTAAAATATATATTATATTATATTATTATATTATATTGCTAAGAGACCCAAGTATGATTTCTCAGTCCCCAGTATATCTATCGTCATTTCTTTGCAATATAAATTCTCACTTACAAGGAGACCGCCAAACATGATGCGCACAGATTTTGATGCATTTAAAGTATGTTGTAGGGGTCATACCCCTAGCTATTCAGGTCAAAGGTTTCCTTCAAATGGGCTTTAGTTTTCGAGAAATTTCGGGTTAAAGTTTAGTATGCATTTCAAATACCCATTAGTTCGCGATATTGAACAAGGTCTCCGTGGTGCAGGGCTATCGCTCTGGATTTGAAAGCCGGAGGTAAGGGCTCTGTCCTCGCCTGTGACTTTTACCCTTTTTTTTTAATAAATTTTATATATTTGTTGCGTTGTAAGTTTTATGCAGAATAATGAATTCTGCATCTTTGAACTTTTTGATATTTTCCTAATAAATTCTATTTACATTTTCGAATTTTTCGTGAAAATTTATAGTTTTTGCGCAATTTTTATTCTAATATTTCGGTTGACGAAAATCCAAACTAATTTATGTCTTGATATCTCGTCTTTTTAAAATGATTATTGTTTACATTTATGTATATTTACTTATTTATTTACCGCAATTATGAAATAATGCATTTTTTTTATTTGCATTTTCTATTTTAAAAAATTTAAATGATTAAGAAAAAAAATAACAAAATAATATATCCTTTCAATATTTGATTTGTTCTAAATATATTGAAATATGTTAACTGCTGAAATACAAAAATATTTATCATCACCGACATCGACATTTTTAGTTTATTAAATATGGAACTAATTATATGATACATATCGCAAAAATATTCTAAACAAATTCCGCATTAAAAGTCGCCTTTAAATATATTCTTTACGTAAATTGTTTTAACAATATTGGAAGAATGTATAAATTAGCATATTATATATTCTTTAAATACTTAAATTGTGATAAATATATTAAAAAATGCATTAAATTTGAAAAAGAAATTATTTCAAACTTGGTAAATGTCTGCAAAGGAAGCTAAACTAAATTGATAAAAGGAAAACTTTATTTATTCTGATATTACCGTAAAAGTCATTGCACCTTTTTTTTTTCGGATATTTTTTATATGTATTGTAATTAACAAACGATTTTTCTTTTCTAGTTGAATTTTTCTGTATGGCATCGACTTGTTAGAATGAAAAAAAAATTAAATGTAATATATTATTTTTTATTTGTGGAAATCAAAAATGATGTTGAGTTTGAACTTTATAGTTAAATGTATTTAAATAACATAAAAAAATGTATATAACTGGCTAAAACTTGGATATAACAGTTATTGCTTTAATATTTTATTACTCCTTTCAAAATATGTTGTTGGAATTACCTAATCATACATACGTTTAAAAGATTTGAAATAAAAATATTTTGTATAAATTATAAAAAAATAAATAAAATTCATTTAAAATTTCATAAAGTTAAAAAAAATATTATTTTAGAACGGTTATTAAAATATAAAGAGTAAATAATAATAAAAAATAAATAAACAAAATCTAGACATAAATTAGTTTGGAATTTCGTCAATAGAAATATTAATTTCAAAACTGCACAAAAAAAAAAAAAAAAAAAAAAAAAAAAAAATCACGAAAAATTTGAAAATGTAAATAGAATTTATTAGGAAAATATCAAAAAGTTCAAAGATGCAGATTTCATAATTCTGCATAAAACTTACAACGCGACAAATATATAAAATTTATTAAAAAAAGGTAAAAGTCACAGGCGAGTACAGAACCCTCATCTCCGGCTTTCAAATCCAGAGCGCTAGCCCTGCACCACGGATACCTTGTTCATGATCGCGAACTAATGGGTATTTGAAAAGCATGCTGAACTTTAACCCGAAATTTCTCGAAAACTAAAGCCCATTTGAAGGAAACCTTTGACCTGAATAGTTAGGGGTATGACCCCTACAACATACTTTAAAATCATCAAAATCTGTGCGATCATGTTTGGCGGTCTCCTTGTTAATGTTAAAATGTTTCTCTGTGATTGTTCTACAATATTATGTTACTTCTACTGTGAAAATCTGTTTTTTTACTTTTTTTTTTTTTTTATGTAATTTAAATATGTCAAAAGTCACTACTGTCCCATGTCCCGAACGCACAACTTGATCATTAAAACCATCAACAAACAATAATTATTAAAAATTTTTGAAAAACCAATGCATTTATTACAAATATGAATCTCATGGAGCATAATAATATAATTTTATCGTCAAACATATCGTCAAACTAATGTTTGTTGACGTCTCATTCGTCTAATCGGACTCATGAAGGCGAGTATTGTCAGGGCTACACTAGATACCGGGCTTGCTCATTCATTTCACATCTGGCGTCACAAATGGTGGCTGGTGTCTTAGTCGCGACGAAATACATACAGCGATTGGCACAAAACGATGGGCGCGTCACTTTGTACCAATCGCTGGCCGCGGCCAGCCATACTATTTATGACGTCATCAGAATGCATGAGCAATCCCGGTATCTAGTATTGCCTTGGTATTGTTAAGTTCTGGAATGTGGATTGCCATAGTTTGGACAAGAACTGTGCATACACACTGTGCGTCTAAAGGAACTCTTCGGCAGCTTTGCCGCCATTTATGAGAATTTTTTTTTCTTTTTTTTAAAGAAAATTTTCGATTATAAGAAGCATTTTCGTCTAAACTGCACACTCGTACGCCAATTGCTTAATATTTTAT
Organism: Maratus michaelseni; assembly: GCA_963931845.1. Classification (NCBI taxonomy): domain Eukaryota; kingdom Metazoa; phylum Arthropoda; class Arachnida; order Araneae; family Salticidae; genus Maratus; species Maratus michaelseni. Next base: position 173,238,753 of record OZ007599.1, on the reverse strand, counting down.
TGAATTTTAAAATGTAGCAAGGACTTTTGGGGCACCCTGTATAATTTAAACAGAAATTTTATCTTTAAAACCATAGTTAAATCTAAAATTGCAGCAACAGAAGTTACAAGCAGAAAACACACGTACCTGAGAACATGAAGTTACTGCTTTACATTCGAAATATGTTTATGAACAGTTTCAAAATAGCGTTAGATTTATTTTCTTAGAAAGTATTTTCTTAAATATAAATGAACAGTGCCCTCAGGTGGATGCTTTTAAAATATTTATTCCAATGAATCTAAATGCAATAGCAGAGGTTACAGTGGTTTTAATTAAAGTTAAATTAAACAAATTTATTAAGCGATTAACAGTGTACATATAAGATAAGAACTATATAGAATAAGATAATAAGAAATATATCTTTCTTATAATACATAGAAATATAGGCTATTTAAAGATGTACTTACAGTCATTGCGACAACCTGATTTCAAAAGTTAAATAGGAAACAAGAACGAAAAATCATGTGTCAAGCATAGGTTATTAAACACGTTCCAACACATTCAGAATAGCATAACAAAACTTCACAGTTTACTAAGAAAACAAAGTCAAAGTCAAACCGGGCGGGGAGGCCTACCTTTCGGCTTAAGCTCAACTAGCCCCACTCAGCTTACTAAGTAAACAAAGTAAGTGAGCGCGATAACTCACAAACGGTACTTCCAAATCAGCTTCCATTTGGCGAATATGTTATAGACCATTGCCGTAAGAACTGTATAAATGTTCGTAAAAATTGGCCGATGTATTATGTATTTAATCCAGCCGATCGCCTGTGTCAAACATTTATAACCCCCCCCCCTTTTTTTTTCTTTTCTTGACACGTACACCAATGTTCGCAAAGTCCAGTAAGTTACTCTAACATTTTTTCCCTAAGAAAGGACATACAAAATTTGATATTGGCCTTGCTATATAATGCAAAAAATAAAAGGCACTTTTCCATTGTACCAACACCATTCCAAAATGTACGCTAATGCGTCATTTATTTTAAACCCGGACTGTGCAACGGATTTTTATTCCAAACCGTGCAAAACATTGTGACTCGCTATTTATTGAACGTTATTTTGTTATTATTATTATTTGATCGCAACCATGCAAAATATTTTAATTTGCTATTTTTTGAATCAAAAATATTTTTTATTAGTACTTACACTTTTTGTTGAAGCTGATATAGATTTTACAATTTTGGCAGTTACCTGTTGATAAGGAAGCTCCAATAAAATTGTTTCCAGGATTACGGAATTATACATAAAGAAAGTTTTTGTTCAAAAACCATTAAATGAAATTATAAATGAGTTCAGAATTTTATTCGCAATGGATATGTAGATTACGATCTTGCCAAGAAAGCATAGGCATACAAAAGAAGACATCGCAATTGCCTTTACTTAAAGTTTTGAGATTTATATATATTTGTAATGCCAAGAGCTGACTTCGATTTCGAATGAGTTTTGTGAGCTTCAACTCCAAATGAACCATAACACGACAGTAGACTGGGACAGCTAATGAGTTAAATTTGTGCCAAATTTTTGTGTTCACGATCAAATGAAAAAAAATTAATGGTCCTTTGGCGCTAACTATTGCGATTGGCGGCAATGGTGTTAGTATTTTTCTTTTTACGATCATATGTTTAAAAAAAAAATTTTAAAGGGCGTTTCATAGAGCGGAAACTTATTTGGTTATATTATTTGTAAGAATGAACTGTTTCAATTCTCCATTTTGAAAAATGCAGGTAGAAGCTTACTTTTGGATTTTTAATATTGCTTATTTGTTATATTTCTATATTGCTTTTTACGTGGATATGTTTAAAATTAATATTATCTTCTATCTATTATTATCTTCTGACAAAACTTACTTTAGCTTATTTCATGTTTATATTCTCTTTTTTAACTCTTCTATGATCAAAGTATCGTAAAGTACATTGTATAATCCGCGGATCAAGCAACCATTTTATTTTATAAAATGTAATTTACTAGACACAGCTGTAAATATTTGACTTTCAATTATTAAAAAAAATTTCTGAGTCTAAACATGATTGTTTAATCCGCGGATTATACGCCGGAAATGACGGTACTTCTGTTGCGAAAATGTCGAAATGATTGAGTGATACCAGAATTACGAATAAATTATTTAAAAATAAGTAAAAGATTTCTTTCACGTAAACAATAAAAGCAAAATTTTATTCGAAAATGCTTGTGCGATTGTGGCATTCAGGTACAAAAAATAAGTGGTATAAATAATATCCCACCGCCCTTCAAAGGGTTCAAAAACGCGGCCGTGGCAGCCGACTACATGCACATATGTCACAAAATCTTGCTCCTCCCTGTATTTCATTCTGCCGGTGTCCACGATTATATTTAAACAATATTGTCGTGATTTAATAAAATCTGTATTTAAAAAAAAAAAAAAAAAAAAAAAAAATGTAAATTGTTTATACCGAATTACGTGATTCCGGTTTTCCGTCTAATTCACTGATCCTGGAACTTTCATTTAACAAGGATTAATACGTTCGCACAATTCTCTCTATTGCCAATTGCTTAAAGGGATCATAGTCCCCTTTTCCTTTCAAGTGCAACATCTATCCCTTTATAGGACATTAAAAATAGATTGAAAGGCGGTGTCACGTGCCTTTAACTTCAGAAACTTAGCAACGTGAAATACCCCACACGTGACTGCGAAACACGGGTATATCAGATAGGTATTACAGAATTAAATTGCCCTCGTTAAATTATAAAGGATGAAATCAGAAAAAGTGTTTTGTTGCTTCAAACAGGAATAGAAATTCTAGTATACCTTTTTATGAAACATTTTCTTCGCCTTATTTAACGACATGAATTTTGCGATTAAATAAATCAAGCAAATTATTAAAAAAAAAGTTTCTATGAATAATTTTCCTCGCTTTATTTAAATTTTGCGATTAAATAAATGAAACAAAATTCTAAAAACAGTGGAACATTTTATGAATAATTTTCTTCGTCTTATTTAACGAAAAAAAAATTCTGCGATTGAATAAGTGAAACAAATTATGGTACATTTTATGAATAATCTCCATCGTCTTATTTAACGACAGAAATTTTGCGATTAAATAAGTCAAGCAAATTATTAAAAAAAAAATGGAATTTTTTATGAGTTATTTCTTTGCCTTATTTAACGACAGAAACTTTTCGATTAAATAAGTGAAACAAATTACTAAAAACAGTGGTACATTTTAGGAATCATTTTCTTCGTCTTATTTAACGACAGACATTTTGCGATTAAATAAGGCAAGTAAACTATAAAAAAAGTGATACATTTTATGAATAATTATCTTCACCTTATTTAACGACAGAAACATTTCGATTAAATAAGTGAAACAAATTACTAAAAAATAGTGGTACCTTTTAGGAATAATTTTCTTCGTCTTATTTAACGACAGAAATTATGCGATAAAATAAGTGAAACAAATTATTAAAAAACAGTGGTACATTTTATGAATAATCTTCATCGTCTTATTTAACGACAGAAATTTTGCGATTAAATAAGTCAAGCAAACTATTAAAAAATGGTACTTTTATGGATAATATCCTTTCCTTATTTAACGACAGAAATTTTGCGATTAAATACGATTAAATAAGTCAAGCAAATTATTAAAAAAGTGGTACTTTTTATGAATAATTTTCTTCGCCTTATTGACGACAGAAATTTTGCGATTAAATAAGTCAAGCAAATTATTAAAAAAGTGGTACTTTTTATGAATAATTTTCTTCGCCTTATTGACGACAGAAATTTTGCGATTAAATAATTCAATCAAATTATTAAAAAAATGGTACTTTTATGAATAATTTTCTTTGCCTTATTTAACAACAGAAATTTTGCAATTAAATAAGTCAAGAAAATTATTTTTAAAAAGTGGTACTTTTAACTTTAAATATACACTGATGTAAAATATTTTTCTACTTATGCTTTGAAATTTGTAAATCGATATCTTAATTAGTTTTCTTAATATTAGCTGATTAGTATAAATTCTCAATTTCTTTCATTTCCGCTTGGAAATCCAGTTTCTTTTGCCATTTTGTGAAAAAAAAAATCGCATTTTAATTGAGGTATTTAATTAATATATCGGCTAATTACGGACCGATTTCGCCAAAAATCTAAACTCCGGATATTCGGATTTTTCCACGTCGATCAATACTTTCAGCGACACTCAACTCTTACGCTGTGCGGAGCCTTTCTCTGCAAAATGTGAGAAAACGCTAAAAATCGCATAAAAAATTAAATTAAAAACAATCTAATTGTAACAATCCAAAATCAGGCTACGAGATGCATAACAGTATACACCTTCCTACCAAATGTTGTAGCTCTGTATGAAGCGTTCTCTTCAAAATACAGTCACACACACATACAGAATAAATGAGTTTATTGATTATGAGTTTAGTAATTATTTCAATGAGTTTAGTGATAAATTATAAATGAAAATATTTAATACTTTGGTTTATAATGTACATTTAGCACACTTAAAAATAAATTATTCATATTTACTATGAAATAAATAATAATTCATATGTTAGAACAACAATTTTTACTTACCCATCATACGTAGTATAGGGTAAGTCTTGTAATCGTTTTGAAAATCGAAAAATTTTTTTGACGGATTTACACGTTTCAGACATTGGAGATTCCAAAAAACATATTTTTAGAAAAAAAATTTTGCCGTCCGTCTGTGTGTCTGTGTGTCTGTAAACGCTCTATCTCCCGAAAAAATTGAGATAGACACTTGCAATTTGGTATGTACTTAGTATGTAATAATGGGAAGAAGCCTATTTCATTTCAATAACCTCGATTAACCGGATCTATTTTTTTCGGACTCTCGAAATATTCGTTCTGATAAAAGGTATATAAAAATTTTCGAAATTGTTTATTTTAAGAAATGAATATAAAAGACAATAAAAAAACATAAATTTTGCATAAAGCATGAAGTCGATCGGATAATTAGTTGCTGAGATATTTGTAATCCTATTTTCCACACTCTTCGATTTTTCATGACCCTGTATATCATCCAAATTTCACTTCAAAGATATATTTTAATTGGAAATTTGACGCTTAATCAGATGCAATAAACCGCTAGTTAATAGGATTATTATTTTTGGAGTTATAAGGAAAAACCTCTTTCAAGCAATTCAGTAATCGAGCCTATAAAGTTATGACGTCATCAAGCCACGATTTTATTTGAATTGCTATGCAGTTTATAAGTAGTTTACACATTTTTGTTTTAATATTTTACATTATGCATATCCATGATGGGTAAGTATTACGGTGGCCCCCAACGACTAGTTTTGCAAGATTTCCTTACCTTTTTGCTTTCCTACCAAATGTTGTAGCTCTGTATGAAGCGTTCTCTTCAAAATACAGTCACACACACATACAGAATAAATGAGTTTATTGATTATGAGTTTAGTAATTATTTCAATTAGTTTAGTGATAAATTATAAATGAAAATATTTAATACTTTGGTTTATAATGTATATTTAGCACACTTAAAAATAAATTATTCATATTTACTATGAAATAAATGATAATTTATATGTTAGAAGAACAATTTTTTTGCAAGCTTAGTATAATACATTTGAATGAAAAGAAATACTTATGACAAAATAAAGTTAAAATCCCAGTTTGATAATAGTATGTTTATATTAAATTGTTTTGGGATTGCAAGAGAATTTTCCATATTTGTATGGTTTATAAAAAATGGTTAATAATTTCACAATCATTTGCTGGCTTGATACAATGTATTATGTAAGTATTTGAAAAAAAAAATACTGTGTCCATATTTATTGTATATTTATATTCGATAGCTTAGGGATAGCAGGAGAAATTTTGAATATATCTAAAGCTTTATAAGAAATAGTGAATAATTATGTACACTGTTAAAAATTTGCTGCAAACTGTCCAGTCATTTGACCGTTTTTGTAGAAAACGGTTAAATAACCGTAATTTAACTATATTCTGACCGTATTATTACTCATATTATGGTCAGAATAAAGTTAATTATGGTTTTGTAACCGTTTTCTACAAAAACGGTCAAATGACTGGAGAGTTTGCTGCACATTTTAACAGTGTATTTAATTTAAGAAGCAGCAACAAGAAAGGCTTTAAAAGCAGCAATAAAGACTGGAGTTGGTAATTTGAAATTCCTCTCTACTGTTAAAATTTGCAGCAAACTGTCCAGTCATTCGATCATTTTTGAGTTTATAGAAAATTATTATGTAACCATAATTTACATTTATTTTAATCATAATAATATGATCAAGAATATCGTCAGATACGCTTCGTAATACGGTCAAGTAACCGTTATCTTTAAAAACGGTCTAATATGACTGTGGATATAGTTTGCTGCAGATTTTTGAAAGTGTAATAATGCAATAATTTATACCACTTCTGGGCTCTTAAACATTCATTAGATTCTTTAAAATAGCACGGAATTTAAAAAGTTATTCACTTGAAAAATAATAAAAATTACATAAATTTTAAAATTATTCATTTATTTTTTACAATTATTCCGAAATTAATATCGTTCATTTTATATTGCCCGGAGAAGACTACATTTTAATCAGCAAACTGTCTTTTCGAATAAATGAAAATGTAAAAATATGTAGGCTTATTTATTAACAGGTGTTGCAAAACTTTTGAACTCCCTGTTTAGATAATTTAAGCGCTTTTATTTAAAGCTAATGTTTTTAGAAAATCATTTGCAGAAATATTGGAAGAAAAGAAACAGAATGTAAATTCACTATTAATAAATGAATCGCACTATAAAATATCATGTGAATAGCATGGTCATATCTGCCAAACCTTCCGATTTTTTAGTACTATTATTCGTCTTATTTATCTTCGACTTATTTAATCGCAAATTTCTGTCATTCAACAAAGAACAAACAATCAACAATGAACGATGAAATCTATACACACAATATTCTATAGTAAGCCTCTTGTAATCCCCGTTAGTGATATATATCAATTTCAATATATTTGAAATAGTGAAACATTATTAAAATAAACTGCAAACGAATTTTCTCATAGACCGTAAGGTAACGGCATTCTTTTGAGTATCCCTGTAAGGGAACTATAAGTGCTATGCACTGCACACCACATTCTATAATTAGTCTCTTGTAGTGCACCTCAGTGATATACATAAATTTCAATATGTTTGAAATTGTGTAGCATCATTGAAATAAACTGCAAATGATTTTTCCCCGTAGACCGCAATGTAACGGAATTCTTTTGAGTGCCCCTGTAAAAAAAAAACTATAAGTGCTGCACACTTCATTTTCAATACTGAACATGCCACAGTAAGCCTTAATAACATATATCAATTACATGACGATCCGAGTATATTTACGTGAGTTAGAGCACGGGCAGACAGACGACAGACCGACAGACAAACAGAATTCATAAACACTTTTCAACTATGTTGGAAAGTGTTAATAAAAAAAATCCCTGACGGCTTGGCCTACAGGCACAGGTAGATTTCGAAGACGCAGACTGTGGGGCGCCTGTTTGCTGGGAATTGCGGAAGAAATGCACTTTTTGCCATGATGCGACAGTTGGAACTGTCCACTTCGAAACCTAACTTGTTTGCAGGCGGAGCCGGCAGGGATTTTTTTTTTGTTTTTAATTTTTTTTTTGCTATAAGGGTTGGTCCTATAAAAAACTTGTCAATATAAAAGTTTTAGACAATATTAGGAGGATTTATAATAAATTTAAGCGGATTTGATATCTTGTGAATTGACGAAGTTATGAATTTTTTCTTCTAAACCCCCCTCCCCCCCCCCCTTGGGGCCATTTTTAATGATATCAAAAATCTGTCATGCATAAAGTTTCGGCCCTTTTCCTAGAAGTAATAGTAACTTTAAACGGATTCGATACGTTTCATAATTAAGAAATTATGGGGGGTTTTCTGTTTTCACAAAAAGCCCCCCCTCCCATTTCGCCCCCCCCTGGTTCGATTTTGCCCATTAACGAACTTGACCGAGATTTTATGCCCCTTGATTTTATGTATCAGTTTGGAAGAGATTTGTGCAGAATTATTGGAGTTATCGTGTCCATAAAAAAGTGACATAGATAGATAAAGTTTTGAAAACTGGGGTGGTTTTGGGTTCTGGGAGTCATGATCGGCGTAGATCTGCAAAATTTTTTCAAAAATTCCAACTTAGGTGAGAATGTAATTGGTAGTATTTCTTACGAAATCTACCTAAAATGCTGATATGCAATCTAAATACATGTACACACAAGCACGCACACATTACACAAAAGAATTGCAAATTGATTTTGTAACTTTATCTTCACTACAGTCAATTTTACAAGCTTTATTTACTTAAACCACTTTTTATCTATACTCTTGAAACACCAACTACTTTTAAAGTACCACTCATTTACTCAACAAAATATTACACAGAAAAAATCCTGGCAATTCAAGGTATTGCCCCAAGATCTCATCTCAGATAAATAACATTTTTGGCACTTACATCTAAGCAAGCAAATCAAATGGCTATATAATAAAAGACTATAACATAACGAGATATTTATTGGTAAACACCAGCAATATTGTTTGAGGAAGCAAAGGTTGAGGAAATAGACCAGAAATCAAATAAAAGAGGAATGCAGGAAATAAAGAAAACGCAGAGATATTTTACTCCATATGTTTTTATTTCTTTCGTAAAGGTAAAAGAATAGAGCGTAAGATTAATAGAACTTTTATGCTGCTATTGATGATAACTATAACGTACAAAAGCTTTCTTAATAACACATGTTTAAGGGATCGGTACCTTTTAATCGGGTACCCTTTTTTTTATTATTAATTATTACTGGGGATCCTTCTCGAGTTACAAGAACATAGATGAAAAAATATATTTTTTTTAATTGAAAACTCTAATAGATTTTTAGGTAGATTTCGTAAGAAATACTACCTATTACATTCTCCCCTAAGTTGGAATTTGTGAAAAATTTTTGCAGATATACGCCGATTATGACTCTCAGAACCCAAAACCACCCCCAGTTCAAAACTTTATCTATCTATCTATCTATCTATCTATCTATCTATGTCACTTTTTTATGGACACGATAACTGCAATAATTCTGCACAAATCTCTTCAAACTGATAAATAAAATCAAAGGGCATAAAATCTCGGTCAAGTCCGTTAATGGGCAAAATCGAACCAAGGGGGGGGGGGGGGGGCAAATGGGTTTTTTTGTGAAAACAGAACCCCCCCCCCCCATAATTTCTTAATTATGATGCGTATCAAATCCGTTTAAAGTTATTGTTACTTATAGGAAAAGGGCCGAAAATGTATATATGACAGATTTTTGATATCATTAAAAATGGCCCGAAGGGGGGGGGGGGAAGGGGGGTTTTAGAAGAAAAAAATTCATAACTTCGTCAATTCCCAAGATATCAAATCCACTTAAATTTATTGTAAATCTCCTTAAAATTATCTACAACTTTTATATTGACAAGTTTTTTATAGGACCAACTCTTAAAGCAAAAAAAAAAAAAAAAAAAAAAAAAAAAAAAAAAAAAAAAACTCTGCTGGCTCCGCCTGCAAGCAGACGTATGAAAATAGAAAAAAACCCATAACTTCTTAATTTTTATACATATCGAATCCGTTTAAAGTTATTATTACTTCTAGGAAAAGGGCCAAAAATTTATGTATGACAGGTTTCTGATTTCATTAAAAATTCCCCCAAGGAGGAGAGGGGGGGATAGAGGTTTTAGAAGAAAAAAAATGCATAACTTCGTCAATTCCCAAGATATCAAATCCGCTTAAATGTATTATAAATCTTCTTAATATTATCTACAACTTTTATACTGACAAGTTTTTTATAGGATCAACTCTTACGGTAAATAAAATTAAAAACAAAAAAAAATCCCTGCTGGCTCCGCCTACAGGCAGAGGTATATTTTGAAGTGGGTGGTCCCAACTGCCACATCATGGCATAGGTCTTTCTTCTGCAATTCCCAATAAACTGGTACGCCATGGTCTGCGTCTTCGAAATCTACCTGTGCCTGTCGGCCGAGCCGTCAGGGAATTTTTTTAAAATTAATATATTTGTTTAGATTGCCCGCTAACACCAAAATGCATTTTATGTGCAAAATATCAATAATATAGCCAAATAAAGTTTTGAAAGTTATTAAAAGCGATACTTTCATAATAACCGCATGCCAGACGTCAATAGCCAAAGAAATCATCAAAATTTCGCTACTTACAGCAACTTTTTTGATGATGATAATTTCAGCGGCTTAAGCGAGTACTTCGATTACATGATGTCTGTTCAATTTATGTTTTATTTATTTATTAATGAAGTTTTAATTCCGTTATGTGAATATTAGCCGGAAACAACTAAACTATTTATATAGTTTAAAGTGCAAAATAATTAATCTTTCGAAACCGGACTGCTCGCGCAACCATTAAGAGATTTTTTTAAAAGTTCATGGTCTAAAATTATATTAAAAACCATAAAAAAATCAGTAAATTGAAATGCAGTTTTCCAACAAATTGCATTTGAAAGAATTTATTTTTCTTATTCGACGGTGTAAAAATTGAAATTTTGCGATATTCAGAAGTAAAAAAAAAATTGCAATAAAAACAAAATTTATTGGTCAGGTGTTACCACCGTTAATATGACATCACCGTTACTCAGGGACATGTTTTTGCTTTATAATATAGATTATTCGCGTTTCATAATTTAGTTGATTTGTAACATTTTAAAGAAAACCTAATTCGAAATTTAGTTATAAAACAAAAAGTTATTCTTTGATTACTACGCGTTCAAAATTTATTCATTACTATGCGTTCAAAATTTATGCTTCAAGTGTTGTTGCAGGACGTTTACTTCAAGGTGTATTTAAAATAGTTTTAGTGCTAATAGTAATAGTCTTGTACCTTTTAACCAGGGATGATATTGTTCCGCTTTTTTGCATACCAGTATAATCTTGCAGAAAATGTTTTTTTATGTAATCGGAACATTCTGCGATTTAAGAGAACAATGTTTTCTCTAAGATTATACTGGTATGAGAAAAAGCGGAGAAATCTCATCCCTGCTTTTAACCCCCCCTTAACAGTTTTTTTTTTTTTTTTTTTTTTTTTTTTTTTTTTTTTTTTTTACATAATAAACTAAAAATATGGACGAAACACCATTTTTTCCGTACTAAAATACTTGCTCTACATAATCGAAAAATGTCTGCTAATTAATAAAGCGAAATTTACAGTAAAAAATTAGTGGTATCAAAAAGCTTTTAGTAACATAGCAAACAAACTCTTCTTGCCCGAGCGAAGTTCGGGCAAAACTGCTAAGTGGAAGGGTTGCCAGGTTGGTCTTTTTTAAATTAAAAAATTTCGAATTCTTATCGGAAATTCTGAAAGAAGAATTTTTACTTTAAGTAATCACGATATGTCTGGCATTAAATAAAGAAAAGAATATTGTAGAAAATTTCTGGTGTGAATGCAAAATTTCAAAATAAAAAAAGGCCAATCTGGCAACCCTGCTAAGTGGTTAAATGTAAAAAGTAACCGAAACCTTTAAAGCTTGTTATTTTAAAACTATTAGGGCCACGTTTACTAAATATTTAAGGCTGCTTCCTCTCAAAGCCAAGCTGGGGTTACTTTCTGACACATTCGTGAATTTAGTTTTATTCTTAAATAAACGAAATCAGCAGGTATTCGTATTCAGAAATTAAAAAATCGAAAGTTGCTTTTCCTTTTTTGAAAAAGACAAGTAGCCTTTAGGGAAATGTTATCAAATTTTGAGCCGATTTTCTATAGTAGGATAGCGTTTTCTATAGTAAGCTGATTTTCTATAGTCGGACAACCGGGAAAAGATCTCCATGAGACAACAGTCGATTAACAACCCAATGGGTAATACATTTATCAAAATATTAAAAGCACTATTCTATTAAAAATCACTCCAATAGTCGTTCTTTCCAACTTGTTTTTATTTATAAAAAAAAAAAAAAGACTCAGTGAATGTGGCAGAAAGTGCCTCGTTTTTATTTTATTTTTTTATTTTTTGGCAGGGGAAAATGTTTTTTCTTTTTTAGAACCTTCTTAACATATACATGATGCATGTCGTTTCAAGTTGCACGAAATCTTTGAATTTGAACGCCAGTATTTTACTACAGAAAATTTCGCCTTATCCGATCTCAGATTTTCAGCGATTGGATAAGTCAAAAGTTACAGTATGAAAAAATTGATGTCGAACAAGTAAAAGAAGTGAAAAGTTCCTTGCCGCGAAGGGGTTAAAGGAATATTTATATAAGTCTACACTTTAAAAATTTTCTGTTAAAAATTAAATATATTTAATTTTTATTAATTTTAAGTTCTAAGAAGATACATATTTTATGCACTGCGTGTAGGATAACGCTTACATAACTCAGTGGTAAAGGCTAATATTTTCTAATTACATTTTTTTATATTAAATATTTTACGTGCTACGCGCAAGATAAGCTTACATAACTCAGTAGTATTGTCTAATATATATATATTTTAATACTTACACAAACAGTGTCTAATTAAATTGTGCTACTATCTAAACAAAATTTGCGTTATTTCAATAATAAAATGAAAATATTTAATAGAAGTAGGAAATTTGGAACTATATTAAAAACTCAAATAGTTCAAGAAATATTAACTGAAAGATCACAAATAATAGACTATGTACAAGTATTTACTATATGGGATGTTAAAAATTTCGCGAAAATCTGACTAGCCATCTTCGAGAAATCGTGCACGCAAGCTACAAGATAGCCGTTTTGAATAAAATAACTGTCAAAAAGAGCATTTCTTTATGCCGTATAAGGCGATAGCTGAAATTTTCCTTTAATGCTCATTAACAATTTCCTTGAACGCTTATGAAAATCATACAGGGTGCGCCACTATATTTCAAAATAATAATAATAATAATAAATAATAATAATAATAAATAATAATAATAATAAATAATAATAATAATAAATAATAATAATAATAAATAATAATAATAATAAAATAAATATAATAAATAATAATAAATAATAATAATAATAATAATAATAATAATAAAATAAAAATAATAAATAACTAAATAATAATAATAAAATAGCATATATAAATAAAATAAATAAATAAGATATTGATACTTAGATAAGAATCTTTTACTTGGAGATATTTGTTAAGCAATTATGCCACAAGAAGAATGAATAATAGTAAGTTATATTTATTGCATGAATGCTAAGCAAAATATGAACGGGGATTGGTATGACTCTTAATATAGGATATTCGAAGAATAAATAATAATATAGTGGAAACCACACATAATGAAGCGGAATGAGGCGTGAAATTTATTCGTTACGCGAAATTCGTTATAATCGATTTCCTTATAACATGTTGTGATTTGCAGTGAATTTTAAACTGTTCGATTTATCCGATACTTCGATGTAATCACGGGATCGTATTATCCGGGTATACTATAATTTATATTTATTCTATGTATACCATGAAAAATGGGAACGAGGGATGGTCGTAATATAGAATATAAGTATTAAATAATAATAATTTATACTAGGGTTCGTACGGGTCGCAGTCAACGAAGGAGACTGGATGCCGATCACGGCTGCTTTTAAGCCTACCTTGATCACATGACAATACGCTAATTAATGGAAACTAGTCTATCTTCATTATGTGACAGCCAAAAGGAGTGGAAGTCGGTTTGTCTTTTTCATTTGCTGCGATATGGGTGCTAACTTTTGAATACCACCATTTCCGAAAAGTAATATTTGCATTATTTAATCGCAGAAGATTGCAATTAAATAAAGTGAAAATTACTTTTTGGGAATAGTGGTGTTCATAAGTAACCACCCGTACGAACACTGTATACCAGTGGTAGTACTCACTACGCGGGCCACAGAGTTACCACTTTTTAAAAATAGAAATATTTGCCTTATTCAATCACAGAATTTCTGTTATTAACTATTATTTTTTTGCGAATAGCGGTGTGATAATACTTTTTGCAAAAAGCAGGGATTTCCACTGCTGTATATGAAAACGACATGAAAAATATAAATGAATGCTAGTCGTAATTTTTTCAAGCTTATTTATCGATTAAAATTAACTTTTGATAAAGACATACAACTCACCATAAAAGTGTTGCTGGAGTAGAATGAGGCCTTAGTAAGTTTTGGCTCTGCTTGGGACCTGTGAAGCCAGGCAAAAGAAAAAATGAGGAAAGGGAAATGTGAAATGTGAAAACCTAAAGAAGAAAATGAATATCACGAACCACTCAGTAGATCCCTCGTTGGCTCAGACCACGAATCTGAAAAAAAAAAAAAAGTTACATGAGAATATATATATTTATATGATTTTATCTCAGCATTGTTACAAAAGTCAGATAAATCAAATTCCGAAGTTTTTCAGAAAACGCAAAGCAAGTTTTGAAACCATTATCAATAATAGAATAGAATATAAAGAATAAAATGTTTGAATAAAATGAAAAAAGAAGTTAGATATTTTTTCTGTTTAAAATCCAAAGTATATTTTTTAATTCTACAGAAACCAAGAGTCATTTAGTTATCTAGTGTTTTGTAGTATATTGGTGTATTTTTTTTCTTTTTTTTCTTTTTTTTTCTTTTTTTTTTTTAAGAAGAGGTAACTCAAATCAAATAAAAAATGTGAATTGTTTCAGAAAAGCAAAACACATTTTGAAAATTTAATCTAAAATGATATAATATAATATAATATTTAGGTAAGAAGAAAAGAAAATATTTTAAAATATCTCTTTGTTTTTATGTTTAAGATCTAATGTATATTCTTAAATTTTATAGAAAGCTGGAGACAACTAATTATTTGTTGGTTTGTATGTCGGATTTTGTTACAAAGTTTGAAAACCGAAATTTTCATAAACAACAAACCACATTTATAAACTATAAATACAAAACATTTTTCGAAATTATAATCTATGATATAATAGAATATAATGTTTAAAAAAAATGAAAAATAAATAAGTTAGATATTTTTCTGTTTAACATCCAAAGCATATTTTTAAATTCTACAGAAACCAAGAGTTATTTAGTTATCTGGTGTTTTGTAGAATATTGGTGGATTATTATTATTATTATTATTATTATTATTATTATTATTATTACAAAAGGTAACTCAAATCAAATCAAAATGTGATTTGTTTCACAAAAAGCAAAACACATTTTGAAAATTTAATCTATAATCTATAACTATAATAAAAGAGGAAGTTTGTGTGTTTGTGTGTTTGCGCGCTGTGTTCTAAAAAAAAAACGCTGCACGCAGAGCTACAAAATTTGGCAGGAAGGTACCTCTAAGCATGTAGTTTTGCACCTCAAAGCCCGATTTTGGGAATTTTTGAATAGATTTTTTTTAATTTAAATTTTGATGTGATTTTTATCGTTTTTTTTCACGTTTCGCTGCAATTTTTCCGCATTAGCAACAGGAATCCAGTTCCAATCTTTTAGCCCAATATAGTAAATATTATCCTCTTTTCAATAACATTTATTCGGAATTCGTACAGTGATTTTTGAATTTTTGGAGATTTTTTTTCCTTCTACAGTCAGAAATTTTGCCCAGAATGCTTGATTGGTTCGGTGGAAGCTTCCATTTCGACCTCAGTTACGCTCAGAATTGTCATTTTTTCTTTCTTGTTAGTTTAGAGAAAGTTGATAATTCTTTACAGATAAAAAATCATATCGCCGTTCGTTCTTGTTCTCTAGTTTGAGCTGAGTCCAGAGCTGATTCAAGGCTTGTCGTTAAAACTTTGGTGAAAATTTTATAAATCACTGACAGTAAGCTGATTGGATGGTAGTTTTTAAAGTTTTCCTACTCCCCTTTCTTGTAAAATAGCACCATCATAACATTATTCCAATCTTCTGGCACATCTGATTTCTCGAGACATTTGGAGAACCGTAAGGCTAGCATTTTTGCGAATTTTTCTCCGGCTTCTTTGATAAGGTCAATTGCAATTCCACCTTCTCCAGGGCATTTACATTTTTTTTCATACATCTAATGGCTTGTACAACTTCATCTGTCATCACTGGGATTATCTCTTCAGTTTCTGTTATGTTTTCTCGTGGATCACGTAGGTTGATTTCCCTTTGATCTTCACATTTATGTAGATCGTTATAGAATATTTCGACAATGTGTACTATTTCGTTATTGATTTTGGCGATTTTTCCATCTGCTCTCTTCAGTGCAAAAACATATTTTCTTCCAACACACACTTTGCGCTTAGCTAATTTTAAACTTTCGTTATCTTCTAGAACTTTTTTGACAAGAACATAGTTAAATTTTCTGATATCTTCTGTAAAACATTTTCTTATCGTTTTACATAATTCTGCATATTCAACTCTTGATTTAGGACAGTTTTTCTTCATTTTAAATTCTCTGCGTTTCTTCATCAATCTTCTTGTTTCTTCTGTTATTTTCTTTGTCTGCTTTACTTGTGCTTCACCGGCTATCGTTCTTGTAATTTCTTGTAGTTTCTTGTTCACTATACTGTAACATCTTGCTCTTCTTCTGAAATTGATTCAAGTGCTTGCAAATGATTTTTAAGTTCCAAATTAAATTCTTCTTTATGTTTCTGAAGATTTATAATATCGACTAATTTCTATGAGTGCTGCAAAAGTTTCAATCTTTCCACTTTAGTATTTAAAAGCAGTTTACATCTAACCAACTTGTGATCGCTTCCTTTATTGAAGTTATTCAGAACGCTGCAATTTTGAATAAGATGCTTTTTGTTTGTAAAGATGTAGTCAATTTCACTCGTTGAGCCAATTGAACTACGCCCGCCATGTCCATTTTCTTTGTGGCATTTTCTTGAAAAATGAATTCATGATGTACATCTGTTCACATTCTGCAAACTCAATTAATCTGTTTCCTCTGTTATTACGCATCCCATATCCATGATTTCCTACTGAGAACTCTGCTTATCCCCCCCCCCCCCAATTCTAGCATTCCAAGTAGCATTTTCCCTTTTGATGCATTGAAGTTACTTCTTCACAGAAATCCTCAATTTCTTCATCAGTATAGCTAATTGTTGGTGCATAAACTTGGGTAATTTGCATCTTGTATATTTTTGACACTTGTATAACTAACTTTTCAACTCTATCTGATGCACTATCATATTTTACGATGTGATTTTTCCACCTTTTATGAATCAGAAATCCTACGACATTTGTTTTTCCATCTTCTGTACCTCTGTAGTACAATACATGTCCACTGGTATGATCAGTCTTCTCTTCCACCTATTCTTCTTACTTCGCATAATCCTAGTATGTCCCAGTTGATTCTTTCTAATTCTTCTTCAAGTTCCTGTAAACGATTTTCCGAAGATAGGGATCGTCCATTACACATAGCAATGGTCATCAACTTATAGTAGCCAAGCGCAGCCCGGTGATTCTTAACACCCTCTGTCTTCATGTCTTTCTAATTGCCGCCGTAGCCAAGAGCATGCAGACTACTATATATATATATATATATATATATATATATATATATATATATATATATATATATATATATATATATATATATATATATATATATATATATATATACGAAGGCCAGTACTTAAGTTTTTAGAATTTGGCAACGAAAAAACAGCTGCTTTTAGCGCAGACAATTTTTATCAAAATTCGAACAGTTACGTGAATGTTTGTGTTTTCAGAACATCAAAAGCTGTGAAATTCTATTTACTGTGATTTTTCGAAAATCAGAAGTACTAAATAATATTGCAGTGATATCGAAGGGGCTTCACAGCCATGATTTTTTATGACTTTCGACAAGGTTTGACACAGAAACAGAGTAGCGATAGAATGAAATCGACGTTTGGTAACGCAGCACCATCTAAGGTAACGATTTACAACTGGTTTAAAGAATTCTCCCGCGGTTGTAAGAATCTCAGTGACGAAGTTTGGGAGGGTTGACCAAAAAGTGCTGTGGCTCCCGAAAACATTGATGCTGTGATAAATCTGTCAGAAAATTGATCAGTGATGCTGTGGGAAAAGGACGCTCATGTGAAATGGTGCCAGGAAAATCGAAAAAAATTCAACTCCGGTGCCTCAAAACATGTGTACTACATCGTAACGTTTGAAGAAACATGGATTTATTCCTATGAACCTGGAATAAAACAACAATCGACTGTTTGGGTGTTTCCAGATGACCCTAGAGACCGACAAAATTTGTTCGTGTAAGGAGTGCTTCCAAAAAAATATTGCTACGTTTTTCAGTAAATATTGCTGTATTACAACGGTTCTTTTGGACGATCGTAAAATAGTCAATGTTCCTTGGTATACCATAATTTTTTTGCCGAAAGTAGTTGCAGAACTAAGAAAAAAAATCTAAACGTCGCATCATTCTGCATCCAGGACAACGCCAGCTCACACACACTGCTTCGCTAACTATGGATTATTTGAAGCGTGAAAAAATCAAATTGATGACTCATTGCCCGTATTCACCGGACTTAGAACCTAATGATTACCGTTTAGTTCCGTTCATAAAAAATAAAATACGTGGTCAACATTTTAACAACTCGGAAGAAGTTGTTGAAGCTTACAAATGCCATGTTTCTGCTATGCCCCTTTCAGAGTGGTAAAAATGTTTTGATGATTGGTTTATTCGAATGCAAAAATGTATAGATGCAGCAGGAAAGTATTTTGAGGAGCAACAAAGCATATATTCTTGGTAAGAAATTTTTTCTTGTATTATTTTCTAAAAACTTAAGTACTACGTTTGTATACACACACACACACACACACGCACACACACATATATATATATATATATATATAATGAGATAAAGTGAGAGAGAGAGACGGGGGGGGGGAGATAGATAGATATAAACGAAATTACTACTTTAGTTCAATTTCTAAAGAAATGAAGCTAATAAATAAACTTTTTCTTTTTCTGTCTAAACTCTAATATATCGATGGCGGCTAAAATGCCAAAGCACTGTGATATAAATGCATTTCTCAGTCCATATCGCCAGCACGTGATGTGCAAAATGAGCCACTTTGAAATCGCGTTTTGTCACGACGTACCAATGACTCAGCACATTGACTTGACAGTGGAGTCACTAAGAGACTGTCACCCAAGAACCTACCGATCACCCAAGAAAGTACCGATTCGAAAACCGTTATTTCTAAGGGAACGAAAACCGGAACCAAATAGAAAAAATTATTTTAACTGAACTGGAATGATAACCGAAAAGTTAGGCTCAGGCCCAGGCCCGGCCCGGCCCGGCCCGTTTATATTTTCGCAGTTAACGACCCGGCCAGACTCAATTTCTACAAAAAAATCCGATTTTTCTTAACATACAGTTAGAATATTTTAAAGAATACATCATACATATTGATGCGAAATTTTACAGTATATTTCAGACTATATCTACGCTAGCCGCATAGAATACAGAATAGCAGCATTAATGATGACTTAGACTCTTATAATATTACATTCATATAAAGACTATTAGGATATGAGAAAACACTATTTTATGTGGTGCAAGGAAAAAAAGTAATATTTTTCGTTCATGCCTGTGCAAATATTTTATCAACAATTATATTCGGTTAGCATAAAATTCAGTTACCGCATTTAAAAATTGTGTTTATATATTTTTGGCTTATTTATTCACTTTTGTTGTGTCTGAAATAACTCAGTAATTTTATTCCATTGAATGTCATTTCTCTATTTTGAAGTTGTTTGCCTGTGGGATTTGAATTAACTCTGCCTATAAATTTAACAGTTTAAAAATATTAGCAAAACAAATGAAGCCGTTGAAGTTATAGCGATGTAAGTGTCATTTTCTTAAATGATAAAAATGAAAGAAACGCTATAATGAATTTCAAAGCAGAAAATCTGCTATCTGACGGCAATTTTGCGAAACTGTCTTTTATACCATCCTTATTTATAATTTGATATTTTTAGCTGCTCTCCATGCACCTAATAAAAAAAAGAATAACTATGTACATTTATTTATTTTACACCTTATTTGTTTTGGCGCATTTGGCTCAATATAGCAATAAAACAATTCTTTTTATTTGTTTCACACATTTCAATACGAATGAAATCAAGTTGTTTTGAATAAATCTAATACAGATTTTGTATGAAAAATTGAATTGCATTTTTTTCTAATCAATTAACTATTTCTTAAAGTGTGCAAATTTTTTATAATTTTATGGTGTAGAATAGACTTTAGAGATAGTTTTCCTTCGAGTTTATAATTTTCCAAAAAATTATAACAAAGTAATGACAGTAAAATTTAGATTTTACATTGCAATAACATTTGCCTCCAATAGGGAAATTAATATATTTCTCTCAAAATTATAGTAATACTATTACATTAAATAATAATAATAATAATAATAATAATAATAATAATTATCATTATTATAAAAAAAGTCAAATACTTTAAAAATGTTTTCGTGTTCTCCTAAATTAAGTAGAATGCAATAAATTCACATGGCTTCAAACGTAAGTCATATAGTAATATGTTACAACAATTCTATTTAAACGTATTTCAGAAGCTTGTATTTTCATATATTTAACAAATCTCTTATGTACCTATAAATTATATATCCATATATTCAGTACTTTAGAATGCAATAAACTGACAAGCCTTCAAACGTAAGTTGCGTTAATGTAATATGTTGCACTTATTCTTTTTATACATGATTGAAACATTTGTATTTTTGCATATGTAATAAATCTGTCATGTACTTACAAATTATATTTGCATACATTCAGTATTTTTCATTATTTAGCTTGAATGTTATTTTTATTAGCTTGAATATTATTCTTTCTTTTAGAAGAAATTTTACATTATTTATTTATATTATTATTTATATATTATTTATTATTCATTTTTTGAGGAAGTTTTAATTTCGTTATGGAATATTAGCCGGAAACAAATGCTGAACTATTTATATTGTTTTAAGTGCAACCGGGTTAATCTTTCGTAATCGGGCTGCACGCGATAGAGATAGATTTTTAAAAATAATTCTTGAAATTAAAAACCGTAAAAAATAAGTAAATTGAGGTACATATGCAAATTGTATTTGAAAGAACATTTTTTTTTCTGTTCGAAGGTGTAAAAATTGTAGTTGTGCGATGATTAAAAGTTTAAAAAAATTATTGGTCAGGTTTTTAAAATAGTGGAGTAATTTAAAATCGTTATAACTTGAAATATTATTTGTCCAATTTCATTTTTTTTCATTTAATTAAGCAGAAATATATAAGCTTTAATTATGATTCAGCCTTTTTTTAAATATTCATTTTGAAAATAATTAAAAATATTTAAAATAAAATTTTTTAAATGAAATGATGTAACTTTTTTTCAAAAAATCATATTTTCAAAAATAAATATTTTCTTCGAATTTTCTGAATCAAAATTAAAGTAAAGTAATTGAAAAAGATATGTTCAAAGTTTGAACCATTTATATTTAACGTTTCTTGACTTATAACAATTTAAAGACGAGAATTGGTGAAAAAAAGACAAATTTATTGGTCAGGTATTGCCATCATCAATGTGATATCAGCGTTATTCACGGGCATGTTTTGCTTTATATATAGATTTAAATTACTAAATATAAAAAAAATATATAAATTAAAAAATAATGTCTCTTTTATCTTGAAGACTAATTAGAATCTTAGTATTTTAGCTTTATCATGTGATGATAGACTACCTTAGATATTATAGGATAGATGACCTTATATATAACGCCTTCAACCATATAATAAAACAACTTTTGAGAAAAATGTGACACTATTTTCTTCCACTCGTGTCTTCATATACCGTATGTTACGGCGTATAACGCGCACTTTAAATAGAAAAAAAAATTATGAAAATTTACAGGTGCACGTTATACATCGGTTTTAAAAATAAAAGATTAAAATTTGATGAAAATAAAACAAGAACGAAAAATTATGCGTCAAGCATAGATTATGTAACACTTTCCAACGCTTCTAAAATAATTTTACAAATCATACCGTTTAATAAGCTGAAAGATAACATCTAAATAAACAATTTGGAAAACGCATAACATATTTAAAAACATAATTTCAGGAATTTCCCACATATACAATATTCGGAAAAATATCCAAATATTTTTATTCAGCCCTGTATAGGATCTATAGATTTGTATATATACTACATAGGATGCTAAATTTTAGTTCAGTTAAGAAACGCGTAGCACAGTTTAAAATTCTCCTTCTGGAGTTTCTGTCAATAAACGGAAATGTGTTCGCGAACTTTTGTGCTTCCCTGTATAGGATCTACAGAATTTATACACACCACGTAATAGACAAAAAGTGAGTTAAATTTAAAATCGCGTTCAGTAACTTAAAACGCACTTCCAGGAATTATTGTTAACAGACAGTAGAGAATTCTTTTGTGTGTCCCTGTAAATGAACTGCTAGTAATTTCCAGACAGAGCCTACTAATGGTCGGTTACACCTGTCAATAAAGAGTTTATCACCATACATAGAGAAAATAAGGTGTGGGGAGCACCTTAAGCGTTCACCTCCGTGATCGTCGCCTAATAAGATACTATAAGAAATAAATTATGTATTTAAAGAAAATTAATTATTGCGTTGTGTTAGTAGAGTATCTAATTTATAGCCTTTTTGTTTTGGACAGGAGTGTATAGAGTTCCTAAATTTCCCAAAACAACCCTAAAGATAATTTTAAATAAAAACATTCTAAGATTTAATTTATGAAAATTAGAGAAAATATTTAGGTTTTAGAAATCAATTAAGCAAACACTTAAATTAAGACAACATATTTTTAAACAAAAAAACAATTACTTTATTTACATTAAAAAATAAACATTTAAAGAAACATAGTAGATATATATATCAACCTTTTTTTTTACAATTTAATTTACCCATTAAACATTATTATTTATTGAATAACAAGTTATCCTGCAGTAAAAATAACAATATGTATCGGGCGGTACAAATACACTACTTAAGCTGGTAAAATCATAACTAGAAGGCATACCTGGATTATTAAGGGTGGACTTAAGTCCTGGACTTTGTGGATTGGCCGGTCCTAAACAGAACACTGGTGGTTGCTTGTAAAGAGGCCCCTTTTTGGGCTTACCTTCATCACCTCACTCAGTAAAAACTTCAGCACTGTTTTCACTCAAAACTACACACTGCACTTTTTCACATTTTTTCATCAACTGACTCTCTCTCCAAGTTCTAGCTTTTTTTTCCAATCGGCGGGGGCTCCTCCCAATCTCTTGGAATTTTTACAACCTTGAGTCTGGATGGCCCTGTGCGGCAATCTGTCCAGTCAGTGGCCACAAACTTTTTGGCCCCCATAATTTACCAGACACCTCGGCGTCTACCATGAGTCCCGTAGTTCTCGAAACTCAAGGTATCACACACGAAGCGTGACTGACAGCCCCCATAAATTTACGGTCGTAAAGATTTCAAAAATGGCTCCAACCCACCTTTTGCGTCAGACAACGTTCATAAAAATGCCAGTCATTCTGCCAGTCATTTCTGAAGTCATTCTGCTAGTTAAATTTATACCAAACATTGTACCGCCACGATACCTAGGTAATTACAGTGTAGCATAAAAAATATAAAAAACACAGTAATTACTAATTATACTTAAATGCAAAAAGAAACATTTACTTATACTAATTATAAAATTTTAAAAAAAACACTCAATATATACATATAAATTTATCCAAGTGCATAACACAAAAAGGTGGTGAACACTTTCCACCATCTTCGATGACTGCTATACACACAATATTCTGTAGTAAGCCTCTTGTAATGCACCTTAGTGATATATATAAATTTCAATGCGTTTAAAATAGTGAAACATTATTTAAATAAACCGCAGACGATTTTTCCCCATAGACCGTAATGTAACGGAATACTTTCGAGTGTCCCTGTAAAAAACATAAGTGCTACACACTTCAGTTGAAATAAGGAACATCCTATAGATAACGACAGTAACATAAAAAAATTTCAGAGCAATCCGAGCATATTTACGGGAGTTAGAGCACGGACAGACGGCCATACAGCAGACAAACCGAAGTCATAAACACTTTTCAACTAGGTTGGAAAGAGTTAAAAAGGATGATTATAAACATTAAGATTTTTACCTAATGAACATGCTATTTATTTGTAAGAAAAATAAATCATAATAATAAAATAATTTTTGCTATCACTTTACAAGAAAAGTACTTATAGTTATTGTCCTTGTTGATGTTCTTTATTTTATTTTTTACTACGTATTTCGTAAAGGTTTCTTTGTAAAGAAGAAGGTGCGCGTTATAAGGGGGATATAAATTTGAAAATAGACCAAAAAATAGTTTGAAATTTTAGGTGCGTGCTATACACCAATTGCATAGTTTCTGAATATGAGAATCTGTCAATAAATGCATTTGAAAAACAAATGAATTAAAAAATGTGTCAGAAAGTAGGCAATTTGTATTTGATAACAGCCAGCCGTAAGTAATTGAGATTGATGGTTTATCTTTGTATTTAGTTTTAATATAGCTTTAAACAGAGTCGTTGATAAAGTCTGTTAGACATTATATTTACAACTCGCCTATTTGATATACATTTGACGGGCTCAGGTGTAAAATATGGTAACTGACTTCTTTTTTTATTGTCTTCTGGTTTTCATGTAAAATTGTTTAACTTCATCTTGACAACCTTTCAAAAGTATAAAATTTATTTTTCCTCAATATATGCCATATTAATCAAATATAAATTTTAAATATGAATTTTAATAATGAAGACTCATTGCACATAAATCCAATGAAATAAAATATCAGACAAAAAATGTTGCACATCATATAAGTTAACTGAAGGCACAGTCTTCACAAATAGATATTTTAGAAAAGAAGCAATTACAATAATTTTGTTTGTAGTTTTCTTTAGAAAACTTGAGTCTTGGATATCAAGAAACTTGCATTTCATTAGTTAGTTACCTTGTTTTACAACCGAGTACATCATTTCATAAAAACTACTTCAAATCTCATTTGCATGTTATGTCAATAGTTAACTTCTTAAGAATTCTTACGCAACTGTTAAAATACTCTGAACGCATCTGTTAACGCATTCTAAATTTTTGTTTTTTCCTTAAAAATGAAGAAAATTTTAATATTTTTAAATATATTAAAATTTTTATAATTTTTAATGACACAACAAAAATTTAGAATATTTGTCTGTATGTATCATGCTTATCGAGGCACATCCTTTTCTATATTTTTTATTTTAAGAGGGGGGGGGGGTAAATAGCACAGTACACCCAAAAATAGCAAACATCATTCAAAAAATAGCGTGGTACACTCAAAAAATGGCACTGTGTATACATGTCTGTATGTATCAAGTTAGTAATACTTCTACGTAAATATTATTTATATTTATAATTAAATATAACCAATTATTATAAAAAAAAACTATAACCAATTCATTCATATTATTGTTATTATTTCTTTGAGTAATAATGTTAATAAACAAATTAAAAATTCAAGTTATTCTTGATTAGAATAATTTACTAAAATTTTATTGCAGTTTAAGTTTTTTTTACATTAATTAAATGTTTAATTATTAATTATGGTGAATGAAGTAACCATACTTCATCTGTTTTGAACCTTATATTCTACATAAAAAATAAAATCAGTATTCAATCTGTATTCCCTGCATTAGTAGTTCAAAACGTATAGATCATATTAACGGTAAAACTTTAAACTTTATCCGGTAACAGATGCGGTAGAGTGAGGGGAAGAAAACTCCTAATTTTCCGTATAATTCCGTTCCGTGCACAATACAGAAATCATCAAATCAAAGATGACAATATCTTTTTAACTTTTCGCATTAATTCTGAAGTGTTTTGAAATATTGTATAAAGTTTTAGCATTTATTTTCAGGTTTATGAACAGAAATTATATTACGCGGTTATAATATCTATTCATTAATATAAAATTTCAAATAATATGAATGAAAGACATTTTTTTCATTAACATTCATAATTACAATTCAAGGCCAAGCAAATTCTGTAAATCTCGTGTCTTAATTTAAACTGTATAAGGTACTGTATATACCAGTATTTCTGGTATTTTTATTATTATGTTCATTGATCTTTTTTTTCTTTTACTTTTATTTGTTTAGAATTACTGATATTTTTTTTGAATTATGCAGAAAAAAAGTGAAAAGTAGAGGTCTTTAAAAAAGTACAAAAACTTTGTAATAAATCATCATAAGAATATGCATAATATAAGTGATAACGTATACTTTTATGGGTTTTTATTATAAAATGCTTGTGTTTATCTGATGTCAGTTTCTGTGTGAATTTTACTAAAAGTATGTCTTGCTTTCTGCATAAAGTAAAATAACATTTTTACACTTGTTATTACTTACTAAAGAGCTATTACTCATTCAAAAATATTATTTACTTTCCCAACGTTCATTGCAAGTTTTATGAAATTTCAACTAATTATTTTAACTATGCAAACCGTTTCAAAAAATATACTAATAGTAATCCTTTGAAAAAAATTCATTTACTAAAGTCACCTTTGGCGAATTTCGTTTTTTTCCCAATAGGATTTTGATTCGAATAAAACTGAGAAGAAAAACACTGTGTTTTACAACTTATCAGTATATTGTAACAAGAAAATTATACACAGGCTTCGGAAACATTATATTTATAACTCATGAAAATGTCAAAGAGTTTGGACAATAAGAAATATATTTTTTTAAGTTAATGTATTCTATGGTAGTCGATGAAAAAAAAAATAGAAGAACGATTTTTGAAAAGATTTTCCTAGATTTTCGTTTAAAAATATAAAATAATTCAACACTTATTTTAGGTATATTTAAGGCTATTATCACGGACCCGGGCAATGCCGGGCGGATCAGCTAGTTAATTACTAAAGAGCTTTTATTTACTTTTCCAACATTCATTTAAATTATCATAAAATTTCAACTAATTATTTTACAGAGTTTAGCCGTATTGATTGTTATGTGAGTTTTATTAGAATATGATATTAACAAGAAATATTTCCTTACTTCGAACTGAAATAAATAAAACATTACCTAGTATCAAAAATTTGTAGACTCATATTTTAGAGTACTATGAAATTACTGTTTCACAATATTTTCGTTACACATACTTTTTAAAGACATAAATTAATAAGGTTTTCCCTTTTTCATAAATTTCTGTCAGATAGCTTGTTAATCACTCTCTAATCAGATAGGATGTCATGTAAGACAGCTTGTTGGTTATTTTTTTAAATCGTTTTCTCCATATAAATAACGTTTTGCACATTCACTACCTTGCAAAAATGCGTTATAATCAAATTGACATGACAAAAAAGGTTATGTTTTAATCAACTCGAAGTATCACATGAACAGGGGTGATTGTGTTCCGGTATTTTGGACACCACTAAATTTATATAGCAATCTTTTACCTCTTTAATCGATAAATTATGCGATGACATACTAAGAATATTGCTATATAAATTTAGTGGTGCACAAAATACCGGAACACAATCACCCCTGCATGAAGTAAGCTAATTTAGTTTTCCAGTCATGACTAATATTATTTATTATAATTATAATTATTAATTTTATTATATATATATATATACTTTCAAAAGGAATAAGCTATTTGAACAAATTAAACCAAAGTGATAACAGTGTAATTTCCTCTGACCATTAAGCTTCTCAGCGATATTTCATATATGTTCAATTACGTGGCCAAAGTCTATAACTGCTCAGACAATTTTCAGCATTCTGGATGTACAGTCGCCAGAAAGGAAGAGAGAGAACATCCTAAACATTTTAATCTCCAAATTGTCACAGAAAAAAAGCATAAATAGCCATTCGAGTGGGGGTTACGTCTTCTTTGAATTTATGTAAACAACAACAACAACAAAAAAGCTTAGGAGTCGTCTTCATTCTGAAATTGTACCAAACTCTGAAATTCTTAATACGAACATCTAATTTTGAGAACATATTTGGCTTTTTCGATAAATTTTAGCTTAGGTTACCGAACGGAAAATCACTCGGTCCAGTAGTTTGGGAATGATGAAGGTTTTCCTAATGTTAAATTCATTTGTAATCGTTGCAAAACAAATTGCAATGGAGGTAGTTTTTTAAGCATAACTCCACAACTACTTGGCGCGAAAGAGCTGTAATTTTGGATTCGCGTACTTGAAAATTCTAGAAATCGATTTATTTTGTAAATCTGAAATATCACCTCATTCCTTCAAGTAGTGATTTATGTTGAAAAACTGGAGTCATTGCAGTTTGTTTTGCAACTATTAACGCATTCTAATCGGGCAATTTTTATTAAATCAGGGTTTTAAAACTGTAGAAACTTCTCCCTCTTCTGAAAGACTTTCGTAAATTGGTTTCCTAGATAGGTTTGTCAAATTTATTCATCAGTAAATATTTTTCGATATGAGGTTTTAATATAAAATGTCTTACAATCTAAAAACATATGGACAACGTGATACAAATGCATTTTCTGTAAGGTAGAAGCCTCACCCTTTAGTCAATGAGGTATTTGAACAAAAACGAGAATTCTTGTTTCCCGATGCGAATGTGTTAATAATGAAATCATATGTTCTAATACGAGGAAAAATTGTGTGTGTGTAATATATATATTCAAATTTTATCTTAAAAACGACTCTAAAAATTTTGACGAAATTTTGTATCCTACCGTTTTGGGGTACTAGAAAACCATTGGGCTAGGTCACATGTTCGAGAACATCGGATTAGTGGGTCATTTTGGGTCACCATGGGTCAGGGTCAAGCTAATTGTATCTAAAAAACGGTTCAAACGATTTTGACTAAATTTTGTATCCTACCATTTTCGGGCACGAAAAGACTATTGGGCTGGGTCACATGTTCGAGAACTTTTGATTAGTGGGTCATTTTTGGCTCAACGAGGGTCAAGTTAATTTTATCTAAAAAGTGGCTCAAACGATTTTGATTAAATTTGTATCCTATGAGTTTCGGGCACGAGAAAATGATTGAACTAGGTCACATGTCCGAGATAATTTGATTAGTGGATCATTTTGCGGTCACTGTGGGTCAAGCTAATTTTATCTAAAAAATGGCTCAGACTATTTAGACTAAATTTTGCATCCTATGGTTTTCGGGCACGAGAAGACTGTTGGGCTAGGTCACATGTTCGAGAAAATTCGATTAGTAGGTCATTATGGGTCAAGCTATTTTTATCTTAAATAAGGCTCAGACGATTTGAATTAAATTTAGTATCCTACGGTTTTTGAACGCGAGAAAATCATTGGGATAGATCACATGCTCGAGAAAATCCGATTAGTGGGTCATTTTGGGGTCACTGTGGGTCAAGCTAATTTTATCTAAAAAACATTTCAGACTATTTTGACTAAATTATATATTCTACGGATTTCGGGCGCGAGAAGACAATTGGGCTTGGTCACATGTTCGAGAACATTTAATTAGTGGGTCATTTTGGTCATGGGTTATGATATTTGAACTCAAAGCTAATTGTGACCGAGCATAGTTCTCTGCTCGTTTAACCCTTAAGAGCCTACGCTAGTCACGCGAAGAAACGCTCCAGCTAATGTTAAGTCTATGGGAAGGTTATCGCGCGATTTCTCGCTCGCATTTTAATATTTTTAAATGACTTTTTTTGCATAGGATAGCTGAGGTCGATCTCTAACGTTGTTAGTTTTTACTTTTTCGATTTTGGTTCCAGTATTTTTATATAAGGGTACTTTCTTTTTCAGAACCGGTTCCAACCGGTTCCAAAATTGAAAATGTCCGCTTATAAAAAAACCGTAACCAAAATCGAAAAAGTAAAAACTAACAACGTTAGAGATCGACCTCAGCTATCCTATGCAAAAAAAATCATTTAAAAATATTAAAATGCGAGCGAGAAATCGCGCGATAACCTTCCCATAGACTTAACATTAGCTGGAGCGTTTCTTCGCGTGACTAGCGTAGGCTCTTAACTGCTGTGGCAAAAATTGTCGCATACTGTGAGCGAATGAATAAAAGGCTCGATTAACTCATAGTACACTGTTTCTGTATTACGCTTTATATGTACAGGATTATTATAATTAAAATTCCCTTATTCAGAAGACTCTAGTGGAAGAACTAGGGTTCCAAACGAAACAAAATTTTACGAGTATCTATATCGTTAAGGGCGTCTGGGACACATTTAAAAAACATTTTCAGTTATTGAATTATAATTTTGAGTTGGTTAACCATATAATTTGTAAACAAAATCAAATCATAAAACTTCTCATATTTTTTTTAAAAATTAAAAATTTTAAAGTTTTAAAAAAAGTGGACTAGTTTAAAATCGTTATAACTCGAAATATTATTCGTCATTTTTTTTTTATTTATTTAAACAGAAATATATAAGCTGTAATTGTGATTCAGAATTTTCAAAAATATTCATTTTGAAAATAATTAAAAATATTTAAAATTAAAAAAATTAAAAAATGATGTAACTTATTTTCAAAAAATCATATTTTCAAAAGTAAATATTTTCTTCAGATTTGCTGAATCAAAATTAAAGTATATGTTCCAAGTTTGAACCATTTTTCTTTAACGTTTCTTGACTCATAACAATTTAAAGACAAGAATTGGTGAAAAAAAGTCGTCATGCAGAAAAACGCAAAAACATTTCCATGACAACCACTAGTTGCAAGGTAGATTTCGAAAACAAAAAATTAATATACCTTGCTCTAATTAAAATAGAAACATGATTTAAACGTCATTCTAAGCAACAAAACACAGAGATTTTTTTTTAATACAATAGAATATTTTTCAAAAATTTGAGGATTTTTGTGTCCCGGGCCTCCTTAAACTGAAAATTACAAGTTAAACTTTAACACTAGAACGGCGGGAAGGGGTCATTTTGACCCATCGATGAAACTACTGAAATAACAACGATAAAACAATTTTAAATGAAAATATATTGGAAAAAATATGTAATTTACGTGTATTTGATATTTTATATTTAATTTATATTTAATATTACTTGATAATTTATTGAATTTTTAAAGTACTGTAAATATAACGCCTACAGGACAATCCATTGCATCATACTACAACTACTCAAATAACTCATTAATTTGACATAAAAATTGATTGGTTTCACAAATTAAAACTAATGCTAACTAAAATAAAACACAATTTATAAATTAATATTTTTTTCATCAATATTTCATATATATATGTATCAAAATTTCAGAGTTTTTCAGAATTTGTATCTTTAAAAGGGACAAAAAATATCTTGAAAAGCTCATGTAAAATTGGTTTCACTTTTAATCTATTTTTTAAATTTCTTGCATCAAGGAAAAAAACAAACATAAAACCTGCAGCCAAAAGCTCCGTATACCAGGTTTGAATTGCCCTTATTTATGCTTAAACAATTAAATTAGTCCATTAGGGGGGCGGAAAACTTTCAAACATGAGCAAAAGAAAAAAAAAAAGAGAGAGAGAAAGAAAAGAAAAGAAAACGAAGTTTTGGTTTTGTGTTAAATTCAAATAATAAAAATACATTATCATATACTTGTCTTCACAATTCTTAAAGGTAAATGAAAACAAGAGGGGAAAATTCTGCTATAAGGCAGAATATAGATTGCCACACACGGCTTTTATTTAAAAAATAAATAAACTCAGAATAAAAACGCAATGACAACAAACAATTTTAAAATATCTAAATAACAAATAAAAATTCCCCTGTTAAAGTGTTTAGTTGTTCAATAACCATTCGATTTAGAAAAATATTTTTCTATCACTGAGCAATTTTTTTTAATGAAATTTAATTCATGTTGCTATGGCAGCAGACGATAAAACGATATCTTTGGAATAAGGGAATAAATAGAAGAAAAAAATTTGTTGATGTTTGTGATAAAATGTTTTTCGTTATTTTTTAAAAATGTATATACATAATTCACTTTTATATTTTAACAGAATCATAAGTTTACTATAATTCGTTACTCATGCTATGGCCAGTATACACGATACACGTCGAGCCACAATGTCTTTATCATTATCTTTTGACGCGTAAAAGTTTCGCTACGGTACTCCATTGTGAAGTTTTGTAATTTTTGAAATCTAATATTTGAAAAACGACATAATCATTAGATTTGAAATTTATATCAAGAAAAATACAATTTTTTACCATTCTAACGCAGTTTGTAAAACAATTTTGTGACAAATACTTTTCGAGTTATTAATTTTTTAAGTAACTTCAAATGTTTCATTTTCCGAGATTAATCTGTGGCAACGATGGATTGCTGTGACTTTTCATAAACATGAAAAATGATAGAGATTGAAAGAATAAGCCACCCTGTGTGTGGCTAATAAAATATCATAATTGAGAGGATCAGGGCAAGAAAGTGCCAAGCCACATTTTTGGTGAAATAAATCTGACACTGCAACCTGTTGCTTAATATTGTAAATTATAATATCCTATATATAGATTTTTTTTCTAATGTCATTAGGTGGCAGCATATGTCTGAAATTTCGTTTTTGCCCCAGATGTTTCTAGAACTTTTTTACCAGACAGTGTATATCATTAAATTGATATCATTAGAGTAATGCCATATTGTTATTCAGAATATATCAAATGTTACTCAGAAACTAACAAAAAATCTGGACGTTTGTGTTTTAACACCTGTTTTAATTATAAATCTTGATGAAGGCTGGGTTCACAGTCGAAAGTGCTCAATTTATTTTAATGTTTTAAAATCTAATTAATGTTTTAATCATCTTTTAGGTAATGGAATCACATGTTTTTGTGTGTACTTTTTTTTTAAAACTTTATGTCGTATATTTTGATTTGAGTATTTGATCTAACTTTCAAATTGCTATATCTCAGAAGTTCAAAAAATATGGCTTAGCACTTCTTTTGCCCAGACCCCCTCAATTATGGTTGAACGTTCATTCGTGAAAGAAATGTCACAAAAAAAATTGAACTTCACTATTTCCAAACAAAACTCTTTTCGTGACATATATCTATCGCAAGATTTTTATTTGAAAATAATGGTGCTAAGAATTTTTAGTTATACATTTTTTTTCCCGTGACAAACGTTCAACCCTAATCATAATGAATTTCAAATGCATTTATCTCAAAGTAAATTATTCGCAGCCTATGTATCAGTGGTACTCACTCCGCGGGACACAGAGCTACCACTTTTTTAATAGAAATTTTTACCTTATTTAATCACAGAATTTCTGTCATTAAATAAGGTAAATATTTTTTGCAAACGGTGGTGTGAGAGAGTACTTTTTTTTTTTCATATAATAGTGAGTACAAATGATATGCATCTTTAAAATGCTCTATGCGATTTAATTTTTTTATCAAAATTCATACACTCTAAAAACGACATTTTCAAAATTGAGCAAAAAATATTCAAATCTGAGTATGTCGCATAGTCAAAATGGCTCCGAATTAAAATTACTTAAGTTTGAAACATGTATATACTCATTTCTGAAAATATGCACACACTCAAGAATAAAACACCATGTGCTGATATTTGAGTATGTCCATGTTTCAAAAATGAGTATGAACTGACCTCTATGTGCTCAGTTTTGAGTATGTCCATGTTTCAATA
Source organism: Maratus michaelseni (assembly GCA_963931845.1). NCBI lineage: Eukaryota > Metazoa > Arthropoda > Arachnida > Araneae > Salticidae > Maratus > Maratus michaelseni. Next base: position 173,205,109 of record OZ007599.1, on the reverse strand, counting down.
TTCTGAGTATTTCTAGTATTTCAGAATTGAAAACGTTGGGTCGTCCTATTTGAAACAAAAAGTTTCCTAACAAAATGAAAACATCGATTTATTCCGAATTGAAAGCATTGGGTCGATATATTTGAAACAAAAAGTTGCATAACAAATGAAAACATCGATTTACTCAGATTTGAAAGTGTCATTTTTCTCAGTGTAGTACCTCTAATCACAGAACGCAGCAATAATGATGCGATTGGTGTACCGGCACCAGGCGCCAAGCCAGATAGGTGCTTCATTGGAACCGTCCGTTAACACTACTGATACACAGATGATCAACAGAAAAAGAAAAACCTTTTTCGCACCAGGTGCCAAATACAGTTGCTGCGCCACTGTTTCTAATAAACAATTTTGATACATAGCAAAACAGATCTGTGCATCCGTCTTGGAATGTTGGTCTATTAACCACTTAACAGTTTTGTCCAAACGCCACTCGGGCAAGAAGAGTTTGCTTGCTTCGTTATACAAAAAGCTTTACGATAGCGCTAATGTTTAACTGTAATCTTCGCTTTATTATTTGGCAGCCATTTTTTGATTCTATAAAGCAAATATTTTAGAACAGAAACTGTGCTGTTTTATCTTTATTTTTAGTTTATCGTGTTAAAAAAAACGAAACTGTTAAGGGTTTAAGTACTTCAAATGAGTAATAAAATCTATTAACATGAAAATTTTAAACGAAAATTCAGTTTCGTACCATTTTTTATTTATCTATTTATTTTAACACTTTGTTGACCGGAAATTTAATGTGAAATAATTTCCTTATATGTGTGTATATATATATGGGCGTGTGTGTGTGTGTGTGCGTGTGTGTATTTGTTATCACTATATTTAAAAAATAATCTTAACCTTAGTCCTTAATCGCATATTTCTGCGATTACATAATGCGAAGATGATCAAAATTTCTGGTAACATTAACATTAAAAGTTAACAGCTATGAAAAGACGAGTGTACTCGTCACCGGTTAACAATGAGTTAATAGATTAACACATCGTCGGATTAAAAGATGAATGCAGTAATTTTTAAATTTAAAAAATGAAACAATTGAGGAAATATTTTTTTTAACTTGAACGCATTGATCATTTAATTTTTTTAAAACTCATTAACCCATTTGCATCATTATCTCATATATGCGTGCATTTCAGGAATTTATTTTTATTCAGAATTTCCAAATTCATACCAGAATTTCTGAATTGTAATTTTGCTTCATTTAATGACAGACGATATAAGGCAAATATTTTATATATATTGATTACATTATATATGGATTATATAAATTAAAAATTCTTCTTACGGAATTTTCGGTATAGATTTGGAATTTCTGGATAAAAAAAATACTCCTCAAATGTACGACTATATGCGCTAATGATACAAATATGTTAATAGCTTTAAAAGATTTAAATTTCCAATAAATTGATTTTTATCCCAAATATTTCTTTTGAATTCATGATACAAAATACTTCTTTGTAGAATTTGTTTTTCGAATAAAATAAATAACGAAGAACAATTTTTAAGTCCACTGTTCCTTTAAATAATGATTGCCTACATCTGTTTCACTGCTGACATACTTTGAACGTCAAGAAAAAACTACTGCAGAAAAAATATTAGACCGTGCAATTTGCATAGGATGTTTCTTTACACTTCTCTATGGTATAATGATTGGTTTTTATCACAAATATTTTTTGAATTCATGATACAGAATACTTCTTTGTAGAATTTGTTTTTCGAATAAAATAAATAACGAAAAACAATTTTTAAAGTCGACTGTTCCTTTAAATAATTATTGCCTTTACATCTGTTTCACTGCTGACATACTTTGAATGTCACGAAAACACTACTGCAGAAAAAATATCAGACCGTGCAATTTGCATAGGATGTTACTTTACACTTCTCTTTTGTATAATGATTGGTTTTTATCCCAAATATTTTTTGAATTCATGATACAGAATACTTCTTTGTAGAATTTGTTTTTCGAATAAAATAAATAACGAAAAACAATTTTTAAGTCCACTGTCCCTTTAAATAATGATTGCCTTTACATCTGTTTCACTGCTGACGTACTTTGAATGTCCAAAAAAAAAAAAAAATACTGCAGAAAAAATATCAGACCGTGCAATTTGCATAGGATGTTTCTTTACACTTCTCTCTGGTATAATGATCGGTTTTTATCCCAAATATATATTTTTTTTTAATTCATGATACAGAGTACTTCTTTGTAGAATTTCTTTTTCGAATAAAATAAATATGCAAAAATAATTTTTAAAGTTCACTGTCCCTATAAATAATGATTGTCTATTGCCTTTACATCTGTTTCACTGCTGAGGTACTTTGAATGTCAAGAAAAAAACTACTGCAGAAAAAATATCAGATCGTGCAATTTGCATAGGATGTTTCTTCACACCTCTCTCTGGTATAATGATCGGTTTTTATAACAAATATTTTTTTAATTCATGATACAGAATACTTCTTTGTAGAATTTCTTTTTCGAATAAGATAAATATACAAAAATAATTTTTAAAGTTCTCTGTCCCTTTAAATAATGATTGCCTATTATCTTTATATCTGTTTCACTGGTGAGGTACTTTGAATGTTAAAAAAAAAAAAAAAAAAAAAAAAAAAAAGAAAAAAAAAAAAAAAACTATTGCAGAAAAAAATATCAGGTCGTGCAATTTGCATTTTTTTTTCATTACACCTCTCTCCGGTTATAATGATAAACATAATAAAATTAATGTGGTACTCACTGCTTATACGAATCGTTTGTTCATCGAATCAGCCGCTTAGTGAATCAAGTCGAGGGAAAATGATCATATAGACCAAGTTTTGTCCTATATTGAAACGTTGTTTTATTGATTCCATTTCTGATGTACAAACAAGATTCCATTTAAACAAAAATTACTACATAGTATATCTATTTCAAATGCATGAAAAACTGATGTTATAAATCCATTAAAGCTTAAATTAGTCTAAACAATGATGATAAATATCCTGTCACATTTAGAAGAAAATAACAAACACTCGAAGAATCGTTTAGATCGCTTCGCAGAATGTTCTTTGTACTTATTTTATTATTGTAATACTTTTTAACATATTTAATATCATTTTTCCCAGTTGTTACAATTAGTTACTTTTATGGCTTAGAGTTCCAGGCATAAACATGATTTTTTTTAAACCCTCTAAATGAGTGCCTGTAATTTTTCTTCACCTATATGCAAGTTAGATGTAGGTTACAAAAAAAAAGAGAGTGTTTTGTTATAACAATTTTACAAGATATTCTACTAACACCCCCCCCCCCCCCCCTACACACACACGGTCAGTTTTTTCAAAGAAAATTCTTTCTTTTTAGATTTATTTTGAAAAAAAAAATTAGAAATCTACGCCGAAGTTTATTTTTGTTGCAATTTTTTTTTTAAACCTACCACAAAATGTTTTTCTTTCCAGAAATACTGGTATTCAAAAACTGACCAGTGGGTGACCTGACTAAACTGCTAAACAAATTTTTAGTTAACTTGTGTTTTATGAATTGTTGTATATAAATGTGAAAAAGAGCCATCCTGGCACTTATTAGTCTTAAAGGGTGGTTCCTATCGATGATGATTAAAAAATCACATTAAATCATTTTGCTTTAAATTAAATCGCCGATTATTTTAGGCTGACAAATAAAGAAATAGATTAAAATCATGCGCCTTCGATGAGAATCCTAAGGCCATTACCATTCTATAAAAGCAATGCAGTCGTAACACTATATAGTTTTATTTTATTATCTTAATTGCTTCAGTTTTCATCAAACAAAATGAAATCAATAAAAAGTTTTCAAATTTTTATTGATTTCTCTCAAAAGTTCTCAATTCTTCTCAAAAGTTTTCAAAAGATCAACTTTTATTTTTAAATATATACCGTATATTCCGATGCATAAGTTAACTTGTGTTTTATGAACAGTTGTATATAAATGTGAAAAAGAGCCATCCAGACACTTATAGTCTTAAACGGTGGTTCCAATCGATGATGATTAAAAAATCACATTAAATCATTTTGTTTTAAATTAAATCGCCGATTATTTTAGGCTGACGAATGAAGAAGCAAATTAAAATCATGCGCCTTCGCTGAGAGCCCTAAGGCCTTTATAACATTCTATAAAATCAAAATGCAGTCAGAACACCATATAGTTTTTTTTATTCTCTTAACTGCTTTATTTTTCATCAAACAAAATGAAATCAATAAAAAGTTTTAGATAAGCTTTTATTTTCAAATATATACCGTATATTCCGATGCATAACGCGCACCTAAAATTTCAGAATATTTGTTTCTAATTTCAGGTATATTCGTCGCCGTATAAAGCGCACCTTTTCGCAAAGAAACCTTTATGAAATAATAGGTAGCAAAAAACAAACAGCACCGAAGAAGAGAATAACTTGGTACTTTCCATGTAAACTGATAGCAAAAATTATTGTTATTATTATTATTATGATGCAAATAAATAGTATGTTCATTAATGTAAGAATCTTAATCTTTATAATAATCTTCTTTTTTTATTTTAATCTCTTATTTTCATAAACGGCGTACATAATACCTGTAAATTTAATGTATTGAAAGTGCGCGTTATACGCCGGAAGATATGTCACATTTTTCTCAAAAGTTGTTTTATTATATGTTAGAAGGAGTTCTATGAGTTTTACTATTACATAGGATAAAGCTAAAACACTAAGATTCTAATTAGTCTTCAAAAAAAAAAAAAAAAGAGAAGGACATTAATTTTTAATAATTAATATTTTTACATTCAGTTATTTAAATTTATCGATATTATGAACAGGGCTCCCAAATGGTCCACTTTTTAAATACCAGTATTTTCTGAGGAAAATTTTCTGTTTAGATTTTTCTTGTAAATTTCGCAGAAACCAACCCTAAAGGTTATTTTGATTGCAAATGTTGTAGAAACCTACCACGAAAATTTTTCTTACAATATACTGGTATCCAAAACGCGGACCAATTGGGAGCCTTGTATAAAGCAAAAACATACCCGAGAGTCATATTGACGGTGGCAACACCTGGCCAATAAATTTCGATTTTACTGCAATTTTTTTTAGACTTTCTAAACATCGCACAACTTCAAAATTTTCACCGTCAGATAGGGGGCGGGGGATGTTCTGTCAAATGAATTTTATTTGAAATCTGTATCTTAATTTACTAATTTTTATCATTAAAAAAATAATTTTAAAGAAAGATTTATATATATATATATACATATATATATATATATATATATATATATATATATATATATATATATATATATCCCTATCTCGTGCAACCCGATCACAAAAGATTAACCCATTTGCACTTAAAATAATATAAATAGTTCAGCATTTGTTTCCGGCTAATATTCCATAACGAAACCAACACTTCATTAATAAATCAATAAATGAAGCATAAATTTAACAGACATATAATCGAACTACCCGCTTAAACCACTGAAATCATCAGAATCAAAAAGGCTGCTGTAAGTTGCGACCTTTGGAAATTTTTTCGGCTATTATTTCCAGGCATGCGGCTTATACGAAACTATCGCTTTTAATGCATTTCAAAAATTTATTTTAATACATTATTTATATTTGTTTATATAAAAATGCTTTTTGTGTATTGTTAGAGGGGAATCTAAAAAATTATATAAATGTAAAAAAAAAATCTGAGTTTTCAATTTTAAAAAAATAGTTCTCACTTATGTTCTGTAACCCGGGAAACCCGGGTTAGATCCCCAAGTCATAAGAATAATATTTTTTAATATTTAAAAATTACGTTTTTTAAGTCTTTCAAAGAGATTTTAATACCACCTGTTAATATTTTAAAAATATTCTAAGAAGAAATTAAACAAATAAATAAATAAGTTATAACGATATATTTCACTTTAATTTTCTCAAAATGTAATTTTTGTTTACATAAAACCCTTTTTTCACCCGAGTCATCATATACAGGGTGATTCACTACCAGTGTGACAAACTTTAACAGGTAATAGAGCACACTAAAGGAAGACATTTTTGTATCGAAAAGCTGGGTCGCAACCCACTTATTTAGTCATAAATACAGGGTGTCTCATTCCAAGTCGAACCCGGTTTTCATTTATAACTTTAACAGGAATGAAGATATTTTATCGATATTTTCAACAGACTTACTTTATTTTATGTGAAATGGTTAGATATCACGGTAAATGCACTGCAACTAGATCAATGACCCATATGGACTCTCAGATACATTCTGAATTACGGAATGTCTCGATCAGTGTTGTTTGGATGCAGATCGTGACCATTTCCAGATACTCTCGAGAAGTTATGACATTTCATATAAAGCAAAGTAAGTCTGTTGCGAATATCGGTAAAGTATTTTCATTATTCTAGATTAATTGTAGCACAATTATTCTGATTGGTAAGTAAATCATATGAGTTGTAATTTTCCAACTGGGCGAAAAATGTCCAGACCAGGATTCGAACCAGGGACTGCTTGGCTGAAGTTTCCAATGCTCTGCCAACTTCCGGATTTTCAACTTCCGGATTCGTCCAGGATAGCTCAGTTGGGAAAGCATTGGCAGCTTCAGTCAAGAGGTTTCTGCACTCTGAGAAAAAACGGCAACAATTACAGCAAAATTCGCTGTAAATTTATGCACCCAAATTTCCAGCATATTTTACTGTAAATTGACATCAAAATAGGTCTTAAATAATATTATGTTTGGAATTTCGCAGCAAAATGTGCTTCAAGTAAGCTAATTTAACTGCAAATATGACTATAATCATACTAAATGTTACAGCAAAAAATGCTGGCAGTTTGGATGCACAAATTTACAGCAAATTAGGCTGATATGTTTGCCGTTTTTTTCTGAGAGTGTGGTTCGAATCCTGGCCTGGACATTTTTCGCCCAGTTAGAAAATTACAACTCATATTTTCATCATTGTTATAGTTATGAACGGAAATCCATTTTCGACTTGGAGCGAGACACCCTGTATTTATGACTGAATAAGTGGATTGCGATGCAGCTCTCTTATACAAAAAATATTTAATGCAGTGGTCTCTATCACCTCTTAAAGTTTGTCGCACTGGTAGTGATTCGCCTTGTATATACAGGTTGTACCTTTTTATCTTTAACCAACAGCTAATTCCTAAACTGTTAATTTTAGATGCGTCCAGAAATATTTCAAATGCTCTTCTTCATCATATATTTTTTAATATTTACGAAATTAAAATTTTTACGCAGTCGCTGGGTCCTAATAAATTATAGTTAGAAAACTTTTTCCATGCTCTAACAAATGAAACAGTAAAAATTTTGTTCTTTCTATGACAAAAATTTACCGAGTTATGATAATTTGGATTTTATGGATTTTCGGTGTTTTCTAGCACTAAAAATGGGAAAACACGTTTTTATTGCCAGAAAAATCTGAAAATTCAAAGTATCATAACTCGGTAAGGTTTGTTTGTCGTACAGAAATATCATTTTGACTGTTTTACTTGCACGAAGAAAATTTTCTAACTATAACTTATAGAAGCCAGGGATTGTATAAAAATTTCAATTTAGTAACTTTTAAAAAATAACTATTTTGACGAAAATGGATTTTCATGTGATGAAAAACAATATTTGAAACACTTTTGCACCTTGGAACCGTACCTCTAAAACTAATAGATCAGGAATTAGCTGTTGGACAACGATAAGAAGGGGCACCGTGTATATCTAATTCCGTAGGCAATAGATACTAATATTCTGTAACTTAAGTACATTTATACATTTTCCCTTCTAGTTTAGTAAGACTTTCCTTCTAGTTTAATTCTTTATCTTTTAATCTATTTGCATCCGAAGCGTGCATTTCGGGAATTTCTTTTTTATTCAGAAGTTCCGAATTCATACCAGAAATTTTGAATAGCAATTTTTGCTTTATTTAATGACAGACAATTCGTGATTGCTTTAAGTAAAAATTCCTCTTTCAGAATTTCCGGTATGCATTCGGAATTTCTTATTATACAAGAAACTCCTGAAATGGACGCATATATATGCGGTAATGATGCATAAATGTGTTAACCCTCTTGTGTATCATCTAAAGGGCCCTATAAATCATGCGGGAATAGTACCAGTATTTTTAAAGAAATATTTTCTTTATTTAATGCCAGCAACACTGAAATTATATAAGACGAAAATTACTTTAGATTATAGTGGTAAAATTTAATTTATATCCATATAACTTTTTTTAATGATACGCACAAACATTTCCTCTTTATCTTTTAATCCATCTACATCCGAAGCGTGTATTTCGGGAATTTCTTTTTTTCCCCCCGAAATACCGATTTCACACCAGAAATTTTTAATAGTAATTTTTGCTTTATTTAATGACGGACGTTTCGTGATTGCTTAAAGTGAAAATTCTTCTTTCAGATTTTCCGGTATGAGTTCGAAATTTCTTAATAAATAATTTTAAAAAATCCTGAAATGGACGCATATATTCGCTAATGATGCAAATGGGTTAACCCTTTTGTGTATCATGCATAGGGCCCTATAAATTACACGGAAATTGTACCAGTATTTTTAAAAAGAAATATTGTCTTTATTTAATACCGGAAACACTGAAATTAAATAAAATGAAAATTACTTTAGATTATAGTAGTAAAAATTCCGTATATTTTATAGGGCCCAATCATGTACGTATATTGAGGTGATAGGTTATTATTGTGGTTTATTTCACAGCTTCATGAGATATTTTTTTGCAACCTCTAAAGCACATAGGCGTAAAGTTTTCAAAATTATTGCAAGGGCTCAACTCGGATAAAACTATTTTACTCACAAACGACAAACATATGTATGTACGCTTGTCTGTAACATAATCGGAGATTTCTACATATGTAATATTACTTTTTTTTTTTTAATTATCTTCTCTTAAAATTAAACGGAATAGTATATATATTAAAAAAAAAAATTAGAATTGAATGTATTGGATAAACATACGTAAAATTTTAAAACATTGTAAAAATTGGAATAATCGAATATGTACTATATAAAAAGAAAAAAAAAATCTTTGAAAGAATGCTATGTTATTTTTGTCAAAAAATAAAATAAAATAAAAATAAAAAAATAAAGAAAAGAAAAGAAATTTAAAAATTTTGAGAAAAACAATCATTTTGACAAAATAAATTATATGCTGAAAGAAAGTACATCAAAAGTTTTATAAAATTATTAGACAAAAATTTTAGAAGTTTTCACAATGTAAAATATAATAAAAAGAGAATGAAAAAAAGAAAAGCAAAAGAATCTTCGAAATTATTTGAGGGGTTCAAGCCCCACTCTACGCCTATGATGAGGCATGTAGAAAATTACATTAAATGGATGAAAAATTTAAAGAAGAAAGCAAGTGGCAGGGGAGGGGAATCAGTGTTTTCTTTCATCCTAAATAACCTAAAATTACTTTCATTTTTAATCACCATTTCAGAAATGCATGCATGAAAGTGTTAAACAATATCATCTTGCAGGAAATGTATGCACCATAACAGAAATTTTGAAGGAAAATAATAATATCCCTGTTAAAATAATAATAATTAACTGCATGTTTATTCTAGCAGTTTTTTCTGAATTATTATTTTTTTTTATAAATCATATTTATCAAGTATCAAATTCCAAATAATCTAATATGAAGCAGCGAAATGTATTTCTTCAAGAGAAACATTACAATTTAACTGTCTAAAAACAGCTACTGAAATTTTATGATTTAAAATATGATTTTCTATACTTTATAGCGAGCTACCAAATCTTTGCTATCTTTTTCACTTTTTCTTTTTCTTTTTTTTTTCAAATTTAAAGATATTTTAAAATTTTCACTTTTTAGAAAAGACAAAAATTAAAATAAAAAAGCTAAATAATTGTTTCATCTAATTGTTGAAAAATGTTAAGTAATCGGCTTTAAAAATGTAGAAATATAAAATTTAGATTTCATGTAAAATCAAAAACAAATATGAGAAAGAGAAACTTACATGCTGCTGTGGAGTCCATGGATATCCACTGATCCGAAGGAGACAACCATCCCTTTACAAGAGAAATGTGGGGAGGGGCAATGCGTGCGCATAAGAGGCGGGGCTAATTTGCTATTGGGCGGTACGCATGATAGCCTACTCTTAACAGTAAATCTTCCTAGATTTTTGTTTACAGTTGTGAAAAGGAAAATTTTGTTAGAAAACGTGCATATTGTCACGTGTGTTTAAAAGAATTTAAGTAAATGGCTCATTGATTTTAATAAAACGCTATTACTGAACTGTTACAATCATCAAATCAATAAAATCGAGTTGCTTTTAATGGATCTAATAGTTGATAGTTTACATTTAACTTTATTTTTTGCGTAATAAAAAAAAAGCTATATGAATGAGAAATTAATTTTATTTTAAAAGAAATTACCTACAGTTCTAGAATAATTATTAAATAAAATTCAATCAATTAAATCATCAATCAAAATTCATCAATTAAATATGATACCAAATAGCTTTCAACCCCTGCAAGATGGACGTCATTTAACGACATTTAAATTTTTATTAACAGTAATACCATATATAATATTTTTCACCGTATTTAATCCAAAAATTCTACTATTAGACAAAGCAAAGATTATAACTAAAATATTCTGGTATTTATAAATAAAACCATATGCACCCTAAATGGAACATATACGTGGACACCCCTCCTGAAGGGACTAATGTAATCTAACCTCTTACACTTTTCAAATAACTCTATTTTTGCATGATAGAAGAAAACTATATGAGTGAGTAATACTTAAAATATCAAAGTGATTTCATACAGTTGTACAATAATCACTTCCTACAATGTACGAAATCACTAGTTTTAAATGTTTAGCTTTATTATGTATAGAAAAATTATTTTTATATTGGATCAATTAAATGAGATAGAGTCGCTTTTAAGATATTTATAACCGTTGACAGTTTCCATGCTTTATTTTTGGATGACTGAAGGAAAACTAGATGAGTGAAAAATTTTGTTTATCAAAGTGATTACATAGTGTAGAAAACTAACTACTTCAATATAGATTAATCAATTAAATGAAATATCGAGTCGCTTTTAATGTATCTAATAACGGTAGTTTTAATTTAGTTTCATTTTTGCATGATAGAAGAAAGCTAGATAAATGAGAAAATCTTAAAATAGCAAAGGGACTTCGTGTTGTTATAGTTACTTCCTAAAATATGTCAAAGCACTGGTTTTTATGTAACTAATGTTAAATTTATCTTTATTACACTGCAAATCGCAGAAACACCATCAAAATATAAAACGCACACCTTATGAAAAACGCAGAGAAAAATTTATTTATATTGAATCAATTAAATGCGAGATAGCGAGTCACTTTTTTCATGAATCTAATCGTTGATAGTTTTCATTTAGTTTACTTTATGCATAATAATAAAAAAATCTATAAAAATAAGAATTTTTCTTAAAACATCAAAGTGATTTCATACAATTGTAACATAATTATACTGCATTATAGACTAACAGGATGAACCCAACACATGAAAAACCGGGAACCACTTTTTTTAAACAGAAATTTGTCTTATTTAATCCAAAATTTTGGCTTTAAATAAAGCGACGATTACCCAGAAATACTGGTTCTCAAATTAAAAAAAAAAAAAAAAAAAAAATAAATAAAAGAGTGGAGGGGGATTGTAACCACTCAGAATATTGAATGCGATGTGGAGTCACTTTTAATGTATTTAACCAATGACTGTTTTCATTTAGATTTATTTTTTCATGATTGAAGAAAGCTAGATGAGTGAGAAATTCTTAAAATTTCAGTGATTTCATGCAATTATACAATGATGACGTTCTAAAATATGGAAAATAATGCTTTTTTTGTATAGTCGGTGTTAAAAGTTTCGCTTTATTACTTAGAGAAAATTGGTTTATATTGAATCAATTAAATAAGATACAGAGTTGATTTTAATGAGTCTAATCTTTGATAGACCTTCATTTAGCTTTATTTTTGCTAATAATAATAATAATATAAACAGATGAGTGAGAAGGTTTCTTAAAATATCAAAGTGATTTCATACAGTTATAGTATATCATAATCACTTTCTAAAATATTCAAAATAACCCTTTTTTTTATGTGATTGGAGTTTCGTTTTATTACTTCGTGAAAAAATTATTTATATTGAATGAATTAAATGAGATTCTGAATTATGATTTTAATGAATCTAATCTTTGATGGCTTTCATTTAGCTTTATTTTTGCCAATAATAATAATAATAATAAAAACAGATGAGTGAGAAGGTTTGTTAAAATATCAAAGTGATTTCATGCAGTTGTAGCAAGTAATAATCACTTACTAAAATATGAAAAATCATCTACGCAGCTGATGTTAAATTTACGCTTCACACAGTAAAAAATTGATTTGTATTGTACTTAATCTTTCTGCTCTTTATAAAATTAGAGTCATATTTTTATTGATGAAGTGGACCAAATGGAAAAATAAAATTTGATGCAGGCAAAAAAGAAGGAATCTTCATTCTAAACGTACCACCCCTCCCCCACCTTTTCTAGTAGTACTTTATGAAATTTCATTAAAAATAATATCTTAATTATCTCAATTTGATAGCGTTTCTCTCCTTAAATTTAACATTTTCCTAAATTAACCTAATTAATTTATTTATTTTGCATGAGTGTTACATAACATAGTTTGTTGAAGAGAATCAAGAAAAACAACTAAACAGGTCTCCCAAATGGTCCGCCAACTGAATACCAACATTTTTTAACAGAAAATTTCATCATAGGTTTCTACTACATTTCCGCAAAAATTTACCTACGAAGGTGGTTTCTGCAAAATTTGCAAGGAAAATCTAAAAATAAAATTTTTCTAAGAAAACACTGGTATTCAAAAAGCGGACCATTTGGGAGCTCTGGCTAAGGGATTTCGTGTTATTAGAAGAAGGAAATTTTAGTTTAGAACACAAGTAAAAAATAGTTTTTACTTTGAAGACACTTACAATTTTGGAAAAGAAAAATATATTACTTAGTGAAAGCATAAAAATGAAACTGCGTAAAACGAAAGAAAAAGTTGAAAAATACAACGTTAGACATTGACCTCAGCTACCCTAATACAAAAAGGATAATTTAAAAATAATAAAATGCAAATGAGAAATTTGCAACGAACACCTCCTGGTTTAACATTAGCTTGCAAAATTTTATGCTGGTTAGTGTAAGGCCCCTCGCTAATCTTAAACCAATGGGCGTGTGATGTATCGTTTTTTTTTTTTTTTTTTTAATATCTCCTTAGGAAATTAATATTTTTAAATTATGTTTCCTGTGCACTGTTCTTAAATGATGTGTCTTTCTTTCTTAGTTGTCAAAATGTTTTCTTTTAATATATGCTTAATTTTATTTGAAGTGTTAAAATCTTACTCAATTTCACTAAGATTTTAACACAAAAAATTATAAATTAAGCATATATTTTAAAAATATTTTGACAACTAAGAAAAAAAGACACATCCTTTAAGAACAGTACACAGAAAACAGAAGTTAAAAATATTAATTTCCTAAAGGGATATTTTAAAAAGACGAATGCATCAATCGCCCATTGATTTAACATTAGCGAGGGGAATTTGAGACATTACTAATGCAGAGCCTTAATGAAAATTCTTAAAGTATTTGAAACTAATAAAATTACATTGAGCTCACGGTTAACATAATTTTATAGAGATTCCAACAATTACGGGTTTTTAGTAATCGTTACGATTTTTAACCAAAAATACAACATATGAAAGTACATTTTCAGTACATATAAATTTCAGCAATTGATCGCCGCAGCGTAATCGTTCGTTAAAAAGCATAACGATTTCCACGAATTTGTAACCATTGGTGTCGCTGTAGTGCTACAACGAATGGAGTTTCTTCTTTTCTTTTTCTATCTTTCTTCTTCTTTCATTCCCCTTATAACTTTTACTATTGTCTAAGGCTTCTACAATCCGGGCTAACTCACGCCGCCATTTAATTGCCCATAGGAGAAGAACAATTGGCCACGACATTTCTAGCCGCGTGGACAACAATCGCTGATTGGTCTAAGTGAGCAACAAAATGCTTGATGATTCAGCCTGTATTATAGTAGCCTTACTATTGTCAAACCTTTGAATGATACCTGGAGGGAGAAATTCTTAAAAAAAAAAAAATATTCAAATTCTCAAAATGCTTGCTCCTTTCTACTTGGAGGAGAAAATGTGAGAAAAGGATTTTCTGCAAATCGGAAAAAAAAAAAGGGAAATAAGAAAAAAGAAGTAGCAGAATGACAAAAAAAAAATATTTTTGGAATTCTACTTTTGTTTGTTTGTTTTTCGCATAGTCTTAAAATGCAAGGTGTTTAAGGCACTGGAAGGATTGCCAGCTTATTTTAACACTTTAAAAGGAAAAAGAAACACATTAGTTATTTCGAAATTTGCACAATTCTATGGATTGTACAATAATAAAACGGAAAACTAGAAATAAAGCAAGGTACTTTGGCAAATAATGTTTTGAATTAATAGGAGAAACACAGAAAATGGCAGTTTTCTAATTGAATTACGGTAATCGAAAATGATAAGTTAATTTTATTGATAGTTGTTTATATTTTCACTTCTAAATGATTTGTTAAGAAGTTGTTTTTGGTGCAGAGTTTGCAATGAAAGAGCTGGAAAAGATTTTAGTTATATATAAGAACAAAATTGTGATTTTTATTTCATATTAAAGAACTCTTAATGTGATAAAAGATGTTGTTTTGCAGGTTCATAAACGTAGTTTTTAGTAAACACGTGACGTGTAAATACTGATATAATAAGAAGCACTAGCCAAAATAAATTTGGCATTCAGTTGTTTTAAGGCTTTATTAAAAAAAAAAAATACATTTCTTCATACTCTTCAAAGCAAAATAAAATAAAGATAGTGAGAAATAGCATTAAGCAATAAACAGGAATACTTTTTTGCTGCTGTTCCTCTCTCTTTCTTTCATTCATTTTGCTTTGAAGCAAAGGTCCGCTATTATTAAGCCTTAAAAGAGTCGTATGCTGAAATCCCGTTGCCTGTTTATGCTTTTCTTTACGTTAACTTCCCCACATCATGCAATCATCTTAGAGGTTTTTATGCATCTTATCTGTTTTGAAATATCCTGGGAGGGTTTTTAACCTCTAATTCCCATCTCCTCTTCTCTTCGCTCATTTGCTATTCAAGTGTATGTATATTTGATATGGATAACGGATGATTGATATCGCTTAAAATATAAAGATATTTAATAGGGAGTCTGATAAAACTCTAAATTTTAGCATAAGTATAAAGTGATTCGTAAAGTGATTAATGTAAAAAAAGTAAATCAGTTTCGATGCACAGTGTCCCATAAATTGTAAAAAACCGGCATAAATATAAGATGAATAATCAATTTGTTTAAAAAAATGGTGACTCTTTTTTTTTTTTTTTTTTTTTTTTTTTTTTTTTTACATTCTATCATGAAGGATAGCAGGACAAAATCCAGAAAGGGGCAAGATTTTGGTACAGATATACCTGTGGCCTGCAGCTAAGAAATTCAGAATAAAAACATTTTTTTAAAATTCAGAATAAAAACATGAAATATGCTAAACTAAGAATTTTTTGTCAATCTCTCCCCCCATCCCGTGCAAGACAATTTTTTAAACATATTAATATAATATAATATTTACGCAGTGTAAATATAACACAGAATTTATGTTAAACTTTCTACTATTAAAAATGTTATTTTTGAATAGGATACAATTCTGTAATAAAGTTCCCTTAGACTAAGATTGTTTTTCTCAATATGTAGAAGGGAGAAGAATAGTTCGTGTTTATTTTTGACAATAATTCATTAAATTCATATATGTTTTTAACCCAAAGCGAAAGGTTTAATTTTTAGAAAACGGTGCACTTTCTGCGTATTTTTAAAGATATTTTCTTGAATGGAATGAAAATGAAGAAGAAATATACTTCAACTTAAGAAACCTTTATTTTTAGCAAATGATAATTTTGTGATTTCGAAAATTTAGTGAAAAGCAACAGGACATATATATTTTAACATTCCATTTATAACAAATACAAGAAGGAAAGATAAAAGTAATATGAGATAATTTAATATTTTTAAAGTTAAATCAATAATATCAATAAATATGTATTCTGTAATTTTTATTTTTATTGAGAAAAAGATGTTCCCTTAATAGCCTACACTAGTCACGGGAAGAAGCGCTCAAGCTAATGTTAAGTCTATGAGAAGGTTCTAGCGCGATTTCTCGCTCGCATTTTAATATTTTTGAATGCCTTTTTTTTTTCCCCAGAGGATAGCTGAGGTCAATCTCCAACGTTGTTAGTTTTTGCTTTTTCGATTTGTGTTGCAGTTTTTTTACAAGCGGGTATTTTCAATTTTGGAACCGGTTGGAACCGGTTCTGAAAGTGAAAGTACCCTTATATAAAATAACTGGAACCAAAATCGAAAAAGTAAAAACTAACAACGTTGGAGATTGACCTTAGCTATCCTGTGCAAAAAAAAGCATTTAAAAATATTAAAATGCGAGCGAGAAATCGCGCTAGAACCTTCCCATAGATTTGCGTTTTTTTGCATGACTGATGTAGGCTCTTAAACGACTATGCCTGTTCGCTATTTATCCTAAAAGAAAAAAAAATGTTCAAGTCTATTTTTTTTCATTAGAGAAGAATCGTTAGTTTAATTGGGTTGGGTTGGGTTGATTGTTGACGGCCAATTATCTGCACTTGGGATATAGGCCCGGGGGGAGTGCCCTTCGTGGGGGTCTTTCTAAGGGAACCTAACCCGTATTTACGCATGGATAAATCCACGGCTCGAAGAAAACCACGAAAACTCCGAACGATTAGGCCGACGGGCGCGATTGGGATCGAACCCAGCACCTCCCGTCTACCAGCTTCGAGAGCACAACCTCTCAGCCACTGGTGGGGCTAGCTTAATTGCGTCGATACATCTATTTTTCTTCGAACAATTCACAGCCACTCATCACAATGTAAGCAAATATCCCGCAAATACATATATGAGGAAGAAAAGTTTTCTTTTCCTCGAAGCGTTTCCCTCATGGTAATGATGTTAAAAAAAAAAAACATGACTAGAATAAAATATAGAATAAAACATAACCAAATATTTAAAAAAAAAAAAAAAAAAAAAAAAAAAAAAAAAAAAGATTGCCTAATAAGATCATTCCGTTACAGTAAAATTAATAATTTTTTTTGTATCTTTTTAAAAATATTTTTCAGATATTAGTCAAATATCAACAATAAGAAATGGTTGAAAATTGGTGTTCATATGCGTTAAAATTACAAATCTTGCAAAACTTCGCCTGTAAAACATGTTTCTTTGTCCTGATAGTGATGTAGTTAAGAAAATAAGATGGCAGAAACTCGGCGTAAATAGAAAAATTGCAGGTTTTTTTTTTCTCCTATTGGAATAGAAAAGCTTAATCATGACGATAAATACAGACTGTTGACTAAAGTCAATAATATTTCCATAATTTTTTCTTAAATTTTTGAAGTATTAGTCAAATATCGACAATAAAAAATCGTTGGGAATTGGTAATCACGTGCCTTAAAATTATTAAAACCAGCCTTGCAAAACTTCGCCTGTAAACCATGTTTCTTTCTCCTGATGTTGATGTAGTTAAGAAAATAAGATGGCAGAAGCTCGGCGTAAATAGAAACATTGTAATTTTTTTGTTTTTCCATTGAAAGAGAGAAGCTTAACCCCTTCAGGGGCAAAGCACTCTTGTAGCTAAAATATTGAAATGATAGATTGACACCAGAATTCACGTACGAATTTATTTTAAAATAAATAAAAGCTTTTCCTCGTGTACCTTAAAAATTCAAAATTTGATTATAAAATTCTGGTGTCATTGTGACATTTTGGGATTAAAATTAAGTGGTATATATAATATACCGGTGCCCTTCAAGGGGTTAATCATGAAGATAAATACGAAGACTGTTGACTAAAGTTAATAATATTTCCATAATTGTTTATTAAATTTTTGAGATATTAACCAGATATCGGCAATAAAAATTCTTTGGGAATTGGTAATCACGTGCCTTAAAATTATTACTTCGCCTGTAAACTTCGCCTGTAAAACATGTTTCTTAGTCCTAATAGCGATGTTGTTAAGAAAACAAGTTGACTGAAGCTAAGTGCATCAGAAACGTAGCAGTATTTTTTCTTCCCTTGAAAAAAATAAGCTTAATCGGTAAGAAAAGTGCAAAGATTATCAAGTAAAGTTAATATTTTTCTTTCATATTTGTTTATTAAGTTTTTTAGTAATAGCCAATATCCGTAATAAAAATTCGTCGGAATCGCTAATCATGTGCGTTAAAAATATTAATACTAGCCGTGTAAAAAAGTCTTCGTATGTGAAATATGTATTTTTTCCTGGCAGCGTTATTGTTATATATATAGATTTTTTTTTTTTTTTTTTATTGAAGCTCGGGGCAAACAAAAACGTAGTAGCATTTTTTTCTGCCTGAAAGAAATTAGCTTGATCATTAAGAAGGGTGCGCAAACTGTTGAGTAAAGTTAATAATTTTTCCACATTTGTTTATTAAGTTTTCAGATATTAGCCAAATATTTGTAATAAAAAGCGTTGGGAATTGGAGTAATCACATACATTAAAATTATTAATTCCAGCCGTGCAAAAGTTAGCATGTTTCTTTGTCCTTACAGGAGATGTAGTTACGCATAGCTTCCACCTTTTACTTTTTTACTTACCACTAAAATTTAATAATAGATTTTGACTTATTTTATTTTCAAAATGCTGCGATTAAATAAGAGAAAAAAAATCTGTCAAATTTTAGTGGTAACATAAAAGCGTACAAGGTAGCAGAGCTATGGGTGGAAAACACAAGTTGACAGAAGCTCGGCGCAAACAGAAACGTGGTAGCATTTTATTCCTTCAAAGAAACGAACTTAATCAATAAAAAGAGTGCAAAGGCTGATGTTTAATAAAGTTAATTTTTTCATATTTTTTAATTAAGTTCTTTAGATATTAGACTAATATCGGTAATAAAATTCGTTGGGAATTGGTAATCACGTGCCTTAAAAAATATATATAGTTTTACTCTTTCTGCTTAAATAAACTTAATTTTGATTAATTCAGCACTTTTAATTAGGTTGCACTACTCCCTTCATAACCACGTCAGGGTGGCTAGTGGTCAGGGAAAAATACAGTCAAAAAAAGTGATGAACACCAGCATATTCTTATAGAAAAATTTATGTTGATTATTCGATCAAATAATCAATTTGAATTTTTCTATAAGAATATACTGGTAATAATCATTTTTTTACTGTATTTTTCCCTGACCACTAGCAGGGCTCGCAGCGTTCCTA
This sequence comes from Maratus michaelseni, assembly GCA_963931845.1. Taxonomy (NCBI): domain Eukaryota; kingdom Metazoa; phylum Arthropoda; class Arachnida; order Araneae; family Salticidae; genus Maratus; species Maratus michaelseni. Next base: position 173,185,703 of record OZ007599.1, on the reverse strand, counting down.
AAATTTTCTACCTTTGGTACCACTATTTTAAAACGGGAATCTTCATAGTACATTCTTTTAAAATCTTCAATATAAATATACCAGAAAATTTGCTGTTTCATAATGGTGGTAGTAAAGGTACAAAATTTTAGGAACGCTGCGAGCCCTGCACTAGCCACCCTGCACGTGCATACTGAAGCTGTAACTCCTATAACAGGTGGAAAACGAACTTCAACCTAAAAAATTGTTTCAAAACATGACACTGGGCTTCTACTTGTACGCCGGTAAATGCACATTTGTGCTGCTATAGCCGTAGTGCATAGGTGCCAACCTCTCAATAATATTCCGTAATATGCGGGTTAATTTGACCCAGTTTAACAACGCTTCAAACCAGAAAAATTATTGGATGAATATTTATTTATTCAAATTCAGGTTTCTACGTGGAATTTATTTAATTTCATTTCTTAAAAAAAAATTCTGGTGCGAAACGTGTTAAACCTGGGTCAAATTAACCCGCATGTTACGGAATATTTATGAGAGGTTGGCACCTATGGTAGTGTCTAAAAACGACCGTTTCGTTTTGGACGGCTTTTGCCGTCATGCCACATAGTGAACTTCGCTTTCACGGCTATAGACGCAAGTGTCCGTCAACGTGTTAATACTAGCCCTGCACTGCACAACTTCGCCTGTAAAACCGGTTTCTTTGTTCTGGCAGCTATAAAAACGAGTTAACTGAAGTTAAGCGCAAAAAGAAACGTACGTAGCTGCATTTTTTCTTTCCTTAAAATAAATGAGCTTAATCATTAAGAAAATTGTAAATTTTGTCAAGTAAAGTTAATAATTTTACCATATTTGTTTATTACGTTTTCAGATATTAACCAGATATCGGTAATAAAAAATCGTTAGGAATTTATTATCATGTACGTTAGAATTATTTATACTAATCGTGCAAAATTTCGTCTTTAAAATCTGTTTGTTTGTCTGACAGCAATGTGGTTATGAACATAAGTTGACTGAAGCTCGTCGCAAACAGAAACATAATTGCATTTTCCCCTTCCAAAAAAAAAGTGATTAAAAATTTAAACACGAAAGAAAAATCATGCATTAAGCATACATTATGAAACACTTTCCAACACTTCCAATATATTATATCAAAACTTCGCCGTTGAATAAAGTAAAATAAAATACCTGATCAAATATTTTAGAAAACGCATAACACATCTGAAAACCATATTTCATACATTATCACCCATAGCCAGAAAAGTACTCCAATTCTTTTGTGAAGCTCTACATATGATCTATAGATTTGTATATGTTCTACATAGTATGCTAAAATTTAGTTTAGTAAGAAAACGCATAAATTGTTGAAAATTCACCTTCAGAAGTTTTTACCTATAGAGGGAAACGTACTTGAATTCTTTTGTACAACCCTGTATATTACCTACAGATTTTTATACACTCCACATAATAAGCTCAAATTTACTTCAGACAAAAACATTCTTAAAACTACTTAAATCGCACTTCCGAGAATTACTATTCATAGGCAGCCATGTATCCAGTTCTTTGCATAGCCCTGTATATGATTTTATTTATATTCTACAAATATCTCTTATAGTATACTAAATATAGTTGAGCTTTAAAATGCACAACTCAATTTAAAAACACATTTAACCCTTCTTTGCATGCGTTTTTATTATACAATTGTGTTTTTTTTTATAGATATATTAAATATTAGACACCAGAAATTTTAGGATAGATTTTTAACTTTGTTCAGCAAGATAGTTCACGGGAAATTTACTGGATTAATATTTCTATATAAATATAGTGGTGGCGAAGAAGTTGATTTATTTATTAAAAGTTAAATAAACAGTGATGGAAATTTACATCACTATGCAATTAAGGGTTAAGCAATTCACTCTCATACTCAGTAATGCCGACGAATTCTTTTGTGTAACACTGCATATGATCTATGCAATTTATACACACCACGTAGTATGCAAAAATTTAGTTAAACTTAAAAATGCGCACCATAACTGAAAACTCACTTCCAGCAATTATCCCTAATAAACAATACTTCCAACACACTACTTTATCCCAGATCTTATGTGTGTCCCTGTAAATGAACGATAAATGCTATGCACAACATATTCTACAGCTTCTACATATTCTACATCTTATAGCAAACCTCAGTAATGTATATAAATTTGATCATGTTTGAAATAGTGCAACATAATCAAACTAAGCTGAAAACAGTTTTTACCCGTAGGCCATTATAATAACTGAATTATGTTGTGAGAGCCTGTAAATAAATGATAAATGCTTTGCACTCTATATTCAATAAAAAAACGTGTTTTAGTACACCTCAGTGATATATATCAATTTCAATATGTTTTAAATAGTGTAACATTATTAAGGTACACCGCAAACGATTTTTTCTCCATAGACTGTAAGATAATGGAATTCCTTTGAGTGCCCCTGTAAACGAACTGTTAGGGGTACTCATACCTCAATCTATGTTAACCATTGCTTAGCGCACCTCAATAATGTATATAAATTTCATTATGTTCGAAACAGTGCAACACCATTAAAATACACTACAAATGATTTTTTCCCCATAGATCTTAATGAAATGGAATACTTTTGAGTACCCCTGTAAATGAACTATATAGGCTATACACTTCATTTTCAATACCGAACATGCCATGGTAAACCTCAATAACATATATCAATTACATGGAAATCCGTGTATATTTACGCAAGTTAGAGCACGGACAGACTGACGGCAGACAGACAGACAAACCGAACTCATAAACACGTTTCAACTATGTTGGAAAGTGTAAAAAAAAGCGAAAAGACGGTTGAATAAAGTCAATAAGTTTTCCCTGTTTGTTTATTATTTTTTTTTTAGATTTTATCCAAATATCGGTAATAAAAAATCATTGTGAATTGGTATCATCTATGTTAAAATTATTAATTCTAGCCTTGCAAAACTTAGCCTGTAAAACATGTTTCGTTGTCCTGACAGCGATGTGGTTAAGAAAACAATCTGACTGAAGCTCGGTGCAAACAGAAACTTAGTAGCATCCCCTTCCCCATTGAAAGAAACGAGGTTAATCATTAGGAAAATTGCAAATACTTTCCAATGAAGTAATTTTTTTTTCATATTTGTTTATTAGGTTTCCCAGATTTTAGTCAAATATCGGTAATAAAAAATCAATGGAATTAGTAATCATCTATGTTAAAATTATTAATTCTAACCTTGCAAAACTTAGCCTGTAAAACATGTTTCGTTGTCCTGACAGCTATGTGGTTAAGAAAACAATCTGACTGTAGCTCGGTGCAAACAGAAACTTAGTAGCATCCCCTTTCCCCCATAGAAAGAAACGAGGTTAATCATTAGGAGAATTGCAAATACTTTCCAGTGAAGTTTTTTTTTTTTCATTTTTGTTTATTAGGTTTTCCAAATTTTAGTCAAAAATCGGTAATAAAAAATCGTTGGGAATTGGTAATCAAGTGCCTTAAATTATTAATACTGGCCTTGCAAAACGTCGCCTGTAAATAATACTGGCCTTGCAAAACGTCGCCTGTAAATAATGCTGGCCTTGCAAAACGTCGCCTGTAAATAATACTGGCCTTGCAAAACGTCGCCTGTAAATAATGCTGGCCTTGCAAAACATCGCCTGTAAAACACGTTTCTTTGTCCTGACATCGATGTGGTTAAGAAAACAGGATGGCTGAATCGCGGGTCAAACAGAACTGTATAATTGCACATTTTTCTGCTCTTAAAAGAAATGACTGTCCAGTGAAGTTAATATTTTTTTTTTCATATTTGTTTATTAAGTTTTTCAGATATTAGCCAAAATAGTGGTAATAAAAAATCGCTGGGAATTGGTAATCCCGTGCGTTAAAATTATTAATACTAGCCGTGCTAAATTCGCCTTTACAATATGTTTCTTTTTCCTGAAAGCAATGTGGTTAAGAAAATAAGATGTCTGAAGCTCGACGCAAACAAAAACTTAATAGCATTTTTTCCCCTTTGATGGAAACGAAGTTGCTCATTAAGATGAATACGAATGCTCTTTATTAAAGTTATTTTTTTCTATATTAATATTTATGAATTTCAAAAACATATCAAGTTCTAATATCATTCTACTAAAATCTACTAAGAGATAATTAATGATATTGTGTAATCAGAATACCACATAGCTAAAAATTAACTTGTGCAATCATAAAATTACCATAGCATGTGCTTCAATGGTAATTAGCCAAATTTACTCATACCTGAAGAACATTTAAATAGAAAGAGAGAGAAAGGAGAAAAAAATTATAAATTGGAGTTGCTATTATGTAAACACAATTGGATTAATAAATTAATTATGAACATTATTCAGTGGAAAAACTGGACCACAAGAGAACCAATCAAGAATTGGATATGAAAAAACATATGTGGATGTACTCTTCAGCTTGGCTGCACTCACATGTGTTTTAAAAATATAATTCAGTATTTCATAATTCTACTGGCATTATGCTAAGTACAGTAGAATCAACCAAGTATACTGAATTATTACCAGACAACAATTGGAAAAATTTAAAATTGGAAATATGTAAAATGTAAATAAGAAACCATTAAGAAATATATAACATATCACTTACAACGATTATCCAAAATCTTTATAAATCACCACACTATATAACCACCAGATATCATTTTTGAAATAATATTGGAATTTTGAACCCTTAAATTGTAGAAAAAATGTTTTACTCACAAGAATGATACAGTATCCTCAAAATATAGCAACTTCTTCATAATGTTCAATTCCACATGGCACGTATCAAACATGTTGACATTCGAGTCGAGTTGAGAGAAATGATTTGAAAGACAAGTTGAGAGCTCATATTTTTAAAAACACAACTCGATCAATGACACCCCAACACAATATAATTCAAAAACACACAAAACTATTCTGTTGATAATACTCTTATAACAAAATTATATCCGTGAATATATAATTACTCCATCTAATTTTAATTCCTGAAAATAAAATTAATGTACATGCAATAGCTTCCTCTATAGTTAAATTCAAAATAATATCTATAATATCATTAACTAACTAAAACGTAAAGTGTCGCCATCTATTGGTATTATAATTATTCATAATTAATATTTAGTTACATATCCATATTATTATTAACATAATCACTTCATTAAATTTAATCAATATATAAATTTTAATAAACAATACTTCCTGTAGTTTTAATATTAAATTCGAATAAAATCCTGCAATATGAATAAATATACACAGAATTTATTCATCCTGCACAGCATTTTAAATATTCTTAACAAAAGTATATATTGTAAAAGATATATTATTTTAAAACAAAGTGCTTTGCTGCCAGCTGTGTTAAACCACTGATATATATTATAAACTTATAATTAAATTATTAATTTTTTATTGTTACTTCTACTTAAATATATTTTAGACTTGTTATTAATTAATTAATGTATTGTTTATACTTATACTTAATTTTATTTTAGATTTCAGAGATTAATTTAATATCAAATTATATATATATATATATATATATATATATATATATATATAAATCCCTTTCATCATATATTCTAATACGAGCAAATCTTGTGTGTGGTTATATATATATATATATATATACTAGCTGACCCGCCCGGCGATGCCCGAGCCCTTGTAATAAACTTAAATCTCTTAAAAAACGGAACTCTGGCCACGGTCTACGATAGATTCGGAACCGTATACCCGGCATGCTCGTACGCTCTAGAAAATCTTTTATTTCCCCCTACCAGGGGAGCATTCTGTTCTAAACAAACCTCTTTCCGAACGAACTTCTGAGACAGGTCCCCGCTGCCTACGTTACTGTATAGTAGGGGCACTACAAAATTGAGCTGGTTTCGAGAAGATTGGAACATTATTAGCCCAGTTATTGCAATAAGGCACAGTTAGAGAAAATAACCTTGAGTGAGGTGCCGAAGAGAGGAGATGTTCGACTGTCCTTCAGAAAATGACTAATTAGGAGGCTCACTATGCATGCATAAATATTCGTTCGTTTTGTTAAGCTAGGAACTTAATTACAAAGTTGGCTTAAACTCTTATTTGTAAATAGTGGTAACCGCTACTGATAAATTTAATTTAATGTTATAAAGGGTGACTATTAAGTTAAATATAATGTTTGGAATCACTTGCGTTGAAATCGGATAGATAGTTGCTGATATATAGAAACGGTGCATAGTTAGAGAAAAACCTTGAATGAGGGGCCGGGGGGGGGGGAGGGTTGTTCAAGTACCCTTCAGCAAATGACTAATTAAGAGGAGCACTATGCATCTTTCGAAATTCGTTCGTTTGTTTAAGCTAGGAACTTAATTACAAATTTGGCTTACCCAATTATTCGGAAATAGTGGTAACCGCTACTCATAAATTTAGTTTAATGTTATAAAGAGTGACATTTAAGTTAATTATAATGTTTGGAATCACTTGTGTTGAAATCGGAAAAATAGTTGCTGAGATATGAAAACGGAGCATAGTTAGAGAAAAAAACCTGGAAAGGAGTGCCGGGAGGGAGGGGTTGTTCAAGTGTCCTTCAGCAAATGACTAATTAGGAGGACCACTATGCATCTTTCAAAATTCGTTCGTTTGCTTAAGCTAGGAACGTAATTACAAATTTGGCTTAAACTATTATTCGGAAATAGTGGTAACCGCTACTCATAAATTTAGTTTAGTGTTATAAAGAGTGACTATTAAGTTAATTATAATGTTTGGAACCACTTGCGTTGAAATCGGAAAAATAGTTGCTGAGATATGGAAACGGAGCATAGTTAGAGAAAAAACCTTGAAGGACGGGCCGGGAGGAGTGGGGGGGGGGGGGGGTTGTTCAAGTGACCTTCAGCAAATAACTAATTAGGAGGACCACTATGCATCTTTCAAAATTCGTTCGTTTCCTTAAGCTTTGAATTTAATTACAAATTTGGCTTAAACTGTTATTCGTAAATAGTGGTAACCGCTACTCATAAATTTAGTTTAATGTTATAAAGGGTGACTATTAAGTTAATTATAATGTTTGAAATCACTTGCGTTGAAATCGGAAAGATAGTTGCTGATATTTAGAAACGGTGCATAGTTAGAGAAAAACCTTGAAAGACGGGCCGGGAGGGGTGGGTGTGGGGGGGGGGGGGGGTTGTTCAAGTGGCCTTCAGCAAATAACTAATTAGGAGGATCCCAATACATCTTTAATGATTGATTCATTTGGTTAAGCTAGGAATTTAATTTGAAATTTGGCTGACACTATTATTCGGAAATTCTGGTAACTGCTTTCTAGAAATACACCTTGAAGCTTAAATGTAATTAGACCCTTGCCTCTCTTCATTCCCGCAAATATAAAAAACAATCTGTTAAATAAAGTTTTAATCTCCATCATAATAATAAATGTCATGTAAAAAAGAAACAAAAAAAAACTTAAACCCGACTAATTGTCATGAAGAAAAATATGCCTGCAAAATATTTCAATCAGTGGGACGTATGTGTAATTTGTCATGCACAGGTGGCGCGACAATCGCCTGCCATCCGTTGTCGGCACGTTGATAACTTCAATCCATGTTCACACTATTTAGTTAGAAATCCTTATTTATGCATCGCTACTCTGGTTTATTTAATTACTTCTGTGAAGAATCGATGCAACCAACCAGTGAACCAACCAACCCAAGAGAGTAAAAGCGTATTTTTAATGAGAGTTCTTTGTGCATATTATTTAATATTTCAGAAAGTAATTAAAATATTAAAATTCTGAAACGATTTTGACGAAATTTTGTGTCCTACCGTTTTGGGGCACCAGAAAACCATTGGGATGGGTCACATGTTCGAGAAAATTCCATTAGTGGGTCATTTTGGGTCATGGTGAAGCTAATTGTATCTAAAAAACGGTTCAAACGATTTTGACGAAATTTTGTATCCGACCATTTTCGGGCACGAGAAGACTATTGGGCTGGGTCACATGTTCGAGAACTTTCGATTAGTGGGTCATTTTTGGGTCAATGCTGGTCAAATTAATTTTATCTAAAAAACGGCTCTAACGATTTTGATTAAATTTTGTGTCCTACGAGTTTCGAGCACGATAAAATCATTGGGCTAGGTCACATGTCCGAGAAAATTCGATTAGTGGGTCATTTCTGGGTCATTGTGGGTCAAGATCTAAAAAGCGGCTATATTTACACTAAATTTTGCATCCAATGGTTTTCGGGCACGAGAAGACTGTTGAGCTAGGTCACATGTTCCAGAAAATTCAATTAGTGGGTCATTTTGGGTCATTTTGGGTCATGGTCAAGCTAATTGTATCTAAAAAACGGTTCAAACGATTTTGACGAAATTTTGTATCCGACTATTTTCGGGCACGAGAAGACTATTGGGCTGGGTCACATGTTCAAGAATTTTCGATTAGTGGGTCATTTTTGGGTCAAAGCGGGTCAAATTAATTTTATCTAAAAAACGGTTCTAACGATTTTGATTAAATTTTGTATCCTACGAGTTTCGGGCACGCGAAAATCATTGGGCTAGGTCACATGTTCGAGAAAATTTGATTAGTGGGTCATTTCTGGGTCATAGTGGGTCAAGATCTAAAAAGCGGCTCAATTTACACTAAATTTTGCATCCAATGGTTTTCGAGAACGAGAAGACTGTTGGGCTAGGTCACATGTTCGAGAAAATTCAATTAGTGGGTCATTTTGGTCATGGGTCATTATGGGTCAAGCTATTTTATCTTAAAAACGGTTCAGAGGATTTGAAATAAATTTAGCACCCTACAGGTTTAGGGAACAAGAAGACTATTAGGCTAGGTCACATGTTCGAGAAATTTCGATTAGTGGGTCATTTTGGTCATGGGTCATTATGGGTCAAGCTATTTTATCTTAAAAATGGCTCAGACTATTTACACTAAATTTTGCATCCTATGATTTTCGGGCACGAGAGACTGTTGGGCTAAGTCACATGTTCGAGAAAATTCAATTAGTGGGTCATTTTGGTCATGGGTCATGATATTTGAACTCAAATTTAATTTTGACCGAGCATAGCTCGGTCTTCCCTGCTCGTTAATATTATTATTATTTAGTTTAGATATTGTTTTGAATATTATAAAAATTATTTATAGGTTTATATGAGTTATATTTAAATTTGTAAAAATAGTTTATTATTTTTAACTGCCAATGTAACTGTATCATATACAACGTGTATTTCTCAAGAATAACGTGGCTTCTGAAAGCTACAATGTTGATGTTGGGGTATGTTTTACGGCAATTTCTCTTTTTGTCTAAAAAATCCTTTTTAAATATGTTTTTATATTTTAATAATACTCACTATTAATTGATTTTTTAACTATCATGCTCGGGTACTCAATATTTGTCCATTTTTATTCAATTTTCTGTCATTTTCATTTGGTAATTGATTGGGCAATTTGGGTTAATATTTTAAGCTCTTGGCTATTAACTCAAACAGAAATCAATTACATTTTACTTATATTAGTGGAATATTGCCTTTGTAATGTGTTACACTATATAAGTTTCCAATTAATCTTGTAATAATTTTCACTTTCTGCATATTGGATTTTTTCTCTACATATCTTTAAGTATTTTCCCACTCATTTTAATTTTGAGAATCTTAAATTTTTGGATATATTTATGTGTTATATTGTAATTATCGGTTTATCAATTGTCGATTGTTTATGTGGTTTAATGGTTATTATTTACAAAAGTATTATATATATATATATATATATATATATATATATGGTGGGAAGGGCGGGAGAGAATTGTTAGTTGCATTCGTTAAAATTATTAACTGCGCAAAATGTCGCCTGCATTATAGGTTTATATATTTTTTAAATTTTATCCATGTTCCTATATATTTAAAATATATAAATAATGCTTCCAAAAACACACATATCTCGACTTTATTCAGTTATCTAAATTATCCAGTTTCAGTAATCTAAACCATTTAGTTAACTTATTTTTGTTTTACCATTTTGTTAATGTGTACTTATGTTTCCTTATTACTATCTTTAGCACAAGAACCCCTGCCTTTGCTAATTTTACCCTGGAGAAATAAACATCTTTTGAACCAGAAATTTTACTTAAAAAATGAAATCAAATTTCATATAAGTAAATACTTTACTTAAGTAAATTCTGATTGTTGCATATATGTTTCGTGCATGTCTCTTTAATAAATTGCTAATTATGTGTAAGAAACATCTTCAGCTATTTTCTGTTCGGCCGTTCTACAACATAACAATTACAACACGACATTACAAAACAAACTAATTTTTGCTTTAAGGCAATGAATTCAATTACACGAGCGTGCCAATTTTTATATAACCACACCCAAAATAAAATAAAGGGGCATAACTTTCAATGAAGGCAGTCAGATAGAAAAAAAATATATAAATAAAACCCTCATCAGTGCAAGCCTATAAATCTAAATATTCCATAAAATACTGGATTAATATTTGAAGTGAAATGATCAATTTACGACGAAGTTAGTTCAAAGAAGAAAATCCGAATGGAAACCGTGCTCTAATCCTAGATACCAGCTGAAAAAGAATACACAGTCGGCTGACATTTTCGATTAGAAAAATTAATAAAGCTCGCTGTCAAATAAAAACATGAACGAAAAAATATGCATCACACATATATTGAAATACTCTCTAACACTAGAAGAATATTGTAGCAAAACTTTCTTTTTTTATACAGTGAAAAAGGGCATAGCTAAATAAACAATTTAAAAATCACACAAAACAGCTAAAAGCCCATTTTTAGCAATTACTATTCATAGGCAGCAATGTACGCGAATTTTTTGCCTTGTGTAATCTCTGTAGATGTTTACCCATGCATCACAATGAAACTGAATTTTAATTCAGCTGGAAAATACATAAAACAATTAAAATCTTTTCCTGGCAATGTATCCTTTTCATTTTGTATAACCCTGTATATTAATTTATATTATACTCACCCCGCATAGTACAATAAACTTTAGTTCAGTTGAAAAACAAAAACTTTGATAGAAAACACATTTTCATTAATCCTGTCTACACAAACTTATTAGTAATTTGAATTATTTTGGGTATCCCTGTATATGTTTATGTTCTATAGAGTTTAAACGCACCATATAACATACTAATATTTAGTTAAGCTTCAAAACTCATAATGCAACTGAAAACGCACTACTTATACAATTATTACACATAGATGATTATGCACCTGGAATTTATTTCGACGGCTCTGGTAAAGAAAATTAAATGTGACATTACCTATTTAACGTACGGAAGATATCATTATGAACCTCAATGTTGTATATCAATTTCACAAATCTCACTTTAAAAAATCATTGATAATAAGAATAGTGCAATCTAATCCTTTTGTGTATCCGTGTGTAAATGAACGATAAATGCTATGTACATCATTTTGCATAGGAAACATTTTGTAGTGTGTAGCAACATTGTACATCATTTTGTATAGGAAACATTTTGTAGTGTGTAGCAACATTGTATATCAATATCGTAATGCTTGAAGTAGTGGTACATTAAAAATGCACTTCAAAGTATTTTCGTAATTTTAATGTTTTTGAAATAGTGTAACATCATAAAAATACACTGCGAACGATTCTTCCCCATAGATCGTAATGTAACGGAAATTATTTCAGTCTCTTTGTAAACGAGCTATAAATGCTACACACGTGATCCTCAGCAACATATATCAATTACATGTTATATCTACGCGAATTAGAGCACGGAGAGACGGCCAGACAAACCGAATTCATAAACACTTTTTAACTACGTTGGAAAGTGTTAAAAACAAAAAATACAAAAATGAGTAGATTTCAAAGTTTTTAAGAAGCGCTATTTGTAGTATTGTAGTACGTTTTTAGAAATTGAATTTTAGTGTCTATAGGATTCGAATGCTTTGCATAGTACCCAATGTCACGTATCCAAAACATCAGTATATAATGCAATACTTATTCCTTATTTCTTCTTGCTATAAGAAATTTAAAACTCAATGATTAAGTAATAAATAAATAAAATAAATAAACTGTTTTTTACTTTTTTGTAGTAAGGGAAGCAAAAGTAATTTTCTTATTGTTTGTTTTTCATAAGACGATCAAACTTCTATCTTTTCTTTAAAAATATGTGAGATTTATATTATTTTAGAAATAAACTTATTGAAAATAAATTGAATATTTTAATATATATTTCTTCAATTATTATTTCGGTCCAGAATAAATTACAAGCATTCAGTATAATTTATTTTCCCTTTGGCGGTTCACCATTTTAAATATACAGAAAACTTGTTCATTCTTTTTTTATGTATAAATGTCAAACGCGCTGAAGATTAAAGAAAAATTCATTGTGCCCACTCGTGTGCTTATTCTTTGGTTTTACGCCCAGCATTTATATCTGTTTACTTATTTATTTCTAAGATTAGACAAAGAAGCTGTATTCTGATTATCCTAGAATGTTCGCTTTCAAATTATACTCCTTATAAAAATGTGTAATGATGTCCTATGTTTGTTTGTTTTTATAATTTAATAACTAACATTTCTTAAAGAGTTCGAAAAATTTGATGCACTTTAAAGCACAAATAGCAATGAGAATGAAATGGTATTTATGTAAAAATAAATCGTGATTTTGTTTTTGTTGATGTGATAGTGCTGCTCTTTTTATATTTTACTACAATTTTTCATGAGTATAATTTAAATAGATGAACTAAAATATCTATATCTTTTTAATTTTGCGTTGGAATTTTAAATATACATACCAAGTACCTATATCCCAAGTGTAGATAATTGGCCGTCAATAATCAACCCAACCCAACCCATGAACATCTCGCTATGTCAAAACACGAGGCTCGTCGGGTGCAATGCACCGGGACATTTATAGAAACCACTAACGTGACTAAAAGACTTTTAACCAAAAATATTAAGAATTAAAACAGGTTTGCACCTGGACCAGCTCCCACTTGGTAACACGTTTATAGAGGATTCCAATGAGACTAATATATATATATATATATATATATTAATCTTTAAATATAATTTTGCGCTCCAATTTTATTTATTTTTTAATTTTTTTCACTCGGACTTGTTTTAAACAGAAGGCTTTCCTTGTATCACAATCAGCTATAATGTACTTTTAGGCATTTAATTCGTGAACTCCTCACTAGTGCGAATTCGCCCCGACCAAAATTTCAAATGTCTGCGTTTTTTTATATATATATATATATACCGAGTGTTTTAAAATACAGCTTATTGGCGATTATAAAACACACAACACTAAACAAGTTGGAAATTGTACGTCAAACGGGACAAATGAGGTGCGTTCGTACTAGTTTTATAAATATTCAGATGTTGGTGCAGTAGCTGTTGCACTCTTATGCAAAAATGCATGAATACAAAATTTATTTTATGTGCAGATTTTCGTATTATAGATATTAATTTTATTTTATTAAATTAAGTTTCAACAAACAATTAATTACAATTCTGTTACATTAAATTTATGCTTTGCGCAAATATACAATGCAAGACAATGTAAAAAAAAAATCATCGTTATTATTTCACTGAAAAAATGAATTATATCTTTTGTTATTATGATGTGATTAATTTCCGTAATAAAATAAGTACATTTTAAGTTGGCAACATTTTATCTTTTGTTGACATTTATTGAAAATCCCAATGGTAAACTTAAGCCTAGCTTTGAAAATTTCAGAACTTGAAATCCATATTTAGGCTCTTTTTCCATTTAATATCTATTTCTCCGGAAAAGTCTCTCCTAAGAACATCGGTAGATTATATGATTGCTAATAATTAAACTATTTTAGTGTACAAATTCGGTTATTAAATTCAGTAATACGGAAATAATATGATTCCATTTTAAATAGGACGTAATCACCATGGCAACCTAGAATCATTACCTATCACGGGATATCATTGATTTAATTACGTATGATAAGATTTAATAGAATGTGAAGAAAACTTTTATTAATATTTTTTAAAGTTATGATAAGATTTTCATAAAATTTGAAATGAATCGACAAAATGCTGCAACGATTATATATATTAAATTTCAAACCATTCGGTTGGGTAGTTTTTGCACTGTTATATGCGGATAGACGGACAGATGGACGGACCAGACAGCGACTATAGGTGACGTATTTACATAATTACGGACGCACCTGAAAATGACATTAAAAGTGCTTCTTTCTTTTATAGTTCCTGAAAACACTGAAGCATGATAAATCGGTAAGTTATGGTCGTAAAGAAGTATTTTTTTTTAATCCTTTCTTAGACGCAGGACAACAGTTTTCTAGATATAATTTATAGATAAAGTGGGCCGTATAAGAAAAAAAAAATCGCATTTTAACCTCTGAATCGCATTCCACACTAGTGCAAATTCGCACTGATCAAAATTTTAAATGTCGGCATTATTTAAAAACATGCTTTCATTAATTTGAATTTTTCATTAACAAAATTAAATTTTTGATATAAATAAATGTCACAGTTCGATTTCTCTCTAAATTTCGTATAACAATCATGTGTTATATTTCATTATCACTATATGTCCGACAAAGTTATATGCAGTTGAAGTGGAATCCCAAATCGCACTAGTGCGGGTATTACTGAGCCGAAGTGTGGAGTCGACGGGTTAAATTTTTATTGTAACAATTGAAAATTTTGAACAAAAAAATTACACACTGTAAAAAATTTTGGTCAGAAATTACGGTACATATACTGGTAACTTTGTGACCAGTATAAATACCGTAATTTAACTGCACGGTATGTGTACCGTAAAATATTTAAAGTATATGTACCGGCTGCACGCCCCCCTCTCCTCAGGCCTACACGCATTACGTAACAAGAGCAAGAGCATCACTTCAAAGGGTTCCGTACACCTAGGCGGGGGTACCAGCTTTTTCCTTACTGAAAATAATTATTTTACAGTATAAATAGCGATTTTTTACTAAAAAACAATCATTTTACAATATAAATACCGTTTATAATCTAAATGGCACATATACTGTTTTTTTTACGCTTAATATACCTTAGAAGTACGGTACTCATACCGTAAAGAGTGAAAACGGTACACTCTAAATAATAAAGAGTGACTATTCACTCCGGAGGAGTGGATATTCACTCTATCGTAGAGTCAAAATTTGCCCAACCTCTTTAGAGTGACTATTCACTCTAGGCAAAAGTGAAATTGTTCACTCTCTGAAAGAGTGAATACTCACTCCCGAGAAGTGAATATTCACTCTAAACAGGGGTGGATACTCACTCTTTCAGAGGAGTGACTATCCACTCTTGCAAAAAGAGTGGGTTTTTTCACCCTGAGAGGAGTGAATAGTCACTCTTTCATAGGAGTGGCTATCCACTCTTTCATAGGAGTGACTATTCACTCTTGCAAAAGGAGTGGATTTCTCACTCCTGACAGGAGTGAATAGCCACTCTTTCATAGGAGTGAATGTTCACTTTTTATGGAGTGAATTATTTTTTTTATGTTTCTTTTATGGGCATTTTAAAAGAATCATATATTTTAGAGCATGCAATGAAAATAGACACAAGCGTGGTAAAGATTGGAATAAAGTACTTTATTTTCAATATTTATTTAATTCATAGTTTGTAACAGTAATTGAACTCTTAAGGAAAAATTCAATTAGAGTTACATAATGAATTAAATTAGATTACTGACAGAAAACTAAAATATTTCATTCCAAGCTTATCACTATTGTGTTTGCTTTCATTGCATGACTTATAAAGACATGATAGTTTTAAAATGCCCATAAGGGCAAGTAATTAACCAAAATCTTAATCAGTTAATATTATTTCTTTCCTTTTCAAATACCCATTAAGTTGTATTTAGTATTTTAATAATTCCTGTGATGCACGTTATTTTATATTTTTTTCATGTGTAATTCAAATTTTAAATCTTTAGATCTTGTATTAATTGCTAATGAATTTAAATCTAATCAAACATTATTGTTTACTGTATTTTAATTTTTTTTAAAGTTTTGTTAATAACTATTTAATAGATGGATATTCTATGACTAACAATGTGTGATTTCACTTTAATTTTTGTTTTAAATATAAACTCTTATCTTTTGACCGTACTTTTCAGTAAATTAGCGCTATTTTGCAAAGTCCTATTATTCTAAAATCATATATATTATTTCTGTTGTCAACATCCCTTTTTCTATGAATTTACAAAACACACAACAACAAATGAGGTAGCCTTCTTCGAAAGGTTTTTGAAGCAGCTTCTGACATAGTACTACCCCCACATTTCGTTAAAACATGGTTTTTTATTAAATATTGCTATTAATTAAAAATTAAATCGGCATTGTTTTTATATGCAAGATTTTTCCTCAAATTAGTGTTGCCACAAAAATAAAATAACCGCATTATATAGTGCTGAACAATGATTAAAAAAAATAAATAGTAGTACAAAAAAGATAAAATATCAATTCTCCACATATATTTATTTTATATTTATGGTTAAAAAGCAAAATTGATATTGAAATGTTTAAAAGAAAAAAAAAGACAACATCGATCCATCGAAGCAGTGGTATTTCACGTGTATAATAAAAGGTATGCTTTTTTATATTAAATTTTATTTTAAGTGCATTCAATTTTTTTTTTCATGTTTTCCAAGAAGCGGATGGATATCTTGTGAATTAACCGAAGTTATGAATTTTTTTTTCTTAAACTCCTATTCTGCCCCCCCTCCCCCCTTGAGGCCATTTTTAATTATATCAAAAATCTGTCATACATAAATTTTCGGCCCTTTTCCTGGAAGTATTTATAACTTTAAGTAAGTAATAAACGGATTTGATACGTTTCATAATTAAGAAGTTATGGGGTTTTTTTCTGTTTTCACAACCCCCCCCCCTCCCTATTTCGATTTTGCCCATTAACGAACATGACCGTGATATTATGTCCCTTGATTATATGTACACTGTAAACTGAAATGTCTGAAATTCAGACACTTAAGACACTTTAACCATCCGCTGAAACGGATGGTTAAAAAAAGAGACACTTTAAAGTGTCTTAATTTTTTAAGACACTTATTTGTGTCTGAATTTAAGACATTTGAAACGTCTGAATTGCGGCCATTTTCGAGCTCTGATCTGTCGGCAATAAGTAGCCATTTCTGACTACATTTTTTTAAGCATTAAATGGAGCCATATTTGACCACATTGTATCCTCAATAAATGGGATTATTTTACCACAAAGCAGAGCTGGTAATTTTTCCAGAAGAAGAACCTGATTAAAGCATGAGCAAACTGGCTCATGGCACTACCTGTCCCCCCCCCCCCCCCCTCACACACACCCGATTTTATGAGGCCTAAAATTTAGTATGCAATTTTCGTAAAGCTGATATTTTAAATCTCTTTCAACATTGTACTGATTATATTCAATGTTTTGAGCTTTTACAGTAAGATAAGATTGAAAACAAAAAATATATTTATCTAAAAACAGTAAAATCTTTCAACAGTGGATACCTCGGGACCACAGAATTTTTCCGCTATTCGGAAGTGTCCAATTTTAGAGTGAAAAGTGGACACCTCTATTTAGCGAAAATCCACCTTTTCAATCCACAACACATACATGTTTGAATATTTTTACATCAGAAATGTGGACACCTCCGAATAGTAGACAAATTTTGTAGTCTCGAAATGTCCGGTATATCCTACTCTATAAGTTTAAAATATTGAAAGAAATGTCAAATTTGGGAAGCACCTAAAATCAGAGGGGATAGGGTAAGAGCCGGAGAAGCGTTTGCCCATGCATTAATCAGGTCGTGCTTCTGGAAGCAACCCAAACCTGATTTATAGTTCGCTAAATGGAGGTATATAAAGAACAATCCCAGCAGTCCCGAGGTAACCACTATTGAGAATCTTAACTGCATAAATTCATTTTGCAGTTCATTTTCTTAGTAGATAGTACAAGTTTCTATCCTTTAAGTAGGTTTTAAAAGATTTTAACATTTGAATAGAATAGTTCAATAATAATAATAATAATAAGGAAAAATCAAGTTTTCATTCTTTTTCTGAATGTTTTATATTTTTATTCAAATATTAACATCCATAAAAACCAGTCTGGTGTTACGAGCCCTTCTTATTAAAATAAATAAATAAATAAAAATAAATAAATAGATAAGAAAGATTTTTTTTTTTTTTTTTTTTGTAAAAATGTTAAGAGTATATTAAAATTTACTAAACAACTTTTTTTTTTATCTTGTACTTAAATAGTTAAATACTTAAATAGTTATACAAAAAGAATCAATTTAATCCTAAATTTTATTACAAAAATGAAAACTCCTTAAAAGAAATATTTGTCTCTGCCATGGGCCAAACATGGTTCTTTTTAAGTTCCACATTATTTTGATTCTTTATTTAGAATCTTATTCAATATGACTTTTTAATTTTTAAAATTTTTCCAGTTCATGTATGATTAAGTAAACCGATTTCGATTCTTGTTTGTATTATATTTTTAAAATGGCTGTGTGTCTTGAAATTTAAATATGTTATTTAGATGGAACACGGTAAATACATATAAATACAGTTTTTGTATTTTGAACAAGTTTTCATGAGGAAATATTAAAAAAAAAAATCCATTTCCATAGGAAATATTGAAAAATCATTTATAAAATATTTAGAATTTCACGACAGTTTGATTCGGATGATTTTGTGATTCGTTTTCTTGTCTATATACCCCTTTAAGCTATAGGTGCAGATTCACGGTCGCCAGTCGCCACGTGGCAACTAAATTTTTTGCTGTGGCCACTAACTTTCGATGTTTAAGTCGCCATTTGATTTAAAAGTAATCAATTTCTGGTATTCCCAGTCCCCATCGTTAAATATTGATATTTTTTTTTTAAAGATTAAGACCAAAACACATCACAAACATTATTGTTATCCTTTAATAATTTTTCAGAATGATCTGTTTAACACAGCAAACTATTAAATATATTCGAATAGCAATGTTATTCGTAACAGTTTGAATCTGATATTTTTGTATTACATATACTGTGATTTAAATATATATAGATAATCAAATGTTTGAAGTGTGTTTTGATTTTTATAGTGCAAAATATTCTCACAAATTCAGATTTTCTTTCATATGTACTTTTGTCTGACAAAATCAAAATAAGAAATATTGTTTTTCTGATATTCCCCGCTATCATGATTGCTTAGCTTATACATATTTTTTTTTAAACCGTATCTTGCCCAACTTTATTTTCTGACTGTACATGATTTAAGATTTAATTAACATTCAAATTTTGTTGTTTATATTAAATAAATTACTTTACACTTTGAATTCATATATATTTTTTTTAGTTTTTACCCTATATAAACACTATTGTTTTTTATGCGTTTGTTTTATAATTGTGGCCACTGGATTTTTTGGGTTTAGGAGCCAGTGACTCCTTCCAAATGTTGGGAATCTGCACCTATACTTTAAGCAACAATGTTTTTAACAGTTTCCGAACATAAATTTAATTTTGTTTAACATGAAAACATTGACTTTGAAAATATAATCTGTAAGAGAATTAACTAATCTGTTACTAAAATTAAAAATTCATATGCAAATATATATCAGTAATACAAAGTAACTACAGAAAGAACTTAATAACTCAATATCATTTAAACATTATATATATATATATTTTTAAGATGACCATATGGGCATTTTTTTTATATAGATAAGATGATAATTGTAAGAGCTAGTTAATAGAAAGTGTTAGCTATCCTTAAAAAATATATCTATTTTTTTTTTAATAACACTAGGAAAAATTCATTCAAGTTTCAAAATTAATTAGGTGTTAAGTATACATCTTAACTTTATGTAAGTAAATATATTAAATTGTAGCTTTTTTCTGATTTCCATTTTTTATTTTAAATAACTTTTTTATTAAAAAAAAAAAAAAAAAAAAAAAAAAAAAGCAGTTTTTATTTTTTTGAGCAAGTTTTCATATTTAAAAAAAAAATCCTGCAACTAAATATAATAGTAATTTAATTTTTTTTAATTAAAATTTATTAATAAAATATTCAAAATTTTATGATAACTTCATTCGGATGCTTTTATGATCATTTTTCAAGTTCTATGTTCCCCATCTGAAGCTAAAATGTCCATAGCATTTCCCATATATATATTTCATTTTGTTAACATGAAAACATTAACTTCAAAATTATAATGTGTAACAGAATTAAATGATTTGTCATTAAAAATAAAAATTCATATGCGAAATCATACCAGCAATACCTGTAACTGAAAATTACAACTGAAAAACACATTAATACAATATCATTTAATAACTTTATACTTTAAATTATGTTGCCATGTTAGTAATTTCTCTTATATACATCAGATGGTAATACCAGAGTTACTAAACTGTCATTAGAAAATTAGATATATATTTTTTAATAACATGCAGGAGAAATATTTTCTAGCTTCAAGATCATCTTTCCTTATATATAGTACATTTTATCATATCCAATTGTTATTTTCTTATCTTTCATGTAAATGCATAAATAAACTTTACAAAAAATCGCCAGCAATTTTATGTGAAAAATGTAGTTATGTAAGTAAATAATATAAAACACTTACCTTTTTCCAATTTCAAATTAAAATCTGAAATCACCTTTTTACCGGAAGTAATCGAAAAATCAATATTAATATTATTTTTCAATATTTGAAATTTTGCAAAATCAAAATATAAAATTTTAAGCTAAAAAAAAAGAGTATTTTTTTTTTTTGGCAAAAATATAATACGAAAAATTTTGCAAAATATGGGTCTGAATATACAAGCAATAAAAGCAATACTCTGCTTTTATGTATTCAAGCAATAATCAGTTTACTTACTATAAAAAAAAAAAAAAACAGTTATTTATAAAGTGGATGATTTAAGGATTATTAAACAAGATCGTTAATCCTGGAACTGGAAATGATATAAGTTGAAAATAAAAAAATAAATACATAAATAATAATAAATAAACACAATTCTTTTATACTGAAAAATATTTATTCGATATAAAAATATACAAATAAGATAATACATATTATTCCTAAAAAGGTAATTTAAATAATTAATATTACAGAAGTAATAATATTCACGTAAAATTTCCATTTCGAAATAAAAAATATATTTTTGTAAATAATCGCGCAAGAACTCTTCTTACCTTTGTAAAATATCCATAAAATTGTAAATCCATTTTGTACAAATATAACGCGAAAAAAAAAGCACTTTTTCTTGGCCCTTCTTTAAATATGCATATGAATGTTGAAAAATAAAAAATATATATATTGAAGAAAATTTTTATATCGTAATTCATATGTTACCATATGCTATTCATACCGTTATTCATATGTTATCATATCGTTATACATATGTTATCATATCGTTATCATATGTTATTTTGATAATTATACCATTTAAACCATGGCATTCCAGAACTTGTTATTTCACAAGTACTTTATTCTTCAGAAACAGAATCTTAATTAATCAAATATTAACGATTTAAATAAATCTGAGGAACAAAAAATGCACTATTACACGCACAACCACATTGTTGCACAACCACAATATAAATATGTAGTTAAAACAGGGTATACTCCATAAAAAATCTGAACAAACTTCGTCAAACAAGTATAAATCATTGAAAGAACTGCTTCTTTTAACGCGCCAAATCGTCAACGAACCAACGTCTACTAACAGAAGAAAATAAGTGATGTCAGCATTTTTAATTTAGCGTTGTCACTGACTCACTCTAGGTTTATAATATGAAGAGCTTTTTGATCTCATTACTTTTTATCAGCGAGAAATAGACAGTTGTAGGAGAATAAATTAGAAACTTTTTAATTTGTTTATTTGGTATATTTTTCGTAATGAAACTTGCATTTATCAATTTACGAACACTGATATTTATAAATTATTTGAGTTTAATTACTATTATAGTTTTAAAAAGTTATAAAACATAGTTTAATTAAAGATTTTGTCGTAATACTTGCAAATAACTATTGAATTTTCATAAAACATAAGTGTCAGCAGGAGGACAGTGGAGGCCGTTGCCCCTCTCAGTATTTTGAAATTTAATTTATTTTATTTTCTTTATGCTTGATTATTAAAAAAGATGATTTTTTTTTCTTCAAAATGGAAATATAATAATTTATAGCTGAAGAAAAAATGTTAGTAAAAATTTTTCATCAGAGACTCTTCTCTGAACACACCATATAGAAGACAATTTTAATTCTGTTCCTCTTTTGATTTATCTTAAACCGGGAGGGGGGGGGGGGGGGGGGTTATTTAGGACAAAAAAAAAACCAGTTTTATTTCTCTATTTTGAAAAATGTCGTTAGAAACTTATTTTTCGATATTTAATATTTCTTAATTGTTAAATTTTTCTATTTTTTAATGTAGATATTTTTAAAAATTGTCTTGAACGAGGAGTTACGACATAAAATTCTTAATGTAGCCTATTTCATGTTTATATTCTGCATTTTAGAAAAGCGAACTAAGCTGTGGACCCCAGGCACATCTCCAAATCTTGCAAATCCCCGCAATTCTTTCTGCCGACATTCATATTTCTTAGAATTTTTGGGTGGGTAACCCTTTCTTTCACTACTTAATACGAAATTTAGTGGATAAAAATATATTTTAAACATCTTTCCTCCATTGAAAAACATTTTCTGATGGTGTTGACATATAATATTGCAATGCAATTGTATATACAGTCACCACACAGTAATATACAGTATCGCATTCAGACACTTAAGTGTCTGAATTTCTAAATGTCTTAATTTCAGACATATCACTATTATTCAGACATTTTTCTCAGTTTATTTTAAACATGATCATAGTAAGACACACATAGTAAGATGTGTCTCAAATTTAGTTATCTATGATGTCTGAAATTTCATATTCAGTCACATATGCGTCTGAATTTAAGACACCTCTATTTGCAGTGTATCAGTTTGGAAGAGATTTGTGCAGAATTATTGAAGTTATCGTGTCCATAAAAAAATTATATAGCTATATAGACAGATAAATAGATAGATAAAGTTTTGAACAGGGGGGTGGTTTGGGGTTCTAGGGGTCATGATCGTCGTAGATCTGCAAAAATTTTCAGAAATTCTAACATAGGGGAGAATGCAATAGGTAGCATTTCTTACGAAATCTACCTAAAAAGAAAAAGAAAAAATGATAATTCCATTCTCTCAATAAATAAATATGGACAAAATTATATAATGCAAGTCTTTCACTCTTCAACGGAGTGAAATATTTCACTCTTGTCAAAGAGTGAGACAGTCACTCTCGACAACGGAGTGACATATTTCACTCCTTTCTAAGGAGCGGAAAATTCCACTCTTTAAAGAGTGTACTTTTATAAAATTCACTCCAAAAGAGTGAAAATGCCTCTCACTCTTCCAAAAAGTCAACTTCTTACTCCTCCCAATTTTAGAGTGTACAAGTAACGTTAATTTACGGTACATCTACTGGAATTTTAGGAAAATTTTTTACAGTGCATGACTTTAGATACCACACCTTACATTTCTTTATAATTAAAGAAAACAAATAGTTCTCTTTAAAATATTTAAAGCGGCTAAAGTTTAATTTCTTTGTGGATGTATTACATCTTGAAATAAATAAAGCTATGCAACAATAATGATTTTAGTATTTATTTTTATTATTGCAATTTTAAGTAACGACAGTACGATGCAAGGAATTTAATACATTCATGTATTAACTCATGCGTTAACAGTGATTCTCAAAGTTCAAGAAATTTTTATCAAAAATACATTGCCCACGACATTTTCCAACTCAAGGTAGTTTTATTTTAATACTTTACTTATAATAAAAATAAATTAATTGCTTCCAAATAACGAACGCAGATAGCTACGAATACATTGGGTGCCTTTTGTTGTAAGAGAATGAAATTGTTTTGAAGAACCTTTCGTTGTTTTCATAATTTTATTATTGTTTTCTTTTTATTATTATTTACAAGGATTTCCGTATGAAAAATCATAACCCTTAGATAAAATTGCTCTTCCCGAAAGATGGAACGCAAATAACGAGTTTCCTTTGGATCCGACCGACCGAACACTGCTTTTCCTTTCGTTCTTTTATATATATATACTTTCTTAGATGATATTACAAATATTCTGAGACTTGAACTTTTAAAGTTTATTCATCTGGCAAGAACTTCCTCCATCCCCCTCTCCAAATTTTTCAGATAGAACATAAAATTGGAATATTTTTGAACATTAATGGTGCAGCAAATATGAGAATTAAAAAACTTTTTATGAATCTTTTTGAGTGGTATAGGGTGTATTTTTCTCTAGTAAAACAAATTGAATTCAAAATTCTTAAAAAAATGTGGAAATCAGAATAGCTAAAACATTGCGGGTGGTCTTTTTTTTAGCACTTTCCAACCTAGTTGAAAAGTGCTTATGACTTCGGTTTGTCTGGCCGGATGGCCGTATGGCCGTCTGGCCGTCTGTCCGTGCTCTAACTCCCGTAAATATGCTCGGATTGCTCTGCAATTTTTATATGTTATTGTCGTTATCTATGGCACGTTCCCTATTTCAACTGAAGTGTGTAGCACTTATAGTTTTCTTACAGGGACACTCAAAAGAATTCCGTTACATTGCGGTCTATGGGGAAAAATCATTTGCGGTTTATTTTAAAAATGTTTCACTATCGTAAACGCATTGAAATTTATATAGATCACTAAGATGCATTAGAAGAAGCTTAATATGGAATAGTAGGTGTATAGCACTTAGAGTTACTTTACAGGGACAGTCAAAATAATTCCGTTACATTACGTCTATGGAGAAAAATCATCTGCGGCTTATTTAAATAATGTTCCACTATTTTAAACGCATTGAAGTTTATATATATTACTAAGGTGCATTACAAGAGGCTTACTACAGAATAGTGTGTGTATAGCAGTCATCGTTCATTTACAGGGACACACAAAAGAATTCTCTACTGTCTGTTAACAATAATTCCTGGAAGTGCGTTTTAAGTTACTGAACGCGATTTTAATCTTAACTAGCTTTTTGTCTATTACGTGGTGTGTATAAATTCTGTAGATCCTATACAGGGCAGCACAAAAGTTCACGAACACATTTCCGTTTATTGACAGAAACTCCAGAAGGAGAATTTAAACTGTGCTACGCGTTTCCTAACTAAACTAAAATTTAGCATCCTATGTATATATACAAATCTATAGATCATATACAGGGCTACATAAAAGTATTCTGATATTTTTCCGAATATTGTATATATTGAAAATTCCTGAAATTACGTTTTTAAATATGTTATGCGTTTTCCAAATTGTTTACTTAGATGTCATCTTTCAGCTTATTAAACGGTAATGATTTGTAAAATTATTTTAGAAGCGTTGGAAAGTGCTACATAATCTATGCTTGACGCATGATTTTTCGTTCTTGTTTTTTTTAGTAGCGTGCTGGTATTTTTGTCTAGTAAGAATATATCGAATTAAAAATGTGGATAAAGTACATAATTTTTTTTTTTACTTAACCTTTAACTTTAACTGCTATTAGCGGTCTCATAGACCGCTACTTTTTTTTTTTTAATTTTCGCAGTTTAACTTGTAATTTTCAGTTTAACGATAGATACTAGAGAAATTTTGTTTCATTTGGAGATTTAGTACAATCGCTAGAAACTTCTGAATATGTTAATTTTAACTATAATAGTCCTGTACATAATTTTTAGTACAGAAACAGTATCCGATGAGTTAATCAAACATTTTAATCATCTTTTGATCAGCGGTCTCAGCGGTCTCAGAGATCAAGCGATCTCAGAGACTGCTCACAGTAGCTATGCGACAATTTCTGTCACAGTTAGTTAATGTTTAAAAATGCTAACTTTATTTGAATTTTTTGTTATTTTAAATGGTAAAAAAATAGGCGTCTATTTGATGTATAATTATTCCACTATACTACAATTACTATTATTAAACGTAATTTTCATTAATATGCTAAAGAGCTTAATATAGCTCTTTCTTAGGCTCTTTCTTTTTTAATCCATTAGCTTCTGTTACTTATTTAAAAGGTAAATATATATAGTAAAATGATAGAAAATCGTGCATTGTACAGTACAAAAAAAATCCTAATAATTCTAATTTTAATTGGTGGGGGAAAAAAGCCAGAAAGGCACATTCATATTTCGTGTATTTTTTAAAACTATTATATAATTTATTTTGTCCAAAATGGTCACCTAAACATCCAAACTTAACCCAACTTTTAAAAGTCCATTATTTTATTGCATATTTAAATTAAGCATCACAAAACAGTTTAAAATACAACTTTTAAACACTTTGCATGCGTGGTTAATAAAACATAAATTAGTGAAAAGTGAATGAATAAATTTTATATAACGTCATGTAATTTTGAAATAATTTATCTATTTCATTACCTTTTATTTTATATGCTACCTTGCAAAACTCTAAACGTAAAACTCGTGTTTATTTTGATGAACCTACTTTGAAATAAATTATTAATTAATGATGCAATTATTAAAAAATCATAAATAGAAACACACGCACGCACATTGTTCTCATTAGAAATGGCAGAGTCGAAAATGCGCAAAACAAAATTTATTATCATTCTGAACTTAAGAACATTCTAATATTGCTGGCATACCGAAGCCTTTTTCTTTTACCTAACATTACAATAGGACCGTTTTTCTGCTAATGAACAAGTATTTTACCATTGATTATATATATATATATATATATATATATATATATACTTCTTTTAAATTAACGAATACGTAGTAAATAACCAATTTTCAGAACGATAAAGTTTATAATTTCAGTCGAGAATGAAATATTTCCTTGGTTGTTGTTTCACGTCACACTCGGTTGTTGTCTTAGCGATTGAGATAAAAAATATTTTGGATATTTTCTCTCACTAAATTTTAACGCATGTATATGATTCATCAAATTGCTCATGTTTGAATAGCATTTATTTCCTGAGAAATATATATATATATATTTTTTCATATTCATTTAAGAACATTAAATAATTGTGTTATCATCGTCTTAGATACGGGGTCGTCATCTTTTGCGCTATCGTGGGTGAATTTGAAGTCTTCAGATATTTCGTTGGCGAAACTTCGAATTCACATATTTATTTATGTTTCTGTGTTGGGTGCACACATTGCATAAATATAAAGAATCCTACATATGGATGTGTATGAGTGTATATATTAAAAGTCAAGTGCAAAGAATAAGAATGCTTCTTTATGACTACCAAGGATACAAAAGAAAAATTTTTTTTATTAATATAAGTGAATAGATTTAATTTTGTGTTCGAGGCAAATAGCATAAATTAGAGAACATTTTCTTTTTGTCATTTAAAATCACTGTTTTCCATGAGTGCAATATATTGCTCATTTTGTATGTTTCAATTTTTTTAATCCCTTTTTGTGTGTGTGTGGGGGGGGGGGGGGGGAGGAGGGTATGTAAGATAGCCTAAATGTTGAACCTTTTTAGCTTATTATAGCTCGAGCAAAGGATGAAATCGTACATGTTTTGTGGAATCTATAGTAATTTTGACTTGATAATTCTACTATAAGCTTCACAATTTTTTATATTTTCATTTTTGGGTTATTTATCATAACAGGTATGAGTTTCGTTTTTCTTTTATTTTCCCATTTGTGTATCATGAATTATATTGTCGTCTATAATATGGTTACATATATATATATATATATATATATATATATATATATATATATATATATATATATATATATAATACGACACAGGAACATCATGCAACAATCGGGGAATAAAAATAAGTATGAAACATTAAAACACACCTTTTTGAAAAATATTCAGAGAAAAATAGAATAAAAATAAAATGCATAACCAAGATAATATAAAACAAATTGGAGGGGGGGGGGAGGAAAAGATAAAAATAAAGATGAATTAATGAAATATTTGGGGCACTGTAGCAGAATCTTCAGTCACCGAATTACTACAGATACACACACACACACACACACACACACACACACACACATATATATATATATATATATAGAGAGAGAGAGAGAGAGAGATTTTGTGGGCGCAAGTGCACCTTAAGAACGCGTGATTGACCCCGGTATAGATATTCTAAGTAATCGAAAACCTTCACTTATCTAATATTACCAACAGAACAGTTTCTCACTTCTATATCGAAGAAAATTCACCGTCGACAATATTTCTCTCCAAATTTGAAAAAGTAAACCACCAGTTTTCAGGACAATAAAATCTATAATTTTAGTCGATAATAGAAGATTTTTTCGGCTAATTGTCTAATGACATTGAGATCCGAAAATGTTTGGGTTCTCTCTCTCAAAATTTAAACGCATGTTTAATTTTTTAGGTTGCTTATGTTTGAATAATCATTATTCTCTGAGTGCACTGAGAAAAATGACACTTTCAAATCTGAGTAAATCGATAATTTCATTTTGTTATGAAACATTTTGTTTCAAATATGACGACTCAATGCTTTCAATTCTGAAATACCAGAAATACTCAGAATAGTGAAACATGGACATTCTCAAAACTGAGCACATAAAGGTCAGTTCATACTCATTTTTGAAACATGGACAGGACATACTCAAAAATGATTAGAATCAATTCAAACTCATTTTTGAAACATGGAAATACTCAAAAAAGAGCACACAGAAGTCAGTTCATACTCATTTTTGAAACATGGACATACTCAAATATGAGTGTGTGCATGTTTTCAGAAATGAATATATACATGTTTCAAACTTGAGTAATTTTGATTCGGAGCCATTTTGACTATGCGACATATACTCAGATTTGAGTATTTTTTGCTCAGTTTTAAAAATGTCGTTTTTAGAGTGTGACGCAGCTTTATATTTTTTTCATATTTTCGGGATAAGGTTATTGTAAAAGGCTCATACATTCTTTTTCATTTCATATCATTTCTTCGTAGCGTTATCAACGAGCGATATAGAATTAAATGCATCGGATATAGAAATATTGATATTTGAAAACAAGATTTTGTGCTTGCGCCTTTTGTAAATTATGTATACATCCAAAAATCTTAATGAACAAGAAAAGGACCTTTGTACTAATATGATTCCTCTCGCATTGAATTTGATTAACATTACATCTTTCTATATAAGTTTATGATTGAATTTTAAGTCGAGCTGCTAAATCAATTAACAATTTTGCCTAGCTGAGATAAAAGGGAGATATTAGTTTATCCTAGATTACCACATTCTCCTTAGAAATAGACGAAATTGTCGGTATTAATCGGTTATCCTGGCTTATATTCCCCATCGACAAAAGAGATATTCTGGGCGCTTAGTTTACTGTAAAACTAAACGCCAAGAAAAATTTTAATTAATAATCATTTTTTTATGAAATTTCCAAGTATTAAATAGATTTATTCAATCACCGATGCTGGATTCTTTTTAGTTTCGTGTTTGCTCCAGAGTGGGTGGCTGACGGAAAAATATTCCATCTTGTGCTGCGATTGTAGCCTTGCCAACATGTGACAGTGAAGAAATGTCAGGCTGTGTATCGTTCCAAGTGGTTCAGTTGGTAGAACGTCAGTTCGCAGTGCTGATGACCTGGGTTTGAATCCCGGCTTGGATACTTTTTCACTCTGTTGGCTATACACCTTTTAAGCAATTAAAATGTGAAATATTATGAATGCCAAGGCGTGAGAAATTTTCTATGGAAAAATTTCCAAGTATTAAATAAATTCAATAATTATTAGTTATTATAATTAATTTTTACTTATTATTTTTGATATTTCAGTTTATCTCAAGAATAAAATATATTTATTTTTTTATTATTTTATTAGAATATTTTGACTACGAAAAATTTGTGTACACGAGATTTACAATTGATTAACACATCCTTCATTTTTGTCATTTTATAAACTATTTCTTAAGGCTTAAAACGTTATATTCATAGCCAAATAAATAATTTAAGCCTCAGATAAACCCACACGAGTCTATTATATTCAATTAATATCTGCCAACTTATACGGGTTTTTCTTACAGCCAAAATTTAATAGCACATTTTTCCTAATTTAATCGTCGAAATCTAACGATTTTTTACGATTAAATAAGGCAAACATTTCTATCAAATTTTAGTGATAACAAAAAAAGTACAAGTTAGCAGCTATGTATTATCTATAAAACAAGATATTCGATTTGAAACTATCAACGATAATTACTTACTGTCATGTTTTGCCTTAAGATTTTCACTGTGAGCCACAACTATGCTCTTTAAATAATAATATCATCAGTCTTTAGGCCATATATATGATTAATTTTAACACAATTATTTCAAATTGGTAAAGAAATCATACAAGTTGTAATTTTCCAACTGGACGAAAAATGTCCGGGCCAGGATTCGAACCTGGGATCTCTTGGCTGAAGCCACACCACGCTCTACCAACTGAGGTATCCCGGTCGAATCTGGAGGG
The DNA here is from genome assembly GCA_963931845.1 of Maratus michaelseni. NCBI lineage: Eukaryota > Metazoa > Arthropoda > Arachnida > Araneae > Salticidae > Maratus > Maratus michaelseni. The sequence goes on along the minus strand of OZ007599.1, from coordinate 173,155,170 downwards.
CATAATTAATCCAGTTAACCTTATTGATCATAGCATCTGGTCTGATATTTTAATCAGCTCAACAGAATACATCGCAGTTCATTCCAACTGGACGAAAAATGTCCGGGCCAGGATTCGAACCAAGCGGCTTCAGCCAAAAGATCCCAGGTTAGAATCCTGGCCCGGACATTTTTCGTCCATTTGGAAAATTACAACTTGTATAATTTCTTTACCAATTTGAAATAAATGTGTTACAATTAATCTAGTGTATTCACGTATCCAGCGCTTACTGGAGTTCCATTACCTGCGATATATTCTGTTGAGCTCATTAAAATATCAGACCAGATGCTATGATTAATAAGGTTAACTGGATTAATTATGCCCTCCAGATTCGACCGGGATAGTTCAGTTGGTAGAGAGTGGCGGCTTCAGCCAAGAGATCCCAGGTTCGAATCCTGGCCCGGACATTTTTCGTCCAGTTGGAAAATTACAACTCATATATATGATGTTCGTAAACTGTCTTTAAAATATAAAAAAGCTGATAGTACTCGTCAAGGAGAATAGTTTTTAAATAAAAAATCATGTTCTCTCCAAAAACAGTGGCTCAAACAAGGGGATGGTCCAGGGGGTCCGGACACCAACTTGAACTCTGTATGCAAGGGATCAAATACAAGCAAACCGTCCAGGAGTTGAACGAATGCATCTAAGTCTGTATTTGAAATTCCAAGGATTCTTGATCCTAAAGGTAATAGCATACCTACCATGTGAATGAATCTTTAATCGCAGCACCAATATTGACGTGCTATACTGTTGATCGAAAAATGCCGTGTGCATTTCGAACCTTTATCACATGGCATTTTTCGAGCAACAGTTTCAGGTCGAGATTCTTATTTCTATTAAGGATTCACTCATATAACAGGTGTGATATCATCTTTACTCTAGCAAATGCACTACTCGCCTGGTAATCAATGGGTAACGAGTTCGAATTCCTCTGTATGCAATAAGAGAGCACCAAGTTCATTATCGCGGTTAGACATGGTAAATACGCTTCAATCATAATTCTTATCGCTAGGGCATTTTGAAATGGGCAGAAGGAATACCAGTTTAGATGTTTTTAGATTCATTCGATTAAGGATCTAAATTCATAAATATTAAAAATTGTATCGGAAAGACTGCAAGTTTAATTCGTTTCGATAAATCATATCGCCTGGTATAAATTTCATTTTTCATATTACAACCTCTAAAAATTTATTTAACTGATCATTCTAAACATAACACGGTATAAATAGTTTAGCTTAATTCCAACAGTAAAAGTTATTCTGGTATTTGATAAATAACTTATAAAGTTAGTAATTTTCCAACTGGACGAAAAATTACTACTCGTATGATTTATTTACCAATTTGAAATAATTGTGTTAAAATTAATCTAACTTATAAAGTTGTTTTGTTGGCATCTTCATACTCATGCTGCTCCTACTCAAATAAATATCTCATGGCATATTCATTTGAACGTCTGTTACTTAGCATCCTTCAACTTGTAGTTCGATGTCCTAATGTCACTTTATCCTGAAATTATAATTATTCCTCCAATTAGTAATTGTCAGTTGCATTTCTGGTGAAATTCTGACCGTTTTATGCAAACATTTACTAGAATTGTTGTGCAAAAGATTACTTGTTAGTAACAGTTTTAATTTTTTTAATTTTATCTTTAATCTTTTTCTTATTAGGTAGAAATTCTTAAAAGTTTAGTTTTCTCACTTTGACTTGATGCATAGTTTTGTGTTGTTCTAAGCAAATGGTTGAGATGTTTCTATCTCTTTCAATTTTTTAAACGTCGTGACACGGAACTGGAATCGTAAAAACTAGCCTACACTGATATTGTAATCTCATATCTAATTTTCAATATCGGCACAATTAATGTTCCTACGGAAAGGCTCCTACGGGAAAACTCCTAAAGCTGGCTCTCCACAACCTGATTTAATTTCATTTCACCTGCTACATAAGAAACTTTCATTGTAGATGAATTTCTCGAAATGAAAATTTTATCGAAAATTATCTCAAAAACTCTCGCATCTTCTAATGTAGTAGGTAACATAACAAAAATAATAATAAAATGTTTACAAATGAAAATTTAAATTTACATGTCGTTTTACTTAAATATTATAGTATAGAAATTGTTAGAAAAGCATTTTTCTTGTTTTGTCAAATTTCTTATATTTGAATCTTATTAGCTTATAGCTATATCGCATATTAATAATAATAGTTCACCTTTATTTCCGCAAGAGAAATATTTATCAAAGTCATCCGACTACGAATTATTTCCCTTATTTAAAAACCAAATTATTAAATCGCGTCTTTAAGGTGCATCTAAGAATTAAAAAATACACATGTGATTAATCTAATTAGATCCTGTAACACTCGTTTGTTCAGTAATTAAATATTAGGATAATAATTAAGAAAATAAAATAATGATGAATCAATTAAAATTTTACGAATAGTTGAATCGACTGTTTGAAAACACAGCGATAAGATGAAAAAAATGGAGCTGTGTCTTTCGCAAGCCTAATTGCTCTGTGTTTCGAAAGAGAACTAAGTCCGAAAAGTTCTTTCAAATGGTGCGTGTGCTCTGTAAATCCTTTAAATGAAACTCTTTTCTGTCAAAGTGTCATTTGCTAGTTTGGAGGGGGCATTTGACATGGCTGGCAGAATTCATGAGTAAAGAAGTCTCTCGAATTTGACTAAGGAGAGCGTTAAACGAGGTGCCTTGTCTCCGCGGCGGACCTGCAGAAGCAGAAAAAGTTGAATAACGATGTCATTAGCTGGAGCAAAATCCTGGTGCGAGAGCCAAACCGGGTGAAATAAATTGGCAAACAGGCGTTGGGGGCCCGCGATTCTTTTAACGAGAGCTCCCACCCGCCATTCCTCCATTTTGTAATCTGGGTCCAGCGTTGGCGTCTCTTTAAATCTCGTCAGGCGCGGATTAGAACACTAATCAGGCGCTTCTAGCGACGCTCCGGCGGCGCTTAATTATCAGATACTTGCTCTAATTTGCACTGTCGAATGGGGATTTATTAAATACCAAGAGCTGGCGCGTTCGCTGATGAGAGCTTAATTGGAAAGCCGGCGTTCGCTTATTGTCGCTGGAATGCTGTCTAATACGCTGCTCTCTTAAATGGAGCATTCCAGCTTCGCTACATTACTTCTACCTTAATCCATAAATCCACATTTTTACCCTTTTCCATCCACTTTTTCCGCAATAAAAGCGCATTTATTGCAAAAAAACGAGTATTTCTTCCAAGTTTTTTAATATATTGCCCGAGAGACAGGGAGAGCAAGCGATGGGGGCACTGGCAGCAATTTGCATCACGTGGAGGGGGTAGCAGAAGAATACAGGGGTGAAGGAGCACACGCGCTCACTTGAAATGAAAAATACCGGGGATACTTTGCGTAATGAATGGAAGTATGCAAGGTCGGCGAAGCGAAAAACCTGGCTCTTTGTAATTTCGAGTCTTTCTGGAAAGAAATATTAGTTTAGACAGCATCTGAAAGAAACTAGCTAATCCTACAAACTTTCTTCAAGATATTTCTCCCATTTTTGGATTCAGTTTTTCTCTTGGAAACTATGAATGAATAAAATAGGTGTGTCAGATGCTCCATAAAAACGCCCTGAGAGGAGGCTTCACAAGCAGAACTTAAACGATAGAGGGGTGTGTTTTTCCGCATAACTTTCCCGCTTTTTTTGCATTGCTACTTGATATTGAACTTACAACGAATAATCACTTTATGGAACACCTTTGTAATGCTGGTATTTACGACTTGATAAAAATAGCAGATATATGTCTTGTTTCAGGAAAACTATTTTGATGCAATGTTGCCATTTTTGCATGGAAATAGTTGGAAGATTTGTGTGCCTTAATGTCTGCGAACGGGAAAAATATTGTTCTAACATTTTCAAGAATTGTTTTGGATTTTGTAGGAAAATTTGCACTTCAGCTCGCAATATGGGAATTTCTTTTTTTTATTAAGAAGGTCTGTGTTATTGGATTCATACCTATATTTCAGAACACTATTTTATGTCTTTCTATATGTCTTTTTCTTTAAAGGAATGAAAAGAATGCTAATATTTTCCTGCTAAAAATTTCATTTTATAGAAACATGTAAAGTATTGTGATTTTTGTAAAGCAAAGTAAGTATATTGTAGGTAGATGGGAACATAACTGCCAACTTTTGCGCTTTTTTATTACCACTTTAATTTAATAAAAAAAATTCTGAATTTGATTAAAACTAATGAAATAATTACAATAAAACCTACCTTAATATACAACCAAAAAACCCTAACAAATGAAAATTCTTTTTCTCGGATTTAATACATTTATTTTTCATATTTTGAGCAAAAAATTTACTTTAACAGTCATTTTGGTGATGATAATAATTTATATACACCCATTGATAATTTATATTACACAATAATATAATAGGTGTATTTGATATTAATATAATAGGTTTATTTGATAATACACCTATTATAGTATATCTGGCTTCAGTTTATATCTGATTCATTATTAATCAGAACTTAAGGATAATTATCAACTAGAACTCGAACCATATCCATAGGGACAGAAAAAATGTGTGTGTGTTCCAGTGGCGGTGTTCCAATGGGGGTCCAAATGCTCTAGATACCACTAATTTTGTAAAAATTTGTTTGTAAAATTTTGTTATTTCGGTCTTGTTTAATCGCTGAAAATTCTGCTATTAGATAAGGAGAAGAATATTTCATTAAAATAATGGTATCCAGAGCCTATGGACTGCCACCCTGGCTGTGCCATTGGTGTGTTCACCGGTTAATTTCACATTATGATTACAGGTTAATATATTATGATTCATTTCACATTATGACCGTTTAAAATTATGATTCATTTTGGTAACAATGATAATTTATATAGCTATTGTGTATCTGGCTTCACTTTTTACACAAATTCTTACCCTTTAGAACAGTGGTTCCCAACCTTTTTTCAACCACGCACTACTTAAGCATATCTAAAATTATAATGCCCCACCCTATCTATATGCAGGGATGAGAATTTTCCGTCTTTTTGAATACCAGTATAATCTTAGAGAGAAAATAATTTTATTTAATCGGAACATTTTGCGATTTAACAGAACAACATTTTCTCTAACATTATACTGGTATGCAAAAAGACAGAGAATTCTCATCCCTGTATATTATATATACAATTCTTATTATTTAAAAAGAGACATTTGACGTTAAATTTGTAAGCATTGGTACATTTTATAATTGGTTATAGTGCATTAAGAACAAGTGTAAATTTTTTGAGCACTAAAATAAAACACAACATTCAAGAAGCATTTCTGTATTATCATCTTTGTCAATTTTAATTGGCCATTTTTCTTTCTCGCTATAATACACTTTACTTCTCTGTTAGCGGGCTTTCTCTTCTCTATTATTTCTTGTTGACGGCCGAGTATAAATGACTTTAAAATTTATGCCATAATGTATACTTATGAGAGAAAGTCATTTAGTAAGTCACAAAAGATAATTAAATAATAACTTACAATGATATTCACTTCAAAACTATGTTTATTTCTCAACATATTCTTCACCAATATTTATGCACTTATATCACCGTTTTATCAGTGCCACGACACCAGCTGCATAACATTCTTTGGGTTGCTGTCTCAGCCACATTAGGACTTCAAATTGAACCTTTTCATCATCTGTGAGCATCATCTTGCTTTCAAGATGGTTTTTTAGTGGACTAAACAGATGAAAATTGCTTGGGGCTAAGTCGAAGCTGTATGGTGAATGTTGAAGACGTTGCCAACCAAACTTTTGAATTGTTTCTTGTGTTCAACTTGTAGTCCTAATGTGGCTAAGACAGCAACCCAAAGAAAGTTATGCAGTGTTGGGGCACTGATAAAAAGGTGATATAAGTGCATAAATATTGGTGGAGAATATGTTGAAAAATAAAAAAGTTTTGAAGTGAATATCATTGTTAGTTATTATTTAATTATCTTTTCTGCCTTTCTTAATGACTTTCCTTCGTATTTACTGAGTTTGACGCCTGCACCATAGCTAAGGTTCATTCAATCCGGGCTGACTCACACCGCCATTTAATTGCCCGTAAGAGAAAAACGATTGGCCCCACCACGTGGGCAACAATCGCTGATTGGTCTAAAATGGGCAACAAAATGCTTGATGATTAACCATATCCATAAGAATTTCACCTGTAGTTCCTTCTGTGATGTCCATTTGGGATATTATTAATTTCATAAGTTTGATAGTATCTCGTTTAGATATTTCAAATATTTTCATGTTCATATTAAAGGTGTACAATAACAGTCAGTTTTAGATATAGCCTTAAGTAGTTTCATGTGTAAAAAAAAATCTTCGTGTGATATAATGCAGAGCGAATAGAAATACAGGTCTCATTCAATAAATACAAAAAAAAAAAAAAAAAAAAAAAAAAAAAAAAAAAGGCTACACAAAAAATTATAAAATACAACTGAAATCCGAAAAATTGTGAAAGTTTTTAAATATAAAAATTAGCTTTTCACATCATTGCATTAATATCGTAGTTTTTTTTTTCTTTCAAATATAATTATTCCGACTATTATTGTTTTTTAAACATTTTGAAAATTTAATTTTAAAAAAAATTATATTTTCATTTTATGTTAAATATTTGCATGCATTACTTTTATTTTTAGTTTACAACATTACTTTTTTAAAAAGAAAAAAAACTGACATGGAATGGATTAATAGCAAAAAAATCTGGAATCCCCCTCCCCTTAAAAATCAAATTGCCTCCTTGTGAGCAGTTGGGAAACATTGCTTTAACTCCTTGAAGGGCACCGGTATATTATACACTGCTCAAAACAATTAAAGGATATTTGAAGTTTTATATAAAATAAAGATATAAACGAAATTTTTTTTGCCGAAAATAGAAGAAGAGAATCACAAATGCAAATTTTTCTGGTTTTCAAACTGTGGAGTATGCAAATTTTGAGTTCGACGTCAAAAACGTCGCTTCAGCGGCAGCGAATGAAATTTGACTTTCAACTGGATAAAAGAGAATGAAGACAAGGATGATCGGCATTCAGTGATTGCTTTGTTTCGATGAGTACGATGTCTCAGCGAAGTCATTTGACAGATTCAGAAGCTTGGAGAATTGTTGGTAGGTTAGAAGGGGGCCAAACTCAAGCCGAAGTAGCGCAAGCCATTGGAGTGTCACAAAGTGTCATTTCCAGGATCTGGAACCGTTTTTTGGAGAGTGGATGTGCAGGCCGAAGACCAAGGCAAGGTCGTAGACGGGCAACAACGCCCAATGAAGATCGGTATTTAGCGTTAACAGCTCGGACACACCGAAACATGAACGCTACTCTTCTCCAACAACACCTTCGCTCGGCTACAGGCACCACGATTTCAACTCAGACTGTCCGAAACCGGCTCCATGCTGTAGGTCTGTATGCTCGCCGACCGATGGTATGTGTTAGATTAACATCAAGGCATCGTCGCGACCGCAGGGAGTGGGCAACCGAGCATGTCAACTGGAGGAGAAATGAATGGAGCAATATTCTGTTTTCTGACGAGTCCCGTTTTTCTGTGCATCCGGATAATAGGCGTATTTTCATCTGGAGGGACCGTGTCAGTAGGAATAATCCTGCGTTCGTGCACGAAAGTGTCAGATTTGGCGGTGGAGGAGTGTTGGTGTATGGTGGCATCTCCATTGATGGGCGCACTGACCTCTACATCATTCGAGATGGAGCTCTGACTGGTCGCCGATATAGGGATGAGATCCTCAGACCTATTGTATTCCCTTACGCTGCAGCAATCGGAGATAACTTCATTTTAATGGACGATAACTGCAGGCCACATCGTGCAAACCTGGTGAAGGATTTCCTTTTCGAGAAGGAATCGTTCGAATGGAATGGCCAGCGTGTTCTCAAGACATGAATCCAATCGCGCACGTTTGGGACGCTCTAGGAAGACGAGTTTCTGGCCGCCAACAACCCCCACAAACTCTCCAAGAACTGGAAAGAGCTCTTTTGGAAGAGTGAGGCAGAATACCCCAACTCGTCATTAATAGCCTCATTGAGTCCATGCCTCAAAGGTGTTCAACGTTGCTGGCCGCCCGTGGAAACCATACCCCCTACTGAAAATGATTTTCTTTGAAGAAAACACCTTTTCTTATTCTTTTTTTCTCATATGCACAAATTGTGTTTTTTTCCTTTTGTACACAAATGCGCAATAAAATGCATTTTTTTCTGCCAAACATGTGTAATTTATTCTCATATAACCTACTATGTGTGTCGACCATGTATCAATCAGCTAAAAAGTTTCCCAGATACAAAATCCACCTAAAACTGCAATATCCTTTAATTGTTTTGAGCAGTGTATATACCACTTAATTATAATCCCAAAATGCCACAATGACACCAGAATTTTATAATCAAATTTTGAATTTATAAGGTACAGGAGGAAAAGCTTTTACTTATTTTACAATAAATTCGTTCGTGAATCCTGGTGTCAATCAATCATTTCAATATTTTAGCCACAAAAGTACTTTGCCCCTGAAGGGGTTAAAAGTTAACACAATTGTTAAGTACTGTACCTTCGGAACTTTTAGATGCCGCATTCGGCTTTGGTTGCTTTTAATTTCATGTTATGATTCTGGTTTATAATTTTTGACAGGTGGATTCTATACTGTACTCACAATTCAAGTAAATGGATATATATATATATATATATATATATATATATATATCCATTACTTTACATTTTTATTTATATATTTGAACACTCGACTGTGAAATGAGAAAATAAAATTGCACTGAGTTTAACATGCTCTTAATTTTTAAATGAATTCAAAGTATGAGGAAGTTCTGTGTACACTGAATTTTCATTTTTAAAACAAATCTTATACGGACAATTATATATTAAATTTTAATATTTAGGTGCTTAAGTTTTCAAATGTCATTTCTCTAGAGTAAATTTCATTTTTATTTACAGAGATAAAATATATCTTTCAGAACATGAAATTAAATAATAAAAAAATTTTAATTTGCTTTTAAAATATAATATTTCAGATTTCTTTTTTTTTTTTTTTTAAGGAAAGACTCTAAGTTTCGATCAGTTAGTCCAGTGTATATGGCTTTGAAATAATTATCCTAATTATTTTAGTGTAAAATACATATTTTCGACAATGATTGACTGCTTGATTACGGGCAAAGACTGGCAACTATTTTTACAATAAATCGTATCGCAATTTAAAAATATTTCTTTTAGTAGATTTTTCTTGAAAATATCCTAATATATAAGTGTATGGCAAAGGTTATTTTTCAAAAAGTGGTACGAATAGAATAAAATATAGTCCACTGGGATGTGTATGTCCCAACCAGTAGTCAATGGGTTAAGGGAAGAATTTTGTTGTTGTTATTGCTGTTGTGCCATCTATACAGGGTGTTCCGTTAAAGGGGTCCAATATTAATAGGGGTAATAGAGGAGATCACATGGAGCATAAATCAGTATATAAAGCCCGGTAGGATCTCAATAGTTTTCAAGTTACAGCAAATAGAATGAAAATTCGGAAAATTGTAAAAGAACCCTCATTGCTAAACTATCGATAATGCTACATAAAAACGAAGCACATATTTAGAAAGAGCAGAAACAAACCTACAAAATGACATCAATTGTATTAAAATAGCAATATTTATTGACGAGTTACAAGCCCTGAAACAGTGAAAAAAGTACGAAATCCAATATACATCAAAATAGTTAATCGTTAATTCCAAAAAGACAACTCTAGCTACAACAAGGAAAATGTAGTAAAATTTGGTCCATTCCGAAAACTTTCGAAAAAGCTTACAATGAACCATATCGGTTTAATTGTGTGAGAGAAATTAATCAGTTTCTTAGTTACAACTCCGCTTTCTTTGACACTAGCAAAGGTTAAACTCCGCCCATCACGATTGGAAACACCGCCTTTTTAATTACTCTCAACTATACATTTTCGATCATGCTTCTTCTGAGATGCGACATTTTTAATTATTCAAGAGTTGAATGAACCAAAATAACTTTACAATAATAGTCTACATTTTAAAGTGGTCTTTTATTGATATAAAGCTTAAGTTAAATTCCTTAAAATTAAACTGGTGGTGAAAATTCGGAAATAATTAAAAATATTGCGATTTGTAACTATGCAAGAAGTTTCAGTACATGTTTTACATGGACAATTATTGTATGTATATGTGCATCATAATTTATGATAGGAAATAATAATAACAAATAGCATAATAATTTTATTAATTATAAATTTAAAAAAGACACTAAATTTTAAATTAATTCATACAAACTTTGTAATTTACAATTTGAGTACACCACAGTCTGTGACTTACAAAATACTGTGCCAAAAAGTGTTGAAAATAAAAGAAAAATGACAAATAAAGAATTACATTCCACGTACTTTATGACATATGTGAAGCATAGTCTTCTGGCCTGCGCTGCACAGTTCAATGTCGGAAGGCAGACGAACGGACATTATTATAATAGGTGTTCGAAGTTGCGCCCATTAACAGAATCGCACAGCCGACAGCGACGTCGTAAAGATTGGCGAACACGCCGAAAAACTCCGACGGAGTTGGGAATGTCTCCTGCAGCGACAACGATTCGCGCTAGTAAATCCTCCGGTGTATCCACAGGCGTTTCATACACCAGCGATTTAAGGTGTCCCCAAACAAAAAAGTCTAACGGATTGAGATCTGGAGAGCGTGCAGGCCAAGCAACAGGTCCACTGCGTCCAATCCATTTCCCAGGATATGTTGAATTGAGGTGATTGCGAACACCTATGAAAAAATGTGCCGGTGCGCCATCGTGCATAAACCACATATTGTGGCGCAATGTTGCTGGCACATTTTGCAGTAACTGCGGTAAGATATCCCGTAGGAAAACCAAGTACGTATTGCCATTGAGTACATCTGGGAGTAAATATGGTCCTATGAGATAATCGCCGAGGACACCTGCCCATATGTTCACACTGAACTTTTGTTGTGCGTTCGACGGGAAAACAGTGTGCGGATTTGTATATGACCATGTGTGCATATTGTGCGTGTTTACCACGCCCTCTCTCGTAAATGTTGCTTCATCAGTAAATAAAATATTTTCCAGAAATTGTGGATTATTTTCTGTTACATTAAGCAACCAGCGTACGAATTCTGTCCGCTGAGCACAATCTGTTACTGATAACAGTTGTACCCGCTGCACATGAAAGGGGTGCATGTTTTCTGCACGCAGAACACGCCACACACTTTGGTGAGAAACACCGACTTCAGACGCAGCAGCTCGTGTACTCGTGGAGGGGTTATCTTTAAAAATATTCAGTACATCTTCTTCCATTGCAGGTGTTCGTACATGTCGAGGTTTCCCTGCATCAATGCTTGCTGTATTAAACGATCCAGTCTCCCGTAATCGTCTATCGATTTTTATGAAGAGTTTCGAACTTGGGCAACGTCTCCTTGGAAATTGCTCACGGTACATGCGCTGTGCTAGACATGCATTTCCATGAGCTTGCCCGTACATCAGATGCATGTCCGCATATTCTTCGTTAGAGTATTCCGGCATAATTATTATACATCAACTTACTACAATCCCACTTACAACAGCCTCCCTTTAACATAACGCCCACTGATGACTGCTGTTTTATTACACTTTTCTTCCTATACACATAGAAAATTTGCATAAAAAGTACTTCTTCTTCATCATCCTGAAAGTTCATGGAGGAAACGCAGCAGTCACGGAGTTTGCTTTAAGACAAGGCGAGAGCTGCACAATATGTCATTCACTTGACCAGACTGAATAATGAAAGGGTATTGATAGAGGTTGATCAGAAATGTATAATTGAAAGATATTAAAACGGGGTGTTTACAATCGTCATGGGTGGAGTTTCGCTCTTTCCGAGCGTGCAACAGTACAGAGTTGTAACTAGGGAACTGCTTGATTTCTCCCATACAATTAAACTGATATGGTTTATTGTCAGCTTCTTCGAAAGCTTTCGGAATGGACCAAATTTTATAACATTTTCCTTGATGTAGGTAGAGTTGCATTTTTGGAATTAACGATTAACTATTTTGCTAAATATTTGATTTTGTATTTTTTCACTGTTTCAGAGCTTGTAACTCGCCATTAATTCTCAATATTCTAAAACAACTTATGTCATTTCGTAGGATTTTTTCTGCTCTTTCTAAATATGTGCTTCGTTTTTATGTAGCATTATCGATAGTTTAGCAATGAGGGTTTTTTTACAAATTTCCGATTTTTCATTCTATTTGCTGTAACTTGAAAATTATTGAGATCCGGCCAGGCATTATATACTGATTTATGCTCCGTGTGATCTCCTCTATTACCCCTATTAATATTGGACCCCTTTAACGGAACACCCTGTATATTTAAAACGAAAAGCGCATTCTGTCAAATCCACATGAAAATTGTGTCTTTGCGCATGCGTCAAGTTTTTATTGAAGGCTTCTACCCTCAGAAACGGGAAACCTGATTGATTAACCCAACCCTCACCTGTTTAGCCTAGAAGGATTGAAAAGTGTTGATTGAAAATGGATGAAGCCGTACCATTGCATTAAAAGCATAGACCTTCTAATTTATTTTTTGTCTGAGATTGAAAGCTTAAGCGTTTTTTTTTTTAAGAACTCATGTTTTCACTACTAAATATGCATATTTTTTCACAAAATTTTAAAGGAAGCTTGGATACAGTTATATTTATAACCAATTGAAATGTCAGAGAGTTCGGAATATGAGAACTATATATATTTTATTGCTATTTTAAAGGAGCCGGACGGCGAAAACAAACAAACAAACAAAAAAGCGAGAAGAAAACTTTTCTTTTACAACTAGATAACAATATTTTTTCACGAAATTTTGATACGTGCTGTAAAACCGTTTTATTTATCACCAATAAAGATTTCAAAGAGTTCGGAAAAAAATAACTTTTTTATTTTAAAACTATGAAACGACGATGGGTAAAAAAACAAAAGAATGAGCGTTTTTATCACTAAATATCAATATTTTTTCGCAAAATTTTCATTTAAAAATATAATTTTATGCAAAATAGAGTCAAAGATATAAAATAATAAAAACTTGTTTTTATTTATTTATTTATTTATTATCACGGGCCCGGACAACGCCGGGCGGGGGTCAGCTAGTTTTAATTAATCGCTTTCACTGACGTAAAAATCACAATAAATTAGCAAGGATTGCTGTCAACTTATGGAACTACTGAAGCCAGCGGTTATAGGCCATGACTGCAAAGAGCTTCATACTAAATTTCGTGGGTTCCATTCTGTGTGGTTCAAGCAGGGTGCCTATGTGAGGTTTTTAGTGTTTTTATCTCACGAAAATGAGTATTTGGTTAGATTTTCCAGAAAAACTCATCCTTCGGGGTATTTCCTATTATGGCAGTATAATCGACTTCTAATAAATCAACAAAATCCCAAGTGAAACAAAAATATTTTGCATATAAATCATTAAACTCCCATCTTCTGCAGATATTATTATCACTTTTTCGGTGATTTCAAAGTCGGTTTGTGAAGCTAACGATAAACATTGAAGTCTCTCGGAACATTAGTTGACTTGCATATGCTCGCAACATCTCTATGCAGACCTCTTACGCAATACATCAGCAAAATATTTCTGGCGCTAAATGATTTCGAATTTCGCTATCTTGCGTTAATAGGAATACTCGCAAATTGTTATAAGAAAAACAAAATATCTCTTCCAACAAAAATTCTAATTGTGATTAAATTACAGAAATCATTTTCATACAAAATTTCGTTGTATAATTGAAATCAGTTATTAAAACCGTATCTAATATTTAAAAAAATAATAATTTAATTTCAGAAAATGAATATTATATGGCTAGTTTTGCATTTTTCGTTTATTTTTAACCGACTTCCAGTAAAGGAGGATGTATTGGGTTGGTTCGTACCAGAAAATTCTATCATTTAATTATTAGACTTTAATTCCGATATCTAATGTCTAGTAATTGACGGACAAAATTTGCCGGTACGAATCAGTTTTCCCAAATGGAAGGAACTTTCCGAACAAACCAATACCTTTGTATGTATTTTTTCCTTTTCTTTTATTCACTTTCCAATATAGTTAAAAAATATTTATGAATTCAATTTGTCTGTCTGTCCTCCTTTCTGTGCTCTATAGTCTCGTAAATATTCTCGGATTGCCATGTATTTTTTATATGTTATCCAGGTTTACTATAGAATATCCGGTATTTAAAATGAAGTGTGTAGCATTTACAGTTCGTTTTCAAGGACACGCAAAATATTTTCTCTACATTGTGGTCTATGAGGAATTTGCGGTCCACTTTTTTTTATGTTATGATATTTCAAACATAATGAGATTGATATGCATCACTGAGTTGAACTGAAACATGCTCTCTCAGGAGTATGGATTAAATCGCATTTACGCATTTATAGTTCATTTACAGGAACGCACATAAAATTCCATTAAATTTGGATCGATTCGTTTGTGGTGCATTTTAATGCCGTTATGACACTTGAAACATAACGAAATTTAAATGGATCCCTAAGGTGGACTACAACATGTTTTCTATAAAGTATGGAGTGCGTACACTGTAAAAAAATATCTGTAATTTTGAAGAAAAATACTGTATTTTTAACAGAATTTTTTTTAAAAAAAGAAAAACAGTTTTTTCCTGTAAAAAAAAAAAAAAAAATCTGGATTTTGTAATTTTTACAGAAAAGATCTATATTTTTAACAGAAAAAAACTGTTTTAATGAAAATATACAAATATTTTCTGTAAATTCCACCGGTGCCAAAATTGACAGTTTTTTTCTGTCCATTTGAGCGATTTTCTTTTGCACTGTAGTATTTATCGGTTATTTACGGAGGCGCACAAAAGAACCTGGTTAAATAACTATGACCGGTAATTGCTGGAATTTTATTTTCCGCTGTGGGTATGCATTTTAAAACTTATCTTAATTTTAGTGTATTACGTGGTGTGTAAGTATAAATTCTATAGATCATATACAATTATCATACACAAAGAATTCGCAGACGTTACCGGATATGGACGACAATTTGAGAATGAATTTTTACTGAGTTATCGTATATATTATTTCTCTTGTCAACATCCCTTTTTCTAAAAAATACGAAACGCAGAACGACGAATGAGATACTATATGAAAGGATTTTGAACAGGTTTCTGACATCGTACACTTACATTTTCCTAAAGCATGTTTTTTGATTAAAATTTGCTGATAATTAAAAATTAAATCGGCATTGTTTTCATAAATGAAATGAAAGGTTTTACTCAAATTAATGTTGCCACAAAAATAAAATTGCGACATCTCCGCACGCGTTTATTTTATATTTATGATTAAAAAGCAAAATTGAAATTGCAATATTGGAGAAAAAGACACCATTTCTCCCATGTTTTATTTATTTATTTTTTTTTTTTTTGCAGATGATATCATTCTCTAATGCAGTTAAAATACGATTATTATTTTTGTTTCTCACGCGTGTCTTTTTGCAAGTTTGATAGAATAAATGAGCTGATATTCTGGCTTGACTAATGTTAGGAAATAGATATGGCAGACGCACTGGCGTTGGCGCATTTTTTTGTGGTGCTATTTTGGCGAGAAAACCCCATTTTCTTATACCTGTTAGGCCTAGCTTGCGAAAACATGTGTTTTATTTTATAATAAAATTGTATTATAATTTATTTTAAAACGCACACATTTCATTTTATTATTACACACAGTTTTATTTAAAACACACATTATTTAAAACACACATTATTTAAAACACACATTATTTTTATTACACGTATATTTAATTTTATTTATTAATTAGTTTTATATTATTTTATTTTTAATTTATTTACATACACATTTCATTTTATTATAAAATACTAAGTTGCTATACGAAGCAAAAGTCACCAGGTTACCTCGTCAGGCAAAAAATTGCCATTTTGGAGCCAAAAAGAAACCCTGGTGCATTTGCGACATCTGTACCAATGTACTTTACAGGTATTTTTATTCTTAATGTTTCTTTAGAAGTTTAAATCTAGATATAAAAAATACTACAATGCTAAAAAATTTGGATTGCTGTGCGAAATCCTCGCACGGGTCCACTGGTTTATTTATAAATTGCTTCTTTGGCTATCTCATTTTATTGTATGACAAAATGAAATTAAAAAAAAAAATTCCCTTCGTGTTGGAAAGTGTTTACTAATCCATCCTGATGCATGATTTTTTTGTCTTAATTTTTTTATGTATGTCCACGTATAATTTTTAACGAATGATCATATTTTCAGAATTATTTTCTTGTTGGAACGGGCTCGTTTTGGTAGGGATCCAATTATAAATTTTATCAGAATTTCAAAATTAGTATGTTTGTCTAATTCATAATTTTCTTTTCTTTTCTTTTTTTTTTCTTTTTTTACGTTCTAGGCTGTATTTTTGAAAAAAATGATTTAATATATAGTCGTCTACTGCGCGTCAAAATGAGCAATATTGGCCAGAATGTTATTTAAAAAAGAATTTGCATAACTATAAAGAATTGCCACAAAAATACCCTGTTGTGCTAAACCACTCTCACTATATATAATTCGCCCACTAGCATGCATAGTGGAATATGGAAGGATCTATCCATTGAAATTTGTTTTATTTTTTCTTAAAAATTACTTGTTTGATTATAAGGCTATTATTTAATAAGGTACCGGTGCAGGACCGCTTATAAATTTGAATATCGAAATTCATTTGAACTGAAATAATAGATGGTAGAATTTGTAATATCGTACACCATAACACAAAAAGACTACTTTTAAAATATTGTATCAACACACACACACACACACACACACACACACACACACACACACATATATATATATATATATAAAACTTGATCAAATTTTCAAATTGAAATATCTCATAAGTTCAAAAATGTGACTTGGCACTCTCTTGCCCCGACCCCTTCAATTTTTCCCCGTATATCATAGTATAATGGATTATTTTGTGCCCCCATAAATGAACTATAAATACTACACTTTTCATTTTTAATAGTGAACATTCTGTAATAGTAAACCTCAATAAATCAATCATGTAAAAATTACATGGCAATCCTTGTATATTTACGAGAGTTAGAACACGGGCAGACGGCAGGCGGCCAGACAGACAAACCGAAGTCATAAAGACTTTTCGACTATGTTGAAAAATGTTAACAACAAAAAAATCATCCGTCAAGCATAGCTTATGAAACACTTTCCAACATGTCCAGGATACTGTAACGAAATTTCACCGTTTAATAAGGTGAAAGATGATAAATAATTTGGGAAACGCCTAACACATTTGAACCCAATTTTAGCAATTACCATTTATAGTCGGAGAAGTATTCGAATTCGTTTGTGTAGCCCTGTATGTGATCTATGTAGATTTGTAATATGTACAACATAATATGCTAAAATTTAGTTTAGTTAGAAAACGCATAACACAGTTGAAAATTCCCTTTCAGCAATTTCCGTGAATAAACAAAAATGTACTCGAATTCTTTTATGCAACCCTATATATGATCTATAGAATTTATACACACCGAGTAATACTCAAAAGTTTATTAAACTTAAAAACGCATACCAGAACTGAAAACGCATTTCCAGCATTTATCGCTCATAGGCTGTAACCAAAATCTTTTGAGTGTTTCTGTAAATGAACAATAAATGCTATGCACACCATATTCTATAGTAAGCATACATCTCAATTCTTTACATCAATTTCAATATGTTTGAGAAAATGTAACATCATAATATTTTTTCCCATAGACCATAATGTAACGAGATTCTTTTGAGTGTCCCTGTAAACGACTATAAATACTACACACTTCATAGTAACCCTCAATAACATATATCAATGTCCTGTGGCAATATGAGTATATTTATGCGAGTTAGAGCAAGGACAGACGACCAGACAGACAGACAAACCGACGTTACAAACACTTTTCAATTACTTTGGAAAGTATTAAAAAAAGAAAGAAATCTCGACTTTAACGATTGTTTCTCACTGATCATATTTTTGTAAAACAGAATTCAATAATTATCATAGGAGTGCTATCGAATAGACATAACTGGTGTCGATGTCATTTGATAGGTCTAGTTCACAGAAGGCGAACTCGCGTGACAGAAGGCTAATTGCCCCAGTTTTCCTGATTAGTTTTCTTCACCTTATTTTATCTCACAATTTCATTCATTAAATAATTCGAAGGATATTTTTTCGAAATATGGTAGCAATTAGCCTTCTGGCACGTGGGTCCACCATTTCAGGTCTAGTTTTTTTTTTCAGTATAAAGTTTCGCATCTCTGTTAAATTTACAGCTATCCAGAAGCCCCCATAGAGTCCCATGTATAAGAATTTTCAAGCCAGACAATTTATCAGTCTGGTTCCCACGCAGGGAAGGTCAAAGAAATATATACCCATTATCTTTTCGGACACTTCTACGACAGAAAAATAATTATGATTAGAAGCGGTCCCACCTTGATGATCCCCTACGCAGCAACCGTAAGGAACTCCTGACTCTACAAGGACACCCTTTTGGAAAAAGACCGGGAACTGAAAACTCAATCAAAACGTTGGTGATCTGATCTCAGAACCTTTCCCCATGGAAACAAGAGTGCCCAGTAGGGACACCTTCAAATCTGGCACTCCCAAAAATGACGGAGAGATAAAATGCAAAGAGGAAAGGGAACAAGGAACTTGTTTTGATTTCTGGAGTGAAGAGAGAGGTATCTCAGGGTAGAGAGACAATAGAGTAGTTCCAGCAAGCTACATAGTTAATAGAGTCCATGTCGGACTTGGGAAACTTATCTTGATCGCTAATTGCCCTAGCGAAGACTGTGCTATTGTTTCTTCGTATGAATTACGCCCAGCTCGCAACCTTCGTCCAGTGTGAACTTGTTATAATTATTATTCGCATGGTCTGCACCCAGTTTGAAGCTTTACCTCTAACAGCACTTAGTAGAACACTGTTATTGTTATGATTTCAAGCTCCCAGATCGCTAGTCCTAGGTAGACAATCCTTGTCATTTTACTCTTCTGGACAGAGCAGTGTGCCCAGCTCGCAACAATGATTGAATTTGAGAGACTTTGTCATTTCTCACGAGAGAACTCTAGCAAAGTTATCTACGACACAGCCCATGTTTATCACCTATTAGAAACAGTTTTAGTGATTAGAAGACTTTCAACAAACAAGAACTCAAACTCACCACGTAGCTGAATGAATTCAGAAAATTAACAGATTTAGAACTGAATCGAGTGAACTATTATTCATTCACCTGCCTAACAAACAACAATTTAAACAATTTAAGTTGTTTAAACGAAATACTCTTAATAATAATTTTGTCTATAATTACGACCATATCTATTAATTTACTTACTTAACCAAGAATTATTCACTGTGTTTATTTGATTTTGTTAATAAAAACTTCTTAGTTTAATTATCAAAAGCTGTCTTAGTCAATTGATGAGCTATGCGTTCGACAGTTAAGCTAAGACATTACAGATTTAATGGTGGCATCGGTGACATAAAAGGTCTTGAAAATCCAAAATCATTAAAAGAAATATTTAAATCACGAAAAACAAAAGAGAACATTAAGAAGTTGTTTTCTAAAGAACAAAATTAATTAAGAAAGAGATCAACGAGGAAAGAAGTACCCCTTCTGCAGATCAATGGTCAGAAGTTAACGTGAGAGGCCAGTGGAGCTCCAGTCATTCACCAAGAAATTGAAAGAAAATCCTTCCGAACCAGCGACGCAAATATCAGGTAGTGGAACCTCTTCGATTTCCGGTAGAAACGAATCCAGTTAATCCCTTCTACTGAAAACAGCATCTCGAGGAAATGAATCGACGAATATCAACAATCCGTTGTCCGATAGAGTTATTAAGTATTTTAGTAATTGTAAAGGTCACTGGATGAGATTTAATTAATTCTTGTATATTCTATTGTCAGTAATTGTCTTTCAAAACAAAAACTTTCATATTTAAATACATAGTGAGATTCTTTTAAGTGATGCGTTTTGAGTTAGATTTGTTTAGTGAACTTAAATTTGAAGTTGAAATTAATTTGAAGAAATAATACTTAAACTTTTTTGTTGAGATTAATTTTTCTAAAGAACTTATGGCAGATTTTGAATTTAGAATATAGTTTATACAGGATTTTTTTTGTTATTAAAGAAATTTAGTAAGTATGGAGATTAGCTGTTAAGATTTCAAGTTTAAAGGAATCTAAGTTCTAAAGAGAATTGAATAAATGTGTGGGTGTCATCTTTCCTAGATATTACAAATGAATGTTTAAATTTCTGAAATTAATATATTTGAAATTTTGAATGTATAACGGGATTCATGTATTTATGTGTGCAAACTATTGCAAAGAAATTTGGCGATCCTTCTGTAGTATGGTGTGGGCTGTGCAGGAAATGTTTGTTATTGTTTATTTACTGTTAGAAATTGTAATTGTGTTATCGCATTAGTGTTATTGTTTAACATTGTATGTATAATAATTATAATTAGAAAACATGTCGAATTTAGCAGTGTATAAGAGAGGCGACCTGCAAGATGCAGAATTAGAAGTAGAGCTCGTTACTACTAATCAAGTTAAAACGATCATAAGAAAATCCTCCCCGGATCTTTCCCTTACTCAAATTAAAATTATAGTAGAGGAAAGAGAAATGCAAGAGAAATTAAGAATCGGGGAAAAAGAAAAGGAAGAGCGGGAGAGAGAGAGAGAGAGAGAGGCAGCATGAACTAGCGAAAGCAAGAATTCCGCAAGAGGGGAAAACAGTTAGTTTAGCTTCTAGTCATGGAGTATTACTACATAAAATTCAGTTACAGAATGTTATGCAAAAATGTTATACCTAAAAGTCCGATACGGCTTTATTCTTCACCCGCTTTCCAAGACAGGCTACGAAATCTAAACTGGAAGAGAAAGAATCGGTGACAAATTTGTTAGAACTGCTTTCTCCAGATATATACAAACTAACTGTAAGAGAAACAGTGGAAATAGCTGACGCTTTTGAGTACGTAAAAGCTAAATTATTAGAACGATTTAAGTTGTGCCTGGAAGATTTCCGTTCAAAATTCATCCACAATCAAGGGCAGTCCAGTGGGTCTTGAAAGGATCTAATCTTTGAATTAACAAATTAATTAGAAGGCTGATTAGAAGGCTACAAAAAATGGACTAAAAAATGCTAATTGTCGCGGAGCAAATTAAACATAGGGCTCCCCCTGAACTTAAAGAACACTTTATAAATTCATGGAGTGTAATGTCAGACTCCCAGGCTGTGGCAAAAAAAATTAGATAACTACGAAGCCGTCAGGAAGCCAATTAAAAAGCCACGAGCCCTAAGAACACTGTAAAGAGAAAACTTGAAAAACCGAAATTCCTGGCTAAAACCCAACCTGAACCGAAACAGGCTGCATTTAAAGGAAGTTGGCGTGATAAAAAGGATCAGAAGGAAAGGAATAATAATTTTGAGAGGCGTAAGCCTTTTTTATGCTATTTGTGTTCCAGCCGTGATCATTTAGCATTTTATTGTCCGTAGTTCAAGGGAAAAAAAAGAGTCAAATGTCGGCAGACTTAACAATTTGAGTAGTAATTTAGATTTTGAAGTAGTAGAGTTTGAGTAGTAATTTTGATTTACCCTTTTTTGAGCAAAGCTATAATAAATATCAAGAGTAAACAATTCTTTGTGATTCCGGTAGCTCTTTTGATTTGATAACAAGAAATCAAATTAAAACGGATCAATTAGGCAGTGAAGTCTTTTGGCTAAAACAGCTATTAGATACTGAATTAAGATGTTTATCCTTAGCTAATGTAGACTTACGCTTAAAATAGGTTGAGGTGATCAAAACTAAAGACAGCCGTGGTGAATAAAGAGAGTTTTATAAACCACTATCTGTTAGTAAATTATATATAACAGTTGATCAAAAAAAGAAGTGAAAATCCTCATTTAATTAACGCAGTAGTAACTCGGAAGAAAGCAAAATTCAAACTCCCCTTTGCAAATCCTGTCGGTGGAAGGAGATAACGCGGAGAAGAGAAAAGGCGAATCCGAAGAGTTAGTTGATAAGTGCGTGATAGGTGAAGAGGACCCTTTCGTGTTACCTCCAAGCAAAGGCAAAAATAATTGCATTGTGGCTTTGTCACACGTTCAAAACGACGAGTTTAAGAAAGCCCAGCAGACGGACGATTCTTTAAGATGAGTTCGAGAAAGGCACGAAAGAAAAAACATTCTTTTGACGTAATAAATGGCCTGGTTTATAGAATAACCTCTGATCAGCACGGCGCAGAACGTAAGTATATAATATATAGTTATTCCGGCACAGTTTATTAAAGAGATTGTAAGCTTGTGTCACGAGGGAGTATCAGTTTATCTAAGTGCCATTAAGACAAAAGATAAAATTCTGAGGTAATATATTACATTTGGCTTAAAGTAGCAGAACCAATCCAGCGTGTCTATGCGTAATCGGAGCTTGCCGCGCCCGATGGTTGGATCAGCGGGAGTCTTCACATAACATTCTATCTACTAATCTCGATCGGGACCATCTTTTTGACGTGTTTGAAGGAGTTTTCCATGGCCTTCAGAGTCCGATAGTGGTTCTTCACTTAACTTTCCGTTGTTGTCTAGCACTTGTTGTGTTTTTGTTTTGTGTTTGTGTTTTTGTGTTTTTCTTTTTTACGTGTGGATGATACCTCAGTGGAGTCGATCGGGAATTACCTGCATTTCGCTGCAGGGCTTGTCGGAAGCAAAGCCACAGGGGGGGGGGGGGGGGCAACCTTAGCCAGAGCGTGTCTGTGCGTCAGAGATCATTTTCCTCGAAATCTCGGGCTGGCGAGAGGCCAAGTCGTTTCCTCCCTCCCTAGGACTCAATGATCCGAAGCCGCGTTGAATTAAGGGCCGTTAGGGAAGTCCGGCATGTGGCCTAGCACCCAGTTCCCTCTTTAGGGTTCCGGCTATGAAGCCGTACGAACCTACCAGCGTCTAACCAGGTGGTTTGTGGTGGTGTCCTCGTAGCTTGGGCTCCACCGCATGTCACAGCGACCTTTGTCGTCATTCACTTGTGTTAAATGGGAGTGATGCGCAAGTGGCGGTGCTCCGACGGCTGTAGCGCTTACTGGAGGACCCTCCTGGTCAAGTGCGTTATAAGTCCCTCAGAACTTGGGTACGGTGGTTGACATGCCTGACGGGCACCACTCAGCGCCTGACGGCGCAGCTCAGTTTTTTAATGTAGTAGATGAGGCAGAAGAGAATGTTAAATCTTGCGACCCTTGTCAATGGATAGGTAATCCAGGAGAGCAGAAAAAAGCCCAGTTTAAATTAGTATCTATTGTAACGTCTATATTTTCCCGCATATGTAGCGACATAGTTGGCCCCTTACACGTATCAGAAAAGGAAAATAGATACATTTTGACAGTTATGTTCGTCTCTTCGAAATATCCGGAGGTAATTCCGATAACCGATATAAGATCGGAGACGGTTATTGGGGCATTAAATTTTGTGTTTAGCAACTTAGGTTTTTCGAGGGAGGTACAGTGTGATTTGGAAACTAGTTTTACCAGTAACCTAGGGGAGCCCCTCCAGGTGGTCCCGACTCTGCCACTTAAGTGCGGAAGATGACTGGGAGCCTAGCTTTGCGCGCTGTGCGTTGACATGACGGGTGAAAGTAAGTGGATGAATCACAACCTCCATGCGGTTCTCCCTGAGAAAGAGGAGGCTGAGTAGCCGGTAGTGCCGGATGAGCGATGCGCGTGGGACTGCGGAAACTGGACCATCCCCTCCTCTGTGTTGGTTCTCGGCTACAAGAAGATTAGACATAGAACAAGGGCGGGCCCCGCTAGGCGGAGGAGAGCATCTCGTAGGCCAACCCCTGCGCCTGGTCTGACCCATCAGGGCCGGGAGGTGACTCTGAGCAATTGCGAGCAAATGTGATAGGAACACTTCTAAAGTTTATCCGGAACGAAGACGGAGGCGATATCAAGAGCACGGACCGCTTGTTGCTCTGTTGTGGCGTCTAGTGAGTGCGTGAGGCGGCATGACGTATCCCTCGGTACTGGAAGGTGGCAGAGAGTAGACGTACATGCATTCAGACGTACATGCATGGACTAGCTCATCTTTTGTGATTTTCTTTGAAGCTGGAGTAGTCGTGTGCCGTCCTGAAGGTCGGTCTGAAAAGGTAGTCGCCCTGCTTGATCAAGGCGGGGTTCGTGTTCATGGGGGATCATTCGACCCGAGTCCGTCGCTAGTATCTCTCCCTGGGAGGGAATATTCATTTCTCCCAGACCGGTAGCAGGCTATGAGGGACCGGGCTGGAAGCTCGGAGACTTAACGCGACGATGATCGGACTAAAGTGAGACCCTCGGGTCGAAAACCAGCCCGGCGTGCGTGTCTTTACGCAGTCGGATCTTTCTTTGCTCCAGGGTTGTATAAGCAGGAGTCTAGCAAATAACTTTTAAGCTACTAAACCCCCAGAGGGGGCACTTCTTTGGCACTTGAGAGGGAGCTTTCCACGTCCCTCTGGGATCGTAAGTGATGCTTACGATTTTCCGGTACCAGCGGCTCTGCACGGTTAGATGGCTCTTCGGAGCTCAGGAACCAGTTCGTCGGGAGTTATTTGTGTGTTGAGTTCGTAGGCTGGGGGCCGGGAGGTCCCGACCCTGCAGTCTAAAGATTAAGCAGGGGCGTGTCTAACCGTCCAGGGAGAAATTTTCTTTAATCTTCCGGACCTGTGAGAGGAGCCTATCTTTCCGCCATTGCCGACGGGACTACACAATGTTAAAAATCTTCAGCTTTTACTGCAGAGTCACTCCACCGCTTTTATAGAATATCTCTATTTTGACCAACGAAAATGCTGCATAATATAGTAAAGTAACCGTTTTCTCTAAAAGCAGTGGAGTGTGTCCGCAGAAAAAGCTGAAGATTTTAACATATCTCTATTTTGGCCAATTAAAATGCTGCATAATATAGTAAAGTAACAGTTGCCTCTAAAAGCGGTGGAGTGTGTCCGCAGCCAAAGTGCACTAACAGTGCACTGTTAAAAATCTTCAGCTTTTGCTGCAGTCACACTTCACTGCTTTTAGAAAAAACGGTTACTTTACTATATTATGGAGCATTTTCATTGGTCAAAATAGAGATATTCTATAAAAGCGGTGGGGTGACTATGCAGCAAACCCTGAAGATTTTTAATAATGTAGTAGTCTTTTTGTAGGATTTCCATGACCGAAAGCATTGGCACAGTAAGTGCGTGTCGGGCAAACCTGACTAAGGGCGAGGGCCCAGCTCCCCTATGGGTGTCGGGTTCTCAAAGCTGTTGGGGGACTGGCACGTCCCCCAACAGCTTTGAGAACCCGAAGTGGAAGTGGTGGTGTGTGAAGTGGTCGTGTTCCTAGAGGATGGGCTCCACTGCGAATCGCAGCAACATCTGTCGTCAATCTCTTAGGAAAATGCAGTGATGCGCGGGTAGCAGCGGCCCCACCCACCGTAGCACACACAGGTCTCATCTGGTCATAAGCGTTAAAAGTTCTTTAGAACTTGGTTACGGCGGTTGACCTGCCTTGCGGTAGAGTTCAGTTTTACCAGTAACCTTACAACTACCTGCTTCAGGAGTTTCGGAATAAAGGCTATGAATTTGAATGTACGTCGCCAGAAGAGTAATTGCATCGAAATATGGTATAGGTCATTTAAGAGACTATTGAAAATTTTGTGTGTAGAGACTTGTTCCAGTTGGGAGAAAAAATTGCTTTATACATTATTCGCCTTACGACACTAACGCATGAGTCAACCGGGTTCAGTCCTGCGGAATTAGTATATAGGAAGAATTTAAGAACTCGACAGACCCTTCTTTATGAAAAATAGAACGACGAAAGCAAAGAGTAAAATTTAGTGACAGAGTATGTTTTTGATTTAGTGAACAGGATGTAACGTTGTCAAGAGTTAAGCTATCGAAAGAATGTCGGTAACTAGAGTTAAAAGGAAACTTTGATATGATAAAACCGCCACTGAGAGAAAATTCGAAAAGGCTATAAAGTATTAGTTTTAACTACTTCTAAGCTAAATTAACTATCGGTAATTTGGATAGGTCTTGGAGTGATGGAAAGCCAATTATCAGAGAGCAATTGCATAGCAAGTGTGCCAGGCAGGAGGGGAACAATCCAAAATCTAAATTTATTAATGCCGTATTTCCAAAGAGCGGAATATGTAAACACCCTAATCTGAGAAAATTATGAGTTTCATGTGAGTGATCGAGATTTAGAGATTCCAAGAATTAGTTATTACCAATATTTTTAGTTAAACTATCAAAAGCAGCCATAGTCAGTTGATAAGCTACCCATTCGACAGCTAGACTAAGAAGTTACACCCGAAGTAGAACACGACTCGTTCTGAGTAAAGCTATGGTACATAGGTAAATATGTAACATTTATTAGCAATAGGTAAATATGTAGTATCTATTTTTTAATCTATTTTTTAATCCATTAGTAAGTATCGCATATGATACACCATGCAATATACAAGTAACGCACAAAAGCACACTTATCAAAGAACAAAACCACAAATCTTACTAATTATTTCTGAATTGCATAACCAATATCAGTGATACGCTCAGATTAACTCCCCATTATCTTAGAATCGCATTGTAAACGGCGTGAAATATTATATAAGTGTGTTTGAAAAAATGAGTTAAAGAGACCACGTTAGTTTGGATTTATTTATTTATTTATTTTTATTTATTTATTTACCTATATATTTATGTTGTCGTCAGTACCGACAAGATAATTATATAATACACGTATGTCATAAAATTTTTGGAGTAAAGTAAATAACACACTAAAAAAATATATTACAGAAAACCAGAAAAAAACATAAAACGAATTATTTTATAGTCTCTTGAAAATGTAGCTAAATGTAATCTGCATATATTTTTAACGTATTAACACGTTGACGGACACTTGCGGCTATAGCCGTCAAAGCGAAGTTCACAATGTGACATGACGGCTATAGCTGCCCAAAACGAAACGGTCGTTTTTAGACACTCAGCTATAGCAGCACAAATGTGCATTTACCGGCGTACAAGTAGAAGCCCAGTGTCATATTTTGGAGAAATTTTTTTAGGTTGAAGTTCGTTTTCCACCTGTTATACGAGTTGCAGCTTCAGTATGCAGTGCAGGGTGGCTAGTGGTCAGGGAAAAATACAGTAAAAAAAAATGATGATTACCAGTATATTCTTATAGAAAAATTCAAATTAATTATTTGATCGAATAATGAAGATAAATTTTTCTATAAGAATATACTGGTGTTTATCACTTTTTTTGACTATATTTTTCCCTGACCACTAGCCACCCTGACGTGGTTGTGAAGGGAGTAGTGCAACCTAATTAAAGGTGCTGAATTAATCAAAATTAAGTTTATTTAAGCAGAAGGAGTAAAACTATACTTCTGATATTCTAAAAATTACAAAAACATATAGTGTCAATTTTCGAACTTCACTATTTCCTACTGTCCGTCAACGTGTTAATCATAGTCAAACAAAATAGCAATACATAAACTAAGAAAAAAAAGTAATAATAAGGAATTTCCCGAAACTATTTAATAATCAAAATGCTGCGAAGAATACCATTCAATTGGTAATTATGTCTCGTTAAGATTTATTTAAATAAAGTAAATTTAGATATCCGTCTCCATACAACATTGAAATAGAAACAAACTTTAAAATTTGAACGCTAATATCTAATTTTGACACCAGAACACGAATCTATAGATTCACAAAGTAATCTAAATAGAAAATTCACCGAAATTTCTACGAATATCACCAAAGGTATTAAATATTTAAAATTGAACTAATTTTGCGAACGGTTTCTAGATTGAAATACGATACTCTCGGGTTCAGATTTAATTAGCTAATTTCGAATACATTTCGACATTTCTGATACAATTAGCGTATTTAAATAACATTCAAATATCTCAAAAGGTATTGGTTCAAAGTCATGGGTCCATACTGATGATGTAATTTAAACATAACTCAAAAAATACTCACTGGAATGAGCTGAAATTTTGTATACAGATTTAAAAGAAAACCTAGTATTGTAGAAATAACGATTCCATAATATCATTAGAAAATTTTAAAAGCGTAGTAATATTTCTATATGCGCATCAGACATTATTACTGGGAATATTATATAGCTATTATGCTAATATTATTTTAAAATTAAATTAAAATAAGATCAGTTCTCAATAATTTAAATTCATTAGCTACGATTATAAAACATACTGAAGTCGAACTTAAAATTTCGAAATTCCTTTAGATAATTTTTACCAAAATAACCAAAAGATGTTCGTTTTTCATTTTTTTTTTCTAAAAGTTTTAGACATATGCAGAACTTTTAGAAAAATAATCATTTAGTTACTGCTGAAATTGTGAACAAGAGCTATGTCTTATAGACGTTCTTTTGATACATTTTTTGACGTATTTTCGAAAAAATATCCTGTACTGTAAAAAGTGTTACAGAACACTTTCTGATTAGCAGAAACGTTCAAGAAAATTCAACGTACTTTCCCGCGATTTTAGAAACCATTCCCGTATGTAAGGAGCTGTTTGATAAGGATTTCCGAGGATTACGAAAAAGTTTTTGAAATAAAAGAGAACGTTTCCTGCCCGTACATTTCAAAAAGACATTTTGGTTAATTTCAGAAACCTATTGGATTTAAAGATTTCTGGTGACTCTTATTCTAAACATTTTTTTAATAGGAAGGAAAACTTTCCAGAATCGTGGGCTATTACAAAAGTTGACAACTACTGTCATTATCCGTTCATTTTCTTTTCAAAAATATATTCTTTTCAAGGTTGATTTCATCAAAGAAACTCAAATAACGTGTCAAAAATGGGTGTTACTCTTTGAAAAATTTAAACTTTTAAAGAAGGCATTAAAAATCTAATGACATCATTGTTATGCTTTTATTGTAAACGATCTGTGAAAAACGGTTAATGTATCGTTTTTTATGAAATGGACTGTGCAGGATAGGGAAAATAAAGCGAGATAGTGACTTCTAAATTGGTATTTAAAATAATATCTATACTAATAAAATAAAGTTTCGCTCTCTATGTGTATGTGTGTCTGTCTGTCTGCGATGGCTGGCCAAATCTTTACCCACTAAAGATCTGAAAATTTGGATTTAGGAAATCCAAGGCAGGTCCTGATGCAACAGAGACTTAGAATTTTAACATTTTGATAATTAGCCGAGATATTTATTAAAAACGCATCACATACTCATCTTTATTTCCAAGTGGCGGAGGCGCTATCCCATGCTCAGAACCCGATATACGCAATAGACGCAAATAAAGGTACATTTGAATTTGAATGAAGAAACATTAAAAACAAGAAAAAGGTACATTTGAATTCAAGGTTCTCCTTTCTCCTTTGGGGATTTTTCTAAGGGAAGCTATCCCTCATTACACAAGGTTCGAACTAAAACCAGCGCCTGATACAAATGGGAAGATTAAAAAACAAACAAATAAAGCACTTTTTTCACTTGTCCTTTTTCTGTCTGTATTGAAAATATTATACAAATTTCAAAATAAGAAAAGTTGTCACCTTTTTGTGCCGCACCGAGGCAATCTGTGTTTGAAGAAGCCGGTGGCGGGGACGTGGCGTGGTGGCGCATACGTCTATATTTTCAAGTGTCTTCGGTCCTGAGGACCCTCATTCATGTTATAGCAGAGTTTGAAATGTAATGAAATGTGGCTCCAGCTGGATTGGCGTGACAAGTTTGATATTTTTGCTTTATTCTGTAGGTTTTAACATGTATATTCCAAATATCTTAGGTGCCATTTTTTTCTTAAACATTTTTGAGGTGATTTTCAACATGGCGTCCAAAATGGCTGCCATTTACCGACTCCTTAACATTTGTAGCATATTATTGACCAGTATGTCAAATTACATGTTTTTGGTGTCAATAAATACAAATTTATAATCAAAATAGGAGTAAATTGAGTTTTACAAGTATTTTAAGTGATAAGATGCAAATAAATCACAAGAAATATGAAATACATTATATATTTGATGTTTTATTAACCAATTATACACAAACAAAATATTTAAATGAAATAACTTAAATAATTGAAGATATTGAACAGAACAACTGATTTAAAGTGCTTCTTGGGCATCCCAATTGCCTTAACTATTACATACTCAGAAAGTAATGTATTGTAATTTTCCTTAACTGCATTCATTGTAATAATTGCTCCTGAAGAATATATACTTAACAATATTCACTATGTCACTATCAGCAATCAAGTAAGCACTAATGTTAGGAACTTCTTTCTTTTTGATCTTTCGTTGACAAGTCTTCATGGCGCAGACAGTCACGATTATATGTTATATCCAAAGCCCTGCAATCAAGTGGTTCATTTATCATTGACAGCGCTGAAAGAATGTCATTAATTTCTGTATTTTTTTAATTAATAGAAATGTCTCTCCCATATTTTTTTCAGAAACAAGAAACAATTCACGCACGCTCGGTGTTGTACATTGAAATATACACTGCTTCTCTGTAACACGTTCAAGGTTTCGTGTAGATTTAACACTTTCACTACCATCACCCATCTCTGATGAGGACGTTGAAGGACGAACCCTTTTTTTGCTGGCATGGGTGAAAATTCGTGGAATCGTTTTTGAGCTCTCTAGAGTTTTTGAACGTTTACGATTTCTTTGTAGCAGGAACTATGATATCGCGGCAAAAAGTACTCATTTGCTGAGAGTTTACTTATTCGTACACAAGTGGAACTAACTTTGACTCACCAAATTTTGCTCGCTTTGTAGTATATTCTTTCAGATTTTCGAGGTTGTCTATTCCAGGTTTTTGACATAATTGTCCGCTTTTCATGTACAATAAACAATTAATTGTGTATTCACAAATTTTAACACAGTCACTAGTATGAGTAAGTAACTTACAGGGAACATATAGCTTTCACATCTACAACAAAAGAGGAAACAAACAATATTAGTAATTTTGTTAATGAAGTTATAAATAAATAATAAATAACTCAATTTACGTCTATTTTGATTGCATATTTGTATTTCTTGACCGCAGAAACATATAATTTGACATACCACATATATTAAAGAAGTCAGTAAATGGCAGCCATCTTGGACACCATGTTGAAAATCACCTCAAAAACGTGTAAGAAAAAAAAATGGCACCTAAGATATTTGGAATCTACGTGTCAAAACCTATACAGAATAAAATAAAAATATCAAACTTGGCGCGTCAATCCAGCTGGAAAACATTTCAGACCCCACTATTATCCTTCTTTCCCGAAGAAAAGACTTATTTTACTTAAATGATCTCACTAGTAAAATATTTTATATTATTGTAGCTACATACATTATAATGAATATAACTTGAGAATTTTTACTGCAGAATAATAAATAAAATAGGGCCTTATTCACGCTTTAGTTTATATTAAAAATAATTGAACTTGAGTCATACGTTGAAAAACGTTTTTTTTTTTAAACGAAAAGTGCCTTCAAATTTCTTTCTGGGAAAAAATCGTGTCCGTTTCGGCAAAAGATGAAAAAAAAATGAAATTTGTTTTCATTTTGGATTTCGCATTAAAAACTTGTTTCTGTAGAACACTTGTTATTTTATTAAAGTATTGAGTAACCCACTCGCCTAAAACGATTCCGTTTATCTTACCATACAAAATTTGTGTGGGCTCTGAAAATTTAGATACAAGTTATAAATATTTGTGATTATCGGACACTTATGTTCGCGCTATCCCAAAATTAAAAAAACTACGGTAAAAAGTCCCCTCCTTTATAAAGATTACGTTTACCATACAAAATATGAGTGTTCTACGATAATTACAGCTCGAGTTATAAGTGTTTTAATTTGTCGGGACTTTATATTTATAATTACGTTTTCTATACGAAATTTGTGTGGGCTACGACAATTTCGATCCAAGTTATAAGTGTTTGCGATGATCAGCCCCTTTTATTTGTGCTATACTAAAATTTAGGGGATCGGTTAAAAAAAGTTACTCTGTCTTCTGTAAAAATTATGTCGCTTTGTTCACTCACACAAAATTTCAGCACGCTGTGACAATTCGTAATTAGTTGTAAGATTTTAAATTTCTCGAGCTATTGTAGTAATACTATTTTTATAAATTTTAGGGGAGTGATAAAAAATGATAATAGCACCTCATGATGTTGATCCATACAAATTTTGGTGGGCCTACAACAATCAGAGTCCGAGTTACGTGGACTCCCAGACCGCTCGCTTGTTTCCCCCTTTAGGTCAAGGAAGGGAAAAGGAGACAGATTTAAAAGAAAGATATCCTGAGTTTGAACATGGGATAATATGTATTCCTTTTTGCCCGAAAATTTTCTATCTGGAAAGAAAAAGAGGGATCTTTTACAAATCAAAATACGGCAACTATTGTTGATGCGGCTTATGCCGCCTTAATTAAATATTTTGTGACTTGAGGTCTTTCTGTGGGCTCATATTAGGAAAACTATTGCATATAAAGGTTTAGTATTTTTCTAAAAGAAAATTGGTAGCTTTATAGAGACAAACCTGTTGAAGCATGAAGTTTTTAAATCAAAGAATTATTTTAAGCGCAATGTTGAAGTCGAGCAAAATAATTCCTGTAAAAAAAGTTTTATAGAATCAGAAATTATGCATAGGCATTTAACCACCACATACTTGATTATTTTGAAGTGTGCTAAGTGCAATCATGTGTTAATTTTGTTTAATTTTATTTGTCTTTTTTTTTTCGCAATCTCGGTATCCCAATAGCGATTTATTTCATATTTGGAAAAAGCCATATTTTACCTATTTTTGCCAAATTTTAAAAAAACACAAGTAGTAATGTTTCCGAAAATTTTACAATTGAAAAAATATATTTACATGTGAATATTAAAAAAATAAAGGAAACTTTAAAACAAATAAATTATTTACACACGAAAAGTATTAGATTGGAAATTTCGTTATATTTAACACAATATATTTAAAACGTTATATCTAAAACGATTTTCCTATAGCTTCTAATAAACAAAATTTTTCATTTCAATATTTAGTCGAGTCGTGTACAGGGTGGGGGAGAGAGAAATGGCTAGGAAGCGAAATGGCTAGAGACCGAAATAGGGCACGGGCACGTGACGTCACGCTTCTACTGTTGGATTATTTGGGTGGCAGAAACTGTGTGTTTTTCCATTTTATTCTTATTTCTCTGTGCATTTTAAACATTTTCAGATCTTCAAATTTTAAAATGGTTCATAGTTGTTGTGCGTATGGATGTACAAATCGTTTTGTTAAACGAAGCGGCATTGGATTTTATAGTTTCCCGAGAAAAAATGAAAGAAAAAACAAGGGATACGAGCCATAAGCAGACAAAATTGGGAACCTTTGGAGGAAACACGAATTTGTGGTAAACATTTTCAATCTGGTAAGTGAAATTTATATTTCATAGACAGAATTTCAACTTTATATAGAATAGAATTTATTTTAATTATAATTTTAAATTTATTCGGAAGATTTTAATTAAAAAAATATAAATTGCCACTTTAAAAATGAATAAAAGTTATATGTTTCAAAAAGAAATTCTTTAATTCAACTAATTTATACAATTACTAGAGAGTGCTCAGTGCATCATTCAAACAATCGTTCAAAAGCTATTAAAGTATTACACAGATTTGTATTAAATAAGCATTTCTAGTTTATGGTTTGGTTAAGGGGGTAGAAAAAACTAGAAACAAACTTCTTTGTTTTTAAAATCTTTCTTGCACTTATTACATGAAGCATTTTTGAAATGCTTTATTATTTTAAATACAAGAAAAATTTGACATTTACATGGCTCTAAAAGATATGGATCTGTCAAAATCACAACAGATCTGTTCGGACAGTTTATTTTTAATTTTGCAGCATACCGCTGCCGATCACTTTCAGATAACGACATAACATAATCAGACAAGACTATAGCTTGCTGAAAGTAATCGTGATCAGGTAAAAAAGACATATTATCGAAAAGATTGTAATAGATTTTAATGATAACTAATGAAGAACATCGGGACTTTCTGCCACCCAAACAGTGAAAATGACAGTTTATTTGAAACCGTGCCCGTGCCCTATAGCTGAGGACCGAAATAGCGGGACCTAAAAGTCATGTACCCAAACAAGAGATCTGGCTCAGCATGGACCACCCAGCCACCCTCCAATGCCTCACCCTCCCCAAGGTTATCATGTTAGATCATGAAGAAATGTTTCGACTTTACCGCCCATTGCGTGGGAAAGGATTAATGGCATTTTTAAAAATGAATTTTATTAGGTTTTCTTATACTATAGAATTTGTTAAAAATAGATAGGATTAATTCAACTCAACCATTTTTTCAATTATAGCGCCCCCTGACGGGAAAAAGCTGCCTTTTAACGAATTTTAATGAAAAAAAATGTTTTTGTCGAGAGTTTCGAACTATTA
Organism: Maratus michaelseni; assembly: GCA_963931845.1. Classification (NCBI taxonomy): domain Eukaryota; kingdom Metazoa; phylum Arthropoda; class Arachnida; order Araneae; family Salticidae; genus Maratus; species Maratus michaelseni. The sequence goes on along the minus strand of OZ007599.1, from coordinate 173,120,616 downwards.
GACGACAGTTTACGCGATTTAAAATTTAGCCGACTGTAATACAGGGCAATATTTCAAATTTGGATAACATAATAATGGAATTTTAGCAAATTAATTAAATTTGATTTTTCGATATTTATCTTTTTTCCCTTTGTTTTTATTTGCTAGGTTAATTTTAGTCGACTTCTTAACGTTGATATCAAATATCATTATATAGTAGGATATTAGAGAATTAAAATTAATTTTTTTACGATGACCATACACATTTTTAAAATATAGGTATAATATAACAAGTTCTTACTTTATTTTGAGATAGGACAGGTTGATCTAGATTTTTTTACGTTTTTATGCTTCTTCCATAAGACATAGGATAACTGAATAGTATATGAATATGATTTATTACATTTTCTATACGGCGATTCTAACCCGAGTTAAAATTAATCGGCATTCAAGTTTTCATTTTTCATACGTTTATTCCATTGAAAATTAAATATATTTTCGCGAATTGAGCTATAGAAATAGCGTTTTTCTAGACAAATGCTCAATTTTTAACATGCATTAGGATAATAATAATTATTATTTTTTTTACACGGTTGATTTGTATCGCGTTTAGACTGAATTTCACACATATTTCAAGATTTTTTCTGTATAGTTTTTTACCTAACTTTTAATGAATAATTATTTTTTAGGTATAGAAACAGGAATTTTCTAGGTGAACAGTTGATTTCTAGCAAGTATAGGCTAATGTGGAAATAGGAATTTACTAGACAAATACTCAATTTTTACGCGTGTAAGATAATTTTATCACATTGAGATTGATTTTCGCAATGATTAGACTGATTTTCTCTCATCTTTTGGACTTTTTTATTCAGTTTTGCTAATTTGCTAACATTTCTATTTAATGAATAATTATTTATACATACCAATTTTTACCCGCTCACTAATGTTAAACCTATGGGCAGGTTGTTTTCGAATTTCTCGTTTAAATTTGAATATTTTTAAACTATTTTTTTTTTCAGATTTTTTTAATAAAGGTACTTTCACTTTCAAAACCGGTTCCGAAAGTGAAAGGATATTTATTAAAAAAATCTGCTACTGAAATCGAAAAAGTAAAAAATAGAGATATTAGGGATCGACCTCAGCTATCTTATGCAAAAAAAAAATCGTTTAAAAATATTCAAATTTAAACGAGAAATTCGAAAACAATCTGCCCATAGGTTTAACATTACCGAGCGGGTGTTTTCAAGTGAGCGAAAACTACCCTTGACTATGGTGTCTGAGAGGGTCTGCTCTCGAAGCTGGTAGACAGGAGGTACTGGGTTCAATCCCAATCGCGCCCGTCGGCCTAATCGTTCGGAGTTTTCGTGATTTTCTTCGAGCCGTGGATTTATTCATGCGTAAATACGGGTTAGGATCCCTTAGAAAGACCCCCACGAAGGGCACTCCCCCCGGGCCTATATCCCAAGTGTAGATAATTGGCCGTCAATAATCAACCCAACCCAACCCCTTGACTATGCCTGAAAAGGATAAAGTACTCTGTTTTCCAAGAGATGGCACCACTGCACGAATCATTTATCATTACGATAATATTTTAAAGCGCTTTTTATCGAAGATGTTTAAATTCTTTTGCATTAATTTTTAAATACTTAGGCAGTCGTTCCTAGATGCAGTTAACATCGTTAAATCAGCTTCATTATTATTTCAAAATTTTGCCACACATGTAGAATTTTAAAAGAAAATCTAGTTGTAACTTCATATAAGTACACAGCTGCTTAGACGATATTTTATTTATTTATTCATTTTAAACTTGTTTTGTTGTAAATCGGTACGCATAATTCCCGATACGATCCAATTAGGCGGATTTATTTATTTTTCCGTAACCCCTTCGGAATCAGCGTTGTATACAGGAATTTTATTTGGTTGGCACCACTGTTTTTTTAAACAGTTACCGTTACTTATTCAATTACGGAAATGCCTTAATTAAATAAGTCAAATATTAATATTCTTTATTACTGGTACGAAAAACAATTTAGGCGCCCTCTGCAATAACAAAACCAATGAAAAATGGAGTTTTCAGTTACAAAGCTTCTAAATTTACTTTCAGCATTTTAATTTGGAATATAACTTATTTGCATAATTAAATAGTGTTAATTATATATAGAGAGAAAGAGGGTAAGAAAGAAAATAGTTTGATAGTATCCTATACTCCTTAATTAAAAAACGTGAAAAAAGAAGCTAATTAATTTATCCAAAATATCCATAAAAACAAAGCAATTTTTTTAATTTAACAGGCTAAAAAAATCATGTTTGCTCATAAAGAAGTATAAAAAATCATCAGCATACCTATATCAGTTTTGAGAAATAGAAATAATAATTAATTTACAGTGCAGAAATATGCCTCATATATATATATATATATATATAAGCTGCTAAAACATTTTAAAAATCTTCCCACTTTAGAACCTCATAATCCCCCCCCCCCTTCCTTTCAAACTATCGTAACATAAAAAATAGTTTACTAATGTCATAATCAGGGAGATAGAAATAATCTTCCTGGTCATAATCTTTAATTTGAAAAAAATAATAATAAATAAAATAAAAAGCTAATTAATCTATCTAAAATCTATATCTACAATCAAAGGAAACTTTATAAGCAAATCTGATTTTACAAAATATAAAATAATCGCTGAATTTTAACACTCTCGCTTTTCAAATCTGGCTGTCGTATTTGTTAATATGTATGAAAAAGCAATATAACATTAACACTTTTAGTTCCTAACGTTTTTACTAAATACAAAATTAAATTTGTATTTTATGATTAGATCATTAAAATATTAATTTTCTTCTGTTCCATAAATTTTTTTAAATGATTGTAAAACTTATTCAGTATTCAGTAAAAAATATATAGGTAAATAAGTTATTTAAAAATCATTTAAATCGATCATAAACAAATTAATAAATACATATAATCTGTAAAAATGTGAAAATTATTCTTTACTAATCGTAGATGGTGCCACCCCTAAATCTTAAATTGCTAGGATTTTGTATATGAACTTTGGCGTTTTTAAATTTTAAAACTAAAAAACATAAATTTGAGCTAAAAAATAACTTAATCACACTTCAGCAAATGATACCTCTTATGTCAATGTATGCAAATTAGATGATGATAATTACTGAAAAAAAATATTTGTTTTAATACGATTTTTTAAAATAATTTCATGTCATATGTCATTAGAAACTCGGCCACATGTGACCCGTAGCAGACGAAAGCAGAAGAGTCACGTGACCACTTCGGTGGCGTATAAGTTACAGACTTGAAATTTTGTGCAGTTCAACTAAAGCGTAGAATTTAATCAAATTGCAAAGATAATATTTTCTAATTCCAGAAGAAGGAGAAGGGTTGCCAATTGCCATAGTCTGTGTACCGGAATGATCCGGGCAGCCACGAAATCGCAATTATCGCCTTTTAAACCACTTTTTAAACAGATCGAAAAAATAGCCCGATCCGCGCGAAACTCGGGATACGGGGATAGAAAAAAATCAAATTTCGAAAAATTCGCACCAGGGAAGCCCGAGATATCAATTAAAAAATGTTAAGTCGAAAAAAGATCAATTTTATCCGATGAAAGTCGCAGGTGAGGGAAGGAGACGACCGTCTGCCAAGGAAAGAATAAATCAAAACCACGTTTCTTTATAGTGGAAAAATTGCAGCTCTATTAAAATATTTTTAAATATCTCATTTATCGATTTAACAATTATACATCTATACGTAATTTTCAACGACGAATCCAGAAATCTAATTTTTATAACACTGAGATTATCAGACCCTGAAATTTTTTTTTAAATTTGTCAATTCTAGATCAGACATAGCGTCGCTTTCTGCGGAAAGGGGATAAAATGAGGCATTTGAAAAGGACTGGAATTTTTATAGGCTACATAATTTTTTTTAAATATTAGATTTTTGGATATGAAAATTATCCATCTTGCTTGAAATGGGCTGGATTTTCAGATTTTCTGAAAATTTTCAAATTCGGCCTATATTTTTTTAATTTTAGCAAAATCCTGATTTTTGTATAGAAAACATCAAAGCAGGCTTCGCCCGCTACCGGGCCGGTTCAGATATTCGAAAAAACGAAAAAATAGATCGGTAAATTTTTTATTTTGTAAAAAGCATGATTTTTGTTTTTGAAAATTAAACTTATTTTGATTTATTAATTAAAGGATAAAGTGTTTTAACAGTAATATTAAACGAAACCCTTTGTACGATCTTCAATCACACTTATCCACTTGTTTCGTATGCCTCCTTCTCAGCACCCAAAATTTAAAATCTTAAAAAATAAATAAATAATCAACTATAATACCTACTCCCCCTCCCATAAAAATACTCTTTTTCGTTCCTTTGCCCCCTCCCCAGCACAAAATCTTTAAAAAATATATTTCAGTTTTACAAAAAATAATTTCTTGTAGCAATAATTAAACAATCGTCTAAATGACCTCATCCCCCACTTATAAAAAATAAAATAAAATAAAATATGTTTCTCACTTTGCCTCCTAGACCTCCCCCACCCGCACGCAAAGTTTAAAATCTTTATACTCTAAAAGTTTTTAAAAAGGATTTTTATGCTTTATTGCCCTTTTGTAGCAACAATAAATAAATAATCATCTATCTCTCCCATTAAATTCCTATTCCCCTCACCCCCAGAAAAAGAGGATAAATTTCTAAGCATGGGAGGCAGAGAGAAGATTTTTTTTTTTCCATTTAGGTATTCACACACATGATTTTTTGGTAATGGGGATGAAAAATATATTTTAGAGAACTCGCTTATTTTACGGAGGGGGGAGGGGGGGGGGAAACCAAATTGTAAAAAATTTTTGCCCCCTCCCCTCCCAAATGACTTTCAATAATCATTCAAACATTTTGCATGTCTTATGAGGTAAAAATACTGAAAGACAATGCAATTAAAAGGAAAAAAAAAAAACATGAAATGACTGCAGTCTATTAAAAAGTAAAAAAAAATAGTAAAATTACCTCTTTAACAGATGCTCACTTTTAAATTTCCTATTTCTTTTAGAGTTTCTTGGTTGAATAATAACATATTTGGATCACAAGACAATTGAAACATTTAAAGGAGGAAGGTTGTAAGTCACTTGTTCTTAACTGTTCAAAAACTCTAGGTCTAGACACATTACAATGATTTTCTATGAGGTGAAATATTTCTGGATACTCTTACAGGTAAATTTCGTGTAACTATCACTCATTTCACTATTTCTATATATAAAATGATATGCATATAAGCTATTCATGCACTTAACCCTATTTTCCAAAATCAGTTATTTATATCAGTCTGCCTTTAAACGCCTCAATTATAGAATGGTATTATCTCAAAACCAATCACGAAAATGATATTAAGTATTTCCTGACGATCAAGAAATGAATTCTAACTTCAAATATGATATTCTACTACAACATGAAATGTCGATTAAATGAATCCCTCCCACCAATGAAAAAGATTTGAATATTAGATAATGGAATATAAATGTACCTCAATATGAAATTTGATGAAAGTAAAAATTTTAGGTCCCTTGGATTTCAAGTTAACGAAGATAAACATAACTGTGGAAAATTGTTAGTTGTCTAAACTGGTGTTCAATGAACAAAACATTAATTATCTCAAAGCTTTAAATTAAAGAGTCTTTGCGTGAATTCCCATTATACATTCCAATATTACTTCGAATACTGAAATAATTTATAAATGCATAATGATCTAGCATCAGGTTTAAAATGATTTACATATATAATACTGATCGTTGAAAAATTAACAATATTCTTTGTGTGTTATTCATTCTAATTTAATGACCAAAAATGAATTTTAATGTCTTAGCATTATGTTCTAATTTAAAAGTCCTTTTGAACTTGATAAAAATTTTCATGTACTTTACAATTTGGAAAAAAAACAACCGCCATATGCATTAAAGATCAAGTGACAAGAAGCTACTTTCAATGAACGATTTTGGTTGGTTAGTTGATTGGTAATATGTTACGACCGATTATCTGCGCCAGGGATATAGGCCAGCGGGGGGGGGGGGGGGTTTGCCCTCCGTGGGGGTCTTTCTAAGGGATCCTAACACGTATTTACGCAAGAGTTGAAGAAAACCCCGGAAAACTCCGAACGATTAGGCTGACGGGCACGATTGGGTTCGAACCCAGCACCTCCCGTCTAGCAGTTGAAAAATTTTGGATTTTGACTTTTTTAAACTTAGGCGAACTTCAGGTATTAGTGTTTTTATAGCAAATAAATTAAATAAAACTTGGCAGGAGTAGATAGAGAATGAGAGTTCTGCATCAACAGCAGGTGGCGGTGGCGGTGTGGTGGTAACACCACCTGGTGCCGAGATCATATTATAGTAGGAGGGTGGAATAGCTAGCGTGGGGAAGCTATGTTATAGTTGGGTGGGGCGAATAGGTCTGCTATAAGAGGGGGTATTTTAGGGGGGCCAAATTAATAAAATTTTTAAATGTCTTATATAGTACAAGGTATTGATTATGGTAGAGTCCGATCACTATCCCCTACCACCTGCTACCCCCACATTTTTTTTTACTTTAGGGGAGAGAAAGTTCAAGGTGGTGTCGCCCTCTTTCGTTAAGTATGCTAGTTACAGAATTAAAAAATGACTGTTTCTGCAAAAGAATTTTGTCATAGCATAGCACTTAATAAAAATTTTAAAGTGTCTTACCATACTGAATACATAGGAATGTTTAATTATAGCATAGCACTTAATAAACATTTTAAAGTGACACATGTAAATAATTATAGTTATAAACCGACATATGGGCAGACACACACAGACAGGCAGACACAAGCATACATATACGAAGTGAACTAACTGTAATAAAATACAAGACGTGCATACTTCTTAAAACATATTTTTATACACAGACCTTTTTAAAAAATATATTAGATATAGTAAGGCAAAAACCTCTTGTGATAAAGAGAAATGTGGGTTGAACCATTGATTGTGCATGTGGCCGTTGAACCCCTACCTATCTTACATGAAAGTGAATTTAGATTTCGACTACAACTTTCACTTTGAAATAACATAGTCCCTTTTTAAAAATTATTAGCTTTTAATAAACATTTAAATGAAGAGGGGTTTGAACCCGTTACAAAATGATTTCATGATGTGTTGATTTGCGGTAGGTTTAAACGAACAAACCATGATATCATGTTTCTTAGACGAGATTTAAGATATTTAAGAAAAGGTAACACGTGATCAAACATATTGGATTATTACTATACAGTATTAATGATATTGTAAATTAAGGGTTTGTTATAAATTTTAAAAAATAATTTAAGCTTTACGATAAACTTTAATGTTTAAACTCAAACACATTGGGATGTACTTTTTAATTTGTAATATATAAAATAACCTTGTAAAAGGTTGGTTTGTTTGTTGGTTTTATAAACTTGTAAAAACAAAGTGTATATTACCAATCTTCATACAAGAGATTCTGTACCATACATTTTAAATTATACTGTATAATAAAGCAAATTTTGACTTACCAAGAGGAGTTTAAGGATACTGTAATAAAATTTTTAATTATATACTTTAAAAAGGAAAGTTTAACTTTTTTTTTAAATATTTTTATAAAAATCAGAATTTTTCATAGGTTTATCTAAACGTTGAAACTTTGTTGAAGAAGCCATTTCTTCACAAGATCTTTTAACCTTATCTAATTCACTAGCCATTTTTTAAATAACAAACAGTATAAGGTTTAGTCACGACAAAAGTCAACAGTAAACTGAATATGTCGTATCCAAACAGTTACTAACATAGGTTAATAAAGAGTGACGGTTACAGTTTAAAACAAACCTATTATTTAAAAGTAAACATGACGTTATAGGTTAAAGATTCAAATTATTCATTTAACGAAAATGTGTATTGCTTGCACTTTCATATAAAATCAGTATGCTTTATAATATCTAATCATTTATAAAAGCGGGTATGGCAATTCAAGTTACTTATCAGTAGTATAATGAGGTAATCGCATAAGATATAAAGTTTAATCAGGTGTATATAATGAGTAAAATTTATTGTATATATAATAAAAATTAATAAAATTTGATTAATTACAAATATGTATATGTAGTAAAATCTTATGTTTTAATAAAATAATTAATATAAGTTTGTTTAAATAGATAAATGTATAATTAGTTAAATGAATATATTGAATAAAGTGAAGTGCTTTTTATAAAAAATCTAAACTTAAAGAAAATTAAAAATGCAGATTATACAACAAAATTTATGTTTAATCGCATTTTAATTTAACTAGCATATGTGAAACATTAAATGTGAATAATATATAATATAAAATAATATAAAAACAAATGTATATATATATACAGGGTGTTTCACAAAGGACCCCTAACTTTAAAAATCAATAACTCGGAAACGGTGATAGATAGAAACATGAAACCAGTGGTATGTTTATTACAAAAATCGTAAGAATCTTATACATAAATTTCAAAATTTAGTTAAAAATAGCGTCGATAGATGGCGCTGCTATAAATAGGCGTATCACATTAAAAGTGATTTAATATGTTCATCTGGGCATTGAATCTTGTAAGGAAACATGTGTAATGATTTCCGCGGGATTCTGTACGTGCTGGAGGGCTTGATTCCGGATTCAGCTGCAAGTCTGAGGACAGATTTATTCGGATTACGCTCAATAACTAAAGCAAATTTCGTTGAGTTTTCAGGAGAAACGACGGAGTGGGTCCGTCCCGCATTTCAGACTAACGCATCGGCCACGTTGCCTGTCTGTTGAAATTTTTTGAAAATCTCACGAATTGTTTTCCCATCTGGGCCTTTTGCGACTTGAAATCGCGTTTGAAAACTTCTCCTTGTGGCAGTAGGACTCTAGGTCTGATTTTATCGGTGGTACTCCAACACAAAAAACACACGTTCCTCCACGGTGTACATCACTTTCGGAATTATTTTCAATATACACTAATAGCGGTCAGATTTCAATTGCAAAATCTTCGACGGCTAATCTTTCTATGCTTCTAAACTCTCTTTAGCAGGATTCTTAACGCTCTCAGTGCCATCTATCGGTGCTATTTTAAACTAACTTTTGAGATTTATGTATAAAATTCTTACGATTTTTTTAATAAACATACCATTGATTTCATGTTTCTATCTATCACCGTTCCCGAGTTATTTATTTTTAAAGTTAAGGGTCCTTTGTGAAACACCCTGTATATATATATATATATAATTTAAGTAATTTGTATTAAATTTTACGTCTTGTAAAATTCAATTTTAAGGAATTTATTTATATAGATAGTGTATAAATTTGCAAGTCCATTCACTCACATAATAGTAATATAATATAATCAGATTGAAAAATAAAACACAAAAGCTCTTTCACTTATCTATTATTTGTTTAATTATTTAAACAGATACATTAGGATATACAAGAATATGTATAGTTCAAATAAATTGGTAAAGTCAATATTTCAGGAAATAGTTTCATTTTTTATAGCATTCTGTAAAGTGTGTATACGTTGTAATAAATTTTGTGAATGGTTTAAAAGTTCAGTACGCTGTTCAGATATATGTTCTTTGGGTGAGAGATGAATTTTTATATGTTTCACTAAGTCAAATCTGTGATTAAATATTTCAGGACAATCGATACATTTATAGTGTCTGAGAAATGGTGCAATATTCTTTTGTTTTTGGACACGTGTGTTATGAATCGTAGTATGTTTTATTAAATTTATTTCCCGTGAAAACTTTTTATCACATTGATTACATTTATGCATAACTCCTTGTTTGGAATGTACTACTTTATGCTTTGCAAGTCGCTTTTCTGTAGAGTTGCAAAGAGCCGGTTTATTTCCAATAGACCCGTTTTATTCCCAAAAGACCTAGTTTATTCCCATAAAACCAAGCTTATTCCCAAAAGACCCGGTTTATTCCCAGATTTAAACCGGGTTTTTTCTAGCCTTTGCAACTCCACTTTTCTGCACAAAAGATTTCGAACACATTTTACAATTAAAAGGTTTCTTTTCTAAGTGAAATTCCATCTGTCTAACTAATACACTTTTTCGCGAAGAAGTCCCACTACACGTTTCACTCTTATTCATGGCAGATGTCATGGGATGAATTAGCATATGATCCCGTAAAGCACTCTTTGTAGTAAACCGATTATCACACTGAAACGTAATAACATGTATTTTTTGGTAAATACATTTTTACATGTGTTACAAGTAAAAGGTAACTTTTGATCGACTTGATCTGATGAAGAGGCCATCGGTTCCTTATTCAAAACAGGTTTCATTAAAAATCTTGGTGGGCTCGTCTATTAAAGTAGAATCTATGCATGGGCGTAAGAAGGGGGTCCACCCAGATTTCTGGCTGGACGCCCAAGAATTATTTTACAATGAAAAAACGTTTATTTTTTACAAATTATTTTAAAAAGTAGTATTGCTATAAATGATAAGAATTAATAACAAGACCAAATAAAACGCAACTTTTAGTTCACTGTGTCACTAGTTAGCAGGGGGGGGGGGGTGCACAGTCAAAGTCTCATAAGTAACAAACAACAACAGACATGTATGAGGTTGATTTTTTTATGGTCTGGAACCTGGAAGGTCACGACATTTTTATGCTTGAAGTCTGAAACGCGAAAAGGGTACGTCTATTGTACATTCTAAGATAAGGCAACTACTCTTCTTTTGTGACTATATACTTTTGTAGAACTCCTACGCCAAATTCTAGGAAACTACGTATAGAAACCTTGTCCCCTCTCTGGTCTCAAAGATAATAATCTAAACTACAGCATTTTGGTTTGGGCTTTGGCTAAGATTCTCTGTGAATCACTTGTACATAGACGTGCGCTACCGTCTTCCATATTATGTTTGAAGGAGAAGATAATATTCACGAGTGCTTTTGTTTTCATTAATATTATTTTTTGATTTTATTTTACATGAAGGAAAACTGTTTTACTGTTACTTTACCCAATCTTTATAAATATTTATATAATTTTTCACACCTAAGCATATTTTCCAAGTGGGGTGGGGGTGGGGGGTTATCGTTATCATAATTCCAATCTACCTACTCACCAATATATTTCAGACGTCAGCTTTACTCACGCATCATAGTACGTTTTTGAACGATTAAGAGATGTCTCTTGATTTTTTCTATATATATCTTTTAGAAATATTTTATAATCATATTGATTTTATAACATTTCTAACATAATAAATATTTTTTTACTTTCTTACACTTCCAAATTCTGGGAGGAGGAAGAGGATGGAGTTCAGAATGGGCCCAAATCCTGAGTTCGAAGCCAATTTTCTTTCATTTTACATTTGTCAGTCCCGGACTTAAATTTCTTTGGAAGATTCGAATAGAACGTAGACTTCATACTTTGATGGACCAGCCCCGGATCTAACATTTTTTTTTCTACAGATTTCGACCGAGTTGGCCTGGATTTCATTCTTCCAGGCCATGTAGGGCCGATTTTTGTGGCAACTTTTTGCTTAGTGGAGAAAGAAAACGATAAAACATTTATTTATTTCATTTTCTTTTTTGCATTTTTTAGATATAGCAACGTTTTTCCATTGTACATTCCTGAGTAGCGGTAGCGGAGATTTCTATTTACGGAGTTAATCAATCCCCCCAATAACTCTGTATATTTGTATGTTTTATTTTTTATCTCTGAATGGCAGACCTTCCAAATAGCATCCGAATTTTGGGATCTCCAGTGGATTGTTTCCTTTTTCGTGATCGTCGCACAATTCATAATCGGTGGGCTCGATAATCAGACCTCGGTTTTTTGCTTTAAAAGACGATCTTTCATACAACGTCTTTCTTTGGATTCGTTTTTTTCCATACCTGATAATTTGCGTCTACCCATTTTGTAACTTTTTTACTTTCTTCTTTATTAACAACGACGTTTCGATTTCCTATTCAAATAAAAATCCTTCTAAATGTAAAGAATTTCGTAAATAAAATAAAATGCGTACATCACTAGATCTTTTTTATGATGATCAAAACGTGGCTTACCTAACAACAGAGTCCTATATTACGTGCGCCAGGTATTAAACATTAATATTCCTAGACCAATCATAACAAGAATAAAATGCGGACACCACAAGGCCGATTCTCGACTGAAAGCAACAACCATTTTCCAAATGGTTAAAAAAGCCTCCAAAATTAATCAAATTAAAAAAATAATAAATGCAGTCTGCACACCACGAGTTTATAATGTATATCCTCAGAAAGAAAAAAAAAAAAGATTCAATTTCTACGTATAGTTTTTGCTCCTATAAAACATTTTTAGAGGAATGATGACGATGAATTTTGACCGACTTTTAACATTAAATATCTCTTAAAACATTTCTTCGATTTAAAAACTGCCTGCATCAGAGTATTTGTCAAACATTTCTCTATAATAATATCCATTTTCGTCTTTTTGTATGCGGTAGTTTTCTTAAAATAAGCGAAGAAAGACCTCCGGTCACAAAAAATTCCTTTACTGCGGTGACACTGTGTTCTTTAGTTACTTTTTTTTAGAATAGAGAGGTAAAATTTATAATGTTTGAATTATGAAATTTATAAACAAAACATTTTTAATTATAAACTATAACTGAAATTGATTTCTAGAAGCTTCAAATATGTGACCTAAAATTCAGCTCCTCCCAAGGCCGCCCATAAGGGGGGGGGAACAAAGAGGAGCTTGAGTCCCCCCCTCCACTAGATTTTGGTAAAGTCAAACTAAAAATAATTTTGCGTGAACAAAATGCTCAGCTATTAGAGACAGATTTAACAATAAGATGTAAATCATACAGTACATTTCTTAATTGAAAAATTCATTTTCCCGAATCTAATAAGGATTGGAATCCTGAATGTGTTGGGTTGTCTGCAGCCCATTATATTTGAAGTCAGCCCAAAAGGCCGTAGCCAGCTGGGAGATCTCCCCCACCCCCCGAATTTTTATCAAGGTGTATCAAAGATGGCATAAAATATATACTACAAAATAAGTTTCAATGCAAGTATCTTCGTTTTTATTATTTATATTTTTGCATTTGCACTTTTAAGCGATTCAATAAAGTAAATCATTGGATTAAACGAAGAAAATGACATTAAAATTGCAGTAGTGCCAATTTTTTGGGATGAAAATATTCTCAAAAGCTTTCTCATTTCTTTCCACTTCCCTTCTGTAACATGAGAAAGGAGATAGTTATCTCTGTTAGTACATCCTTGACCTGAGGGTACGGTCAAGCTTGGGTCCGAGTGAGGGTGGTTACATTGCGTATCATAGGTTCAGAATTGCGGATGGTCTCCTTCAAGGTCAACTAAAATTTCACAGAAACGGACAATATGTTGTTTTTCCTTTTCCTTCTGTTTTTTTTTTTTTTTTTTTGGCAAACTTACTCTAGAATTCTGATGAGGCACATCACTGACACTCTGGGGGTGAAAACAGTCTTATTTTCTCACGTTTTTTGTGTAAACGTTACGAGTTTAATTAAAAGTTGAGTTTTCTTCAGTTTTTTTAAATGGAGAAGAATTTATCTACATCAAATAGGTAAGAATAAATTTAAATTTCTGCGACTATATTTCATGTAATTCAAAATAATCTGCTACTTTATCATAAAATATAACAGTATTTCTCAATTTATGTATTGCGACGAGTATGGGGCTTCAAAGACCCTTGCCGCAAAAACACTGCACGGGATGTCAAAAGTCTTGATCGTCACAAATTCTTTTAAATTTTAGTACCACGCTATTGGTCGGCAGCCAGTGAAACTTAATATAGTAAAACCTGTAAAGAGAGAACCTGTCTATAACGGAAAACTATTAATCCGCCGAAAATAGTTGCGTACAAATATAACTGCTAAGACGGAATGATTTTCAGGTTCTCTACTATTTTTAGAGATTTTATTGCACCTTGTATAGTAAAATCTGTAAGAACAAAATTTCTCTATATCGATTCATGTTAAAAAAAAAAAAAAAAAAAAAAAAAAAAAAAAAAAAAAAATATCCCTTTCCCAATACAATTATAAGTGTTCAATTGGAAACCTCTCCAAAACAGAACCTTATTTCAATCTCTAGTGATTTCGTTTTCTCAAATTTTATTGTGTAAAATTATTTTGTTCATTATAACACAATAAAACCTACTTAGACGGAATCTCAAGCCGCCGGAAATAAATTTTCTTTAGACAGTTTTCCATCTTAAGAGGTACAACTATACCTATACGGTATTTCTATAGTAGGAATATTTTATTTTACTTTACTTTATTTTTTTATTATTTTTTTTCTCATATTTAAAAAAGATGTTTGTTGTAGACCGGTTCCGTTTTGTTATGAACCTGCATTTCTTATGTCGTCTTTCCTTATTCCTTTTACTATATTTTTTGTCCCGACTTAGAAAGAGCTATTCCGCTTTTTTATTGTCTTCCTATTCCGTTCTATATGATATTGTACCTAGCAACACTAGTCGCGACAGACAAGTGTGCCACGTCAACGTCAGTGACATATCTCGACCAACCATGTTAAATATTTAATTATTTTCGAAACTTTAATTTAGAATATATTAAAATTTATCTTTCGTCACTTTTATTACTGAGAAGTGGAATATCCTTTGAATACCCTTTTGAAGCAACATATTTAGATAACACTTTTATACGAACTGAGTTTTTAACATGTGAAATTTTAAATGCTACAAAAAATTCATTGTGTTAATATTTTAAAAATAGTTAATATTTAAAAATAGGTGTTTGAAACTAAAAAAATTACTTTTTTTTCTTTCTTTACTGATGTTTTTCTACTTTTATATTTATTTATAGATTTCTTTTCAATTCCTTCTTTAAAAAGTTTAAATTTATTTTTTGAAAATTCAAAACTTAACCATGTTTAAAATTTGACATATTTTCTGGGGAAAAAAACTCTTCTTGCATGTTTTTCTTATATTTTTGAATAGCGAAAAGAATAAATATTAAAATCTGTTCTCGGGATTTAAAAAAGAAAATATTCTTTTTTTAAAAATTGTATTATTATTATTATTGTTATTACTTAATAGACTTTTAGGCAGGGCTGCGGAGTCGGAGTCGCGCCCATTTTTGAGCGAAAGAGTCGGAGTCGGATCTGTTAAAATTCCTGGAGTTGGAGTCGTCCATTTTAAAAGCAGGTCTGCGTTGTCGGAGTCGGCCCATTTTTGAGCGAAAGAGTCGAAGTCGGAGCTGTTAAAATTCTCGGAGTCGGAGTTGGAGTCGTCCATTTTTCCCACCGACTCCGCAGCCCTGCTTTTAAGAACACTTTTTACTACGAGAATTATATTTTCAGATTTTTCACTCAAAACTTAAAATTCTGAAGACAATTTAAAGAATATATAACTGGAAAACATTGTACAAAAATGTCATAATTTTATATTTCGTTGAAATTCAGAAATATCAATTTAAATAGGGCAAGTCGTGAAAAAATCATTCTGAGATAAACGCATTAACATCCTGTCCTGGAAGTAGCATTTTTGTTACCAAAGAAAATAAAAATATATAGTGTTGTTTGTTGGTGTTTCTGATTTTTTTTTTATTTTATATTTTAAATAATTTCTGTGAGAATATTCTTTATTACTTAATAAAAATTGTAACAGTATACTCTATTATTACATAAGTTCATCATATAATTGAAATAATTTAACAATATTTCCTCCTGCAATTCCTCCTGCCAGTAGTTTTCAAGTTACATTTTAAAATCTATACACTTTGCAGCCTGTTTTGCAACTATTAAAAGAAAGTTTAACACTAGTAGTTGAAAACTTTACAGCTACATTATACAGACCCGCAGGTAAAAGATAACCCTAAACTACTTCACGGAATGACTTCCCGTTTTTGGAATCCCTTAGTAAAATTTCTAAAAACTATAAACTGATGTCAAAATTATTCGTAATGTACTTTTCAATGTTTGGTATCAATCTCAGTTTGAAAATGGGGTCTCTGGCCTTAAAAAATAAAATAAATAGACACATTGAGAGCAGACGTAATTACAATTTTGGCCATTAAAAAACGTTGGGTGTTTTTTTTTTTTTTTTACTTTATTTTATCTATAATAGTAGAAAGTAATCAGAATTGAAAATTTCTTTGATTTCCGGTTTTCGGAGGATTTACTTTGTTTTAATATGTCAGAGATCCTGAAAAACACGTTTTTACAAAACGTTTGTTTCTCCATGTATCCCCTTTGTATAAGCGAAAAGTGTATGAAATTGTGCATAAAATTGGACTAAATTTCATATATATTTTTGTCTATAGCTAGCAGGTCCTAGTTAAAATTGAGATATTCCGCCTGAAGGAGGTGCTCTGATTCTGATTTTTGCTCTCATAGCGATTTTTGTGCCATTTTTCTTATTGCATCATCGGAAAAGGCATGAAGTTATGCATAGAATTGAACCAAACTTTAAACATATGCTTTTGACTATGGCCGTCAACTCCCAGTTTAAATTGGGGATATTCCCCCTGAAGGGGGAGCTGTGATAGCGATTTTCCTTTTGTATCATCTGAAAGTGCATGAAGTTATAGATAGAACTAAACCAAACTTCATAAATACGTTTTTGACTATAGACATAAGGTCCCAGTTTGAAAATGGGGATATTCGTATATCTCGATTCTTTGTAATTCAAGTAAAGAATTTATGAATATTTTTCTACGAAATTTAATATTTAGATGTATTGTAATAAGTATTGGAGAAAATTCTGGAGAAAATCGGCCTGAAGTTGACGCTGTGATAGCGAATTTTGTTTAATTTCCGGGACAAGCGACGTAGACGTTGAAAAAAAAAAAAATCATACTGAATTAGAGGTCTGCACGAGCCCGGGCCTAGCCCAAGGTCTGTACCCGGTCTGCCGGCGGGAAAAAAATGAACGGACCAGCCGAACCGGGCCGGTACTATAAAAAAAAATTAGGCCTACCGATCCGATATAAAAATTTAAACGTAAACGATAAAATATGAGCTATTTTCAATGAATATGACTTTCGCAAGAATAAGTATAAATGTGCGTCACGAGCCGATGCTAGTTTGACAACATCAATACAGAAATGTAACATGTCCAGCGTAGAGATCGACATCGGTCAGTTACATGGTACCTGGCCGGGGCTTAATTTTTTTTCAGCAGGCTCGTGCCATGTCAAGACCAGGCTTGCATTTATTTCTACATAGTCGACCCGGGCCGGAACTTGACTTAATTGTTCTCAAGATGTGTAGGACAAACAATATGTCTTGTAAAATTATTAATAGCGATAATGAACTTCTGTTAACGTAATCTTTGGAAATATACCTTAAGGTGGTTCACAAATTCACTGCTCAACAACGCGAAATTTTAACACATTTTCTGACTAATTTTTAACTGCAAAGGCATAAAATTCACAAACTTGACTGTTGAAGGGATTTAAAATCGAATAGCATTTCCCATTCTTGATAAATGAATTACTTGTCGAGATATAAGAGATTCTTGTCACGTGATTGCAGGTCTTTCTCCTTTCCCGTGCGGTCGCTTCCGGAAATTCGATTCAAAACGCTAAATTTGACAGTATTTTCTCAAAGTATATTGCCTTTATCAAAAAGTGGATAACGCCATTCGATTACATAGTTTCTGAATAAGAACAACTGTCAATCTTATGCGTTTCCGAAAAAAACTGAATTAAGTAATGTGTCAGAATGTAGCTCCTTTCTATTTGAGAATAGCTTTAATAAATGACAGAGAAATATTTTCATCAATCTACTTTTTATTATACAGCTTCCAAAGTTATGTTTTTCACCCTCCTTTTTTCCTCTTTTATTCTAAACTACATTAATTTTTTAATGAATGCTTATTTGACTGTTGGAACGTCTAAGAATCTAAGTAAACATTAATGTTGCTATTGTGTATTTTCTGTATTGAGAACGCATCGTAATTTTACAATATACTGTAAAATTATCCCATAAATATATATGCAGTATTCTTTAACCCTTTAGCGGGCGGTGTCCACAAAAAAGGACACCTAATTTTAATTCCAAAATTGACAAACGGCACCAAGAATATTTAATTAAAATTTTCCTTTTATAAAGTACGGGAAAACAAGCAAGTTTTTATTGTCTAATGAATTCGTTTACGAATTCTGGTGTCAGTCCATTATTTCATCATTTTACAAACAGATTTACTCCGCGCCGGAAAGGGTTAAAGGAATCTCAAGGCTGTTCTGAACTGCTCTGCTCAACAAGCGCAAAACGTCTTGACACATTTACAAATTTATTTTTTAACGGAAAGCTATACAATTGGAAAACCTGACTAGGGAAGCGATTTGGAATCGAACTGAATTTCCATTTTAGTAGTGTATATTTACCGGTTCTGCGCCACCTGAGTCGAGCAGGCGCAGGCGGAAGGCGCAGGCGGAGCACTGTGGAGCTGTGCAGGTGGAGCAGGCGGAAGGCGGAAGGCGCAGGTGGAGCAGGCGGAAGGCGGCGATAAGAGCATGAGCACTGATAAGAACGGAGGGTTCGATGGGAGGGGGGTGCGATAAGGATTTCTACTATAAGATAAGGGGATTATTTTAATCAGTTTTAATTGGGGGACTTGAAAATTTTCGATTTTTTTTTCGGTTTGTAGCAAAAATATGAATTAAAAATGGTCATTAATTAATTTTAATTGGGGGACTTGAAAATTTTCGATTTTTTTTCGGTTTGTAGGAAAAATATGAATTAAAAATGGTCATTATTTAATTGTAATTGAGGAACTTAGAATTTTTTTTTTTTTTTTCGCGGAGAATTGGTGGACGAGGTGAATGTCAACGGATTTATTATAGCGAATTAGAAATTGAATTAATTTTAATTTTAATTAATTTTAATGGGCGTACTTTAACATTTTTGCAATTTTTTTTTTCAACTAGAGTAGGTTATTTGATATACATGTTAGAGTATATTTGAGGTGAATTTTAAAAGTCTATAAGGGTTTAATTAAAAATAGTGATTAATTTTAATGGGAGAACTTAAGAAATTTTGGCGAGGATTTTTTTTCTTAACGCGAGTACGCAGTTTGAAGGGTGGATGTGAATGAAAAATATGAATTAAAAAGGGTCATTCATTAATTTTAATGGGCGGACTTCAACATTTTGGGGGCAAACAGGCGCGTTTTAATGAATTCGATATAGGTTACGGTAAAAAATACAGGGTCCCGTATGAATTATACTATATTCAATTTAATAGCTCCCCCCTCCCCTTTCCCCTCTCCACTTTTTTTACCCAGAGGGCCCCCTTCGATAGACTAACAATACGCACTTCAAAAAAATACATAGTGGTAAAAAAGAAGAATTTTAACGTATATATAAAAGTGTAAATAAACAATTATGAAAAATCAGGCGTAGCGTCATAATTCATGAATCACTTTCCAACATCATTGAAATGGTATGTGAACAAAGTGTAATTTTACCATCGAGTGCATAGCGAACCGATCCCCTTTTTAATAAAAAGACGGCCTTCACAAAAATCCAATTATGCATAAGAACCCTTCCTAAAATCAGATAATTTACACCTTACCTTTTTTTTTTCAATTCAAGTTAGGCTAAAAGTACAGCTTACGCATCGATAGGTTCAAAATACAGGGACCCTTCGAAGTGTGAACTCGCATTAGACTATAGGGCCCTTCATAAAATAAATGAGATACATGCCCTATTCGAATAAAAAAAGCCCTTCACAAAAACTGTAGGGGTTCCCTTTTGGAATAAAAAGACGCCCTTCACAAAAATCCAATTATGCATAAAGACCCTTCATAAAATCAGATAATTTACACTTTACCCTGTTTTTTTAAATTCAAGTTAGGGTAAAAGTATAACTTACACATCGATAGGTTCCAAATATTGAAATCCTTCAAAAGAAACTAGAAAAAGTTAAAGATTTAAGCCCTGCTCATAAAATAATGCGACTACCCAGCGTCCTTCACAAATAATAAAACCTTATTCGAATCCCTTCGCCCTTCACAAAATAAATCCAATAGATTCACGTTATTTTACAGCGACATAAATATTAGGGATATTGACCTTTCATAAAAATGCATGGTCCGCTGTTTGAATGAAAAGGGCCCCTTCACGTACCCTGTAAAAATACTATGATTGTCCAGTTATTTTAAGAAATAGAGTGCTATTCTCAAATGAGTACGTATTCATACAATATAAAAATAAGTTTTACACGAATGTATTTTTAGTTTAAAGTTCAAAATATATTTTAGAAATGAAATTAAGAAAAACAGACGGCTATCCAGTATCCCCTCGACATACATATCGCTGAATCACAATGAGTCATATTAGCAGATAAGCGAACATCTTGCTTTGTCACGATGAATCACTCGCGATAAGAAATGCGGCTATTGGGCTTTTTCTCAAATTTAAACAGTTCTGACGCATTTTTTGTAGGTAAATGAGCTATTTAAACCCGTCAATGTATGCGAATTATTTCGTGTAGTCCTATATAGGTTCTACTCTTCATATATACATATGGTGATATATATTTATACTAAAATCTATTAAGTTTTAAAAAGCTTCATTGAAAAAATAAGAAATAGTCATACCCTTAAGAATTCTGAGGATAAGAGACGGGTTTTTAATGAATTTGATACACGTTATGGTAGAAAAATACAGGGTCCCCTATCAGATATATGAATTAAACTTTAAATATTTTAAAATTATATTCGTTTATGCTTTTTGTATTGCAAAGTATAGAAAATTATAACTAATCTTTGTTTTTATAAAATATATATTGTACTATTTAGTTAGGGCATTATTTCGAAAATTTTGTTTTTAATATTGAAAAAAAATATATAAAAATGTATCTTACCTATAAAATTCAACCATAATGTACTAGACTTCAGTCAAATTTGATCGTCTGCTATACTTGTCTTAAAAGAACTAAACGGTATAACATGTTCGCTTATCTCTTAAAACCACGGGATATTGTGACGTCATGGATAGGGCATAGGGTAGAATACAGAATGAATAGGTAATATAAGACAGAAAAATAAAATAATCATAAATCATAAATTTTTGCATACTGCATGCAAACACTTGTAGTATGTGAAATGATTGGTAGCTTACCTAAATATTTAAACCATAAAGTACTGGACTTCATCCAAACTTGACTGCATGCATGTCTTAAAAGAACTAAACGATATAACATGTTCGCTTATCTATTAAAATTACGGGATATCGTGACGTCATGGATAAAGCATAGGGTAGAATACAGAATGAATAGGTATTATAAAGCAGAATCATAAATGTTGCATACTTTACACTTGTAGTATGTGAAATGATTGCTACTATTGCCTATATGAGAAAATGAATCATCAACGAATCTTATTAGTGTATGTTATATTTAACCAACAGGCTTGAAATGCGTGAATTTTGACTAGAATTATTCACTGAATGTAAAAAAAATTATTTATATTTAGATCTAATATTTATATCATTTAACATTTTAAATCCCTATTAAAAGTATATACATTAGTATGCTTGTGAAAGGTCTATTTTTAAGACGAAACATTGTGTGAAATGTCCTGTTTTAGGGTTAAAAGTTTCGTGAAGGGGTCTGTTTGAAGGACCCTGTTTTGAAATGACTTAAGAACGGACAATTTATTCCTAAACATATTCACAACTACAACTTTGTATACATTATGAAAATACATGATAATATTTATACATTATGCCATAGTTTTTGAAATATTTTTCCAAAGTTAGATTCATACAATAAAGCGAGATTGATACCGTTAATGTATGTGAATTCCTTCATGTTATCCTCTATAGCTTCAACTCGATTCGTTATATATACCTCAATGAAAAATAATAACTAAGAAATAAAATTAAAAATAGTAATTAAAATGTAGCCTTAAGAATTTTTGGAATAAGAGATTGGTTTTAATTAAATAGGTTAATGAACCTAATTCGATACAAGTCTTACTAAAATGGAAATTACACTAAAAATACAGAGTCCCCTACAATATATGAATTATACTCCACTAAATTTAATAGCACCCTCCCCTATTTTCATAGAAATGGCTTCAATATAATTTAGGCTAACAATATACGCTTCAAAAAATACATAGTGGCCACAAGAAGGACAGGAATTCGATATGTACTACTACTTATGCAAAATATAATTTCTCTTATCGCATAAAATATATTAACAAGTCCTGTAAAAATATAATGACATGAACTATTAATACATGATTTAAATACATATTGGTTATACAAAACATATATATATATATATATATAAATATATAAAAATTTATCGTTACCCAAGAATTTCAAGCATGATTTACTAGACTTAACCCAAATTCAACTAGATTCTTCACGTGGTTCGATGACATCACTGATCGCGATTATATTTTAGATAAGATTTACTGATAAGACCACATATCAAGTCATTTCTTCTAAAGCAAGTATAGGAGTTGGTTCTGAGGTCTAGGTATGTAGTAGGTTAGTAGTAATATATTTTTAAAGTACTTTTTATTATGTGTTAAAAGAAATGGTTATTTTTTTTTTACGTAGGGCAATAAAAATTCAAACATAAAATATTAAATTTAATCCTTAGTAATATAAAGACTTACACCTACAGAAACGCAAACATCCTTTTAGTTATATTCATGCAGACTTTAAGATATATCGCATATGTTCTTTATTTTACCATGGCATATAGGGATTTTTTTTTAATGTATGTCACGTGACTATATAAAGCGAGATTGATACTTAAAACCATTAATATATATGAATTCTTTCGTATAGCCCTGTATAGATGCTACTCACCATATATACATATATCTATATATATATATATACTAAATCTGGTAAGTTTTAAAATGCATCATTGAATTTCAATGAAAAATAACAACTAACAAATATTAATTAAGAGATATGCTAATGTTCGGACTAATAAAATTTTTGGGTGAACAGATCAGTTTTAATTAAATATGATAATGAATCTAATTCGATACAAGTCTTGTTAAAATAGAGATTATAGTGAAAATAGAGGATCCCCTATAATACACACTAATTATACTGCATTAATGCACTACCCCACTTATATTATCACAAAAATACCTTCGATAAAATTTAGACTATCAATACATACAAAATATATACAAAGTGCCCAGAAAAAGGGTAGGAATGACTGAAGAATTTTAACATAAATTAAAAAATAGAATCTACAGTAAGTAACTATAAATAAATATGAAGGAAAAATCATGCGTCATGGTATACTTTATGAAACACTTTCCAAATGGGACTATCGTTATTACTTTAAAAAACTATTGAAATATGTGAATTAGATTAAATAATCCATACTGGAAATGTATTTTTAAAAAATTACAGACTTCGTTTCTTTCTTTTTTTTTTCACTTTGATATAATTATAAGGCTTCTTTTACAATAAAGACCTGATTCTTGTGGAGAGATTGAAAACTAGTATTTTATTGAATCGGCCTATATATGTTGGGTTTGCTATACTAGAGGTCTCTAAACTTTGCATGTAAGATTTCCATTATAACTTTATAAAGAATACTTAACTTACCATATTCAAACACACAATATTTATAAGGATATAGAACAATATCGTGATTTCTTTAACTTCTCTAAGTATTCAAAACCACATCGTCTATACCACACAAGTTTCGAACCCACAAACATATAATCAGACTTGTCATTTTATACCCAGGACGCTAACTATTGGGTTTAGTGAGCCCCTGCTTATTTTATAGTCAACATGTTAACTGTTGGGCTTAGTGAGCCCCAGGCTAACTTATACCCACCACGCTAACTTTTGGGCTTAGTGAACCCCCGCTTATTTTATAGCCACCATACTATCCACAGGGCTAAGTGAGCCCCCGCTTATTTTATACCCACCACGCTAAGTATTAGGCTGAGTGAGGCCCAGGCTATTTTATACCCACCACGCTAACTACTGGGCTGAGTGAGCCCCAGGCTATTTTCTACCCACCACGTTTACTGGGCTTAGTGTGCCCCCGCTTATTTTATAGCTACCACGATAACCACAGGGCTAAGTGAACCCGCGCTTATTATATAGTCAACACGCTAACTATTGGGATGATTAAGCCCCACGTATTTTATACCCATCACGCTAACTACTGGGCTGAGTGAGCCCCAGGTTATTTAGTCGCATGAATATGATTTCCAAGGTATATGTCCTAACTTGATTTAGACCATTGCCTATGATAAGATAAATTGGTAAACTATGTACATTTCCCTTGAAAACTCACTTGCATTTTCTTAAATATCTGCAGAAATCAGCATAGTTTATTAAAATTATATACATTCCCATTAGTTTATGAATCTACTAACTTATAATATCTATATGGTAACTTGGATTATTAGTATTCCCACTTAAAAATTTCTTTTGTAGATTTAATATGATAAACACTAACATGAGACTGACTAAACTTTTACCATTTTCATTTCAACTTAGTTTTAGGAAATTTATCTACATAGCTTTAAATTTTACTGTTTAGTAAGTCTATTATTTCAAAGTATTACTTTTTAGTTCTAATATTCAAAACATATTAATATCGTTTTACATAGCAGGTATCAAATTAATTTAAAGTCATATTAAAAATATATATACAAATACTATTCTTACCTAACACGCCAGCTAGCTAAGCACCCAACCGTCTCACACTAAGACTCTGAGAAAAGTGAATGCTTGTTCAGGGCCTTATCAGCTAATATAATCACTGATAAGATTTGATCACGTAACATGTGACTTCACTGATTAAGTGATATCACGTGACCATGTGGTATCATTCAATACGTCACCAGTGACGTCAGAGATCACGTGACTAAGTCATAAAACAAGCAATTGCTAATTGCAATTAACAATTTAACTCTAATTGATTTCTATAATATATGTATAGATAAATTAATACATGATTTTTCTATTATTTCATAAAACATAGTACATGTACTATATATTACGAAATAATAGAAAAATCATGTATTAATTTATCTATACATATATTATAGAAATCAATTAGAGTTAAATTGTTAATTGCAATTAGCAATTGCTTCTTTTATGACTTAGTCACGTGATCTCTGACGTCACTGGTGACGTATTGAATGATACCACATGGTCACGTGATATCACTTAATCAGTGAAGTCACATGTTACGTGATCAAATCTTATCAGTGATTATATTAGCTGATAAGGCCCTGAACAAGCATTCACTTTTCTCAGAGTCTTAGTGTGAGACGGTTGGGTGCTTAGCTAGCTGGCGTGTTAGGTAAGAATAGTATTTGTATATATATTTTTAATATGACTTTAAATTAATTTGATACCTGCTATGTAAAACGATATTAATATGTTTTGAATATTAGAACTAAAAAATAATACTTTGAAATAATAGACTTACTAAACAGTAAAATTTAAAGCTATGTAGATAAATTTCCTAAAACTAAGTTGAAATGAAAATGGTAAAAGTTTAGTCAGTCTCATGTTAGTGTTTATCATATTAAATCTACAAAAGAAATTTTTAAGTGGGAATACTAATAATCCAAGTTACCATATAGATATTATAAGTTAGTAGATTCATAAACTAATGGGAATGTATATAATTTTAATAAACTATGCTGATTTCTGCAGATATTTAAGAAAATACAAGTGAGTTTTCAAGGGAAATGTACATAGTTTACCAATTTATCTTATCATAGGCAATGGTCTAAATCAAGTTAGGACATATACCTTGGAAATCATATTCATGCGACTAAATAACCTGGGGCTCACTCAGCCCAGTAGTTAGCGTGATGGGTATAAAATACGTGGGGCTTAATCATCCCAATAGTTAGCGTGTTGACTATATAATAAGCGCGGGCTCACTTAGCCCTGTGGTTATCGTGGTAGCTATAAAATAAGCGGGGGCACACTAAGCCCAGTAAACGTGGTGGGTAGAAAATAGCCTGGGGCTCACTCAGCCCAGTAGTTAGCGTGGTGGGTATAAAATAGCCTGGGCCTCACTCAGCCTAATACTTAGCGTGGTGGGTATAAAATAAGCGGGGGCTCACTTAGCCCTGTGGATAGTATGGTGGCTATAAAATAAGCGGGGGTTCACTAAGCCCAAAAGTTAGCGTGGTGGGTATAAGTTAGCCTGGGGCTCACTAAGCCCAACAGTTAACATGTTGACTATAAAATAAGCAGGGGCTCACTAAACCCAATAGTTAGCGTCCTGGGTATAAAATGACAAGTCTGATTATATGTTTGTGGGTTCGAAACTTGTGTGGTATAGACGATGTGGTTTTGAATACTTAGAGAAGTTAAAGAAATCACGATATTGTTCTATATCCTTATAAATATTGTGTGTTTGAATATGGTAAGTTAAGTATTCTTTATAAAGTTATAATGGAAATCTTACATGCAAAGTTTAGAGACCTCTAGTATAGCAAACCCAACATATATAGGCCGATTCAATAAAATACTAGTTTTCAATCTCTCCACAAGAATCAGGTCTTTATTGTAAAAGAAGCCTTATAATTATAAAAAAGTGAAAAAAAAAAAGAAAGAAACGAAGTCTGTAATTTTTTAAAAATACATTTCCAGTATGGATTATTTAATCTAATTCACATATTTCAATAGTTTTTTAAAGTAATAACGATAGTCCCATTTGGAAAGTGTTTCATAAAGTATACCATGACGCATGATTTTTCCTTCATATTTATTTATAGTTACTTACTGTAGATTCTATTTTTTAATTTATGTTAAAATTCTTCAGTCATTCCTACCCTTTTTCTGGGCACTTTGTATATATTTTGTATGTATTGATAGTCTAAATTTTATCGAAGGTATTTTTGTGATAATATAAGTGGGGTAGTGCATTAATGCAGTATAATTAGTGTGTATTATAGGGGATCCTCTATTTTCACTATAATCTCTATTTTAACAAGACTTGTATCGAATTAGATTCATTATCATATTTAATTAAAACTGATCTGTTCATCCAAAAATTTTATTAGTCCGAACATTAGCATATCTCTTAATTAATATTTGTTAGTTGTTATTTTTCATTGAAATTCAATGATGCATTTTAAAACTTACCAGATTTAGTATATATATATATATATAGATATATGTATATATGGTGAGTAGCATCTATACAGGGCTATACGAAAGAATTCATATATATTAATGGTTTTAAGTATCAATCTCGCTTTATATAGTCACGTGACATACATTAAAAAAAAATCCCTATATGTCATGGTAAAATAAAGAACATATGCGATATATCTTAAAGTCTGCATGAATATAACTAAAAGGATGTTTGCGTTTCTGTAGGTGTAAGTCTTTATATTACTAAGGATTAAATTTAATATTTTATGTTTGAATTTTTACTGCCCTACGTAAAAAAAAAATAACCATTTCTTTTAACACATAATAAAAAGTACTTTAAAAATATATTACTACTAACCTACTACATACCTAGACCTCAGAACCAACTCCTATACTTGCTTTAGAAGAAATGACTTGATATGTGGTCTTATCAGTAAATCTTATCTAAAATATAATCGCGATCAGTGATGTCATCGAACCACGTGAAGAATCTAGTTGAATTTGGGTTAAGTCTAGTAAATCATGCTTGAAATTCTTAGGTAACGATAAATTTTTATATATTTATATATATATATATATATATGTTTTGTATAACCAATATGTATTTAAATCATGTATTAATAGTTCATGTCATTATATTTTTACAGGACTTGTTAATATATTTTATGCGATAAGAGAAATTATATTTTGCATAAGTAGTAGTACATATCGAATTCCTGTCCTTCTTGTGGCCACTATGTATTTTTTGAAGCGTATATTGTTAGCCTAAATTATATTGAAGCCATTTCTATGAAAATAGGGGAGGGTGCTATTAAATTTAGTGGAGTATAATTCATATATTGTAGGGGACTCTGTATTTTTAGTGTAATTTCCATTTTAGTAAGACTTGTATCGAATTAGGTTCATTAACCTATTTAATTAAAACCAATCTCTTATTCCAAAAATTCTTAAGGCTACCTTTTAATTACTATTTTTAATTTTATTTCTTAGTTATTATTTTTCATTGAGGCATATATACCGAATCGAGTTGAAGCTATAGAGGATAACATGAAGGAATTCACATACATTAACGGTATCAATCTCGCTTTATTGTATGAATCTAACTTTGGAAAAATATTTCAAAAACTATGGCATAATGTATAAATATTATCATGTATTTTCATAATGTATACAAAGTTGTAGTTGTGAATATGTTTAGGAATAAATTGTCCGTTCTTAAGTCATTTCAAAACAGGGTCCTTCAAACAGACCCCTTCACGAAACTTTTAACCCTAAAACAGGACATTTCACACAATGTTTCGTCTTAAAAATAGACCTTTCACAAGCATACTAATGTATATACTTTTAATAGGGATTTAAAATGTTAAATGATATAAATATTAGATCTAAATATAAATAATTTTTTTTACATTCAGTGAATAATTCTAGTCAAAATTCACGCATTTCAAGCCTGTTGGTTAAATATAACATACACTAATAAGATTCGTTGATGATTCATTTTCTCATATAGGCAATAGTAGCAATCATTTCACATACTACAAGTGTAAAGTATGCAACATTTATGATTCTGCTTTATAATACCTATTCATTCTGTATTCTACCCTATGCTTTATCCATGACGTCACGATATCCCGTAATTTTAATAGATAAGCGAACATGTTATATCGTTTAGTTCTTTTAAGACATGCATGCAGTCAAGTTTGGATGAAGTCCAGTACTTTATGGTTTAAATATTTAGGTAAGCTACCAATCATTTCACATACTACAAGTGTTTGCATGCAGTATGCAAAAATTTATGATTTATGATTATTTTATTTTTCTGTCTTATATTACCTATTCATTCTGTATTCTACCCTATGCCCTATCCATGACGTCACAATATCCCGTGGTTTTAAGAGATAAGCGAACATGTTATACCGTTTAGTTCTTTTAAGACAAGTATAGCAGACGATCAAATTTGACTGAAGTCTAGTACATTATGGTTGAATTTTATAGGTAAGATACATTTTTATATATTTTTTTTCAATATTAAAAACAAAATTTTCGAAATAATGCCCTAACTAAATAGTACAATATATATTTTATAAAAACAAAGATTAGTTATAATTTTCTATACTTTGCAATACAAAAAGCATAAACGAATATAATTTTAAAATATTTAAAGTTTAATTCATATATCTGATAGGGGACCCTGTATTTTTCTACCATAACGTGTATCAAATTCATTAAAAACCCGTCTCTTATCCTCAGAATTCTTAAGGGTATGACTATTTCTTATTTTTTCAATGAAGCTTTTTAAAACTTAATAGATTTTAGTATAAATATATATCACCATATGTATATATGAAGAGTAGAACCTATATAGGACTACACGAAATAATTCGCATACATTGACGGGTTTAAATAGCTCATTTACCTACAAAAAATGCGTCAGAACTGTTTAAATTTGAGAAAAAGCCCAATAGCCGCATTTCTTATCGCGAGTGATTCATCGTGACAAAGCAAGATGTTCGCTTATCTGCTAATATGACTCATTGTGATTCAGCGATATGTATGTCGAGGGGATACTGGATAGCCGTCTGTTTTTCTTAATTTCATTTCTAAAATATATTTTGAACTTTAAACTAAAAATACATTCGTGTAAAACTTATTTTTATATTGTATGAATACGTACTCATTTGAGAATAGCACTCTATTTCTTAAAATAACTGGACAATCATAGTATTTTTACAGGGTACGTGAAGGGGCCCTTTTCATTCAAACAGCGGACCATGCATTTTTATGAAAGGTCAATATCCCTAATATTTATGTCGCTGTAAAATAACGTGAATCTATTGGATTTATTTTGTGAAGGGCGAAGGGATTCGAATAAGGTTTTATTATTTGTGAAGGACGCTGGGTAGTCGCATTATTTTATGAGCAGGGCTTAAATCTTTAACTTTTTCTAGTTTCTTTTGAAGGATTTCAATATTTGGAACCTATCGATGTGTAAGTTATACTTTTACCCTAACTTGAATTTAAAAAAACAGGGTAAAGTGTAAATTATCTGATTTTATGAAGGGTCTTTATGCATAATTGGATTTTTGTGAAGGGCGTCTTTTTATTCCAAAAGGGAACCCCTACAGTTTTTGTGAAGGGCTTTTTTTATTCGAATAGGGCATGTATCTCATTTATTTTATGAAGGGCCCTATAGTCTAATGCGAGTTCACACTTCGAAGGGTCCCTGTATTTTGAACCTATCGATGCGTAAGCTGTACTTTTAGCCTAACTTGAATTGAAAAAAAAAAGGTAAGGTGTAAATTATCTGATTTTAGGAAGGGTTCTTATGCATAATTGGATTTTTGTGAAGGCCGTCTTTTTATTAAAAAGGGGATCGGTTCGCTATGCACTCGATGGTAAAATTACACTTTGTTCACATACCATTTCAATGATGTTGGAAAGTGATTCATGAATTATGACGCTACGCCTGATTTTTCATAATTGTTTATTTACACTTTTATATATACGTTAAAATTCTTCTTTTTTACCACTATGTATTTTTTTGAAGTGCGTATTGTTAGTCTATCGAAGGGGGCCCTCTGGGTAAAAAAAGTGGAGAGGGGAAAGGGGAGGGGGGAGCTATTAAATTGAATATAGTATAATTCATACGGGACCCTGTATTTTTTACCGTAACCTATATCGAATTCATTAAAACGCGCCTGTTTGCCCCCAAAATGTTGAAGTCCGCCCATTAAAATTAATGAATGACCCTTTTTAATTCATATTTTTCATTCACATCCACCCTTCAAACTGCGTACTCGCGTTAAGAAAAAAAATCCTCGCCAAAATTTCTTAAGTTCTCCCATTAAAATTAATCACTATTTTTAATTAAACCCTTATAGACTTTTAAAATTCACCTCAAATATACTCTAACATGTATATCAAATAACCTACTCTAGTTGAAAAAAAAAATTGCAAAAATGTTAAAGTACGCCCATTAAAATTAATTAAAATTAAAATTAATTCAATTTCTAATTCGCTATAATAAATCCGTTGACATTCACCTCGTCCACCAATTCTCCGCGAAAAAAAAAAAAAAAAAAAAAAAAAAAAATTCTAAGTTCCTCAATTACAATTAAATAATGACCATTTTTAATTCATATTTTTCCTACAAACCGAAAAAAAATCGAAAATTTTCAAGTCCCCCAATTAAAATTAATTAATGACCATTTTTAATTCATATTTTTGCTACAAACCGAAAAAAAAAATCGAAAATTTTCAAGTCCCCCAATTAAAACTGATTAAAATAATCCCCTTATCTTATAGTAGAAATCCTTATCGCACCCCCCTCCCATCGAACCCTCCGTTCTTATCAGTGCTCATGCTCTTATCGCCGCCTTCCGCCTGCTCCACCTGCGCCTTCCGCCTGCTCCACCTGCACAGCTCCACAGTGCTCCGCCTGCGCCTTCCGCCTGCGCCTGCTCGACTCAGGTGGCGCAGAACCGGTAAATATACACTACTCATTTTGTTACCAATAAATTACCTATTGAGTTATAAGCGATTTCAATCACGTGACAAACGCGTTTTTCACCACAGTTTGAGTGGTTAATCTTCTTTCGCACGGAAATTCGGTTCAAAATGTCCACTTTGACACTATTTTCTGAAAAATCTATTGTGTTTGCAAAAAAAAAAACAAAAAAAAACGGGAAAATGAGTGCGATTAGATAGTTTCTGAACAACAACAAATGCATTTTCGAGCAAAAATAAATTAAAACTTGGGTCATAAAATTGCCCTTTTTGATTTAAGAACAGCCGTAAGTAAATGTTAAGAAAAATCTGATTTTTTGTAAAAACTGAGTCGGGCCAGATTGGGCTGAGCCTGGAAATTCCGGCCCGTGCAGACCTCTATACGGAATCATCTAATTGTCCTTATGTTCAGTTTGCAAATTTGTAATAAGCTAAAAATTTTAAGCTCCTTGATACATTAAACGCTGATTAGACATCATTAAGAAATGTTTTCTCCCCCTTTACCTGCCATTGTTTTGAAACATTTATTGATCGAAACTTGATGTATAATAATATTTAAAAAAACCTGTATAAAGACAGAAGAAAGTTTCATCCAATTAGTTTCTTTGATAGGCTAAACATTTCCAGGAATGTATCAATAGATGAGTTTTCCGTTGAGTATTATCAGCTTTAACAAAACTATTTTTACCATTACTATTTTGTTTACCATTATTGTTTGGAAATTATCAAATAGTTTACTATCAATTAACATTGTCACACTATTATTGTTTTCCAAACAATAGTAGTGTTTGCTATTATTGTTTTGAAATTGTCAAATAGATGGGGCCGTGCTCCCCCCCCCCCCCTCCCACCTAGAAAAATTCTCTAAGTTACGAGAGAAGTTCTAGTTACGCCCATGCCTAATATACACAGTATCCTTATAAAAAATAAGGGTTACAATCATGAAAAGTTTGTGAAGCTGTTTTATATTAAAGTCCTCTAGGGATTTCTACCTAGGTAAACCACTTGTCTAAATTTAAGGAGCAAACTCAAATGTTGCAGGTTAATTTCTCAATCTTTCTAATATTCCTTCTTACAATATTTTTATGTCTGTTTTTGTTGCTGATGGTTTTGTAAACATATCAGCATCATTTTTCTTGCTGTACACAAATTTTAGTTCAGATACTAACTGTTGAATGGAGTAGTATTTCGGTATGTTCTGTTCTATTATTTTCTCTTGATTTAGAAATGTCAATTGCTGATTTATTGTCAAAACTAGAGGAACTTTGCCCACTTCACTTGTCATTTAAAAACAAGTTGGAAATTGTACGTCAAACGTGACAAATGAGGTGCGTTCGTACTATAGCTAGTTATATAAATATTCAGATCTTGATGATTTTTAATTCTGTGAAATTAATTATATTGCCTGCAGATTAATTTCTGTCATAAAATAAGTATCTCGGTCACTTGACGATTAAACATCGGAAGCTCCTCTAACAAGAAAGCACCGATTTAAAAAAAAAAATTCAAATTTCTTAATAAATATTTTTATTAATATCTCCTAAAGTTTTGATTCGATTTTTTAAAAAATTGAAATGTCTCGACAAAATTCTGCAAAGATAATATATCTTAAATTTTAAACCATTCGGTTGGGTAGTTTTTGCGTTGGTATATGCGGACGGACGGACAGACAGACGGACGGACCAAGCGACGACAATAGGTGCTACGTATTTATATAATTACGAACGCACCTAAAAAGAAGAAAATCGAACTTCTTAATAAACTTTGGGTTCAGGGACGCATTGCCTTTGGCTGCTCCGGTCTCAAATCAAGCGAACTTTGAATCAGAGCCGGATTGGGGAGGGGAGACTACTAGGGTTGCAGCCTTAGGCCGTCTTTGACTCAGGGGCCTTCGGTAATGGGTTAGATTGTTAAAATTTCGTTTTAAAAGGTACTTAATTTAAGTAAAAATTGTAACAATAACTTTGCTTCTAAAATGATAATACTCTGAAATGATAAGAAAGTCGTGTTTCAAGTATTTATCCTTCATTTTTCCCTTTTCTGATTCCAAAGCTTTGCAAGTCCGATTATAATGCTCTGTTGCTAAGCCATTATTCAGGGTTGAAGTTGAAACCCCTCACAGAGCTTTTAAAAACCGATAAGATATATACAAATCCCCATGTGTTAAGATAAAAAGATGATGCTTAAAAGCCAAAGTAAAGAAAAGCATAAACTTTTTACTCATTCTAGTTCTTATGTTCGTGTTTTTAACCATTCAAATGTTAGCAGGCTTCATAATAGGAGTCTATTTCAACGCAAAATTAATGAAAGAAAAAGTTAGGATCAATAGCAACAAATTAGTACGTATGTTGCTGTTACTTCTCTTTCTCCCCCCCCCCCCCTCTCTTTCTCCCTCTTTTTTTTCGATTAAAGGAGACACTTTATTATAAAACCTATTAAACACTAAATTTATTACAGTTTAATTTGTGTTTTTCATTACATCGGTTTTTATGTGTCACGTATTTACTGAACACTACCTTCTGGACATATAATGCGACAAAATTGTCTAGAGTTTGGGAACTCATTACTTTAAGTGGTTGTTTGAGTGGCACTAAAATTTAATGTTTTTTTTTTTTTTTTTTTTTTTTTTTTGTAAGTTCAGCCAATCTCTGCTGAATGGAGTTACCTGATTGAGTACGATTGTTCGAAGAAATTGTTCTTTAATAAAAAATGTTTGCGCTGTTTCAACATCTTTGTTGTAATCTTTAATGTTCTCTTCATGCAATTTAATTTTTATTGCAGACAGTAAACAACCCAAAAGTTTTACAAACTTTCATGTGATCAGAAGCCACCTTATAAAAAATATCAGGGTAAGACTTTGGCCACTAAAACGTTGAGTCTATAGGAAATTTTGTTTATGTTTCATGAGGGAGTAAGGAAAGATTATTGAAATCATTTAGCCGAATCGGCAGCCGAATTCCGGGAGAAAAATTTTGTAACTTAAAATTAAATTAATTAAATAAATTAAAATCTGTTGAATTGTATAAAACTAAGTCTTGAAAGAGATATTTAAGAGCAGGGCCTTAAAATTTTTATTTAAGGAACATAAGTTTCTTCACGAGATAATTTTTCTATTTTCTCATAAGCAAGAACTTGGTCGAAAAAGTAATTATTCAGGTTGTGATGGCCCTCAGAATTATCTATTGCGCTGTCCGAAAAATTCGTGCCAATTGAGAAAATCAATTCGTACCGGAAAATTCTGCTGTTAATTATTATACATTAGATATCTGAATTACTGTCTAAACATTAATTGATAGAATTTTCCGTTATGAATTGATTGTCCAACCGGCACAAATTTTCCAGACAACCCAATACTTGGATTCGAAAACCACGCGATTCGAACATAATAAAAATGTAAGAATTTAATACAAACATAACTAATGAATTAATATAAAAATAGCATATATACACAGAAACATCAAACATAAAATTATAGCATTTTTATGTATTTTTACTTACTTGGTCAAAAATTTCAAAATTCAATGATGTAAGGTTTTTTTTAATTATTATTTTTTATGTTGCTTGGCAATCACAGAAGACAATTTTTTTAATATTTCTCAAATAACTGCCAATCTGTCAGATTCCTTTTTATGAACTGAATAGAAATGAGTGTTAAAAGGCTTATTATTGTTGTGGGTTTCCTGTGCCCCTCTAGTTGGCAGTAGAAGGGTTAAACCCAAGGTATCATTTTTGCAGAGTGAAAAAACGAGTAAATTCTTGAAAACATAAGAACTGTGCAATAAAGTTTGTGAATCAATTTGTAAAGCATTTAATCTTAAAAATTTCTAATTAAGATGTGTAAAAGGTTTACTTACATAAATTTTCAATAAGGATGCTAGGAACTCCATGGATGATAACTTTATTTTACAAAAACGCAGGTCGGAACATTAACTTACTGTTCCAAAAATAAATATAATGAAGAATGCCAAGTTGAATGAATGACTTGAATGAGGAATTTGCACACATGAGGTAATCGGCCAACTTTATATTTTTCTGATAATTCCAGGCTCATAAATTTCAAAAATGTAAAAAAAAAATCGTTCAACAACTGTTAAATTAGGTTTAAAGTTACGAGAAAACCACGCGACTTGAAAACGCTGCGTGATTGGCTATGACGTCACTGTTCACGATGAGCCAATGTTTATATTTTGTTTGCAAGCGGCGTTTTGGTTCTCGGCTCGGGTTTTGCAAGCATTTTGAATTTTTTTACCTCGAAATTTATTTCTACTTTGGTCTTTACGATATTTTTATCAATCTCTCATTTTCGTTGTACCTCACTATTCTAAAAAAAAAGTACTTTGCTGATGCCGCTGACGTAATTGAATTTATTGTGACATTTTGACTTTCTCGGCTTATAATACAGTAATTATTGTATATAACATGAAAACATGTAGTTTTGTAGAGAAATGTATAATAAATACGCTGTTTTTAAATTGAAGAATCATTTTATTAGCTATTTAATGTTAAAATTGGTCAAAATAGCTCATTTAAAAAGTTTTATAGGATCAAAAACTATGCATAGCAATTTAATAATCTTTCGTAGGCATACTTGACTAGATTGTGGTGTGCAATATGCAAACATTTTTTTAATTTGTTAAATTTTTAAAATATTTTTCAAAATTTCATTATCGAAATAAAGAGTTAATTCATAGTTTGAAATAACATTTTATTTCTCACTGTTACCCGTTTTAAAATAGCCTAAATTTGTAATAACATTTACAAATACTTTTCAATCGAAACATTTATTTATACCCGATTGTAAAAAAATAAAGAAACTTTAAAATAATTAAATTATTACGTGCGAAAAGCAATGAATGTTAAAAATCACTCCTAATTAAAACGATATATATTTAATTCGTCGTATTTACATCATATAAACGATTTTCTTATAGCATGTAAAATAAAACTTTTTTCTAAGCATTCTAAAACTTCGGGAAGCAGCGACATAGACTTAAGACTGTTAAATCCAAAAGAGCTACTTTCTGACACATTTCTGAATTCATTTTTGTTAGGAAACGCATGAAATAGGCAGGTGTTCTTATTCAGAAACTATGTAATCGAAGACGTTTTCTCTTTTTTGGGAAAGGCAGAAGATCTCTCAGAAAACGCTGTCAAAGTCGGCGTTTTGAACTGAATTCTCGACACGGAAGCACGAAAAAAGGGAAAAACGTATGTCACGTGACACGAATCGGTTATAACTTGATAAGTAATTTATTTATTTAAAAAAATGGAAAACTCATTTCGATTTCAAATAGCTTCAATAGTCATGCCTGCCAATTTCATGCTTTTGCGTTTAAAAATGAATCGCATTGTTGAGAAGGCCATTTTAGAATCACCTTAACTATTTTATAACAGCTGATTTTCAAATGTTTAATTGATCTTTCTTAACTAATCATGAAAACAGACGTCAGCTTTTGCGACTACAGTGGATGCGGTCTGAGGCGCCAAAAATCCCCCACTCAAAGGGAAATAAATGGCAACCTGATTACAGGACATCGCCACTTCTTGTGATAATATATCATTTAACCTTCCATAATCAGATAAAGTTTTTAAAACGAAGAAAATTAGCGTGTTTTTAAAGCCTGTGGGGGTCTGGATGGGAGTTGTCGAGCATAACTGTTAGGAGGGCATATATATGTATAGATATGTGTGTGTGTTTATTTATATCTAGTTCAAATACATAAATATCTTATTATTTTTCCTAATCAAAGCTTATATTTTGATTTCTGCTAAAAAATAATGACGCATCACAGAAATACATTTTATTTTTTTCAGGTTAATTATAAATTTCAGTCTTTCTTTTATGCAAAAAACATTAATTATATACTGGTATCCGACTCTTTGGGCACATCATATCAAATTTGTGTATATATATATGTGTGTGTGTGTGGACAATATTATATTAACTTCTAATATAATGTATACTTTCTTAAATGTTAATATAATACATGTATTAATTTTTATTAAATGTTCTACCCTAACCACTTATATCATGTGTATTTAATTTTTAACTTTGCATGCAGAAACATTATATGTTACTAATTAATTTCAATATTTAATTAATATAAATTTTAAATCCTTAGCATCTTAATTCAAATATTTAGTATTTGAATTTGAATTTAATTTAATTTATGTGATGTTGCATTTTTGGCAAAGCTATTTAATAGTGGCTATGTCATTTCATGGTACATATATTTTTATGTAGCATTAATCATTAATTATACCATCTTACATCTTATTTTTTAACATAGAATTATTCATTACATTATTTCATTAATTATTCATTACACATCCATTTTTACTTTAATGTAATTGGATATTTTATTTATTATTTAATTTCATTTATTTATTATTTAACTAATTGTTATGATCTTTAGATAGTATTTGGTTTAATTTTTAAATATTAATTTTCTTCCACTGCTATTATTAATTCATCGCATATTCACTTTTTCTCATAGATGGCAGCACCATGGTTTGTGTTGCTTTACAATAATATTCCATATTCTTCTAAAACTTATTTTGGCAACATGGTAAATCATCTTTTAAAACTTATTTTGGCAACATGTAAAGATTTTTTGCAATTCATTGCCTCTGTTTAGTTATGCTCATATATCTGGTTACTGAAGTGCACCAATATCTTTTTTAATCCAATTGTATTTCACACTTTATGATTAAATTTCAGGTTTTTATCTCTTTATTATGGGTAAGGTTTCTTTCCTTTTTAATATTGTATTTATTTTTTGAACTTTAAGATTTTTTCACAGGTTTTATTCATTGTTTATGAGTTGGTAGTCCCAAAATCATATTCTTTAGCAATGTTATGGCTAATATGATGATGAAACCACTCATTTTATTTGTGGTATTTAGGCATTTGGGACTTGGTAATTCTGTCTAAACTCCACAAATTTCATTCATTCAATTTTTAATTTAATTTCCTCTTCTTTTAAATAAGTATTTGGTATCTATATTCAGAGTGTTAGGGAACACTTTTGTTGTCAATTAATTATTACATACTAAATCATAATTTCATAGTTTAAGTTGGTGTTACGGTAATGTTTCATTAATGGTTATATATATATATATATATAGGTTGTTGTATCAATGTTTTATATATGTGTAAAAGGATATTATAATTATGTTTAAATAAAAAGTGATAAAAAAATATTTATACTTCTGAAATTATTCCCACCTGGTTAAACAAACAAAAATCTGAAAGGTATTTTAACATTACAGTTTGTAATGTTATATTAAAAAAAATAGAATAAATACGTCTAAGTTATAAATTAAAAGAAACCATCATGTGTGGTGATAAAATTTATCAACAAATTATTGTTTTGAGTTAAATTCCAATTAATTCATATTTACATTCAAAAGTTATTCATTTTATGAATTAAATTAATCAAAATAATCATTTCCTTACTTTATATTTTAAAGTTTCATTTAATAATGTATATAAATGAATCAAGGAGTTTTGTAAAATTATTGTAACGTTTGCAGATTACCGTCAAATGCTCAAATATCTGTCACACATTGGCAGAAATGCTTTTGCCTCTGTAGTATATTGAATGATTTATAAAAATCATTTTTTTCTAATAAAAAATAATTATTCTAACACACAATATCGTATAACTGGTATAAATATTTTATATTGGAATCCTTTTTTTTCTTTCAAAATTTAAATGCCAATAGAGAAAATCAAACTTACTTTAACTGTTTTTGTATTATACTACTTTTTTAAAGGGTCTTAAAAAATTAAGCATAACTTTTTTGTAGTTTGCAAGTTGTTTAGATCTTTAGTACATTTGTATTTTCTTAACCCCTTCGCGACAAGCGTCCTTTACGGAATTTTTAATCTTCTACCACCGGTTTTTTAAAACAGAAATTTTTGCCTAATTGAATCGCAAAAATGCTACCATTAAATAAGGCAAAGTTTACAATAAAAAATAACTGGTGGGAATAATCGAGGATTCTGAACATCTTATGCGTCACGTATACGTGTCGCTCGTCCCCAAGGGGGTTAAAGATTCTATTACTTTTGATAATGTAATACCCACGAATTTTATTACAAGAAGAAAAGAAAACCCTCAAACGCGCTATTCAA
Source organism: Maratus michaelseni (assembly GCA_963931845.1). Classification (NCBI taxonomy): domain Eukaryota; kingdom Metazoa; phylum Arthropoda; class Arachnida; order Araneae; family Salticidae; genus Maratus; species Maratus michaelseni. Next base: position 173,080,863 of record OZ007599.1, on the reverse strand, counting down.
AGCATAAACAAATGCTGCGTTTCTTTCCCTTGTCATGAACTATGACGTCACAACACTGGCGTAGTAAAATGTGTCGTTTTTGCAACACGGTAAATAGTGCGCTATAAAAACTGTCAGAAATCAACAATTACAGCTCAAAATTAAAAAAAAAACCATACTGTTCATCTTATCGTTCTGTTTTCTATTATATAAAAATAAAATTAGAAAACGTGAAAATTCCTAATTTAGCAATACTTACGATTTTAAACCTTATAAACAAGCGTAGTACAATTATAAACTAAATATACCATCATCTCTGCAAAATTTCATCTACTTTAGGGAAAGAATACATCTCAAAATTTACCAAACACATCTCAAAGCAGCCAGAAACTTCATCAGACCTCTGAAAGTGAAATCTCTGTCCCTTTAAATTGGAACAAAAACTTATTGGCCAGTCAGGAACGACTATGCGATTTACATAAGTTGAAAAATAATTAACATTTTTACTTTCCTTTACATAAATTTATTAAATACTATTAAGAATTTAGAAAACTACTTTAAGTATAAAAATGACTTTTTACTTATTAATTAAATTGAAACAACATTTTTAACTTAAAGGAAAATGAATGCGACCAAATGCGATTGCCAGCAAAATTGCCGAATACGATCCATGATCGAGAAGCGGCGCAAAACAACTCAACCGAGCTGATAAGGTGAAAATGTAAACAAAACACCAGAACGGCAGCTGCAGGAGGAAAAATGAAGAACGGTAACTAAATTCAAGTCAAACGTACAATTCAAGTTAAACAAAATAAAACAGAACAAAAAATTGATTGGGAAAATATCTTCCCCACAATTGTGAATTATAACATTACAACAATGTATCATTGTTAAAAGGCTTATTACTGGGAATTTTGTTGCGAGAACAAATAATTCAATGTTATAATTACGAAATAAAAATAATCTTTGAGTCTTAAATGAATTTATATCTTGTTTGTATTGATGCTGCTTTTCTGATGTATTTAGGTTTCTGTATCAGTAGACGACAGGGGAAACGTTGTGGCCATTTTGTTTGCTGTTAGTCTTGTTTCTGTGGACAAATGTGAATAACTGCGGGGTTGCCCCGTGTCAGCAGAGGAAAGGAATAAAGCCAAGAAAGTTGAAGATATATGAAATGAAAAAAATTGTCATGTCCTGCATGTATTATATATGCTTCTGTGAATAAAAATAAACTGTGATCAATTGAGGTCATGCCGGCATGTAGCTGTAGCACATACCTCAAAGCTAATTCAAACTCTGATGTATTTATATTAGTGTCAACCAATTTATTTTACACCAGAGTTTTCTATGTATGTTTTTAAATGTTTCATTGTCAGAAAGTTCTTCCCTGGAGCATGCTGGGTTTTTTGTTGAAGGAATAATTTAATGGCAACAAATTCATCATAGAGCTTTCCTATCAACTTCAAACGGAGGCACACCTTTCCAGTCTGTCACTTTTCAGTGCTACCAAAAAAATAAGTTCATCTGTTCAAAAGGCATCATTTACTTTGATAAATATGCAATATACCCTTCAAATTTAATTAAAGCCAACTAGATAGTTCAGCCGTTGTTTGATAAATGAACCACCACAGAGAATTTTCAAGTTCAAAGTTTTTCAAGTTCTACCTACTTTCTTACTTTTGTAGCAGATCATCCAGAGTGCAGAAACTTCAAAGGTTGATGTCAATTACTCAATATGATATTTTACCATCCTCACTAAGATTAGTCTCCTCTAAAGTAGTAGACACGGATGATGACTCGACTTTTCGAGTATTCTGTTTGCTATAAATAATCAAAGTTTTTAAAAAATAAATCAAGACATATATTTATCCTTCATAAAATCGACATCAACTATTACAGCTTGCATTTAGACATCTAATCACCTGAACTTGGCATACTGTTTTAATAGATCAAATTCCTACCTCTATATCTATTACTCTTTTATTCACACAGATTGAACTCTGAAACGACTAAACCATAAGATTTGAATATTCCTATTTCTTATATTTAAAATACTTATTATAAACCGAATAAGATATAAAACACCTAGTGCCAGTATCGAATAAACTTTTCGCCACAATACCATCCAATACTATTAACAACTCAGGAAGTTCAATTGGATTTACACTGACATTTAAAACAACTGCAGAAGGTTTTGTTGTTTATCCAATGATTGTATACCTACAAAACTACAGCCACTTACCAGTGGTGTAGCAACAAGGAATGCTGCATCACTTTACTACCAGAATTATTATACACTAAATTTGGCCTTATTTAATCTTTTAACTTTATACAATTAAATAAGGCCAAATTTAGTATATAATAATACATTCTCCTCAACATGAAATCGCTTAATGCAAAATTTCACTTAACACGAAGTAATAAGGAAAGGGCAACTGACATCACTGTTGGTTAAATTACTATTGGTTTGGGAGAAATTTTCAAGTTCAAAGTTTTTCAAGTTCTACCTATTTTCTTACTTTTGTAGCAGATCATCCAGAGTGCAGAAACTTCAAAGGTTGATGTCAATTACTCAATATGATAAAGAACTAATAATATATCTAATATGATAAAGAACTATCAGAAAGACTGTCAGTACGATGGATAACAAAAAAGCGAGTGAATGACGTATTCTGCACAATTTGTTGCTCTCCAGATGGGAGAGAGATAGGAGGAGTTGAAGTTTTTCCATCCATATTAAAGTGAAAACTAATTCAGACCCCAGCCGCACCACCCACTACCGAGCCCACTACCCAGCTTTTGTTAGATTATCTTCATCATTGTTAAAGTAATGAAAAAAAATCCAAGTTCAGATTGGAGTGAGACATGCTGTATTTTTGAATGAAAAAATGGATTACTAATTTCCGGTATAAAATTTTCTGGTCCTTTTTCCTATACAAAATTTGTTTTCTTTTAAGAGGTATGTAAATATATTTATTGATGTAACTATTGATAGTAGTGACACTTGAAAACTATTTATATTAATTCAATATTCCAACCACATAATTTATGACTATAAGATGGTATACTTTTTTTTTCATTAAAATGCTAACATACAAGATATATGTGGAAACAGTTTATATTAGTTTCATATAATAAATTTAATTGTAAACATTTGAAAATTTTAAATTACAAAAGAATTAAGGTGTTTCTCAAAAAAAAAAAAAAAAAAAATTCTCCTCGTTCAACAATGTTAAAATTTCTGACACATTTATGGCTCTTTTTTTACTGTAAAAGCATAATACTTGCAGGCATGATTACTGAACTGATTTGTAAAAAAACAGTCTTTTTATTTGCTAGACTGTCATGCCTGGAAATTCAGTTTAAAATACCAACTTTGACAGCAATCTCTGGAAAATCTGTCTTTATCAAGAAAATGGAAAAAACAGTTCAATTTCATATTTTCTGAATAAGTGCACATTCCAATTTGATGTTTGCAAACAAAAATTAACTAAAAAATGTGTCAGAAAGTGACCAGTTTGGTTTTGAGAACAGCCTTAAGGTATTTCTCAAATGACCTCTTCAATTATGCAAAATTTCTGACTCATTTTTAAACACAAGGGCATAAAATTGGCAGGCCTGATTATTAAAGCAATTTGGAATCGAAATCAGTTTTCAATTTTTTGATAAATAAATTAGTTATCGAGTTATAAGCAATTTGTGTCACATAATGACACATTTTTCCCTTTTCCTGTGCTACTGACTTTGACAGTATTTTCTGAAACATCTTCTGCCTTTACCAAAAAAAATGGAAAACCTCTTTTGATTACATAGTTTCTGAATAAGAACACCTGCCAATTTCATGAGTTTCTGAACAAAAATGAATTCAGAAATATGTCAGAAAATAAGTCTTTTGGATTTGAGAACAGCCTTAAGAAATGTTACAAAATTTTGGTAGATGCCAAAAATTCATTTATTTTCTTGCCAAATACGAATCTTTCTTCAAAATAGATTTTTGAGCAAAACTCACCAAAAATGAGAACCTTTAAGTCAGACACAATCATCAATTAACAATACTTCCAAAGATAAAAAAACTGTTTTAAGCACATTATTTTATCAAAGTAAAATTATTTTTTTATGTAATAAAATTCATCTATTAATTCATATAATAACAATAATTGGAAATAACAGTCTCTGAAGCTGCTCTGTTGATACATATACTAGTTACTTCACAATTTTTGACATTTTTAAAACTTATATTTCTGCTATCACATTAAAAAAATTGGTCCTGTTAGTGCATCAGTACTGAATAATATATACTAATGTTCAATTTATGACAAGTTATTATGAGATTCTGTGATGTGCTGATATTTCACATTTCCAGTTGAGGGTTAAGATAATTTTCTCAAAAAATGCCCCCATTTGTTTAATCCCCTGACTGTCCAGCAAAAGGGCAAAACTGTAATGTTGTTTTCTTGGTATTTTATTTTAAATTGTAATGTTTTCTCTGTATTTTATTTTAAAAGGTAATTCTTTCAACATTATGTAAAAAAACTTAATTACATATATGTATGTAAACTTAAGAGTATTAATCATAACTCAATGTATTAAAATTGCATTATATCCAAGGAATTATATTAATTTAAATAATGTTTGTACTGCAGGGAATTCTGGAGCTTAGTGAATGTATTAACACAGGCGTGTCAGTGAGAGGGTTGAAAAACTAAAGCTATTAGGTTTTTTTTTTTTTTTTTTTTTTTTAAATGCTCCATGTATTTTTATTTTCAAAACATTTTCTCCATTTTATCATTTTAGCACTTAAAGAAAATTATATAAAAAAAAAACTGTGCATCAGTTTTAAATACAACATACATTAATTTGAAAAAAACATAATAAATAAATAAAAGGCACAAAACTGAATTTTCATTAAAAAATACTTTATTACAAATGTGAGGACCTTAAAGACCAACATTCCAAAACAGATGCAAATTTGATGAAATGAGAAATATATAAAATGTTGCTGAATAGTAATTTGTGTTTTAAAACTTTGAAATAAAATATGAAGCAATAAGCTCTTCAATTCATTTGATCTTATACTTGGAATAACAACTTTTCCCACATTAAACCACAGTAACAGTTCAATAAAGTTATGCAACTCCAAGGCACTGCATAAAAACTTTTATATATGATTTATGCATATTCTTTTTTTATGAAAATTGTAATTTTCCACAGTAAGCAATTTTCAAATAACAAAGCCTATTTATTAACAAGAGAATATCAGAAACATTTGTTTTTCCTTCTTAAAAAAATTATATCTTATTTCTCAAATAAATAAATAAATAAAATACAATAAATAAATAAATAAATACAAACAAAAATTCATTGCTCAACAACATAAAACTTTCTGACACATTCACAGAGACATTTTTATAAGTAAATTATTTCAAATCAAATAGTGTTTTTTATGTATTTTTTGTATTACATTTCAAAATATTTCAACATAATTAATGTCTGATTGGATCTTTGAAATTAATAAGACCTTTAGTTAAACAAACATATAGAAAACAATTTTCCAGTAGCAGAATTTTCTGTGTCAGTCTGCAGCAAATCTAAATTAATCTGTGATCCAACAATGGTGAACTAAGTTTATTATGATAAGAAATTATAGTAACTCATAAAATAAAAAAAATTTGCATTTATAAAAAAAAAAATTACAATAAATCTCGAGTCAATGTAAATTGTAGCAGTTGTAAGCCGAACATTTATTTTTAAACTGTTAGATTAAATTGAAGGTCTGAAATAATCTGCAGCACTCGCTGTTGTGTCTCTACTACTGGGAATAATTCAAAACCACAAAGTAAAAAAGGTCTATATTCTTAGAATGGGGTTGTTTAAATCCTAAAATATTTACTTTGTGTTTTTAAATTGTTTTCTTTATGTTTAAGTAAATGTCTGAATATTAACTGTACTAAAAGTTTTAATCTATTATATCTTGAGTTAAAATCAATTGCATCCTCCTGATGACTTTTCCTTGACTATTGTATCTCAAAAATCAGTTCAAAATGCCAGACACCATTTTTTGAAATATTCTTTATCTTTATAAGAAAATAGGAAACACTGTTCAATTTTTCAGTTTCTAACTTAGAATAGCTGCAAATTTTGTCCATTTAAGAATAACAATGAATTCATGAATGTCCCAGTGTGTCAAAAATGTATCATGAATGTGTAGCTAGAAATACTTTATGAGTACCCCTAACAACAGAAAATCTCGTTTTCTTGATTCTTGCTTCATTTATAAATTGCCAGATATACTTTATAATAAGTTGTCTGGCATCAACAACTGAAGGAGGATCAGCAGGGTTGGAGCTTCTCAGATCTAAGTGGTGAGCAGCATCTTTCATTACTATTGCAACAACTGTATCAGAGATAGATTTCAAAATACCACCGCCATGCCATGGATCCAGTAAACCATTTCTAGAAATAAAGAGAAAAACAAAATAAATTTTATGACACATAATACATTAAACTATTTCATAACAATCATTTATTAATTTTTGTTTCGATAATACAAAGGGCATAGCTGGATACCATGGGTTTGAGACAATTTGCTTTTTTCCCCCTCAAATGTAGCTGTTTAGCTAACAGTACACTTCCTAAATATCAGATCATAAATATTAATATCAGTAGAGATAAAAATATTTTTTTCAATTTTGATCAAAGCCTCTTCTCAAAAAGTGGTGAATCAAATTCCTTTAAATTGTAACATATGTAGGATTTAAAGTTTATTTTCCCCCTCCATTTCCATCCAAATTATAAAAACGTAAACCTAGATTCTGGTATCTTTACATTATTTTTTACTTTGTTAATTTCAGTCTTTCCGGCATTTTTTTACATTTCATGACTCAGTGTAGTTGTATTTTCGTCACGGTTTCGTCCCTCAGAATATTACACTTTTAACATCTTTTTTGTGTACTCTACTTTAAGGATGTATCTTTCTTTTTTAGTTGACAACATATTTCTAAAATATATGCTTAATTTGATATTTTATGTATTAAGATCTGACGAGCTGTGAGTAAGATTTTAACACTTCAAATCAAATTAAGTATATAATTTTCTAGGAGGAGGGGCAAAAGAAGGGAACATATATTGCAGGGGGAGGGTAGGTTTTAGATAACTGATATCTAACCTTACCATAAAGTCGATCTAAAGTCTATCTAAAAATTATTATTAAGCCAATTTTTTTTTAAATTTAGTATTAAGAATTTTAAAAGGTGGGCTTGGAAGATGGGGTGTGGGGGAGGGGGATTGCTTTTGTTTGAGAGAGGGGTAAATGTGCTGAGGTGGAGGGGAAGGGAGAAGCACATATTTCATGGGTAGAAAGACAATTTAGATCACTGAATATGTATTTATTGTTACAAGAGAGTAACAAATAAGAGTATTTTTTTTTAATAAAGAGTTTTATAGACTTTAAACTTTGTATGCTGGGAGGAAACTGGAGAAATGTAAATTTCAGAAGGAAGGGTTGTAATTTAGATGACTGATTATTTACTTATTGTTACCACAGAGCAACAAATAGGTCAGTTTTTAAGATTTTAAACATTGTGAGTTAGGGTGGCAGAGGCAGAGAATGGAAGGGGATATTTCGCACAGAGAGGGGGAGGGGGAGGATTCTGCTGAAATTATTAAAAAAGAGGAAATCTACTGAAATGTGGAAGATTCTCTTTGTTAGATATTTTAAATAATTCTTTGAACAAAAAAGTTTGGAGGAGGGCATACTTTTGGGAGTAGAAAAGGAAATCAAAATTTCTTAAAATGGGCTGGAGGGCTTATTTTTGTGGTGAGAGAATAGTTGAGATTTTATAGTAATATAATTTTCTTTCAGTAAAAAGTGTGATAAAGGATTTACATTTCTTTAAAATTTCAAAATCGCATCACTCAGAAGGCAATTATCATTTTTTGTTTTCAAATATTCCTCATATAGGGTGAGTGCACCAGTAACTGACCACAGAAATACAAATCTGTAGAAAACAAAAAACAATGCACAGATATATCAATTCTGGTTGGTAGAAAATGTATATAACATCCTATAAAATGCCTTGTTACACGTTATGAATGCAACTAAAGCTGTGATTGGATATTAAAAGGGATTAATTAGAAAGCTTTCTAAAAATCTTCAAAAAAGAAGCTCCCATTATTACGGAAAAAAATCATGGTTTTTTTCACAATTTTTTTACATCAAGTTCAATTTAATTTCTTTGGCATATTTATTGATATCTGTAAAGCATCGTTTAGAAACTACACTGGAATCCTGTTTCAATCCGCGTCAATTCCATCATTGTATTTCCGAACCCATTTACAATGAACAAGCCGGTTTGAAGATGAAACTAGCCTAGGTCATTTTCACCCCTGCTAGCTCCTAGGGCATTAGTCCAGCATTTACCCATGATTCCTGTCGGTTAAACAAACAGCGCCCGTTCACCCGTCAGTGTGTTGTTGTGTCCATCGTTTAAAAGTTTTGTCAGGGCTTTTATTTTTGCGCTATTTATTGTTTTTTTACAACTTTATTTTAAATTCTTTTTTGTTTTCAAAAATGCAAAATTACGTCAATTCTTCGCGATGGACGGTCGAAAATTTTACTTTCTGCGATTTTTGAATTTTTAGCTTTTTTAGCGTACCGCCGCGATTTTTCTTATCTTCATGAAAATAATTTGTTTTTAAACTTTTCGACTAATATAGTAAAGTTTGCCCCCAAGTTTTTTGATTTTTTACCGATTTTTAATAAGATTTTCAATACGATTCTTGGCGGGGTTTTTCCGTTCTGCAGCGATTTTTTACAATCGTTAAGAAAAAAAAACAGTTTTAAACTTTTAGCCTAATATAGTAAATTTTGTCCGCCACGATTTTGGAAGTTTTTGCATTTTTCAATGCAATTTTTAGCACCCCCCCCCCTTCTTTTTTCTTTCCGCGATCATTTTTTGATAACCACAAAAAGAATTCTGTTTTAAACATTTAGCATAATAAATTAAATTTTGTTGATTTTCAATACGATGTTTTGTGTTGTTGCGTTTTTGCGCCAATTTTTTTATATTAAAAAACGAATTCCTGTTGGAATGTTTTAGCTCTCACTGTTACTGTAGTAAATTTCAAAGTAACTGTAGCAAATTTAACTAAAGTAAAATTAAAGGATTTTTTTCTTTCTTTCTTTCGTTTCGTTTTCTCGGCGATTTTTTAACATTAATAATAAGGAATCCGGTTTTAATCTTTAAGTTTAATTTAAAAAAAAAAAAAAAAAAAAAAAAAAAAAAAGTTTTCTTTTCAATAAAGTTTATTTGCAATTACGCATAGGGATTTTTGGAATTTTATTAGCATGGCAGAGATCTGCAAGGGCCCAGGCCCGGCCATACTTTTTCTGAAAGCTCGGGCCGGGGCTTACTGTTTTCCTGAAGGATTGGGTCAGGCCGGTCTAACTTATTTTTTCCGTACTGAGCCGGCACTGGTTTCATTCTTCCTACTCTTCACAGGCCGAAATTTTAAGTTCCGGTTTTGACCCGGCCCGTATGAAAATCATTGTCTCGGCGTCCGTTCAAAAAAAATAAATAAATAAATAAACAAAGCATACATTTCTAAATCGCCATTATTCTGTAATTAAACATTAAAATTTATTATTTTTAAAGAATAGTGGATTTTTAGGCTTATTAAAATATAACTAAATTAAAATAGGTATAGTAAAACGTGTGTAAAAAGAATCTGCCTATGACAAAATCCTGTCTTAAACTGAAAACTGTGTTGATCCATGCAAAATGAATATACTAATACGTAAGAAAAGAATATATAATATATTTACACCTGCGAAGAAGGGAACTTGTCTATAACGCATTTTTTTTCTTTCCTGTGCAATTCCGTCTTAGAAGATTTTACTGTACAGCATTTTTCAGATTTTTAAATCTCCAGTACATGGAATATGGATTAACAATATTAATGATAACTGGAACATTTACGTACAACAATAGAAATTCATTAAAAAAATAAATATCGCAGGTTACAACATTTCTATAAAAATGAAGATTATAAACATGAAAAAAAAAAAAGCTAGATAAGTGCTTTTGGTCAGAACTCCCCGTACGAGACAAATTTTTAACCAAGTCGACGTAAAAATTAACATTTAGTAGAAATTAGCTCGGGCCGGGCCGATGAAATTTTAACTTTTTTCTAGTCCGGCCGGTCTCGGGACGATGAAATTTTAACTTTTTTCTAGTCCAGCCGGTCTCGGGACGAACTTTTAGCTATTACACCGGGCCGAACCAATAATTTTTTTCAACGGACCAGGCCAGGCACGAACCAAACTTAACTTTTATACTGGGCCGAACTGGGCTTCGGCCGAACTTTTAATTTTTATACCGTGAATATATATATATATTCTTTCTATGGGTCTGTTTGGCCCGTGCAGACCTTTATAACATATTATATAAATTAACATACATACCTGCCAACATGTCTATTCAGAAAACCTTACAATTTTCCAGACATACTTCATTGTGCATCTTTAAAAATATATATGTAGTGTTTATGAAGGCATCTAGTAAGGTAATATATGGTGTGATACAAAATTTACTGATAAATACAAAAATATTAAACAAGTAATTGTTTAAGTTAAAAAAGAAAGTCAAAGACACAACCCAAAAAATATTAGCACTGATAATTATTTTTAATGTACTTTAAATAGGCTGATTTGGCTTTACCCAATAATTTTTTGTCAAACATTTTTTCATAGTAATCTTCTTGCATTCTTTTAAGTATTAAAATACAATATTTTATAAGTTAAAAAAAATCTAATAAATTTCTAATCAAAAAAGTCCCAAAACTACAATTTAGTTTTGCATTCAGCTTTGCTGCAAGAAAATTTTAAAATACAAAGCATGACTAAAAATTCCCTATCATAAAATAACGTGTTGTGAATTACTACTTGGCTGTACTACTATATTGCTAATCACTCTCATCTTTGTAACAAACACTGTGCATCAGTTTAATTCTTTTACTCAATGAGTAACCTATTTGAGTAATCATTTCAAGTTTTACCAAAAAACCTTACAATCTTACCTATCACCCTTACAACCTTACAATTTGACCTAAATCCTTACATTGTAAGGCTAAACCTTACAAGTTGGCAGGTATGAATTATGGGATTTTGTTTTGTGTATACGATTTCAAAAAGATATTTAACTTGTTACTGATATCATTATTTTGCTATTTGAAATTCATACACAAATTTTAATTGATTTGATTGATTAAATGTTTGACATATTTTGGCTCAATACTGTTTATTAAATTTAGCCACAGCCCTCGCTAAGAGGGGTAGCCCCCCCCCCCCGCAAACTTTCGCGAATGCTGTTACACTTGACAAATTTACAAACTTGATTGGCAAATTTGTTTAAAACTTTAATAAAAACTATAATACACTTTCTATTTCTCATAGACTTGGTAAAAATTAGAAATATAATTGTGAACATTATTAGGCTTTTTACAAATAAAAACTGTTTATATTTTCTAATTGTGGTAACTTGGCAAAATTATAAAACTAATTGGCAAATGTCAAGAACTATCTATCTTTGTTTGCCAATGGGTTGGCAGATACTGAAATTTCACTTGCTAATTTAAGGTCCCCTCACCCTCCATTAAAATCTCATAGCGATGGCCCTGAAAGGGCCGTAGCGACCCCATGGGGGGGACAGTCGGGCAGAGTCAGGTCCGAAACTAGAGAGGGTCAGTTGGGGTTTGTGCCCCAGGCGCCAGAATTTCATTTTCACAGATAGTGAAAATGAAATTAGTCAAAAATGCTCCCACAGTTTTAACATTAGCTTGCCATTAACTGTCTTCGCTTAACATTATGTGTCCTCATTTAGATAGATAATGTTAAGCATGTAGATAATGTTTTATAATTAAGATGAAAATGTTTTATTTGTAATAATTAAAATTCTAGTTTCGGTTTAAGAAATAAAATGGAATTTTAGTCTTTTCTGGGACCCCCTAGAAAAGGGATTTTGAAGTGTAAGTTTTACTCTTTGTATGAGGCTTTCTTGTAAATACTAGTAGAATATGATTTATTCATTTAATGCCAAGTTAGCAGTATTAGTAGTATTTTTTTTAATACAAAATATCTTACGTAGTTTGATTTTTTTAAATTTCTTAAATGTAAACAAATTTTATACATATTTGTTTTCTATTAAAAAATATATAGTTATATTATTTACTTATTTTTAAAAAAAGTTTGAGTAATGGTGAAAAAACGATTACGTCATAAGGGCGGAAAAATAATGTTCGCCTCAAGCAGAAAATTGTCTAGCGGTGGTCTTGGCTCTGGTGTTACAAAGATGTCAATCAAAGTTTGCATTAACAAAAAGCGGCCAAACATTTTTATTCTCAATAAAGCAAAAGAACGAAGATTATCACACGCGAAAAGGACTGTAGGCGGTTTCTGTTTATGTTTACACCGGAAGTTTGTACCGCAGTTCCCTAATCAGCCAATCATAATTCAGAAGGAAAAATTACGCAGTTTCCGGTGTTTTGCAGGGAAGGGGTTTTATGCTTGCGTTTGTAAATGGGTGCAAAATGAAAGCAGGAACGATAGCGGCATATTAACACGTCCTTTGAATCCGGTTTGATACCAAGTGATATTGTAAACGCTGTCTAATTCATTTATATTTGTTTTATGTAAATTCATTTATTTTTCTTTAAAAAATAACAATTTATATAGATATAAGTCAATTAGTGGATCACTAAAATGTCAATTACCAGAATAGAAAAATATTGAATCTCTATTTATTTTTCACACTTACCTTTGAGAACGAAAATGAGCATAAAAATTCTTACTTATATTGCAATATTTAGTTACTAATCAGGAAGGGATTTCTCCAATAACTAAACAGTGTGATTATTTACTAAATTTTCTTAGTTACTAGTTAAATGAATTTTTAAGAAGTTTATATTTTTTACATAAGATTTTCCAAGTAACACAGATTGCTAACCCATCATTGTCTGTTTGGGGAAATCATTGGAAAATGATAGGGTTGATATGCTAACAATAGGCAAATGGAGGACCCTCTAATTTGGAATGTATATGAGCAGCTAATATTTGGACCACTGTTGGGCCTTTGTTGGCCATTGGTATGGCAAGGTGAACATTTCTTACTGTGGACCAACACTGGCCCAACCACTTTATGCTATTTATGTTAAACATTTCTAACTGAATATGGAATATACTAAATTCATAAGCATACATAATACTCACTGTTTCGTATATTATAAAAATAAAATCCGATTCAGATTAAATTCAGATTTTGAAAATAAACTGATATGGATAAAATTAAACAAGTTAGTATAAAGTTATAAGAATATTTTTAATGCAGTTATAGAAAAGAAAGAAAAAGCACTTTTTAAGTATTCTGAAGAGGACATGAAATATGCAATTGGTAAAACAAAAGAGATAAATAGTTAAGTTCAGAAAAGCAGTAAAATACACAACATTCATCATTGTAATTTAATAAATAAAATAAAAAGAAAAATCCTTAGGTCATGAAAACTTGGACTTCCAACAATCTTTACACCGATATTAAGAACACATTCTATGCAACTAATAAAATTTAAATAAGGATTTGCAATGCAAAAAGGAATGCTTTTTGAAACACCTCAAGAAATAATATGCTAATGTTATTTATTCCAATTCATTTCATGAAAATAAAGCTGGTGATAGTTGATTCAACGATCTATAAAAATTTCATCCACAAATTAGAAAATCAGATGTAGAAAATATTAACTTAGGGAGAACACAGAGGTATCAGGAAAATGAGACAATAATTTGCAAATGGTGCAGTGACTTGTCATGTTCCTTAATGTGTATCTTCTTTTCATGAGTCATATGATGAATGATTTTGATCTGATATTATTTGATATAATGCTATAATACTAAAATAAAAATGAATTTAAAATAGTTACTCTATATGGTTTTATACACTTCATTTCTTTTCATTATTGTGATATTTCTCCACTTGTTTTAAAATGGATTTTGAAGGTTATGCAGAAAAATCCTTTCTTTACTCCTTAAGTTATAAAGATTGACAGATATAGTAATAAAAATAATATATTGATGTAGTAAAGTGGCCATGCACTTTTCAATGAGATTTTTTACAGTGCCCCCAATCAACAAATTCAGGAGTTAATGCATGTATTTCAAAAACTATATGAGACTCAGCTAAACAGTATATTACTAAGTTGTATAGCAGCATCAATTTAAAGTGACATCAACCCAATGGCAACTATAATTGCCCTTTTATGACTTCCAGGATGTAAAAGTTTTGAAAATCATGAAAAAACAAAAGAACATTGTACATGTATTATTCTCTGCAGGTATGTGCACAAAATATCTTTTCATATTAAATTAATGTTGCTGTATAACTCTGTAATTCATTTTCCATCTTGTATAGTTTCAAAATTGGTACATTAACTTCTTATTTTACCACTAGGAAGCATTGTACGCAGTCTCACAGAATAGGGCATGGACACTTTACTGAACATAGACACCATATTTATGACTGTAGCTGCAAGCATTCAAAAGTCAAGGAAACAAAAAAAGACCTTACTGGACACACTGTATTTACATTTAAATATTGAAATGGCCAACTTTCAATCTTCCTTATTTTGTGAAGTATTGATTTTTAAAATGCTTCTCGACTTGTGGATTATACACATATATACAGTGGAACTCCAGTTATATATTACCTGAGTTGTACGTTTCACTCAGTTATACATTTAAACACAGCGGTCCCGGCCTTTTGCCATTAAAAAATAGCTGAGTTATACATTTTTGAGTGACATATTTCCTCAGTTATATGTTATGTTTTTGCATCCCTGTGTAAAATTTTGTCTCACTTAAAATTTTTTACAGAAAATAATTTTTTCAGAACCCTTTTTATGCCTTGTTTTTTATCCCTGCTGACCACCTCTCCAGGATTTCTAGGAACCAAACTAGCCATGTGCTAAATGGAGCATAGGAGAGGGGGAAAGGAGGTGTTACTCTGCTGAAAAGAAAACAATCGAAGATTAGTGATTACGTATTTCAATAAGATTTTGTAAACTACTGAAATGCCATTTGACAAATGATTTACATGCCAAAGCGATTCAAATTATTTCATTTAAGTACTCTATGTATGTAAAAAAGTATATTTAATAAAGGTTTTATGATAAAATAAATTCATTTGTACTTTTTATATGTACCTTTTTTTTTTACTCTGTTCTATTTCTGCTAATTTATGTCATGGGTACAGTAATATTTACAAAACTTCTGCTTTCAATATAAAAGGTAACAAATTCCCTAACAAAACAAAATTTTCATGATATATTTAAACAAGAACAAAAAATCATGCATCAAGCATAGATTATGTAACACTTTTCAACATTTCCAAAATAATTTTACAAATCGTTACCGTTTAATAAGCTGAAAGATAAAATCTAAGTAAACAATTTGGAAAATGCATAACATATTTAAAAACATAATTTTAGGAATTTCTAACATATACAATATTCGGAAAAATATCTGAATACTTTTATTCAGCCCTGTATATGATCTATAGATTTGTATATATACTACATAGGATGCTAAATTTTAGTTTAGTTTGGAAACGCATAGTACAGTTTAAAATTCTCCTTCTGGAGTTTCTGTCAATAAACGGAAATGTCTTCGTTTTGTGCTGCCCTGTATAGGATCAACAGAATTTATACACATTAAGTAATAGACAAAAAGTGAGTTAAATTTAAAATCGCATTCAGTAACTTAAAACGCACTTTCAGGAATTACTGTTAACAGACAGTACAGAATTCTTTTGTGTGTCCCTGTAAATGAACGATGACTGCTATACACACAATATTCTGTAGTAAGCCTCTTGTAATGCACCTTAGTGATATATATAAATTTCAATGCTTTTAAAATAGTGAAACATTATTTAATTAAACCGCAAACGATTTTTCTCCATAGATGTAATATAACGGAATTGTTTTGACTGTCCCTGTAAAGTAACTATAAGTGCTATGCACACCATATTCCATACTAAGCTTCTTGTAATGCACCTTAGTGATATATACCAATTACAATGTGTTTGAAATTGTGTAACATCATTAAAATAAACCGCAAATGATTTTTTCTCCATAAACCGTAATGTAACAGAATTCTTTTGAGTGTCCCTGTAAAAAAACTATAAGTGCTACACACTTCAGTTGAAATAGAGAACATGCTATAGATAATGACAATAACATATAAAAATTGCAGGGCAATCAGAGCATATTTACGGGAGTTAGAGCACGAACAGACGGCAGATGGCCAGACAAACCGAAATCATAAAAACTTTTCAACTAGGTTGGAAAGTGTTAAAAAAGGGATCTGGAAGACCATTAATTGAGTTATAAGTTTTGTTGTCCAGTCCCGGGCAAAACACATAACTGGAGTTCTACTGTATATGTCTTTTAGCAGTAGTTTTCATGTGAAGATTTATATTTTGATTTTTTGATGATTCTGAAAAAAAAAAAGATGAGTAATTATGGGTGCAATCTCATTTTTCAATGTATGCTGTTAACAGCTTAAATTGTAGAAAAGAAAAGGGGAAAAAATTCAGATTAGTGATCATTATACATGATCTGGTATATATGTATATTTGCAGAAAAATGTGTCAATAATTATATATGAAAGAAATAAAACTTAAAGAAACTTCCACTAAATAATAAATTAATAGTACACTCAACCTATGCCCATATAAAATGTACCAATCTCAAAATTGTACAATGGATACCATACATAAATATTTACAAATGTAAATACATATTTTTGGGGCAGAAGAACTCAGTTCTGCCAATTAATGCTTGAAAAGCTGACCTTTTTTTTGCAATAATGTCGACTGACAAAGTATTATTTTATATTTGAATATGCATACAGAAATATATAGAGCAATAAGTAATATAATTTTACATAATCATTATGTGTCATTTTTAATTGAAACAAATATGCATTCATTTTTAAATAGTTTAGTTCATACAATTTTTGATAAATATCTGCAATACATTTGGAAATATTTTGTTGCTGTAAAGTTTAAGAAGCCTCCTACTATTCTCATGCCTTTGCCACATTCACAATAAAACTGAGCTGCACCTGAGGGTGCCTGTCAGGCACGTCAACTGCCCCTGATGTATTTCCCTCTGACATATGCCAATGGCAGAAAACTGGTGACAGTCGACTCCAGAGAAGACCACACAGAAACACACATATAAAACACACTTAAAAAGGGTTATTAAATGGAAAGTTAGATTTAGACCCCCTTTTATCAGACTTTGAGGGTCATTGATCTTGGATCGTTAGTCAGTGAGCCTCCAGTCTGGTTTCTCATAGTGGGGCAGTCCAAGAAGTGGTCCAGATCCTCTCTCAAGGATGTGATATGAGCCACAGAATAAAGACCTGAGAGTCCACCATGCTCCTTGCTCTTCAGAATATTGCTCAATAAGGCGCAGAAAGCTCCGACAATGCATAGACATGCTGGATTGGTTTTCTACCTGGGGTCTGAGCTTGGTTCAATCGTTGCCACGTTAGTCAGTGAGCCTCCAGCCTGGTTTCTCATAGTGGGGCAGTCCAAGAAGTGGTCCAGATCCTCTCTCAAGGATGTGATATGAGCCACAGAATAAAGACCTGAGAGTCCACCATGCTCCTTGCTCTTCAGAATATGGTCTTGCCTTCATCATCACCACAGATGAGTTTTGGAAATGGTCCTATCAATATTAGCTAGCCATTGCCCAGAGTCACCAACCCGAACCAAAGGAGTCTGGGTCGGGCAGATGGGATTGGCCTACAGGGTGCTTTCTGCCCCCTAATGGAGTCTGAGTTTGCATCATAGGTCTGGTACCCTTGCTGCTGAGAACCAGCACTTAAGGAAGGGAACGCCAGTTCTGTCCATACACCAGCCCGGCACCTCCAGCTATTCACATACCTCATTCCCACTGGCACACCATGGTGAGGTGGTGATTTGTCCACTTAACCTGACACCCGTTATGTCAAAGAACATCTTGCAATGCCAGCCTTCCGATCATCTTCCCCACTGAAGGGGCCAAGTCAGGATTGCCCGGAGGGGTGAGCCAGCCACATTCACAATATTGTTTTAAGAAAATTATGATTACCCTCTAAATAAAGATATATTTTAAATTAAAAAAATAATAATATTGTTATTTGCTACATTTTTTAATGAAAGAAAATTATGAGAGATTACTAATTATAAATCTTTAGCACCTTTACAACATATATTAATTTCAAGAAAGATAAAAAAGGGAAAAAAAGCAAAAGGCTAAAATTCCAGTATGCTTATGAATATGCATTCCACCACTTTTCTCACTGTCTTGATAGGTTTCCTTTTCATTTACAAATTATATGTTAAAAATGAGTCATAACAATGAACAGATTGAATCACAAAGGACTGGAGGGGAAAAATTTCACTTTAGGCAGGTTTTCAACTTGGTCAGTATAATTATATGGTGTTCCATTCACCAGGAAACAGACTTTTTTTGTTTAAAGTAGAATTCCATCATAGGCAAGTTCTGTTTTCACAGATTTTACTGTAGAGTAATTCCGGGCGAGATGGCGCGTGTTTTTTTTTTTAATTTGTGTATAAAATCCCATGGTGCACATAGACTAAAAGAAATCATGCTGTGCTATTTAATGTTAAATATACAACATGTGTACTGTTATGCATCTATTCAGAATTTCATATAATGCATATATTTAATGCTATCTGCAATTCAGAGTTCGCTTTAAATAAAAGTATTTACTTTTATATTGATGCATTTCTGTTTTTCACTATCTCTTGAATAGCATGCTCACATATCTGAAACAACCGGCACTTTGTTTCATTCACTGGGCTTCAAATGTAAATAAGTTACTGAGTAACAGGAAGTAGCTGTGATTTCAGAATCACGTTATTCACTGTGATCGGCTAGTAGCAATATTATGCATAAGTAGCTAATGGCGTTTCAGATGCTAGTTTGTATGTTCAAAATGGCAGCATGTTTATGCAAAACGTCTGCTAAAAGTTTGTATAAAAGTCAATTTTTTCTGGTGTCTTTACCCTCTTGCCTGTTAATATTTTGGTTATTATTTATGTTTTAAAATATAGCTGCATATTGTTTCTTTAGTTTATTGAGTTAACAACAAAGTTATGCTGTATTTTTGTCAGTCATTTCATCATATGATAAATTAGTATGTTTTTATAAGAACTGTTGTTATTAAAGTCTTCCACATAAAACACTGCTTGTATTCAAAGCGGCCAACAGTGGTAGCAGAGTTACGTGGTTTTAAAGCATGTAAATGATTGGTTTTTTTTGTGGAAGTGAAGATTTTTGCCAATGTTTTTCCGTGAAATGAGCCCTTGTTCAGCGACTTGTACTTTCGACGATTGTCATTTTGGATTTTTCCTGTATTATTAATGTATTTCCCTACTGCTTCGACGGAGGCTGAGTAAAAATGGAGTTCCAGAACGTAGCTCTTTTGACCTCAGTGAACTGGGAGATGTGGAAAGTCAAAGTCAAAGTTTTGTTAATTCATTATGGTGCTTAGGAATTTATTGAGAGTCTGGAATCTGACGACGGCAATGAAGAAAGCGGCGCTACATCAGAAAAAAAGATAAAAAACAGTTACTGTAACAGAAAAATTTACTTGGAGGGAGAAAAGTGAGGTGAATTTAAGGCAAGGCAAGGTCTTATACTATAATCTACCAGATGTTGTCACCAGAATTCAAGTCTTTGATTGCACATACTACAAGTGGAGCTGAATCCTGGAAGATCCTGGAAGAGCATTTTGAACCTACCACTAGAGCTCGTGTTATTCAACTTTTGGATGATTTTTTTAGTCTCCGATATTTTGCTGATGAAAACTTGGGACTTTTTTTGTGCCGAGTTAAACAAACAGCAGAGCGTCTATGTGATGTGGGTCATACTCTTCAACTATTGTACATGGGGTACCAAATGATACCAAATGGGGTACCAGTCTGCAGTACTATCCATTTACAGGGGGCCAGATGCTGAGTATGTTCCGGACAAAATCGAGGCTGAGCTGCTACTAGAGGAAAACAGATTGAAACTTGCCAAAAAGGACCTTTCAAACACTAATATTCCCTTTTCAGGAGAAGTAAAGTGTAAAACAGGTGAACGCTTTAAAAATAAGAATTTCAATGCTAATCAAAATAAATCAAAAGATCCTTATGTTTGCTGTAAATCATATACACTATATTGCCAAAGGTGACCAGTCACTTGCGATTTTAGACGTTTTGTTAACTATCTAGAAAAATACATGAGGAATTAACCTGAAACTGCAGGTGTGTAAACAGTATAGTATAGGTTATATATTTCCGCGAAGATTTTTTCACGAAACCCCATAGGGGACCGTCAACAGATTGAAAAATAACGAATATCTTTTGGAAAACCCTGTAAAAACTAATGTAGCAAAGGCGTTCAAACTCGAGATTATTAATAAGTGGCTTATTGTAATATACTGTGTTCATTTTTATGAGGATAGCATGTATACTCGAGGAGAAATTAAGGTTTTTATAAAATCAGTCCCAAATTTCGCCTAGTTTTGTGCTTATAATTTGCAGAGTTCTTAATATAAAAAAAAAGTTCTTTTCAGAAAATATGACAAACAACACTGTACATAATACTCTGCAATCAGAATTAAAAAATAATAAGAATTGGATGAAAAATGAGTAGGTTTACTAAAAAATGTTTCACTGTGCATGTGTGAATGCAATCAAAATATAATATGCATAATGTATTAGACAAATTTAAATTAAATTTAAAACAAAAATTGTAATAATCTTACAAATTTAAGAGAGCGATATAGCACAGTAGCGCTTAAGGTGGTTCTCAAAATCCTTGCTCAACAATGCGAAACTTTCATTTTTAAACGCAAAACTGACTCATTTTTAAACACAAATGCATAAAATTGGCAGGCCTGGTTATGGAAGCGATTTGGAATCGAAATAAGTTTTCCATTTTTTGATAAATAAATTACTTATTGGGTTATAAGCGATTCGTGTCACGTTCTTTCCCTTTCCCCTGCGTCGGAAATTCGGTTGAAAACGCCGACTTTGACAGTGTTTTCTGAAAAATCTTCTGTCTTTAACAAAAAAAAAACAAAAAAAATTAAAGAATAATGGAAAACGTCTTTCGGTTACAAAGTTTCTGAATAAGAACACCTACATTTTCATGCGTTTCCGAACAAAAATGAATTAAAGAATATGTCATACAGTAGCCAGTTTGGATTCTAGAACAACCTTAAGTGCGGATAGCCCTTGGTAAATTTGAATATACATTATTTTTTTAAAATAGAGCTATATAGTCCTATTTCCTTACAATTTAAATATAGTTCCTGAAAGCAATTAAAAAATTTAACAAGATCATATAGACTTGCATAAGTTAAATCCTAGCTTTTCTTTTCCTTTCTATCTCTATTTGTTTGTTTCCCTTTGAAAACCCGAATTTCAACATACTGGGCTTTAGATTCATTATGGAGACAAAGATAAAGATATTTCATTAAAACACCAAGCTATCTAGTATCAAATCAAATATAATACATTACAAATCAATTATTTTTGCGATAAAAAACCTGTGCAGCTAAAGTAAAAATAAATAGCCGTAAAAATAAAATTAAGTATTCCTAGGCATTTTTTAAAATAATACATTTTTAAATCCAACCACATTTGTTTTATCTATTGGAATCTTCAAAAGGAAGTATGCAGTAAATTAATTTGTATACATACATTGGGCAAATATTTCACAACGATCAAAAGACGTGTTAATAAAATAATTTTTGGCGATAATAAACAGTTGGATAAGAATATTTTCTGAACCAGGGATCTTAATTCGAAAATACTCTTTTCAATGATTTATGAATTTTAATGAATAATGATTTAGATATTCGGTGCGAGATGCGATCCAGTAATTATTATTAATAAAGAAAATGCTAACTCACCTGTATGTGCAACTTCAGGTTGTAAGCACTAATAACTTCTTATTAATTGGACAAAGTTTACATGTTACAGAATGACTACCATTTTCTTGTTTTTCTATAACTTCCAACTATTCATTATATGCTGACCAGGGCAGTTCTATACTATTTTTGTCTGTCATTCTATTAAATCAATCTCAAAAGAAGAATCCCCACATTAAAACACAAGATCTAATAATGAGTAAGAAGACAAAGGGTTTCTAGGAAGAAAATAAATTGTTTTGATGAGTGTGTACTTTGCGGTTTTATAAGCAAATCCAGCAAATAATAGATCACGGGCATGCTGACGCTTTACGTTTCAGCTGCTAGTTTGTTTAAAGGACAGAAATCATTCCTTCCTAGTGCACTTTTCTCTAATAATAAAATGGTGTAGCTGTTCTTTTTGTGTGCTTTTCGAATATATATATTTTTTTAATTAGAGGTCTAACGATTTTAAACTGGCAGGAAGCGAGCAGAAATTTTGTTCGGAGGGGAATATTTCAGATGATTGATTATTTATTTAATGTTACTAGACAGCAAAGAACATGGATCTTTAAAAAAAAAGGAAAAAAAGAAGAGTTTTAAATTGTGTATATGGAGAGGTGAGGGAGATTTTAGGGGAAGGGGGATAATTTATATCACTGATTATTTATCGTCACTACAGAGCACTATTTAGGGCAGAAGATTTTTTTTTTTATATAAAAATAAAAATAACTTAAAGATTTTAGAGTTATTTGTATGCTGGGGGAGGGGGGGGGTGAAGAGTAATTATGGGAGGATTGGGACAATTTAGATGATTACTTATATATTATTATTAGGTAGAAACGAATGTGGCCATTTTTAAAAAAAAATAAAGAGTTTTAAATATTTGAAACTGTATGATGGATGAGGTGCAAAAAGGGAAGCGTAAATTTTGGGAACAAGGAAATAATTTTTATTTATTGTCATAGAAGAGCAATAAATGTAGTGAAAGATTTTATTTTTGTATAAAAATAAAGATTTAAAAATATTTTTAAATCCTTTGTATGCTACTAGGGAGAAGCGTGAATTTGAGAGGTTAGGGATAATTTAGATGATTTACATTTAGATGAATCCGTTCTTTTTTCTTTTTTTAAAATAAAGATTTTACATTTCTTTGCTTGCTGGGGGTGGGAGGCAAAAGAGAGAAGAAATTAGTCCGATAAAGACTTAACATAGACAGACGACTATATTTTGGTAAAAACAATCGTAGTCGTATAAAAATACATTATATTGAGAAGATTTCTAGGGATTTAAATGACAATACACGAAATTTCTGACACCCAAACTGTGAAAATGACAGTTAATTTGTGACCGTGCCCGTTGTCTATGGAGAAATCTATGACACTGTAACTGAGATTTGTTGCTGCATTCACAAATTGTTGCAGAGAACATATTTTGCACAAAAGAAACGAGTTATGATCACGTGATTTGAAGACTGTCACTTTTTTCCCTCCCTCCTAAAGTAGCGTCAAAAGTAGCGTCGATGCTCGCTACAAACTACTGATATTTTGTATCGTGCTACTTGCTACACTACACTTTTTTTAATGTAGCGCACTACACTACAAACTACTAGAAAAAGTAGCGGCTATTGTAATTTCGCTACTTGTAGCGCACTACTTCCGAGCCCTGTATGCAGATGTCACTTACAGTTGGAGAAAAAAATGTCCTGTTCAGAGGAAGGGTACAGTAAATTTTTTTAAATTAAATCTAAAGATGGTAATTTCAATCAAATAATTCTTAAGGATGTTTTGTATAATCTTCATGTATGCAGAAATCTTTTGTCTGGTAGTAAACTTGAAAAATTAGGCATAAATTTTGTTGGTAGTAAGGGCAAACAAGTTGTACAGCTGATGCTCGTTATAACGACCGCTCATTATAGCAACCGTTCCATTATAATGACCGATGCAAAATGTCCCAAAATATATCCCTTTTATGCTATGTTATTTTTACATCCAATATAACGACGAGCCAGCAGCTTATTTCCCAATACAATGATCGAATGGACAATTGTACTGCCCATCTTCAGATTATGGGTTTGAAGTCTATAACAGTGGAATATTTTCCGCCCAACGTCACGTCTATTCTTCAGCCTCTCGATCAAGGCATCATCCTAAGTTTCAAATGCAATTACAGGAAATTACTTTTGAGAAGAATTGTTTCTGCACTAGATGAAGACAAAATTTATAAAGTGGATATTCTTTCAGCATTACACCTTTCCAAAGCAGCATGGAATGCAGTTACAGAGGAAATCATTAAATATTGCTTTCATCATGCTGGTTTTGTACAATCCGAAGCTTTGAAATTGACTGATGGAATGTTGGATAATAATCAGCGAATCAATAACCAAAGTTTTGACGAGGAAGAAGGAATAATGCAAGAAATTTGTTAGAAAATGGATTTGCAGGAAAAACTGATGGAAAATGACATAATTTCTCGCTATTCTATACAAGAAGAAATTAAGTCATTGGATGAAGAAAGTATATCGTCACCGTCAATACCTAATGTAAAAAGTTTTTCAAATGCTCACACTTTAAAACATATTTTTGAAAGACAAGAAAACACAGAAAGTTAATCATTTCTAACTGAGATGGAAAATTTTGTTTTAAGAAAATATCAAATGCACAAAAAACAAATAACAATTTGGAATTATTTTTATAGAAAATAAATGTTAATACATAAGTAACTTTTTTGTGATTTAACTTTAATTTAAAATTTTATTTTAGAAATACGTAATTATTCTCTTAAATTGATTATTTTATAATTTTTCATTGTCAATGTTTATTTGATACAAAAGTAAACAAAAATTTGTAATAAGATTGTATTATAGAATTTCTTTTGAAACCTTAATTTTACTGCACCTGATTAGTTTTTTTTTTCATTCACTATCGTTATAGTGATATATATCGTTATAATGACCCTTTTCTTTGGCACGCGACAGGTCATTATAAAGAGCATCGACTGTATATGACAAAGACTGGCACTGATTATTTTATGCAGTTAGAAAATATGATTTGTTTTTAAAACCTTTTGGCTTTAAAAATAATTGTGAAGGAGAAAGCAACTCGGTTGACATTTCAGCTAGTCCAGTAGAAAAATTTAACTTAAGTGAATTGTGGCACGAAAGATTTTGTCACATAAATAATGAATATCTAGTTAAAACAAGCAAAAATGAAAGTGTTAGAGGCAGAGGCGTAGCATCAAGGGGGGCACGGATCACTTTACTACCAGTATTTTTATATACTATATTTGGCCTTATTTAATTCATGCCGTTCAAAGTTTGAATAAGGCTAAATGTGGTATTTAATTATACTGGTAGTAAAATGTTTGTGCCCCCCCTGACGCTACGCCGCTGGTTAGAGGTCTTCCAGAGCTTCCAGTGCTGTCAAGGTTAACCAAGGGTTGCATCTCATGTAAGTTTGCTAAGTCTAAAAGGGTGTCATTTAAATCCATAGGGAAAATTAGGTCTAAAACTGCTCTGGAGCTTTTGCATATGGATTTGTGTGGGCCATTACCCATTGCCTCACATGGAGGGAATAGATTATTTTTTTACCATCATAGATGATTTACATAATGTTGCAACATACACTATCAGAAATAAATCTTATGTTTTTCAGATGTTTTTGAAATTTCAAAGTAGGGCCAAAAGGTACTTGAATAAGAAAGTAATTTCTACAAGAGCTGATGGTGGTTTAGAATTCTGTAACAATGAATTTGAAAAATTTTTGGAAAAGCAGGGAATATTACATGAAAAATGAACCCGTATAGTCTAGAAATGAATGGTGTCACACAGCATTTTAATTTAACTGCTCTTGATGGTGTTAAGGCTCTCTTCAATGCTAGTGGCTTATCTCAAAAATTTTGGGCAGAAGCCTTAATGTGTTTTTCATATGCTTGGAATAGAATCTACCACAAACATAAAAAGACTCCATTTGAGATGCAATCTGGAAGAAAACCATCAGTTTCTCATTTCAAAAAATTTGGTTGTTTGGCCTATGTTGGAGTTCCCAGACCGGTCAGAAGGAAGCTCGATATGCGAGCTAAACTAGGGATTATGTGCGGGTATGCTCAAACAACTAAAGGTTGACGTATTTGGTTAATCGATGAACATAAAGAAACCATTAATGTTAGATTTGATGAAACAAAAAAGGGTGTGGATATAGCTTCAAAGATTAAGGAGCCTAAATTTAATTTTACACTTTTGATTCTTCAGAAGATGGAAATATGTTTGATGTAGAACCTGAGAGTACATCTGGATTGGGAGATGGTGTTAAGGAAGTTAGTGTGTCAGATTCAAACCAAAACTTCAAACAGCGTAGTTTAAAACCTTGTGCATCTATTCCTTGGATATGTAAAACTGTACCATGTAAAGTAAAAAAAAAAAACAGACATTTATTATGGCATAAAAGAAACCAATACTAGAATAAGATCCTTTAATGAATTATCAGAATATTGTAAAATAAACAAAATAGAATGTGTAAAAACTTCCTTGATTTTAGTAGTAAAAATAAAGAATCTGGTAAAATATCTAGTGTTGTAAAAGTAAATGAAGCAAATTTAACTGAAATTAAAATCCCACAAACCTATAATCAAACCATAAAAACACCTGAAGTATCAAATTGGAAGGATGCAATGAACCAAGAAATAGATGTTATGTATGAACGTAATGTATTGGATCTTGTGACGCCACCAAAAGATGCAAAAATACTTGGTAATCATTGGGTATATACCTTAAAGAAAAATGAAATTGTAAGGTATAATGCTAGGTTAGTAGCAAAAACGTTTAATCAAGTTAAAGGAGAAAGTTATGATGAAGTTTTCAGTCCAGTTGTTAGTTTTTCAATTGTTCAGTTGTTCTTTGTCATATTTTCATGTGTGCTAAAATGGGGAAATGTCAACAATACGTTTCTTTACGCTAATTTGCAGGAAACTGTATACATGCACCAGCCTGAGAGTTTTGTCAAAGAAAAAAATAAGGTTTGTAAGCTAAATAAAGCCATCTATGGTCTGCATCAAAGTGGCAGACAGTGAGTTCTTTGAAATGGATGATGTTTTATCAAAATTAAATTTTTTAAACTCGATTGGTGTAATTGTGTATACATGTTTCATGCCAGATTAATTTTTTTACTTTATGTTGACGATATTGTTCTTTTTGGAAAAAATAAGGAAGATTTAGATTTTGGGATAGGTTTGCTGCAAAAACATTGTAACTTAAAATGTTTGGAGACAACCAGAAAGCTATTAGGCATAGAATTTGAAGAAATTGGGAATCGTCTTTTTATAAACCAAACTTCTTACATTGAGAAAGTTTGTGAAATGTATTCTAATTTTAAATTTTCAATAAGCTCTCTACCTTTTCCTAGGGGCTTGGTGTTATCAAAACAATGTTCGCCTTCCACGAAGGAAGAAAAGAAAAAATGTCTGGATTTCCATATAGAAATCTTATAGGCTGTTTGTCTTATATAGCTGGAAGGACCATATCTGATATAATGTGTGCAATGAATCTGTTATCTCGATTTCAAACCAATCCTGGCATTGCTCACTGGAATAGTTTATTAAAATTACTAGGTTATTTAAAATTTACTAAAAATTACAAGCTTGAGTTATCTAGAATTATTGATTTAAATCTCTTATGTCATTCTGATTCAGACTTTGCAGCAAACAGAGACAGACGATCGGGTCTCCATAGGTGGATATATTTTGTTTCTAGATAAAATTCTCATTTCTTGGAAGACTTTTAACCAAAAATGTGTGAGTCTTTCAACCATGGAGGCCGAATATGTAATTTTTAAACTGAAGCTGCTAATGAATTAATTTGGATAAAAAATGCTCTGCAAAATAAAGTGCTTAACTTAAATCTGAGAGATTTCAGTCTGTTTTGTGACAACCAAGCTGCAATAGCCTTTTTAGGTAGATTTCGTAAGAAATACTACCTATTACATTCCCACCTAAGTTGGAAATTTTGA
This sequence comes from Maratus michaelseni, assembly GCA_963931845.1. NCBI lineage: Eukaryota > Metazoa > Arthropoda > Arachnida > Araneae > Salticidae > Maratus > Maratus michaelseni. Next base: position 173,052,861 of record OZ007599.1, on the reverse strand, counting down.
AAAATTTTTGCAGATCTACGCCGATTATGACTCCCAGAACCCAAAACCACCCCCAGTTCAAAACTTTATATATCTATCTATCTATCTATGTCACTTTTTTCTGACCACGATAACTGAAAAAATTCTGCATAAATCTCTTCCAAACTGATACATAAAATCAAGGGGCATAAAATCTCGGTCAAGTTCGTTAATGGGCAAAATAGAACCAAGGGGGGGGGGGGGGGAAATGGGGGGGGCTTTTTGTGAAAACAGAAAAACCCTCATAATTTCTTTATTTTTATACGTATCGAATCCGTTTAAAGTTATTATTACTTCTAGGAAAAGGGCCGAAAATTTATGTATGACAGATTTTTGATATAATTAAAAATGGCCCCAAGGGGGGGAAAAAAGGGGGGTTTTAGAAGAAAAAAAATCATAGCTTCGTCAATTCACAAGATATTTTTTCCGCGTAAATTTATTATTAATCCTCTTAGTATTACCTAAAACTTTTATATTGACAAGTTTTTTATAGGACCAACCGTTATAGCAAAAAAAAAATTAAAAACAAAAAAAAATCCCTGCCGGCTCCGCCTGCAAACAAGTTATTTTTCGAAGTAGGCGGTTCCAACTCCCGCATCTTTTCGAAACTGATACATAAAATCAAGGGGCATAAAATCTCGGTCAAGTTTGTTAATGGGCAAAATCGAACCAAGGGGGGGGGGCTTTTTGTGAAAACAGAAAAAAAACATAATTTCTTAATTATGATACATATCGAATCCGTTGAAAGTTATTATTACTTCTAGGAACAGGGGCAAAAACTCATGTATGACAGATTTTTGATATAATTAAAAATTGCCTTAAGGGGGGAGGGAAGGGGGGGTTTAGAAGAAAAAAAAAATCAGAACTTTGCCAATTCCCAAGATTTCAAATCCGCTTAAATTTATTATAAATCCTCTTAATATTATCTAAAACTTTTATATTGACAAGTTTTTTATAGGACCAACCGTTATAGCAAAAAAAAAATTAAAAACGAAAAAATCCCTGCCGGCTCCGCCTGCAAACAAGTTATTTTTCGAAGTAGGCGGGTCCAACTCCCGCTTCTTTTCGAAACTGATACATAAAATCAAGGGGCATAAAATCTCGGTCAAGTTCGTTAATGGGCAAAATCGAACCAGGGGGGAGGGGGAATGGGGGGGGACTTTTTGTGAAAACAGAAAACCCCCCATAATTTCTTAATTATGATACGTATCGAATCCGTTTGAAGTTATTATTACTTCTAGGAGAAGGGCCGAAAATTTATGTATGACATATTTTTGATATAATTAAAAATTGCCTTAAGGGAGGGGGGGGGGGGGGAGGGAGGTTTTTGAAGAAAAAAATTCATAACTTTGTCAATTCCCAAGATTTCAAATCCGCTTAAATTTATTATAAATCCTCTTAATATTATCTAAAACTTTTATATTGGCATGTTTTTTATAGGACCAACTCTTATAGCCAAAAAAAAAAAAAATCCTTGCTGGCTCCGCCTGCAAACAAGTTTGGTTTCGAAGTAGGCGGTTCCAACTGCAGCATCATCGCAAAAAGGTCATTTCTTCCGCAATTCCCGACAAACAGGCGCCCCACGGTCTGCGTTTTCGAAATCTTTCTGTGCCTGTAGGCCGAGCCGTCAGGGATTTTTTAATTCTCCATTTGAGAACCAGAAGACAAAACATATCCACATAAAATATCATTTTCTTAGAAATCTTGTTTTTGATAAAATGTTTAAACTTAAATACAATCCCAGTAAACTTAATCTTGCAGAAAGTTTTACTAAGCTACAAGTTAAAGTACAATTGATGAATTTTTGTAGAAGAATTTTTGATATTTAAATTTTTATTGGGGTTTTTTATAATTTTTCTTACAATATCCTGCCAATAAAGTCTTATGTGACCTGACATTGATCAGATTGTTGGTTTTTTAATGTTTAAGTGTAACTTTTTTTAAACTTTTTAAATTTTTCATGTCTTTATAACTTTTTTATGTTTTCATAATATTCTAAAGATGATGAAAAAGGAGGCCGATTGTCATGCACCTATTCAGAATTTCATATAATGCATATATTTAATGTTATCTTTAATTCAGAGTTCTCTTTAAATAAAAGTTTAAGATAAAAGTATTTACTTTTATATTGATGCATTTCTGTTTTACACCATCTCTTGAATAGCATGCTCATGTATCTGAAATGACCGGCACTTCATTTTATTCACTGGCTTCAAACGTAAATAAGTTACTAAGTAACAGGAAGTAGCTGTGATTTCAGAATCACATTATTCACTGTGATCGGCTAGTAGCAATATTATGCATAAGTAGCCAATGGAGTTTCAGATGCGTGTTTGTATGTTCAAATGGCAACATGTTTATGCAAAATGTCTGCTAAAAGTTTGTATAAAAGTCTGGACTTTTCTGGTGTCTTTGCCCTCTTGCCTGTTAACCTTTTGGTTATTATTTATATTTTAAAATGTAGCTGCATATTGTTTCTTTAGTTTTTTGAGTTAACAGCAAAGTTATGCTGTATTTTTGTCAGTCATTTCATTGTATAATAAACTAGTATGTTTTTATAAGAACTGTTGTTTTTAAAGTCTTCCACATAAAACACTGCTTGTATTCAAAACAGCCAACATGTACTGTGACAAAAAAAGATTAAAAAATATTTATTATTTTTTAACAATTTTTTTCTAAAACATTACACTGTGGCGCGTCACCCATACATTCAGGGTGAGACGCTGCATTTGTGCATGAGTTATGCTGTGCTTGTCATAAGAACAGAATGAAATTATAAATAACAAATATTCAAACAAATATTCATATCTGGACTATAATTAACTTTTTAAGAACAAAAAGAAACTAAATGAGCACAATGAAACACACTAGTAAACATAGTAGTTCAAATCAATACTAGTCTGCCTACTTTGTTCACTACTAAAATTATCTACTTATTTTTTAAAGATTAGATTTTAATTGTTATTTCAGCAACAACATAATATCAGTGTATTAGAGAGGGAAAAGAAAAAAGTTAAATAGTGTTTACATTGTTTTTATTTGTTATTAAGCCTGTTTTTTTTACTACAATCTACACAAAAAGTGTCAATAATAGTACAGTCTTCATGTAACCACATTTGACACATAATGCAATGAAGCTAATCACACTTCCTCTTAGTTTTGGAGTAGTTTTCTACACATTCCTTGAAAGACCATCTGTGTCACATACTTTTCATTATTATCATCTTAACTTGCATCTTTCTTAGTCTTATTACTTTTTATTTTTCTCCATAGGTCTACAGTACAGGACTCGTTATCCGGAAACCTCGGGCCCAAAAGCTTTCCAGATTTATGAATTTTTCCAGATTTCAGATCATTCTGAAATCCCCTCCTCTCCCCCCCCCCCCCCCTCTTCCCTGAATTTCACAATTTTTTTACTCTTGATGAAATTTGATTTTTTCCGAGATTGTTCAATAAATTTCCCGATTTTTTGTCTGTGACCATTGACAAAAATTGCGATTTTATTCCATGAGGCTTCACGAAATTCATGATTATTTTCTGCAATTATGTGACGAAATTCCTTTTTTTCTCAACTGAATGATGGAATTCACGATTTCATTCGTGACTGATTGATGAAATTTGCTGTCATCTATGGCGAGCGATTGATGAAATTCGTGACTTTTTTTCTGCATTTGTTTGACAAAATTGTCATTTTTTTTCTTCTGGGACAATTGACAAAAATTGAGATTTTCTTCCAGAAGTAATGGATGAAATTTGCGAACTTTTCCTGTGATCATTCGATGAGATTCGCCATTTATTTCCGCGATCGTTTTTTAAAATTCGCGATTTGTTTCTCCATTGTTTTTATAAATTCTTGATTTTTTTTCTACAATTGTTTGATGAAATTCTCTTTTTTTTTTTTTTGAGGAGGGGGGATGATCCCTTGCCTACACTACTGAAGTAACATATTATTTTAGTGGTTAACACATTGAAACAATGGACTTAAAAAGTTAAGAATCCATAAAGTTTTCAAAAATTTCAGGTATTGCAAAAGTTTAGTAAAATTTTACAAATTTATAAAATTTTTGAATGAAGTTTTTTTTTTTTTTAATTTCTGGATAATGGGTGCGATACTGTAGTAAACTTTACACTGTTTGAACCAAGGTTCATAACTTTTCAGGTTTTAAAAAAAAAGTCAAAACAACCGGATTTTTTTTTTATTTGAATCAAATTTTTAAAAATTTAAATTTGATTTTTTTATTTAAATCGTTTTTTTTAATTTAAATCGTTTTTTTTTTATTTAAATCAGATTTTTTTTAAAAACCTCACACAATATTATTATTTTACATGACTTTTCTTTTAATTTATAAAATAAAAATTATACATACACATGCATGTTATAAATATCAGTACAAAAACCCTTAACGGGTTAAAAGTTGTGACGCAGCAGTTTCTTTTGGCTCTAAGAATTTTAAATATGGGTCTTAAAAGCAATGATATCAAATTTGAGTGACGCTATGTTAATAATTTTAAAAATATATCATTATTTTCTTTTTTGTTTTATTTACATTCACAGATGCAATTATTATTTTTGACATGAAAAGATATATGAAGTTTAATCGCTGATGCTTTTTCATTCACATCTCTCCTGAATTCAAAATATGGGTTTTAAAAGAAATGATATCAAAATTCGAGTGACACTTTCACATGAATTTAATAGTATTATTTTAAAATTCAATTAAAATTATTTTCGGTTTGTCTTCTAAAGTATATTTACACATACAAAAAATGCTTATAATTTTCCAATACACTGTTAAATATATTACTTTCACTGAACTTATATTATGCATTGAAATGTATTTATTTCAATAAATTGATTTGTCTTTTGTGCCACGCTATCCAGAATCATAAGTAAAATTTATTTAAATAATTATTTTGCGTCATATTATCCACTTGAATACATTTCCCTTTGTTTGGATACTAACTATGTTGGACGCAAAATAATCCTTTAAATAAATTTTACTTATGATTCTGGATAGTGTGGCACAAAAGATAAATCAATTTATTGAAATAAATACATTTCAATGCATAATATAGGTTCAGTGAAAGTAATATATTTAACAGTGTATTGGAAAATTATAAGCATTTTTTGTATGTGTAAATATACTTTAGAAGACAAACAGAAAATAATTTTAATTGAATTTTAAAATAATACTATCAAATTTATGTGAAAGTGTCACTCGAATTTTGATATCATTTCTTTTAAAACCCATATTTTGAATTCAGGAGAGATGTGAATGAAAAAGCATCAGTGATTAAACTTCATATATCTTTTCATGTCAAAAATAATAATTGTATCTGTGAATGTAAATAAAACAAAAAAGAAAATAATGATATATTTTTTTAATTATTAACATAGCGTCACTCAAATTTGATATCATTGCTTTTAAGACCCATATTTAAAATTCTTAGAGCCAAAAGAAACTGCTGCGTCACAACTTTTAATCCGTTAAGGGTTTTTGTACTGATATTACTTTTTTTGCGGTTATTGATAAAAATGTCGAAATTAAGCATAGGGTATAAACTAATCATTAGAATAAAATTTTAAAGAAATGCTAAAAAAGACCCCTAGGGCCCCAATAAAAATATGAGGGTGGTGGCCCAGAGAGAGAAGTGCATGTTAGTACCATCTTCCACCGCCAGGGGGCGAACTCTGTTCTATACAAACATAGCTGAAATTTTTGAGGCTGTCGATTTCGAGCCAAATGAGCCATATCTCGTCGTGATCGGCCTATAGAACCTGAGATAGGAAAGCATCCCCTGGTTGTGAAATTTGGAACTCAAATCAATGCATAATATAGGTATGATATATCCTGTTGATGTCGAGTCGAATGAATCAAACTGCATTGGGATGGGACCCATAGAACTCGAGTTAGCTGCTAAATATGTTAGTTCCATCTTCCACCACCAGGGAGCGCACTCTGTTCTATACAAACATAGCTGAAATTTTTGAGGCTGTCGATTTTGAGCCAAGTGAGCCATACCTCGTTGTGATCGGGCCCATAGAACTCGAGATAGGAAAGCGCCCCCTGTGGTGATACTTAGAACTGAAACCAATATATCCTGTCGATGTCGAGTCGAATGAATCAAACTTCATCGTGATGGGACCCATAGAACTCGAGTTAGTTGCAAAATCCATTAGTTCCATCTTTCACCACCAGGAGGCGCACTCTGTTCTATACAAACAATGCTGAAATTTTTGAGGCTGTCGATTTCGAGCCAAATGAGCCATATCTCGTCGTGATCGGGCCCATAGAAGCTGAGATATGAAAGCGCCCCCTGGTGGTGATACTTGGAACTAAAACCAATATATCCTGTCGAGTAGAATCAATCAAACTGCATTCTGATGGGACCCATAGAACTCGAGTTAGCTGCAAAATCTGTTATTTCTATCTTTCACCACCAGGGGGCGCACTCTGGTCTATACAAACATAACTGAAATCTTTGAGGCTGTCGATTTTGAGTTGAATGAGCCATACCTCGTTGTGATCGAGCCCATAGAACCCGAGATAGGAAAGCGCCCCCTGGTGGTGTGGTGAAACTAAAACCAATATATCGAGTTTCCTTAATAATTCGCGAGAAAAATTTGCAAATTTGTCCATAGATCGTAGGAAAACATCATGAATTTCATCAATTGGGTGCATAAAATCAAGAATTGCGTCGACTGGATGCAAACTTCGTCGAATGGGCATGGAAAAATCACAAATTTCGCCATTTTGTCGCAAAATGCAAATTTCAATAAGTCGACAGAAACTAGACATGCCAAAATCGGAAATTCCGGAGTTGAGAATTTCGTCCATCACTCAAGGAAAAAAAATAATAATCTTGAATTTTGTAAAACACTGGATAAAACCCGTGAATTTCGTCGATAAGGCGCGTAAAATCGTAAATGTCATGGATCGAGCACAGATAAAGAGCGAATTTCATCGAATGAGCATGGAAAGATCGCAAATTTCAGCGAACAGTCCAAAAAAAAATTTGCAAATTGTCTATAGATCGTAGAAAAACATCATCAATTTTGTCTATTGGGTCTGTAAAATTGTAAATTTTGTCGATAGGTATGGAAAATTGCGAATTTTGTCAACTGGGCATCGGAAAATCAAGAATTCCATCGAATGTTCGCGGAAAAATTGCAAATTTCGATGAACTGTCGCAGAAAAAAAAAATCGCTAATTTCACCATTGTTAAGAGAAGAAAAATTGTGAATTTCATTAATCGGCCGACGGAAACCATAGATGCCAAAACTGGAAATTCCATAGTTCCGAATTTCATTGGTTTGTTGTGAAAAAAATAATTTCGCCAACCACTCATGGAAAAAAATTGCGAATTTTATCAATCAGTCTTTTAAAAAAATCATGAATTTCGTCAACCACTCACAGAAAAAACTGCACATTTCGTCAATCATTCATGTTAAAAAATTGCAAATTTTGTCAATCAGCTGCAGAAATATGAATTTCAAAGAATCACATTTTTAATTTTAGAACAATTTTAATTTTTTTTTTTTTTTTTTTTTTTGCGAAAAAGATGTTACATTAAAAAATATTTAGATTAAATTTAGTCGCTCCATTTTCAAGTTATTCAAACAAATTTGAGTGAGGAAATAAATGCCATTAAAGTTCTACCAGTCACAGAAGTATGGTTAATAATAGTCTTTTTTTTTTTTTTTAAAGGTATGAAAAATTCATATGAGGTTAGATTTATAGATTATAATTTAATATGTGACAGCAGAATGATCCAGTGAGTCAGATTTTCTTCATTTAAATATAAATATTAACCTAAATGAAGTTAAATATAAGTAACAATTATTATTATTTATTATAATTTTAAAATATATAAAATAATATCTATGGCTATTTATTTTAACTTCATGCTTTCACATTAAATTAATTTTAAAATACATTTAAGACATTCTGCAATATTACATTCTTTATTTTTTTTTCATTTATCAATAATAAAATAAAAACTTCGGAAGCGAAAATGGTCACTTTAGTATTTTTATTTAAAGACTCATCTGACTACTAATTTCACTTAATGTATAATACAAATAAAATTATTTTAAAAATAAATAAATAAACAGACAAAAAAGTTTTAAAATCACTATAATTAATGCTTCTTTTTCATATTACAATGGTTAAAACTATACAGACATATCAAAAATTCAGATTTTTAACGAAACACCGAAAAACATAAAATTTACCCGTGAAAAAAAAGTAATGGTTTTCCTCTTTTGTTTACAAATGTTTATGCAGATTAAACATAGATTAGACTATTTCTTTTAAATGTATACTACTTATTACTGATGATCTTATGCAATTCATGTTGAACTGGAGTTCTTTTTACTGTTGATATCATGAATGAAATCTTTTAAAAGTTTGTCTGTTTCAATTCAATGTACTGGGAATGCACGGCACGCATATGAATATATGAAAACAAGCCCAAAGAACAGTTGGTTGGTTGTCAGACAGACTTCCGTTTAGGAACGGGAAATATATTATCCAACCAACGAGAAATATATTATCCTTAAAAAATTAAAACCTTGTTATAAATAACAGTAAAATTGAATGCATATAATTAAAAAATATTTCCCCTATTTAAAAAATGAATCTAAATAGTTTTACAACGAAATACAGATATATAAAATGTGAAATATATTCTGAACAAAAAAGAAAAATATATAAGTGACAATTTAATTTAATACAATATATATTACAAATTAAAAATATATTTTCGTATGAAAAAATGAGTCGAAATAATTCATCAGCTAGATGCTAAAATTTATTCCGAGCTTAACTGTATACCGAGATCGATTTTTAACCTTATGTTTGAGCAGTCAAAAGAGGTGATTCGGTCACATGTATTCCTATGAGAAATCTCGTAGGAAAATAGTCCGATTTTAAAAGTGGATTATATAAAAAACTAGAGTTTTCCTATTTAAGTGGATCAGGGGATTCGCTTCATCTAAAACCCATCAGTATCATATATTAATTTTAAAAAAATCCTCCGGGCAGATTTCGAGATAAGCGTTTTACACCATGACACCATTACATGTAGAGAGAAAAAGTTCCCATTTTACTAAAAAATGGGTTTCCAGATCTTAAAATCTACTGCATGTAGAAATCCATAAATTTCAGGATAGAATTGGACCGGAGATATAAGACAGCTGTCAAAAAATCAAAACGATATGCCTCATATTTGCTGAGATATTAAATGTCGGCTTTTTGCTTTTCCTTTGAACTCAAACTAGGTATATATATAGAGTGACGGAAATCTTTGGTTTTGGGCTTTCAGTTTTCGGTTTTTGCTGCGTCACTTGAGAAACTACCGTCTCTCATGATTACCAGTATATACAGGGTGATTTTTTTTAAAGTTGTGAAAGTAAAACACTATAACAAAAGAACCACTGATCCAAATGACCCATGATAATACAGTGAAACTGTATTATCAGAATAATGACAGCGCAGCAACTGCTCTTAGGAGATTTAGAACACTTAAGAATTTAAGAAAAGGTCCAATGACGACAGAGGGTCTACGGAAGATGGTTTCTCAAAGTACCGTCCATTGTTTTCCTCCCACAGACGATATTCTTTGTTTCTGCTACCTTACAGTGCCATCTGTCAGTGCGATTTTAAGTTTTTTTTAACCATGCTAAAAAAATTCCCATTGCTTTGGGAGCATACTGGTGAAATTTTAGGTCATTTGGATCAGTGGTTCTTTTTTTTATAGTGTTTTACTTTCACAACTTTAAAAAAAATCACCCTGTATTAATATTATTACATAATTTACATAAATGATTAAAGGTAACATTTTAGGCTATCAAAATATTTTATTACACAAAATGCATGGAAAACTACAAATCAGATGTCAAAAATAAATTTAATCTTAAGTATTTTAGCTAAAATAAAAAAACTGCAGCACATAAAGATTTTAAACAATTTTGGAAGCAAAAGTTTGGAAGTTAAGATGGTAACTTTTCATTTTTGTTAAAGTGCTGGTACAGAAAAATGAGTTCAGAAGCTTTATCAGTTCCTAAGAGATTCATAATTTTTTAATGTACCAAACCAAAAGCAGAAAACAATTGTTCTACTGAAGCAAATGAAGCTATTACAGTAAAAAACTGGTTGATCATGAATTGAATTCTATAAGCTTTTTTGTATAATCCTTTTTGATAACTGTAACATGTGCCTTCCACCATTCTAAAGGATCGAGTTCTTTCACTATATAGATTCAAACAAAAATGCATTGAATGGTTCAGACTCTTTGCTTCAAACTTTAATATAATAATAGGCATTGCCAAAGTAGAGTATTTCTTTTTAGCAAACAATAATGCTGAGATTTTCTCAGAGCTTATTAATTTCTCTCCCACATAACCAGGGATCCAAAAGAAGGGATAAAAAATGTGTTGAGCTCGATGCTTGCTTGTAAAGAGCATTGAAAGCTTTTACACCTACTTCATTGAATGCTATTTTTTTCTCCAGGTCTTTTAATAAATGAACTGCATTGGAATATTGAACCATTTATTATTTACATGTATACAAGAACATAATGCGATCTCTATATAATTATAAATACTTTTGAATGACCTATATTTATTTATTCTAATGTTTTACATATCTTCGCGTAAAGTATCCATGTTTTTGTATTAAAAAATTTACATAATCTTTGGATATTTTTTAATAGGTAAATATATGGATTAAACATTCAACATTTTTCAGCTGAGATACTCTATTTTTAAATTAGGATTTTTATTTTAAAGTGTGATATTTGATTTAAATAAAATTCAAAGAGCATGGATTTTGAGTTCTCAGTTTCTCTCACTCTTTAAATTTACAGTGTATTTTTGTCAAAACATAATATTTATTACAAAATATCTTGACCTAAATTTGAAATACATTTTTTTTTAAAGTTGATTTAAATCAATGATTTTTTTTTTAAATTAGTTGATTTTAATCATGATTTAAATCAGCCCTGGTTATAACCTGGTATACCCTGGTTTGAACATTCATCAATGTCCGATGAACTGAATTTTTTTTAATCGTGGCACCCTGTACAAAAGAAACTGCCACATGTATCCCATGCTGTATGGTACAGATGCCTCACATCACAGTTGTGAGCCCTTACAAAGGAAAATGGTGTAAACATACACTCAGTACTCTATACAGATGCTAGACTTAGTTTTGACTTTGAAATTATGCATGTATTTAGTAATTAGAGTATAAAAAATATTTAATCATAGCGTGTGTAAAAGTTTGGATAGTGAAATCATGTGCTTACCTCAAAATAAGGATTGTACAGCTACAAGTAAACATCGAAATGGGATTCACGATATACTCTAGTAAAAGTAATCTCATTGCACACCTATACTGTGCATCTGACTGTCATTTATCGATAATTACAAAAAATACAAGGAGTGCAGCGTCTATCCCGGATGTGGCAAATCTTCCAGAGCCACTCTATAATATCATAACTATTAATAAATAATGAGAAATAATGTATTATTCTCCTAGCTGGGTATAGTTATGTAACGATTCTGTGAAGAATTTTTTTCAAAAGTTTTAGTAAAATGCTTTAGCAAAAAAGGGAAATCTCAATTTTGTTCTGTATTTTGAAAGGTATTTTCACTTTTTTTTTGCAAAATGTGAATGTAGCTAAAATCCTAGGCACAATTAGACATCCTTTATACAATTTTATAAACTCAAATTTAAATAATTTTAAATAAACATAGTCAAATGTGAAATATAAGCAAAATTGCAATTTTTGAAAAAGCAATTTCCCTACACTTATTTTTAAGTTATGAAGCATGCTAAGCATAAAAAAAGAATTTCAACAAATTGGCATTCAATAAAATTTACAGGAAAAGAAAGTTAATAATGAAAAGAATTTTACTTACGTAAACACTATGTTGCTAGAAGATTCCAATTCATCCCCACCATACATCCAAATAGTTTTATACATAATAGGTTTTGTGCCATATGTTTCTAAACATTTTTCTTCATATTCTGTGTAATTAAATTCCAAAGGTTCGAACATATCACTAACTCCATTTTGACATAGTGATTCAACCATCTCTGTGCACGCCTATAAAAAGCACAAAACAGGTCAAATGCAAATGAAAAACAAATGCATATTTTCAAATTTACACATCAAAATAAATATCCCTTCTAATGCTAATAATGATTCTTTAACCCCTTCGGGACAGGCGGCTTTTACACAAATTTTATTCGATTGGCACCACTTTTTTTTTAATAAGCTACCTTTACTTAAACTATCATAAAAATGCTCTAATTAGGGAACACAAATATTACTTTTATTTTTTACTGGTGCCTAAAACAAATTCTGTATGCTCTTTTTGATGGTGCATATATGCACCCATGGTCCCGAATGGGTTAAAAAGGAACAAATCTTTTAACTATACACAATGTGATATTGAATGTTGCATTATGATAAGCAGACAGAAATATAATATGAATAAAATGAGTCCTGTAAAAAAGAATTTGATTTTGTAATAACTTTGTAGGAAGATAAATTATAGCTATGCAGCAATAGTTTTCATTATTTATAGCAGTTTTCTGCTTGAGCTAGAAGGTCAAAAACAAAAATAGAATGCAAAATAAAAATATCTAGGCACAAATCAGTACAAAATGTTGCTATAAATCAATCATATTCAACCTGTGGCTTTCCAACCTTTGGACTGAGACACACAATCATTGATACATACAGTAAAACCCCGGCTATCTGAAAAGCATGGGACCAAAGGATTTTCGGTTGACTGGGGTTCCATAGGAATTTTCGGATAACCAGGAGGCTTCCTAATTTTATTCTACCAGATGACACTATTCACCCTTCTCGCTTCCCCACAGTCAGATAATGTGTTCGTCCTTGCAGTTGAAGCAAGAATCTGTATTCTGAGCGATTTCCCCTTCCTGTTTAAAAGTGTTTTAATTTCCTCCAAACTTTATTTATGATGAGTATTACTTTAAAGCACAAACAGGTTTTCATAAGCATGAAGAGCTCAATGCGTTGAAAAGAGTTGATACTGGCATGAACATAGAAAATAGATAAGGACTTCTAACGAAATAGTGTTCATATTGTGTTGTGACTTTCGATCTTAATGGCAGCTGCATGCCCAGTTCTGCACAGCTGGTGAGCATCTCTGCTAAGGTAGCGCCACCTGCAACAACAAACAAAAACTGTATATTGGATACCCACCAGACGATGACTGTCAAAGCAGACAATTTGAAGAAGCAGACAAACTGGTGACATATAGGTCAACTGTACTACACATGCACCACCTGTTTGAAACAATTTTCGAGGAAAGATTTTTTTTTTCTCTGAAAGACTATTTCGTTAGAAGTCCTTACCTATTTCTATGTTCATGATACTGGCACTTCAATATATTGAAGTGCAGGAAGTTGGTTGGTTGATTGGGGTTTTATGGCACAAAGTCCCTTCAGGGACATGCTGTGCCAAAAAAAGATTAAAATAAGAACGTCAAGTTGAAATATAAAAATGATTTAAACTTTGTTATAAAAACAAGATGAATGAAAATAACATTTAAATGAAAAGAGTGATATGGTGATAAATGTATAATTAAACTCAGTCAATGAAAATATAACACAATGTCTAAAAGAAAATAAACAGAAGTTTTCACAATTAAAATATAAACAATGTCTAAACTAACATTTGGTAAAATGTTCAAATTTTCGATCAAAAATATATTTAAAATCACGTAGGCTCGAATACCTCAAAAACAGTATTATCATCCTCATTTGTGTCAGAACTGTAAGATTCTGAATCCATAGCTTCCTCTGCATAGTGCAGCAACTGTTTTGAATCTTTTTTATTAAGGAGCAATGTACCAAAACAGGCTTTCTTGTTTCTTCCCTTCACAGTTTTCCACTCTGAAGAGGCTGGGGTTGAGGTTTTCTTTCTCTCTTTCTGTTCACATGATTTTGGCTTTGTATTTTGTGCAGGAGAAACAGGTTTTCCCAATTTGTTTGGAGATAAAACAGATGTTTGACCTGACTCATGTTTGGTTGACTGTTTAGATGGATACTGAGAATATTCTATTTTCACAGGTTCTGATGATGGTGGCAAAAGTTGTAGTGCAGGCAGTGGTCTTATTTTAGCTGAACAATACATACTACAGGTTTTTTTCTTTATCATTTGGTGGTAATGAGAAATCAGTTTGGGTGCTTATATGTCTTAAAGATTTTGGTTGTCGCTTGAGTAAACTAGAGTAAGAAACTCCTATAGATGGTGTTCTGGATTCAACAAGTTTTCGTGCTTCAGGATAAGAAAGTTTTTGAGTGATTTTGACAGCAAGAATTTCTTTTTCACGAACCCAGTTTGGGCAAGAGCGTGAGTATGCTGTATGGTCACCCTTACAGTTTGTACAACGTTCAGGCTTTTCGCATGACTTACCATCGTGGCCGACTTCTGCACAACGTGTGCAGGTAACAGAACCACGACAGGTAGCAGTAGTATGACCATAACGCTGACATTTAAAACAATAGAGTGGATTAGGAATATAAGGTCGGACAGGACAGCTCAGGTACACAGCTTTAATTCTAGTTGGCAAAGTAGGGCTATTGAAAGTCAGAATGATGTGCTTTGTGGGAAGCACTTGCCCATTCAGACGGATAGTAATACGGCATGCATCTATGAGATTTTCATCTTTTAAATTTTGTAGAAGTTCGTCTTTTGTAGAGAGTAAAAGATCTGGTTCTGATATTACACCACACTTGTGTTTAGAGTTTGATGGGCCTGAATAGAAACAGAAAAAGAGCCTATTTGCAATTTCAGAGAAATTTTGAGTGTTTATCTGAAGAGACCTCAACAAGTAAATCCCCTGATTGTAGCTTTTTAAGTGAATAACCATCTCCCAATACAGATTGAAATGTTTTTGCAATACGAAAAGGAGAAGTTTTCTTAAAAGAACTATCAGAGAGACTATCAGTGCGTCTAATTACAAAAAAAACGTGTGAAGGTATTGTTCTATACAGATTGTTGCTCTCCCCATGGGAGAGAAAATGAAGAAAGTGTACTAGTACTTCCATCCATATTAGAAAGAGATAAAAATTCAGACCCCGGCCGCACCACCCACTACCGAGCCTAACAAAGGGATGCACAATCGTGCACCAGTGCTAACCAGGGCCCATACGCTCACAAGACACACCTATTTCACTCTCCACCCTTAACGAGATGACTAGTATGTGCTCGCTCACTTGATCCCCAGCCAGTGACAAGTCAGCTGACCAGCCGATTGATGCATACGGGACCAATATGCACCTCCCGTCTACCTGAAGCAGAGGCCAAAGCAGTGTGTTGGTTTCCCTCAACTGCCAGGATCCCCCTTTCCAGGGACACGGATCGCCACGCACGGCAAACACATGGGCGGTTTACAATTCTCCATAAGTCGATATAAACAGGATGATATCGGCTTATGCAGAATCGCCCTCACCTCAGAAGAGGAAACCACAATGAGAGTAAAACAAAGAAGAAAGATTAGACAAGAGAAAGGAGAGGAAAAAAGAAAAGAGAAAGATCGCTCAGGTGCCCAGGGTTGCGAAGCCCGTGAATACCTAAAGAAGGTATCCCCCTGGGAGGTGAAGTGCAGGAAGATGCAACAGTTTCAGATTTGTTGCTGTTTAAAAGGTGGCGTGATAAGGCAGCATTAAAGTGTTGCAAAGTTGAAAAACCAAAAAAGCACAACACATTTTGTAAAGAAATGAAGTGCTGTATGTGTCTAAGCAAGAAAATGCCTGCATTTACACAATGGTCCAAATAAGTAAGTTGGCACTGTTTATTTATTTCATAAACAGCATGCTTGTTTAAAAATAATATTTTTCATATTTAAAAAAAAGAGTGTTAAGGTCTTTCGGTTAAGTCGATTTTCAGATAATCAGGGTTTTACTGTATTTATAGAATTTTGAGATGTGCATAAAAATTGGTTAATTGTGCCTAGGGGAACAATTTCTATTCCCTACACTTACTCAGTGGTTTGATTGTAAATCCTGTGCTCCTCCTTATGAATAAAAAATTAATTGCAGTTTCATTATCAGTTTGTTTGGTTAGACTAGTCATTTAGCCTAGTGTGATGCAGTACTACAATTTTATAACAAGTCCATTTAGATAAGTAGTTGCTTGTCAATGTGTGTCAGTTTTGTTTTTAATATCTTCAAGTGTGAATTACATGAAATGGATACTGCAAACTTTTGACTTTTTTGAAATGTACGTTTAATATGAAATTATAATTTAATCAACCATAATGGTAGGAGAATTTTTTAAATACAAATGAAAAATATCAGACAAAAACAGATCAATTTAAGACAATTTAGAATGAATACTACTTGGTTGTGCAAAATAACCACAGGCTGGCAACATGCTCAATTTGCCATGAAAGTGTTAGATTAAAAAATGATATTATAAACAAAATATAGTATATGTAACAGCAACAATTTTGGAAGTCTATTTTCAAATCTTAATTTATTACATTTTGATAAAGAAGCAGATTAATAAAGATACAGTATGGCTTGGAGTTTTCATCTCTTTCATATTAATTTACCTCTTCCTTTTAAAGTAACTGTTGACTCATTTCTTTCAATACATAAGTTTCAATTTTAAGCAAATTTAAATATTCACATTTTTACATGAAATATGTTTTCTACTTGCAGAATTGGAGGTGTTCAACATTTTTCCTATTTTCACTAATCAAAAGGTAAATATCCAGAAGAAAAAATTATTTTTCAAAATATTCATTGCTTCTTATAACAGAGCCCTTCAGAAGTCAATCCGACTAACTCCATTTTTTTAATAAGGTCAGGTAATAACTTGATTGTGTTGAAATTTTTCTATATTTATATACAGTGATGAAAAATTACCCTTGATTTAAAAAAAATTAAGGAGTACAATCAAAATATACTGAAAAAATAATAGTTTTTTTTATATAAATACATAACTTTAACTGTTTATACTGAGCATTTTTATTTGATGGAGCTAGTCGGGCTGGCTTCTGAACGCCTCAATTAAAATACATTGTATTTTCCAGTATATATAATACTTCTACTATAATACTACTACTATAAGACAAACCCTAAAATTTAACACATTTTTCAGGAAAAAACAGGAAAAGAATGACAATATCTAATTCAAAAATAAAATATGTACAACAAAATATTAAAGGAACTGTGTATTACATTCATTTTTACTCCTTAAACACATACAACCAGAGATATAAACACTTTTTTTATTAGGTAAGTATAGATAAATATTGTTTAATATCACTTATGAGTTATTTTTTAATAATTAAAATAATTTTTTTTATTTATATGGAATATTACCTGAACTTAAAAATTGTTTTATGTTAGGACTTCAATAATACATAAGTACCTAATTAGTAGAATGAATTTATGAAAGTATTAATTTTCTAAACTAAAATTAAATATGATTCTTCATATATAATTTATGTAAGTCAATAAAAATAATAAAGTTTTTTTTTTTCATTTTTAAATACAGTTTTAACAAAAGCATAATATACATCACACAAACATGATAAATATCAAAAGGAAAAAAAAAGAAAAAAAAACATATACCATAATTGTATAAGAAGAATCTATTTTTAAAGTGCAATTTAAGGATAAAATAAGTATGTCTTATACATTAGAAAACATGGTAATTTGAATGTGTAAGGACTATGATACTATTTTGTTGCTATGGATCTATTCACATCACGCTGAACTTTTGTAATGTGATATTCAAATTAAATAGGAGAAATATATGTTTAATAAAATTTCATTTATATCTGAGAATGTAAATAATTGAAAATAAAATGGGGAAAAATTACATAAATGCAATAATGGATAGAAAGTATCTCAAGAAGTAAAAAGGATCTATTGTGAAGAGTTAGAATTTACCTGAAACTTCCATGCAAATGTTCCAAGATATTTACTACCAGCTTCTGTTAAACTGAAGCACTTGACTTGGCCAGTATAATTATGAAATACTGATGCTGCTTGATATATGTTAAAAAGAATTTCTTCATCAGGCAGCGAAGAGTTTTGTAAGTATTTGCAAGCCTCCTTAAATAAAGAAAAGAGCAACAAAATATAAAACTAAATATTCTATGTCAAAAAGTGTTGTAAACTCATTTCATGCTTAATTACATTATAAAATTCTACCTAAAGGGCGAACAACAGTTCCAAAATCATAATGTAAAACAGCTGATATTAATCTACCATTTCCTCATAAACTACTAAAGCAAGTTCAATATTTTTAAATAGTTTTGGCAGCAGCTAAACTATAAATTGATCATTCAGAAAGAAATAAAAATAAAAAATGCAATAGTTATATTAATTTAAAAATTAATTTTTTTGTAAAAAGCATAAAAAATTTCTTAATAATACAATAAAATAAGGAATGTGCTAGGCCCTTTCAAAGAACTTTGTCTTTCTTCATTAGGTGCAAAGAAGATGTGCTACCACTTTGAAGGCAGAAGCAAAACTGAAAGGAAATGGGAGGGAAAGAGGGACAAGTTAAGAGAACAGCCAATAGGAAAGCAGATGGTATCAGGCAATCACAGAAGAGAATTACCTGGGAAAATACGCAGAAAATTAAAAAAATAAAAATGCATAAAAAAATGAAAGTAAAATAGAGATTAAAATTCATAATATAAACAAATATAAAAATAAATACCAAAATGATTTAAAAAAAATTATATGGTTGAGCTGGAATCACAAGAATGTTGGCAGTAGAAAATTTAGAAATTTCTTGGTTAGTGACATAATGGGAGTGTTCTTTTAAGCAGGTTTCAAGTTTTCTTTTAGTTTCGCCAATATAAGAGAGATGACGACCATTGCAAAGAACATTATAGATTCCCCATTTTCGAAGATGGGGAACAGGAGACTTAGTGGAGGGGAATTTAAATTTATTGACAGGTTTAAAGATAACACTAAAGTTGAAACATTTTAAAACTTTGCCTAGTTTCAAACATAAAGGAGAAGAAAAAGGCAGAACAATTAAATTATCAGGTTTGGTTTTAACAGATTTAGAAAGTGTAGATTTACTAGACGGTTTATATAATTTATTAATAGCATTATCAATAACAGAAGAGTTGAAACTTCTTTTGACAGCAAAAGATTTTAAATAATTAATTTCATCATTAATAGAAACAGAATCTGAACAAATTTTGAGGGCATGGTTTACATAAGTGTAAAATACACAGATTTTCTGGTTGGCTGGTAAAACAATGGGGTCAATACTTTAATGTAATTTTTGGGGTTTGCGAAATCGCATAACTATTGCAGTTTTTTTTTTTTTTAATTTCAAGCCAAACAATCAATTTATAAATTATCTACTGACAAAATTATTTTTAAAAAGTGAATTTGCATCAGCCGTTGCTAAAAAAAATACTGTAATAGCAGCTGTTTTACATGTGACTTCACAACTGTTGTTGCCCTCTTAATACTGAAATAAAGCCATGCTATATTAGTAAAAATAACAAGAAACACATAAGTAAATTACATACCGGGCTTCTTATCACTGACTAAAAGCTAATTCCTAAACCATTAGGTTTAGATGCATAATTCTAATTGCAAAAATGGTTCAAATGTTGTTCTTCATCATATGAAAATCCTTTTATGTCATAATAGATACTTTAAAAAAGGTTATGAAATTTAAGTTTTTGGGCCCATGATTCCTATAAGTTATATTTAGAAAAACTTTCTCCATGTTCTAACACAGCAATTCTTAAACTGTGGTCTGCAGTTCAATGTAACATTTTTTGCTTATCTAGAATCTGAGTGTAACATAAAAGAAAAAACTAAGAATACTGTTAAAAAAAACCACAGTATCATTAGTTTATGAATCTCTATAAGTTTATGTAGCATAGCATGCATACAATATTCTAAAGAATATTAGTAATTTCAATCCTAAATCCTGAGGTCCACGGAAGCAGAGGAAATACAAAAGTGGTGTGTGGTAACTAAGGTTTTAAGAACTGCTGCTTTAACAAGTAAAACATATAGTTCCTGTATCATTTATTTATTTATATTAAGAAGGGGGGGGGGAGATTGTACATGCTTCAAGGTCATGCTTGAAAGTTCTTCATCCTGGTCTGTTTTTCTGGATGTCTGAATATTACTTAGGAACTATGATTTATTAATGCATTAGTTTGTTTTTGCAAATTTTTATTTAAAATATGCTGTGTTTTATATAAGTTTTCAATTTGTACAGAAAAAAACCTTATTAATGAAAAATGGAAAAATTCATATTTTTTTTCAATGCATTTTTCTGTTTTTCATTTTCATTTCACTTACTATTATAAAGAAGTAATGTTTGATTGTTTGTAGGGGATAATCTCTGGAACTACTGAACAGATTTCAAAAGTAATGGTCTCAAATTGATGGTGACAGCCCTTGTTCCAACATAGGCTATATTTTATATCAGTGCCACTACACCCAAAGGGGATGGAGGAGTAAAAACATTCTGAAATCGAGATTTTTGTGATACTGAAGGAGCTAGAAACTGAAAATTTGACATGACAGTTACTTATAACATGTAAATGCTCTCTAAGAACAGTTTATAAATAATTCAAAATTTAAAAGGGTGAAATGAGCAAAAAGCGTAAACTAATAACATTCTAAATTACGATTTCCATGGAATTCTTAAGGATAGAAACTTGAAAATTGACATAGCTGCTTCTTTTGTGATACAAATTCACACACAGTTTTTTATTTATTTATTTATTTTTAATTAAAATTTAAAAGGATGTAGGAGAAAAAAATGTTTGAAATTACCATTTTTGTGATACTGAAAAGACTAGAAACTTGAAAATTGGCATGCCGGTTACTTTTAAGACACAAATGCTCACTAAAAATGGTTTCTAAAAACATTTTAATTTAAAAGGGTAAAATGAGCAAAAAGCATTCTTATAACATTTTAAATTATGATTTCTGCACAATTGTTAGGGATAGTAACTTGAAATTTGACATGGCTGTTACTTTTATGACATAAATGGTCACACAGAACAATTTTTAAAAAAGGTCGCAATTTAAAAGGGTGAAAGGCATGAAAAGCATTCTAAATTATGATTTCTATGGAATTGTTAAGGATAAAAACTTAAAATTTGACATGGCTGCTACTTTTAAGATGCAAATGCATGCACAGAACAGTTGAATTTTTTTTTTTAATTTAAAATGGTGCAGGGGAAAAAAAAAGTTCTAACTTATGATTTTTGTGATACTGAAAAGACTAGAAACTTGAAATTCAGCATTGCAGTTACTTTTAAGATACAAATGCTCACTAATTCTAAAACAAATTGAAATTTAAAAGGGTGAAATGAGCAAAAAATATTCTAATTTATGATTTCTATGGAATTGTTAAGGATAGAAACTTGAAATTTAACATGGTTGTTACTTTTAAGACATAAATGTATGCACAGAACTGTCTTTTTTTTTTTTTTTTTTTTTTTAATTTAAAATGGTGCATATGGCGTTGCTCATATATTCTTAAGATTATTTTATTCAAAATTTAATTTTTCCCTTCTTAAATATTAAAATATCATGGGCTAAATTATTTTCTAAATTAATTCTTCGTATGTGCATTAAATACTTTATTCGAAAAAGCTTTCCTTTCATCATAATGTTAATTTCATAACCGTTAAAGATATCTTACTCTATTATTCAGTTTATATGCTTCCAATCTTCTCTTTGTGGTTTTTACATCTAGAAGCAGATATTTCAACTATCCTTTACCCTTTGTTCAGAATATAACGAATGCATATCTATCTAAATTTCCATCTGCTGTTTTCGGACTTAATAATAATTGTATATACAGTTCGCTCCTATCAAAACCGCATTTCCCATGCATTTTTTAGATGGTCACTGGGTTGCCGTCCCATTTTACTTATTTTGACTAGCCTGCCAATTATGGAATCCCTTGGTATGTCTACTGTTCTAAATTAGCATTGCGCTCTCCCAAACGGTTGTGAATAACTCCGCGCCATTGGCTTGATTCAGCATTTTTATGTTGGCATTGTAACTTAATGAAAAACTTCAGATCATCTCTGAGCTCCAAGCTAAGAGGTTCTAATTATTTCATTGCGATAAGGAAGGCCACCCCTTTTGCTTCTTCGTAAACCACGCTTAATAAAAATTTCCATGGATTTGCCTGTGCTTTAATGCTGTAAGTTTTAACATCTTTGGGATGAGAACTCTGTGCTCTTGCTGTTGACAATGCATCTTTTGTACTTCCACTGTTTTTTACCGCCCTTCATGTTTCTGTTTAACAGAAATCTAACAATTGCTGGATTCCATGTTATTACAACTACTACAACACAAAAAACTACTCCACAGACCTCTGTAAAAAAAACTTTTTAAACTTATGATTTTTGTTATACTGAAGGGACTAGAAACTCAAAATTTGGCATGACAGTTACTTTTAAGATACAAATGCTTGCGAAGAATGGTTTCTAAATAATAATAATAATAATAATAATGAAATTTAAAAGGGTGATATGAGCAGAAAACATTTGAAAAACATTCTAATTTACGATTGCTATGGAATTTTACATAATGTTTGTTAATTAATTCCTCATCCATTTCAAATTTAGCTGACATATTTGCAATTCTGACTACAAATCACTAGCAGCTCCATCTATACATTATTCCACTGTTACTGTCTTCATTATTATTAAATTAGTTTATTTATTAAATTCTAACTAAATTAAATACCTTTAAGACTAATTAAAAAACTTTAAAAATGTGCAGTTTATAATCAAAATGCTTCAGTGTAAAAAAACTAATTTTGGTCAAAAAAGGCCAATTTTGGCCAAAAAGCCAGTTAAAACTAATAAAAATCACTGATATGGCTTTTTTTAATTTTAACCAGCTTTATTGCAACCCTGAAATATAGTAAATTTTGCCCTCTACTATTTTTTTCTGTGATTATTTATTTGATTTTTTTTTTTTTTTTTTTTTTAATCTTAGGCCCAGACAATGTCAGACGAGTCAGCTAGTACAAACAGTAAATTACATAAAATGCAACATATTTTAAATACAAATTTGCAAAAACAAACTAAAATATTAATAAATCTTAGTTTTTAAATGATATTTAGACAAAAATAACAAACAGACCTGAATGAAGAACTTTTCAAGTACAATCTTCCTCCCACAACATAAATAAATAAATAATGCATAAATTGTAATTAAATTAGACTAATTGGTTGAGGATGTACATTTTATGATATCATTCCAAAATTAGTTACAGCTAATCATTATAGATAGAAAACCTGGGTTGAGGAGGATGTTATATTTCTTGTAATCAAAATCATGTCAAACAGCTGTACTAAAAGAGAGTTATGTTCTGATTGATGACAAGATCAGGGTTGCTACGGGTCAGAGAATTTTTCAAGATAATTATTTACTTATACCAGTATTTATTTATACAAAAATTTGCCTTATGCAATTGCGCGATTACAGAAGGCGAATGTTTCTATAATAAAATACTGATATTTCATCTGAAAAATTCCCTGACTCGTAGCAACACTGCAAGATGTATCAGTTTCTTAAAAAAAAAATGTTTGAGAGTGGAAGAACAGTTAGACTACCTCCATGTTTTCTAAAGATAGAAAAAAGAATAATTTAACCTTCTATTCTATGCACTGATACTTTTAAAAGTCCACAAAAAGTACTTTTAAAAGTGGAATTTTCATTAGTTCATAATTTAGGACATAAAGTGTTAAATGTGCATTGTTGGAACACAAAACCAGGCAAATGCTTCAGAAAGTCTAAAACTTTCAGGTAAATTTTTCAAAAGAACTTTTGATCTTTAACTTTTGTTCTTTGTTGTTTTAAAAAAAATAATTATATCAAAAGTTTTATATGCAAAACAATATATCTTTATATGATGAGAGACTTTTTCTATGTAAATATAATATAGCAGATGTAAGAAATGTTAATAAGCTAAATTAATTTTGGAACATGATATTTAGTTATATGGAATTATAAGGATATGTTTAAGGAAAGAGATCCTGAGATTATTTCTAATACTGAAATTTTGAGGAATCCATTTAAAAAAAAATGTTGTGTTGCATCTAAGAAGGTCATTAAAAACACCCATTCTTTTACAACCAAAACTTACCAAGCTATAACACATTGAATTTTATGAATTTTCAGTGTATTCACTATAAACCGAAAGATGAGTTTTTAGGTTAGGTGCATTTTTAATTGTGCAAAACACTCCCACAGATATTAGAGATGAAATTATCAACATCAAGAAAGAAAAAAAATCTTGCATCTGTTAAAGATTTTTATCTTTTATTACTGACATTGTATTAAAAATAATTTAAATTTGAAGACAAGACACTATCCATAACAATGTATTCCTAACAAGGAAGGTCTTCATCAGTACATGCTCAAAAAAATGTGAAAAAAATAGGACATGTTCTTCTCATGTGGGTATACCTGTTTATGAAAACAATTTCTGCAGAATCTCAATATCTTATCTCAATCTTATACACCTATAAAAAATGAATGAAAATTTTGTTTTTGCTGATTTATCGCTGATTGGTGTCACAATGAAAAAATAATTTTAAAAAAATACTGCTTTATGATATACAATATATCCAAGAAATGTTTGTATTCTATATGCTTAATCGTTTTAAATAAGTTTAACTAAAATAAATGCATTTTTAAAACTGTAGTTTAGTGAAACACATGATTTTTTATTTATTTATTGAAGTTTAACTATCTTATTCTATAATTTACAGCAAAATTTAAGTTGTTTAAAAATTTTTGTAACTCAGAATTATTTTAAAAACATATGTAAAATTTACCTAAACCGTGGTACCCCTGAACTTTCAAATACTCTTGGAATTGAAGGTTAAATAATGCTATGAGTAAAATCAGAAATAACATACACTTTATGGCAAAGAATATTTATTTGTTTAACATTACTTAAATTATTTTAATTAAATTTTGTTGTAAAAGTATAGAGAATTGAAAATATCAAATGTAAAAGGAATTCTAAACAAGAGAAGGAGAGGGAAGGGGGTCATACACCCTTAAATTAAAAAAAACAAACAGATTTTGGTTTATGGAAATACATTTCAGTATAGAAAAGGTGCTCTTTTATGTATGTTAAGCTTTCATTTAGTATGTTATGTAATATTCAATTTAGAACCTTTCATACTCTACATGCTGAAACAGTTTAAATAAATTTAATTTAAATATGTACAACAATTTCAGTTTTATTAAATATATAAATAATTTTTATTTGTTGAGTTTATCAACTTTATTATACAGGTTAGAACAAAATTTAAATTGTTCAGAAATTTTTTGAAATTCAAAATTATTTTTTTTAAATGGATTAAATTTACCCAATTGCAAAAACTGAAAACCTTGAAATGAAAGGTTAAACAAGAATAAAATATCAATCAAATCGGAAATAAAATAAACTTTGTGCTAAAGAAAAATATTTATATAATTTAACTTAAAATAATATTTCAACTTAATTTTTCTGTAAAATACAGCCCCCCCTTCTCCCCGTATAATATTAAAAGTTTTTACAATCATGAAATTAAATAACTGAAATACATACAACTTGCATGCAGTATTGTAGTGTAACTTTATACAAAAAAACAGTACGAAATTTCATTATATAAATTTAAATTCATTAAACATTCCAAATTCAGTCCCGTGCATTTGACATGCACCAGCCTTCTTTGCCAAATCATGAGGTGCCAAATCTCTTTTGTCATGAAAACTCAATAGTTTATTATTTTTTTACAAATTATTCTTTTGATATTCTGCAGTTAAATTTCACTGATCTTATATTAGGTACATATGGAGAATCATCAGCAATATTTTAAAAATATTCAGAATATGTGCTTTAAAGAGATCTTCCTTGTAAATGTTAATCACTATTTATTTATTTGTACATCCAGTGTTTTCTATTTACTTCTAAACACATTCACATAGATGAAGAGGCTTAAATACAAATGTTAGCTAACATAACACAAAAAAATCATAAAACTATGTGCAGTATTGATATTCTGTTACATATTGAAACTGTGTTTATTTCTTTTGTTTTCTCAGTAGAGTTGGATGCTTATTAATTATGCAAGCTTATATAATACAAGCATATTATATAGATAATCAGTCAATAATGGTAAACAAAATTTGAAATGATTGGTTTGTGTTGTTCTCATCTAAGAATATAAAAGATTTTGAAAAATAAAAATACAAG
The DNA here is from genome assembly GCA_963931845.1 of Maratus michaelseni. Lineage (NCBI taxonomy): Eukaryota > Metazoa > Arthropoda > Arachnida > Araneae > Salticidae > Maratus > Maratus michaelseni. The sequence goes on along the minus strand of OZ007599.1, from coordinate 173,026,563 downwards.
AAATAAATAAAATATCATTAAAGACAGCATTTTCAGCACTACTAATTTTGAAATACATGTTGTTCATTTACCATTTAAAAATGATTTGGTAAGCAATTGTTTTATTATTCACTTTATTATCACCTATATTTTATTTATTTAGAAAAACAAACATATGAAAAATCAAACTTGGAGAAATCTTACCTTGATTGGAAAAGCAGGTAATGGATTTAGAAAATTAGTTGAATAGGGATAATCAGTCATTGCCATATAAGACCAAGTGTCAGAAAGCCAACTTATCAAATCATCAACATCAAAAGAATTGCTTTCACACAGATGAAACTTTTGTATCAAGCGTTCCATTCCACCAGCTGAAAAATAAATGTCTTATTTAATAGAGTTTTACACCAAATTAAATGGTTATTGCTATTTACATGAAAGAATGTTTGGGTTATCTACAAAAAATTCAAAGGAGTAAGTTTTAATCCTGTGCCTGCAATCTGTGTATCATTTCCAGGCAAAATAAAAAAATCCATAATCAGTATCTATATATATATTTCTCTTACGTGACGTGAAAATAAGGCTGAATTTCTAGCTTATTGTTTGGCAACAACCGTAGTTTCCAGTAACTCTTGTACATAATAATCCATATATTGTACTTTTAAAGTAAGATAGGATTAAACACAAATAATATATTTATCAAATGTGTATTTGTGTATTTGTATCTGTATTCAAAGGCATAGATAGAAAATGTTTATTTTTTGTGACAGTATAATTTAGCGCTGAATGAATACCAGGTCTTCATCTTGTCTTTGCTGGATCTCATCCTGCACATTCACAGACTCATTTTTAAACATACAAGCATGAAATTGGCAGGTATGGAAATTGAAGTGTTTTGGAATCAAAAAGCTTCTTTTATTTATTCATTTCATAAATGTAATACATCTTCAGTTATAAGCAATTGTTGTCTCCTGATCGTTTTCAGGCTGTTGCTTCCATAATTTTGGTTCAAAATGCCTATTTTGTCTGCATTTTCTAAAAAATCCTTTGTCTTTATCAAAAAATGGATAATGCTATTTGATTTCACAGTTTCTGAATAAGAACATCTGCTAATTCTCTGTGTTTACGAATAAAAATGAATTAAGGAATGTGTTAAAAAGTAACAAGTTTGAATTGATAACTTTTTATATAATCATCAAAAATGCAGTAAAAAAACTTCTTCACAGTTTTGAATTAGAAGAATATTATACTGTGTGACAATTGAAGGAGGGATGGTTACTTATACTGACTTAAAATAAAGATTACAGAGACAAATTAGAGCATTTTAATGTTTTTAATTATAATTAAAATATTTTTTCATACATTTAAATTTTAAAGACAGTATGTTGGAGTCAAACATAAGTCAGGTATTATATTTCTCAATTTGGTCCACTTCCTGGGTTTTCTTCAGCCTTGGCATTTTTTGATATGAATTAACTTAGGACTGCTGTTATAAATGTAATATCAGCAGATGAACATGGCAAAGTAGTTCATCAAGAGTCTTAGAGAAATTAAATTTGTTCAGAAGTCCTGTAGGAAGAAAGTAATGACAATTTTGAAATCAAATAAAGCAACACCATACTAATGGCGGAGAAGTTCTGCTCTCAATGTTGATAGATGTGAGGTTCAGGGTTCAAACCCTTGTCGCACTCATCGGCCTAACTGTTCAGAGTTTTCCATGGATTTCTTTGAACTTTACATTGATACAGGTTAAGTTCTTTTAAAAAGACACTCATGGAGAGCAATCCCCTCATTCACCCCCTTGGGTTTTATCTCTTGTACAGCCATAACAAATACAAAACAAACAAATAAAGCATTTTCATCTCTTAATACAAAATAACTTAGGAGTTAAGTAGGTACACTTAAAGGAAAACTCTGTCTTAAAATATTTAATGTATATGTAGTTCTTGAATACTTCCACATATTTTTGATCATGTAGAATTGAAAACTGAACGAGTTAATTCAGCAGGTAACAGGAAAAATTAACTAAAGAATAGTCACAATTATTACTTTTTTTAATCATTTGTTAAACAAATATATATGGTAAGCCAAACACTGAAAATAGCTTACAATATATCTATTATATAAAATATCTTGTATATATCAGCATTAAAATATCCATTGACGTTACAGGATTAACCAACATAGAGATGTGTTCAATATGTCAATCTTCTTGATGTATACATCTTGAAACAAGAACAAAAATCATGCAACAAGAATAGACTAAGAAACACTTTCCAACACATTCAGAATACTGTAAAAAAAGGTCACAGTTTAATAAGATGAAAGATGATGTTTAAGTAAACAGGGATGACCACCCCAGGACCACAGCCTATACTTTAGAGTAAAAGTGCAATCCTGGGGGCAGGTATAAGTAAACAGAGATAGGAATGATCACCCTTGGAACCCAGCTTTTGCTTTTGAGTATAAGTGCAATCCTGGGGGGGATGAAGGTCTAAGTAAAAGTAAACAGAATAACACATTTGAAAACCTAATTTCCTCAATTCCCATCAATAGTCTGTAAAATATCTGAATTATTTTGTGCAGCCCTGTATATGATATATAGATTTATATATATATACCACATAGTATGGTCAAATTTACTTCAGTTAGGAAAAGCATAGCACAGTTGAAAATACTCTTTCAGCAAATTCTTCCAATAAACAGAAATGTACTTGAGAGCTTTTGTACAGCCCTGTATATGATCTATAGCACTAATTCCAAGTAATATGCAAAAAATTAGTTAAATTTAAACATGTTTACCACAACTGAAAATACACTTACAGCAGTAAATGAATTCTTTTGTGTGTCCCTGTATATGGACAATGAATGCTATGAACACAACATTCTATAGTCAACATCTTGTAGTGCACCTCAGTCATGTATATAAATTTCAATATGTTTCAAATGTGTAACAGCATTAAAATACATCACAGATAATTTTTCCCTATAGACCGTAATGTAACAGAATTTTTTTTAGTGTCCCTCTAAACAAACTAAAAATGCTACACACTTCATTTTCAATACCGAACATGCCATAGTAAACCTATATAACATATATCAATTGCAATCTGAGTATATTTATGCGAGTTAGAGCATGGCCAGATGGCAGACAGGCGAAATGAATTCATTAACATTTTTCAACTATGTTGGATGTTATGTTTTTCAACTATGTTGAAAAAAATTATTTATATCCATTATACCCCTCCAAGAACTCTATTAATACTTGGAAAAAAAATTTGCAAGCTGACTGCAGCTGCAATACAGTTTATATTTTCTGCAGGTAGATTTTCTTTAAGTATCTGCAGAGGAAGACGTCACAGAGAAAGAAATCAATATTGTGAGGTGGCCATATTGAAATGGCTTTAAAGTGTTCACGGAATCAATTGAACATGCATGAACTCCACATTTCATACTCAATCATGCATGAACTAAGCTTGTTATAAAATTTGATAATTCTAAATCCAAAACTAAACATCTTATAACACATTTTCGTTGGTTGACATTTCATGAGCAACCTTGTAATTTAAAAGAATTTTGAAAACAAGTGCTTAATCCTACACAATTAGCACTAAGTACTTAATCAAAAATAAAGAAGGATTATGTAATCTCTTAAACCACATTGCTGATGTGATATCTAATATGTTTCTCTTTAATATTTATTGTGCAATTAACTAGTGGTATATTATGCAAATACACTTAGCAAGTACTCAACAGTATTAAAATACAATTTAATAGAAGCAATATTCAAATAATGCATAGGAATACATACTTTCTTTATCATTATAATAATTGATATTTTAATCATACTACATTTATACAAAAAAACCCTACTTATCAGACTTATATTACTAATATTTAAATCATACTACATTTGTATTTAAAAAAAAAAAAAAAAACTATTTGTTTCATATTTATCTCTATGACAGTATCTTTATGCACTAAATTAGTCCATTCTTAATTTTCACTTTTAAAAAGATAAAATATAACTAAACTATATGGAGAATATTTCTTAATTCTTCTAAAACATTGATGGATGTTACAATAAAGTTGAACATTCAATAAGGCTACAAGCTATATCAGTATTATTGTGTCGGGGGGAGAAATAATAAAATATTTACTCAGTTAAATAGAAATTTTCATGTGATTAATAAAGTTTTAAATTACTTAAATAACAGAACTGTAGCTTTTTAGTAAATGCAAGTGCATAATTGATCAAAAAATTTTATTAAAATTTCATTAATTTTACCAAAATGAGCTTAGTAAAATAAAGACTACACACATAGAGAGATCAGGGTTAAGCTTATATATTTATTTTTAGATTAAGGCGGCATTAAAAAAAATATTTTTTTCCATGCTCAATAACTCAAAATTTTGAGACATTTTCAGACTCGTTTTTAAAGATAAAAACATGAAACTTGGTGGCGTGATTTATGAAGAGATTTATAAGGGACCCATGTTTTTATTTTTCATTCAATTAATTAGAAATTGATTTACAAACAATTATTTTCAGAGTACGATAATTTTTTTTTGTTTCCAGCGCTATCACTTCGGGAAATTCAGTTCAAAATGTCCACTTTGACAGCATTTTTAAAAATATATTCCGCCTTTATAAAAAAAAAACGAGACAATACGGACATTATATTATAAAGTTTCTGAATAAGAGAACCTGCCAATTGGATGCATTTTAGAGCAAAAATGAATTTTAAAATGTGTCTCAAAATAAACAGTTTGGATTTGAATACACTCTTAAGTGAAACCCTATCAAATATGACTAGTGAATATAATTTTAAATAAAAATCATTTTCCATTTTATTGTCTAGCATAAAACATTGAAACTATCAAGATCAAGTATAAATAATGAAAATATTGCTTTCCCCCTCCTGGAAAGAAATTAGAACTTGCATAAGATTTGTTTCAAAAGTATAACATAAAATTTCCTCTAATAAATTTTCCATAAATCTTGGCTTCAAATGACAGTCTGCAAATGGAAATATTTTAAACCTTGTTAAAAAATTTATGTCAATGTATTATTATTTCAATTAAGAAAGATTCAGTTACATTTAGAATTATTTTTAATAAAATTACCACATCCAGTTCACAATAGAGTTTTAATTTTATTTTTTTAAAAGACATGAAAATAAGTTTTGACATTCATTGTGCAAGGAATCAAAACATATTTCTTGCATACAGTTAGTTATTCAATTAGGAACAAAGTAAAATTGTAAGAATTTTTTTTATAATCTATAAAAAAGTTTTTCTGGGCAATTTCACTTCATTGTGCAGGTACAAAATAATAGTATTTTTATTTATACTGCACATGGATTTATGGATGAAGAAATCATAAGGACTTTTTGATAAGATCAATAAATAGTAAAATTTTAAGATAATAAAAAAAAAACTGAAAATATATAATTACTTTCATTGTAAATCTGCCTTATAATAGGCCATGATTTTTTTATGCTTTTAACAGATTCTAATCCTCCATCTTTAAAAAAGTCCTGAGTAACAATTCTAGGGAATGAATCACATGGTTGCAATTTCCCAAATGATAAAATGGGTGCACTAGATGCAATAGCACTAAAAAGGAATATAAAATTTTTCAATGAGAATTTTAAAAAAAAAATCTAAAATAAAAATAATTTTAATTTTAAAAAGGCATAAATACATAAATATATATCTAGTGTGTCTGAAAAGTCTGGAAACAGTTGAATAAATCGAGAAATACACATCAAATTGAAAAACAGAAAAATATGTGTTTAATATTATTGAAAAATCTATGCAGTGATATCAAAGCTGCCCCCCACCCCTCTCGAGAGGGGAGAAGGGGTAAGAGGGGGAGAAATTTGAAATCTTAAATGATAATGCCTATTTATTATTGCAGATTCAGATTCTACGGGAAAATATATATAACTTTTGCATTTAAAATCTTTTCTGGATCATCATAGATGGTGCTGTAATCAAGCAAAATGTGCTGTTAAACAAGAACCCTGAATTGTGAGAGGCAATAGTACAAGAACTGATGGCCATTCCCCAAAATTTGGGAGGAACTTTGTTTTGGCACTAGAAAGGAAGATCTGATGGATCTCCAAAAAATAAAGTTGTTTTACTATGTTTTTTTACAGGGGAGGGGGGCAAGAAACTCAACTTTTCTGAAGTAGGTCAAGCAGGATATCGTTTATTATGTATTTTTAATTCTGAATTGAATGACACCATTTGCAAGTCAATACAATCAATTGTTGCACAGTTATGACAAGTTTTATGAATAAAAAGTACAAAATTATGCTTTATGAGAGAGCCCAACTTTATTAAAACATGTTCTTTATATCATATTAAATATCTTAAACTTATTAAATGTCCTCAAAATAGCAATAATCATGTACTAAATTTACATGTAATGAAGTAGAATGTTCAACTTTTTATTAATAAAACCTGCCATAACTTTGTAACAAATCATCCTATTGACTTGCAGATAAAGTCATTCAATCAGAATTAAAAATACATAATAAATGATACCCCATTTGATCTACTGAAGAAAAGTTGAGTTTTTTGCCCCCCCCCCCCCCCCCCTCAAAAAAGGGTAAAACAACTTCATTTTTAGGGACTCATCGTATCTTCATTTCTAGTGCAAAAACAAAGTTCTTCCCAAATTTTGGTGAATGTGTTTTACATTTTGCTCAATTACAGCACCATCTACAAAGATCTGAAAAAAAATGTTACATACAAAAGTTATGCATTTTTTCACATACAATCCGAATTTGCAATAAAAAATAGGGGTTATCATTTAAGATTTGAAAGTTGCCTTCTCTGCCACCCCAAGAGGGTAGGCACTTTGATATCATTGAATAGATTTTTCAAAAATATTGCCATTTTTCAATTTGATGTGTATATCTAGAGTTATTCGATCATTTCCAGAATTTTCGAACACACTGTACATATATATATATATATGTATATACATACACAATTATTTTTTATTTAATAAAGTATACAGAATGAAAAATGCATAAAATAAACAATAAAGGTCACTCAAGGCATATCATTGTCCACTTTAGATTACAATTACAGCAGACTCTCCCATAACCAAACTAATGTGGATTGGAGCAATTCGGATATGAGAAAAATCTGGATTAGAGAGACATATCTTTTTTTTATTAAAAAGAGTTATAAATGTACCTATTCGACAACTAAAATGTTTATTTTCACTTTTTATTATATTTACACATTAGTGTTTCAATTACAATTTGAAGTATATAAATTTATTTTTTTTAAATATTGCATCAAATTTGTCTGTTTTGTTCTTCGCTTGATTTGCTGACGAGCTGCTACCTTGCGCCAATGCCTCATTATAAATACGTCAGAGAAGTTGATTTGCTGTGCTGTTCTAAAAATCACAAGGCAACCTTTATAAAAATGAATTTAAAATGAATAAAATTCAGTATCAACTTTAAAAAGTTTTAAAAAAAATTAGGGACAAATGCATACCTCTAATTTTTTAAATGATTCTTCTGAAGAAACATGATTCTCTTCAACAGGTAATTCATCATAACTGTTTGCATCCATTTCCTTATCATTTGCGAAATTTAAAATTTCTTCATAGGTCAAGTGGTGATCTACATCACTATTTACCCAGTCAAAAACTTCTGTTTCTGGGATATTTTCACAACCAGAAACTTTCCTTACTGTATTTGTTAAATCTAGGTCTTCTTCTGAATTTTCACAACTTTCATTGATTGCTAATAATTTATTCCAATATATATATATTTTTTTTAAGTAGAGCTGTTGACTGTCTCCCATGCTTTAGAAGATCAGTATATTGCATCCTTAATGTTTATAGATTTCAGATTACCCCAGAAATTAGCATCCAAATCAACGTAGGTAATTATAAGAAATTTTCAAAAAAATAAAAATAAATAAAAATTACAAGCTAGTGATAAATTTTGAGCTTCTAACAGCCCAAATACGAGAGAGTCTGGATATGAGAAGGCCAGATATGGGAGTATCTACTGTTGTATCCAACCAAAACAAGTTTTTCCAGAGGAAAAAAATGAATTATAGTGAAACTCTATCAGAAACAAATGTTAGGCTATTAATTTATAGTATTATTAATTAATTATTAACAAATGAGGACGTGTGTTTCAAAACTCGCCTTATCAAAAACTTAAAAATCGTGTTTTCTCTATCAATCTGTTCTGTTGGTAAATCTTCACTGAAAAAACACTACAATCTTCAGAAAAAACTAGTTTTAGTATGTATTTCTGGAAATCTAAAATCTTGGTTTACAATGAAAACCAATGGAAGCAGTCAGAGGTTTTTCACGATTTCCTCGAATTTGATTTTTTGGATAAGGTAAGTTTTGAAACTCATGTCCTCAAATGTATAAACTTATCCAGAAAACATTTATATTTATACATATGTGTGTATGTGCATGTGTTTGTTTTTTCAACCATTATTTTTTATTGTTTTATCTCTAATAATCAAAGACATTCTCTATTAATTGTGTGATTATTAATGAAGTAAAAATTTTGCACAGAATACTTCAAAATACTTCATACTTGCCTTTCAAATTGATTTAAAAGAAACACTTAGAAAAAGATGCTTTAAGAGAGTAGAATTACATCCATTCTTATAAAAATATAGCCATATTTAATTTCAATTGTTGTTATTTCACTATATATATATATGCATTCTAGCCAGGCTTTGCTGAGGTTCAATCTTAATGAAACAATTGGACATATGATGAAGCCTGGTTCTATGCTGGCCAAAAGAATAATAAACAAATAAATCCCCTTTGATTAAAAAAAAACTATTGAAAAAATAATTATCTTATTTTAAAATAGATTCATGATAAATGCACAAAAATATAATAATTTTCTCTAATAGTCTAACTATTAGTCTTTATTCTCCATTAACCCTAGAATGCTACCTATTTGTCTCCTGGACGAAGCCCATAACAAATAGCCTTGACCTGCCTCTCCCAAAACAGGTAGTGCCATTCAGTACCTTCATTTAACCTTGGCTACTACACTTATAGTCCAGGCATTAGGGGATAAAAAAGAGCAAATAAAGGAAAATTTTGGTGTAGTTTTTTTGGGGGGGTCCCTTTATGTTTTTTAGGTCGCTGAACACGAATCCGAGGTTTTCCAACAAAATTTATTTCGGGAAATATGTTTTTTTACAAAAAACGTGTAAAAAAATGGACTTTTTTCCGTTTTTTCAAAATAATTTTAAAATTGTGCATTTTACGTGAAAGTCGGCAATATATGAATTAAAGAAAATAAAATTTCCTATATTTTATGTAATGAAAGTTTTTTTCTCTGATCAATGGTTTAGCCGTGAGAGTGCCGCAAAAAAGGGTGTTAAAAACAAAAAACTGTAAAAAAAAAAGGGAATTATGGTAGTGTATGTCGATGTAACATAAAACTAACCATTTTACGCAAACGGTAACCATTAATGATACTAAAGATTATATGTTTGACTGTATTTTATGCATTTGAGGTAGAGGAAAAGTGCGGATCCTGCACCAGGGGAAGGTGGGAGCAGTGGAGCAGTTCCACCTTCTCTCATGAGTCGAAGGTGCTCCTCCGCCGGAGTGCTCATACTGTAAAATTGGGAGGTGTAAAAGACAAAAAACTGTAAAAAACGGGAATTACGACTCTGTATGTCGATGTAACATGTATTCACAATATTGAAAAAAACCAATATTTTTCGGCACTTTTTTCGATTTTTCTTAAAAAACTCAAGTTTAGTGCATTTTACAGAAAAAAGCACTTTACCATTTTGTAGAGCATAAAATTCTCTACAACATGCAGTATTCAGGTTTGCAAATTGTCCAAATAGGGTGTCAGATACGGAGCCGGGAAAATAGGGTAAAATTTGCAAAAATCCACTAAAGACATTAGTTTTTGCTTAATAACCTACTTTTAATGCGTTTTACAGACAAAAGCACTTTCACCATTTTGTAGAGCATACAATTCTCTACAACATGCAGTATTCATGTTTGTAAATTGTCCAAAAAGGGGTAAGCTATTAGGGGTTAACACTACAGAGCCAGGAAAATAGTGTTAAATTTGGAAAAAATGTAAAAATCCACAAATGACGTAAGTTTTTGCTTAATAATCTACTTTTAGTACGTTTTAGAGACAAAAGCACTTTCACCATTTTGTAGAGCATAAAATTCTCTACAACATGCAGTATTCATGTTTGTAAATTGTCCAAATAGGGGGTAAGATACGGAACCGAGAAATAGGGTTAAATTTGGAAAAAAATTTAAAAATCCAACTAATTTAACTAATTCTGGAATTTCAGCCGTGAACTCAATGAGGTGATTGTCTGTGCTGCCACCTCTCGGTCTATTAGATGGTAACATTTACTTGGATATGTTAGAAAATTTTGCTAGTAAAGGTAGTACTTTTGTAGTTTTCTTGTAAATTATTCTAAATAACTAGTGTTTTAAAGCACTTTTATTAAAAAATATGCCTTAGACTATAATTTTAATTTGTTTTTGTTTTAAACCATAATGATATATTGAACATTAATTGTAAATAAAGCTGTTTCTTTGACAAATTACCAACTTTTGTTAGTGAAAAACAATCGATTAATGTTTGACTGTAAGTTAATATGTTTAACAATTATATGTGTTTTAAGCGATAATTAGCTGGGAGGGGGGAGAGGGAGACAGGCTTGCCTTTCCTGACAAAGAAAGAATCTGTTCTTCAAAAAAATTGTGTCTTGAAATTTATGTAAAAATCTTGCATTTTTTAAAAATTATTTTTGTCATAATTTTAGAACTTATTACAAAAAGCTTTTTTTAAAAATATCTATCTTAATTTAATAAAAATAATAACAGGGTGCATTATAACATGGTGCATTATAAAAATAATAACAGGGTTATTTTTTTAGCAATTTCAGTTTAAAAAAATTCATTTTGTGGGGATTTGATCACCTTCTTGAATGACTGCATGCTTTTGCATAGTGTCTCTTGAAAGGTTGTAACTCCAAGAAACAAGACACCAAAACATGCGAATTTGGTGATTTTTTTAAAAAATTGTACCAACCAGTAGGGAATTCTAAAATTTCACCTTCATTTTTATTGAGTTTTTTTCCCTATAAAAGTAGCATTGCGAAAAATATGTGAATCTTTTATTTTGAACAAAGTTTTCTTTAAAAGTAGGGAGTGCATAAATTATGCGGGAAAATATGGTATGTGTGTGTATATATATATATATTAAATTTTATGCTACAAGAAAAAAAAACATTTTTTAATAATAAAATAACTTTAAAGCTGATGTAAACAAAAATAATTGAATGAAAAACAATATTGTTAAAAATTAATAATCTAATTCACTTACCCACATACAATATTTGGATATTTTATACGCATCCATGCAGCTAGCATTCCTCCATAAGAACCACCAAATATAATGTAAGGGACTTTGTCTGCTTCAGATAATGTGGCTTTCATATGCGTGAGAATTACTGCATAGTCAGCAAGAGCTTGCTCAGATGATAAATATCCCAAGTATTTAACACACTTTGAAGAATAAATAAATTAAAAGAAAAGTTGCATCAACAGAATGTTGTAGTAAATAATGTGAGAAAAACAAACAGTTTGAAAATTTTATATTTTTTCATACTGAAAAACTAATTCCTGATTTTTCTCTGTTGAACTTTATATATCCACATAGATAAAATAATAATAATAATAATAATAATAATAGCTAGAAGTCCATTAAATTCTAGTTAGGTGTTTAAGTGAATGGAGAAAATGTCAGAAATTTGTGTTAAGAGCCTACATCAGTCATGCGGAAAAACACGCAAGCTAATGTTAAGTCTATGGGAAGGTTCTTGGCAGATTTCTCACTCGCATTTTAATATTTTTAAATGATGTTTTTTGCATAAGATAGCTGGGGTCAATCTCTACCATTGTTAGCTTTTACTTTTTTGATTTTGGTTCCAGTTTTTTTTATAAGTGGACATTTCCAATTTTGGAACCAGTTGGAACTGGTTCTAAAAGTGAAAGTACCCTTATATAAAAAAAAAACTGGAAACAAAATCAAAAAAGTAAAAACTAACAACATTAGAGATCGACCTCAGCTATCCTATGCCAAAAAAGCCATTTAAAAATATTAAAATGAGAGCAAGAAATCTGTCAAGAACCTTTCCATAGACTTAACATTAGCTTGAGTATTTCTTCTCGTGACTAGTGTAGGCTCTTGACAGATTTTTACTCTCTTCTATAATAGAAGAACGTATTGTAATAAAAAAAAATTGACTTCTGATTTTCGACAGATTTACATATATTAGGGGTCTGAGATCCCCCCCCACCTAAAAAAACAGTTTTACAAAATGTCTGTCTGTCTGTGTGTGTGTCCTCTTTGTATCATCAAAAAGTGAATAAAGTTATGCATAGAATTGAACCAAACTTCATATATATGTTTTTGGCTATGGCCAGCAGATCCCAGTTGAAAATGAGGATAATAAACTGGAAGGGGGTGCTGTGATAGCAATTTTTGTGCCATTTTCCTTATTGTATCATCAGAAAATGTACAAAGTTATGCATAGAATTGAACAAAATTTCATATACAGTTGAACCCAGTTAAGACATATTTCAACGGACCAGATCAATGTTGTGCATTAAGCAGGATCACATATTAAATGCAATTTGCATAATGCTGCAGGAACTGAGCTTATTTACACATCTAATCATCTAGATGAACTTTAGAGCTTTTGTTATGTGTATGGTCAAAAGTAGTGCTTTTTACCCAAATTTAGAATACAATTTAACTATATCCAAGTTTAATTCATTGTTTATTTTTATTGGATCAACTGAAATAATAACTGCAAAAGATATGGATTCAAATATGACTTTAGTGTCAATTAATACATTGCAACCAAAAATAAAACAACCAAAATAATTTTCTTGCTATCCTAAAATTTTTTAACACGAAATTATTAAATCTTTACGGAACAACCCAGTTATTAAAATTATATTTAATACTTGTGATAATGAGTAACCTTATAATCAGCCCTTGATGTTTTATGTAATAAGAAAAACTATCCTTGTTAATCTTTCTTTAAAAAAATATTGTTAGCATGGCAAAAAGTAAACAAAACATAAAAGAAATATATAACTGCAGATGTTTTTTTCTTTTTTGCACCAGTCTTTGCTCAACATCCTGACTTTCGTAAAATGCCATCTATTGTGATCAATGTGCATCATATTGCTATATCATTCATTATAAAACATAATAGTGAAATAACATACATTAATAATTTTCACTAACAATGAATATATTCATCTCTAACCATAATAATTTTTATGACATATCTGAGCAAGACATTGAAGGCATTTACAACAGCAGATAATGTCAGAATAGGTGGGATTTGTGTTCTTTGTTATCCTTGCCCTTAGCTGTTTCATTCTTAGAGCCGTGGACACACACATAGAGCTATCTTTTTTACATCTTTGAGAATGTTTTCAAAACTTCCAAAGTCACTAGTATAGATGCCTTTGTGATGTAAGTAATCTTCGAGCAAGATTAGGTTTTTCCTAATGCACTGACTTACAGCAATTAAATATTGAGACAGGAAGTGGTTATCTAATTGAACATCACTTTTGTTTGAAGTAAAACTGGGCTCCTGAAAACAGTGTGCATTGTTTTTGGTTTGATGCTATCTAAATATGTACTGAGGCTGCATTCTATCCAGAAAACTAACAGGCGGCAGTTTTTAGCTTTATATCGTTCTATGGAAAACCAATGTACTAGACTTTTTTGTTAGTTTTGTCTTTGGGCAGTGGTTCCCAATCTTTTTCCTTTCACGTATCCCTTGCTTAGGCTTTTCATTTTGGAGCACCCCTTTTCTCATAACATGTCCCCATTCACCTACATAATGCAAACATGCTTGTTTTTATTTCTTTTTTGTATTAGTAATCTTCTTAGCTAAATAATGAATCGACTCAAATTACAGTGACATTTATAACCTTTTATTTTTATCTTACATTTTAAACTTATTTTTAATTTCTATAATATTAGCTTAACATCCAAAGAATTTAATATATAGTGTTAAAAGAATTTTTAACTACTTTATGACGAAAGTTTATAACAATTTTGGATCATATACAAATTTTCAAACATGGCTTTTAATAATCTCAATCAGATCCTTGAGTTTGTTTCATGGAGCTGAGTTTTTTTAAAATCAGGTTCAAATGAAGGCAGTTATAATCTCAAGTCAGGAGCAGCATGAAACTTATTGCAGTATTTGTTCTTAATAAATGATTCAGATGAAAATGCTTTTTTGACAAATTCTGTATTTGTGAAAGGTAAAAAGTATTTTACTGCTTTATATCACAGAGTTTTCAGAACTCTTTCTTTTACTGTTACCCAAAAGTCATTGATATATATATATTTTTTCAGATCATATTGTAGAGAAGAATCTGTCCAAAGTTCAATAAATTTCTTTTTCAGAAACTGATGTATTTTTGGCTTATTAAAAGAACAAATCGTTAAATGGGTGTGAAATACAATTATTGTATAATGAATGATCAATAACATTTTTCATGAAAATGCAGGAAAACATGAAAATGAAGGAAAACATATAAATGAAGGACAACATGTATATGACCTGTATGATTAATCATACAGGCGGATAGACTCTGGCCGTCCTCATAAAGCAAGTCTACTCTGATTGGCTGGAACTTAAAAGGAGTTTTTTCTCTTTATTCGTTGTTCGAACATTTCATATGGTTCAGTTCTCATGTCCAAAATATTGAATTGTATAATTTGAACAAAGAAAACATTGAATTTGCAAAATACATTTATTCATCCATAAATATTATATATAAATAAATTTGAAAATTATCAGCGTCTGTTCACAGAATATTGATTTTTTTTTTTTAATCTTTAGAATATTTATTTTTATTAAGATAGATGATAAATGAATGATTTACCTTTCTGTCTGTGTTTACCTTGTCAAAATAGGTCATTTGTCGAAAATTTTAATATTTTGTTAAGACTAGTAACAGCCTTTTAAAAATAATCATAAATAAACTTCTGTTACTTTTTTTCTTTTGTAAGGACATGTAAAAATTTCCAGTTGAAGGAATCCTTTAACTTTTGATTTAATTTGATTTTTTTATATATTATAATACCTTTTTCTTTTACATATTATTAAATGATTTTATGAAAAAAAATGATTTAACTAAAGAAAAATTCAATTCCTATAATAAGAATTGAAAAAAAAAATGCAGAAAATTTTAAAACCACCCTTCTTTAACAATTTTGAATTTCTTGCACCATTCTTTTTTTTTTTTCCACAATTTTCTTCCACATGTGCTCTATAACTGTAAGGACCAGATTTCCAATTAATTAACTAGTTAAAAAATAAAATAAAATGACATGATATATAAAAATGACTATTTTCTTAACATTTTTATTTTTTAAAATTTCCTTAATTTTATAAAATCAACCATATGGATTGTCCATTAAAAAGATTGAGTCAAATGAAAAATGCATGTCGAAGTTTTAGCATTTTGATCATACTGATATATTTAAAAATCATAGACTCAAATAAAAAAAAAATAAAGATTGTAACTCTGCAAGGAAAATTTCATTTAATGTGAAATGGCTGCAGTAAATCAAATTGGAAAATTGATATTTTCACCATTTTTCGCAAATTAAAAAAATTGTACCCCGATTCCCCCCCTTCCCTTTCCCCTATAAACACTGATAAGCATATTTGTTAAAAAGATTATTAACTCATATCTCCTTCAGAAAATCAGTTAATAATAATTTCAAAAAAGTATTATAAAATATTCAAATTTTAAAAAGTTCAAAAGTTATCGAATTCTACTAACTGGAAAATGTAACATTAGCTTACAAAAAAGAAAACAAAAAGTGCGATCCGATGATTATTTTTAAATGGCTGGTGCTAATTGTGACAAAATATTAAACATTTATGACAATTGGCTTATTTTAACCAAGGTTATGACAGGAAAGGATACGTAAACAGGCAGAAAGGTAAATCATTCATTAAAATGAATACACTAAAGATTAATCCTCTGAGAGAAAGAAAAAACAATCAGTATTCCGAATATATTTATATGTAATATTTATTGTCGAAAAAAAAAATATATATATATAAATATATTGCAGAATTGACAAATCTACTTATTTTTTATTTTATGTCTGTTAAAACATATATATTATAATATTATAATATGAAGCCAAAAAATAATTTTTACAGATTTATGTAACAAAATATTTTATGTAAATAACAGTCATTACTATAGTTCTTTTTGTATTATTTATTTCCTTTTGAAAATAATTCATATTCTGCAAATTCAATTTTTACTTTGTTCAAATTATAAAATTCAACATTCTTCGCTGTTTATTTATAATTTTAATGATTTCTATAACTGAATAATAAATACAAGCAAAAAAGGAAAGCTGCACAAAGAACAATATTACTGTTTCATCCCTTTCTCCACTGGTGAAAGGGACTGCAAATTTCCTCTAAGTTCTACTCATGAAGATAAAGTCGTTCTCTCCCCAGATGCTCATCCAGCTTCTGGCCAATCCGAGAAGACTTGCGTTATGTGGATGGCCAGAGTCTAGTCACCTGTAATAATCATGCTGTATGATTAGAGATGGGCGGAACTAGTGACATTGAATTATCAATAAATTACTAGGTCCATTGGGCCCTTTTCCCTATTTTGAGAGTAAAATATTTTAGTTCCACATGAGACTAACTTTGTAATCCAAAACAATCAATTTTGTTTATGTGTTTTCAGTTGAGCCATTGTTGTGATTTCTGCCATTATAGATATTATTTTCAAGTACCCTCAACATGCTCACCATGTAAACCATGTTGGGAACCGCTGTTTTAGGGCTTTAATTATGCTCTGATCCATTTGCTGAGGCACACTCTTTGAATCTGATGACAAAAACTTGATGTGGGCATTTTTAGACCTGGAATATTCTATGGATGAACTGGGCAGTTTACAAATAACATTATCTTCACACGTTTTTCCTATAGTTGTAGGTTGACGTTGTATACATCTATGAGATGAAAAGATCACCCAGTCATACAAGTCTGCTTCTGATTTGCATATTCAGAGACTCTTCATTTCAGACAATCAAATTTCCTCTTTTTCTTCAGACAAACTCTTCATTTTTTGAAGCAGTGGGGGTTGCATGATTTTCAATTACAAAGAATTTAATTTTTTCCATGCCGTCTGTATTTCTTCCAACAAGCACTCAATCTTTACTGAACTTCTCACCAGTGTATTTGTCATTTTTAACAGTGAATGTTTTATCAGGCATTAATTGATTATTTTGAAGAATAGTGCAAATTTGACTACATTGAAGATATCATAACCAATATATACCGTATTTTCGGGAATACCCGCCACACCCATGTAAGTGCCGTACCAATGAAAATCTGTTTAAAAAATAAAGTATACCTACATATGCGCCACACTATCGTAAGCACTGCACCCAAGAAGCTCAAATTTATTTATAAATATTTTCACTTAAACGCCACAAAAAAAAATGAATTAAACTAATAATTAAATACATAAAGAAATTGGGAATTCAAGTGCTTGAATACGCCATCTGGTGGAGAAAAGATATAACTTCTCGCTTCAGGAAAATCCTTTGCAAGCCCATTGCATTATCTGCATTTTCAGTTTGTTCATAATGATTATTTTTTTTGCACAATTTCAGTTTTCATGTGGTATTTGTATTCTGTGTTTATATGACATAGTAAAAATTATCCAAAATAGAACATCTAACACTTTAAAATGCTTTTACAATAAATAATGTTTTCAATGACACTTTAGCATTAGTTAAAGGGACAATTTTCCCGTACTGACGGCTGCGATCAGCACCTCTATAGGCTGTTTTAAGACCCAATATCGTATTACCATTATCATTTTACTTATAAATATTTTAACTTTAAGTGCCAGAAAAATAAATATATAAAAGAATATCGTATGGTGACTTTGCCGAAACCACGTCAGCACTAGTAGCATTCCTGTTTTTTTTTTCTTAAAAGAGGGGGGGGGGGGGAATCCCATTTGACAAAAGACACATTAAAATTGCTAAGACAAATTGCATATGAACTATGAAACGAACAGTTAGTTATCTGTCTGAATCACGGTGCAGCATACATCATAAAAAGTGTGCTGTCATGCAACTGCGGAGCACCAGCGCCACCTATATGCCCTGCAAAAACAACTTATCACATGATGAAGTAATTGGGAGATAGCTAAACTTAGAAAAAGTGTTGGCGAAAAGGTAAACAAGCAATGCCGCCTAAACAAAAGTACATTCTCTTAAAGGGTGTACGAACACATACTTTAAGAGGACAATATTTGAGAAAATGGTAAGCTAAACTTACCGTTAAGACAAAATATTTCCAACATTAGCGAAAAAGGTCATGACAGCTCTATATCCATTCTAATATCCCAAGGATACAGTGCTTATTGATGGGTGCACAGAAAACATAATCATTTTTTAACTTGAGAGCTGCTGAGACCAATATTTTTCATCCCACAGATTGCTCAAAAATAAACAAATAACCTTTCACGGACATCCGAAGTTGGGTTGGGTTGATTATTGACGGCCAATTATCTACACTTGGGATATAGGCCCGGGGGGGGGGGAGGGGGTTGCCCTTCGTGGGGGTCTTTCTAAGGGAACCTAACCCGTATTTATGCATGGATAAATCCACGGCTCGAAGAAAACCACGAAAACTCCGAACGATTAGGCCGACGGGCGTGATTGGTTTCGAGAGCACAACCTCTCAGCCACTGGTGGGGCCATCCGAAGTTGGGAGACGTTTTCTAATGTTTTGGTAAAAATTTGAGAGCATGTAACAGTTGATCAAAAATGGCATTGTAAGATATCGGTATGGAAAAAAACAAGTATTATAAGACATCCCTATGAAAAAAAATCACCGTATCCGCCGCCCTGGCGTAAGAGCCGCACTTAGAATATTTTATAATTTTAAACTTGTATACACTGTGGCTCATACGCCCGAAAATACGGTACTTTGGTAATTTGTAGAAGCATGCTGATTATCCAACACTCTGAATATACATTTTTAAAGTTGACTGCTGTTACTTCCCTAGAAACATGTTTGTATACAATTCCATACCAATTTTTAAATCAGTCCAACCATCCATTTGATGGTTAAATTTTTTAGAATCTTTGTTATCAATGAAGCCTTCTGTTTCACTACTGGCCATTAAAATATTTGTCCAAAGCTTGAGCTTGATTATGCCAGTCAAACAATATCCTTTATATGTCATCATATTTCTTGGTTTTTACCCTCATTCTCTTGGACAAATAAGCAACTACAATTTTGTTGATTGTGCCTGGATTTTTAAGCAGGATACATTACATTGATTCCAAAATATTTAACGATTTTGTGATTTTTCTTTTTAAATTTATCATGCCCTAACTTATAGTTTTTGACTATGGCCACCAAGTTCCCATTAAAATTGGAGATATTCCCCAGAAGGGGGCACTGTGATAGCAATTTTTCTTTTGTATCATCGGAATGTATATGAAGTTATGAATAGAATTGAACCAAACTTCATATATACATTATTTACTATGGATGTCAGGCCTCAGTTGAAAATAAGGATATTCTCCCAAATGAGGGCGTAGTGATAGCGATTCTTGTGTGATTTTCTTGATTTTCCATAGATGGGTTGGACATTGGACGCTTATGCAGCGAAGGGTGCTTTGCATTCAGGTAGTCCGGTGATTCACAAGCAGGTGACATACAACAGTGACAAAAACATATTGTTTTTAATGAAATATATTACTGAGATTAACTCGTTATTTACTGCAATTAATGAAATGAAGCAGAAATTCAAGATGAAAATCAATGTAGTTGTGTTTTTTGCACTGGATGCACGTGCAGCAATGCACACTTCAGCACTTGTTTCCAAAATGCACAATTAAAAAATATTATGCTTTTTGAAGTATTAACAACATGTATGAGATAGAAGAAAGTTTCAGGATTGACACATCCAACTAGTTCATTAATAAAGTAAATGTAAAATTATTCATAGTATAATTCCCCAATAGAATTTAAGTTATTTAGATATTTGTAGTAGTTAACATATATTATTTTTATATTGAATAAACTGATATTCCACATTATCAAAAAAATGTGATGCTTTAATCAAAATATATAGAAACATATTCATAGGTAAAATCTATAATCATATACTATGTACTGTTATCTACTGTTAAAGATAAATAAAGACGTAATTTTTTACAGCTTTGCACATTAAAATCTTTTCTCAAATTCAGTGATCATTTTTATTATTTAAGTGCCTGAGGAAATTTTTTCAAGATGAACTTAAATTGTCACTCAATTTTTCATTTACAATTTCTACTTCCAATTTCTGTACATACATACCTGCATATCACTCATTTGACTCATAACTATTATGTGTTGATAATTTAAAGAATTGGAAACTGACATTTGACAGAATCGGCAATTCTTTCAAACATCAGTCATAAAATGGTTAATCAGATTTATTTATCTATTATCAGATTTATTTATCAGAAAAATGCATTTTTCTAAGTACAATTGACAGCAGAACAAAACTAATTCTTTTAAGCTCAATAATTTTAATGATTTTACCTAGAAAAAAATTCAGCTTTATTTAAGGTAAGTTAGAGCTGCCATATGACACTGCCTGCTAAAATATTCAACAAGACGACAAAATACAGTATAAATATATATTTCCATATTTATCATGAAAAATATAATAATAAAATGTTTACAAAAATCTTAGTTTATAAAAAGCCATATTTATTAGTTTTAACCCTCTAACCACAGGCGATGTTTCCATTTTCTTATATAAAACTGTGGCCTATTTTTATTCATCATTTATAATAGTTATAAGGAATGAATGTCACCAGAATTTAAAAACAAATTTATTTCTAAATAAGTAAAAGCAGTTTCTTCATGTACATTACAAAAACAAAGTTTTATTTTAAAATTTCGGTGGGAATGTGGCATTTATGAATTCAAAATATTTCAAAAACTGCAGAACTTTCCGAATGATCTAGTATATGAAATGATATATGTATTATGATTTGTAAATGAATCTCTCTATTTCTAAACAAAAGAAGATAGATTCAATGAAGAAATAGAGTCTCTTGATGCTTAAGTACTATAAAAATTGTAGGCAATGCCAAAGTAGTGTACCCTGCGAAATTGTATAGAATAAGTGAAACGCGACATGAGCGTTACCCGCGGCTGAAGGGTTAATGATTAAAAAAAATTAAATAAAGAGTATGAAGATGCTTTTGCACTTATAATTCAGTTTCAATTAATTACAAAAGAATGACACCATTAAAAATATAAACCTCTTATATTATCCTATTTCCTTGATAAAAATATAATTAAAAAATTACTAAACTTTTAATGAATTTTTTTAATGGGCAATAACAATGTGAAAGAAACTAAAATGATTAAAAAAAAGAACTATATTGGTCCAATAACATGAGTCTTTTGTTATATGGGGCACTCTGAACTCAGTCCAAAAATTATAAATCTCATGGAAAAGTATTTAACCCCTTGAAGGGCACCGGTATATAATATATACCACTTAATTTTAATCCCAAAATGCAACAATGACACCAGAATTTTATAACCAGATTTTAAATTTATGAGGTACATGAGGAAAAGCTTTTACTTAATTAAAAAAAATTTGTTCGTGAATCCTGGTGTCAATCAATCATTTCAATATTTTAGCTACAAGAGTGCATTGCCCCTGAAGGGGTTAATACATGTGTCAATGCAATGTTTTTTCTAAGGCCTGTGTAGATAACCTTATAGTTGATTTAACTGGATGTAAATGGACAAGATTAGGGCAAGGTACCTTTGATCCCCAATTGTTTCAGAGCCATCTATTGGAAATTCATGAAATTCAATAATTTTATTTTAGTTTGTTTTACTTCCACTAGGAATCTTTTATAATGTGCTATTGTTTGCATGATGTCCACTGACTAGATGTAAAAAATATCAATTCATTTTCATCCATCAAAAGTAAGTATTTTTTGTCTTTTTTCATCTCAGAAGTTTTTCTCTAATTATTAAAGTTTAATTCTAACCAACCATAGTCATAGCCAATTTTATTAAGTATATGCAGGCAAAGTTTAAAGTTGGTAACTTAACCCTAAAAGTAGCAATGTGCAAGAGACTAAAAATTGTTGTGGTGTTGTACTATTGACCACCACTATGAGTTGTACCTTTGACCTGGTCAAAGGTACAACACTTTTATATATTAAATTCTTCATTTAAAATTTAATGATGCTTAGTTTATAAACATTTATTTACAAATAGTATTTGTTTAAATCAATATTATATAATATAAACCTAAACTTATTTTTCCTTTCAGTTGTGCTACAGAAGTGAAATAATTTAAGATGCCTAGAAGCAAGACAAGATTGAAAAGGAATAAAATCAGTAAAGATGATATTGAAGCTGCAATCAAGCTCATAAGAAAGGAAGAAATGACAATTGGTCAAGCAGCTAAACATTTCAACTTGAAAAAGCCTACTTTGATTTTTCACTTTAAAAAACTGAAAAAAATAGGTAGTGATACATTTTCTTATTCTCCTAAAAAACCAAGACGAGTTTTTACTAATGAAGAAGAGACTTTACTTGTTGGTTATATAAAGGAAGCTTCAAATTTACATTATGGGTTGACACTGAAACAAGTTAGATCTCTTGCATATGAATATGCTGTAGTAAACAATAAAATGATTGATTCCAGTTGGAAAGAGAGTAAGATGCTGGAAAAGAATGGCTTCGACATTTCCGTAAGCGATATAATGATGTCTTAGCTCTTCGTAAACCAGAAGCCACTAGTCTTGCTCGTGCTGCTGCCTTTAACAAGCAGACTGTTGCAATTGTTTTTGATAATTATAAACAGGTTTCGGAATGCTATGCATTTTTACCAAGTGATATTTGGAATTGTGATGAGACAGGTGTAACAACAGTTCACTACCCTCCTAAAATATTAGCTCTGAAAGGAAAGAAACAAATAGATGGAGTTACATTTGGTGAAAGAGGAACCAATGTGACAATGATAGCTGCGGTGAATGCAATAGGAAAGTGTTCCTCCTATGCTCATATTTCCAAGGGTAAATTTTAAGCCCTTTATGCTAACAGGTGCACCACCAGGAGCAATTAGAGCTGCATTTCCAACAGGTTGGTCTAATCAAACTCTTTTTATGTAATTCTTTCAACATTTTATTAAACATGTTCACCCATCCCCTGAAAAGCCTGTTTTACTGTTAATGGATAATCATAACAGCCATTTATCTATTCCTGTAATAGACTTAGCAAAAAAATCTGGTGTAATATTACTGACTTTTTGGCCTTATACCAGCCATAAAATGCAGACTCTTGATAGAAGGGTATTCGGACCCTTTAAAACTTACTACAAAGAAGCTGTAAATAACTATGTTATCATCAGGAAACAGTGGGAAGCCAGTTACCATTTATGATATTGCAGCTTTAGTAGGCCTTGCATATCCAAAGGCTTTTGTTGCTAATAATATTATGAAAGGCTTCAAAGTCTCAAGTTTTGTTCCTTTTAACGAACATATTTTTGCTGCTTGCGAATTTGCAGCTGCAAGTGTAACCGATAGACCTGTAGACCTACCACAAGAGCATTTCCGTCAGGCTCAAGAAATCAATACTGAAGCTAATACAAGAGCTTCTTTAGGGCAATTCCATCGTTACGGACGTAACAATTGCAAACTTCAAACACACATAATTACAATTTGGTTTGATAAAAATGTGCAATTTTTTTTTCTGATGTTCAATTTGAGGTTATTTATGCTATCCTAACTTTGGGTAAAGATTCCTTGATTAGAAAAAATAACAAAAAATAAAAACTGCCTGTTACGGACGTAACTCAGAAAACAGGCAAAATTCTACACTGCTATACAATTGCAAATATTTCTGTGAACTATTCAGGATTTTTGAAAAATTTCTTTTGGATACTTGTCCTAGAGACTTTAAGCTTTCTAAAATCATAAAGCTTTTGTAGATTTTACTTGTGTAATTTATGACAGAGGTTTTTATATTTGTTACGGACGTAACAAATAGGTGTTACGGACGTAACTTCTCTGATACTTGAAATTCCCTAAGCATGTAAAATCAGGGATATACGCAAAATTTTTGTTAGGAGAGGACAGTACTATCAATTTATAGTCTCTTAATATTTCAAGTTGTATCTTACTAGTTTAAAAGATTTAGGGGGGGGGGGGGAGACATCACCCCCCCTGCATACACCAATGTGGAAATACATAATAAATAATTAGATGCATCTAGAACTAAATCACATGTAAGAAAATATTAAAGTTAATGAAATAAAACTTTAGAAGGATCTAATTCGAAATTTATTTTTCAAATTCCTGATAAGTACATCGATAGGCTTCTATAAGACTAATTCTGGGAAGGTCAATTTTTCTCTTGAATCTGTAACAGGTTCTGGGAGTACTTTTATAATTTGTGTTTTATCTATGATAGCAACATCTTCTACCACTGGCCAAACATATTTATTGCCAGATTTCTTTAAAAATTTGACAGTAGCTTGTAGCTTTTGATTTTGTAGGATTTTTAATAACTTGTCCAACAAATTGTAAAACACTTTGTCTGTCTGACTTAAACTCAGCTAGAATCCAGTTTCCAAACTTAATTTCATCATTTCTGGTGATAATAGGTTTCGTTGGTAAGTTGGTGGTGGTTGCTGCTGCTGATGACAGATTATTTTTAAAAACAAAAATATTTCCTTTTTTATCAGATGTTTGAGAAAATCTAATAACATTTATGTGTTCGGTTCGAACACAATGTATGTTATGTGTTTTTGGCAAATGCTCTATGTCTTCCCACCGTTCTTCTAATTTTGGCGATTCTTTTAAAATATCTTCTTGAGGAATATACATAACTTTAACTTTCTCCGTAATTGAGTCAGCACACTGAAAAAAAGAGATAGCATCATTGACAAATGCAGTTCTAGATTTTACTCTTTGCCATACATGATGCTTTATCATTCCTCAGACTCCATCAACAGCTCCTTTGCCGTGAGATGTAGCGAAAAAATGTCAGTTAAGGTATAAATTGTAATTTGTGATTCCATAGGTTATGTCGCACAAAGTGTATTTTTGTTTAAAATGTGCGGCAACATCAGAGAAAATATCAATGCATTCAAGTTTTGGAAGCTTTTCTTTTAGGTCTTCAAACAATTTGCTATTGAATGCATGAACAGCAGTTTTATTGTGATGCATGTAATCTGAAATGATTGCATAGGAAAATGTTCCTAAAACTGTGTAAGCAACTGCTGTATATATCGAGACTTGATCATTTGTCCAGTGTGCACTTTGAATTTCATCTTGTTGCATGATCGAGTAATTTTTACTAAAATCGACTTGGAGTTTATTGCATTACTCGAAAAAAGAAAAAATCTTTCATTGAGAGGAAAAGATATATGCATTACAATAGTCTTAAAAAATAAAATTATTAAATACTTACTGGTATATTTAAAAATTTCAAAGACAAAGTATCTGGAAATTTGTCAATACATTAAATAATGGCTGATTGTACTGTTTTTTTATTATTTAATTAGAGATATACATGTGTTACGGACGTAACATACTATCTTTTGTTACGTCCGAAACAAAAAATGTTACGTCTGTAACACCATTTTCTAAAAAATTAAAAAAGATTAAATGTTTTAATTTATGGTAAACATTTAGTCTAATGAATTGCTAAGAGCACCAGAAAGGGTTTTTTATATTTTCAATTTTTTAAGAGATAATGGTAACTTTTGTTATATTTTTGTTACGGACGTAACATCAAAATTCAGTATTTTAAATTTTAAATTATAGAATTTTAATTTGTAAAAAAAAAAAATTTTTTTTTTAGTATAATGTTAGCTGTCAAAAATTTCCAGCAATTAGTTTTGTTTATTTTTATTTTGCTATAGAAATTATGCGTCTGAAAAATTGTGTTTTTTACTGATGTTATGAAAACCCAAGAGTATCCCATTTCAAACTAAAAAAAAGGCACATAAATTAAAATTTATAAATCTAATACTATATATTGAAAATAGACAGTTTAAGCTTTACAACAATATATAATATAGCAACATAAGTACAATATGAAATTTTGACATCCTGGTTTCACTTTTCATGGAATTGCCCTTTAAATGAAGTCAACTCCTCAGAAAATAAACCTTCAACATCTAAAATTGTAAAACCAGAAGTACTATTAAGACCTCACCCCAAAGCTCAATCAAGGAGGGGAACAAATAGGTGTATGTATAAAGGAAAGTCTCGTATTCTCACAGATACACCAGAAAAAATGTCTCTTATTGAGGCAAAAAATAAAAAAAAGGATAAAACTAAGTTCTCTGAAGAAAATAAAAAGTGCAAAAATACAAAAGTATGCCAAAATATTTTTCTTCCAGAAAATTTTAGCTCTGAGTCTGAGGAAAATTCATCAGATGAAACTGATGATTTATTAATAGACGATGAGGTAACTGAAAATGAAATTCAATTTCATAAAGAAAACATCGGAAAAAGAAGTTTCGTACTTTTTAAGCTTTCAAGAAAAAAAATGGTTAAATATTATGTTGCTGAAGTGGTTGAAGTAGATGCTACTGATTTTAAAGTTGAATATCTAAAAAGATTGGGTGCGAGAAATAAGTTTACAAGAGAAAGTGAAACTGTGTAGGACACAGATAAAGATGATATTATTATGAAACTTCCACATCCATCACTTCCAGGAGGATCTGCTCGTCAATTAGAATATTTGACATTTGGAGTTGATTTATCCATGTATAGTGTTGAATAACTTTTGCTCATTGTTTTGTTGTTTTTTATGTACTTGTTTTCATTTATTCAATGTGTTTTAGCAAACACTTTTTTCATGTTCAAAACTAATTTTCAAACCAAATTTTGAATTGTAGTTCTATTAAGTGGAATATGTATTTTTATTTTATTATCTACAAACTTTTTAAAAATATGTACATTCAAGTAGAATTTTTCATTAACTTTTTATACTCTTAAAAACTAATCAAATTTGGTTTGCTTCGATAAAAAAATTTTTTTTGCAATTTGTATTTTCAAATGTATTAAATATTATATTTCTCTTTATATCTGTATTAATGTTTTTGTCACTTTTTAAATCTATGGTCAAAGGTTCAACTCCCTCTGGACAAAGGTACAACACCATGTTGTACCTTTGACCAATTTTTTTTTAAATCCATAAAACAGACACTTAAAGCCAAGATACCAAACTAGAAAAAATATATGTTTTGCTTGGATATTAAAAGAATATATAAAGCCCAAAAAACAATGGCTTTCTATTTATTTCTGGTCTAGAAATATTAAATTAGTGAAAATGGTCAAAGGTACAACACCTTCTCCTACTCAGTCGTATAATTGCATATTTCTTTGAATATAAATTTTTAAAAATCAATTACCATTGATTTGTAACATTTATATTCTAGGAGCTCCATATGCAAACTCACATTTTCTTTTTTAAATATGATTACAAAATTGTAACATTTTTCATTGCAAAAACATGCTATAGTTAAGGACTATTGAAATATAAAATTTAGCAACTTCTGAAATTTTTAAATAAAGTAATTTACATAAAAATTTTATAGTAGTCGATCATTTTTTCATAATTCTGTAGAACTTACAATTTTTTTTTAAAGTAACAATACCATTTTTTATATAGCAAAATTCAAATATTTACAATTTTTATTTTTAAAAAATAATAAAATAAAAATAATTTTAGCTACTTACTTTAAAAGTTAAGTTACCATATGGTAGTGATTGTCCATAATATCTATGCTCTATAAATAGAAGTGCAGCATTGAACATTATAGCATGTTCCCACATAAATCCCTAAAATGATATAAATAGCAAGTATTATGAATAATTAATTTATTCATATAAATAATTCATGTAAATATAAAAAATTAGTACACTCTCTAGTTTTACACACATACACATATATATATATTCACAAAGATGGCTTTAGTAGCCACGGTACCCTGGGTGAGGTTTTTTCAGCACCTCTATGAATGATATAATCTAAAAAAACTATTATGTTTTAGCCAACTATTTTGCATATTTTCCACCGTCCGGGTGGTTGCCTGACATGGCCCTTTCTAAAGCTGGCCCTGTACAAGGGCTATCAAAAGTCACATCCTATACAAACTGTTATATCGGAAATAGATTAGAATTTTCAAAAATAGTGAATCAATTTAAGGAAGACGGTGCCTGGTTAAAATATTTTGGGGCAAAAGATGGCTGATGGTGCAGGGGGAAAGAGAGGCAGCTTTAAATGGGGAGAAAGGGCATATCACTGGGAAAGTCTCTTCAAGACAAACAAAAATTGTTGCTCTAATAATATTTCTCAACAAAGATATGACTAAATTAAAGTTTTAACTCTAATTTCAGGAAAAAGTAACGTTTTTTTTAACCTAACCTAACTTAACTAAAATGATGCTCACATTAACTGCCTTCTATGTCTTGGCAGTAACAGTTGTGGCTCTAAAAATTCTTTCTTAATTGCCTTAAATGTGGCTGGAGAGATGTTATTACAAACTTTCCTAATTTGCTGCAGCTTGAACTCTTCAATGGAATTGGGTAGTGCCTACAAGTGTCCCCTCAGTAAAATATCATTAGGCACCAGATCTGGAAAATGGGGTGGTCATTTAAAAAATTATCCCCACCTGTCCATCCATTGATTTAGATAATTCTGATTGAGATAATCTAAAACTTCTTTTGTGTAATGAGCCGCCCTATTGGAAGACTATATTTTTAAAAAATAATCTCATCTTCAGGATATCTTAATATTACAATGCTACAGGATGCAATCAATCCAATGATCATGCAAGTTGTTGAAAATTCCATCAATTTTCTTGAAGATCAGATTATTTCTAAAGAAAAGATCGTGTTCCAACCCATTTCCAAGATAAAGAGGACAGATTGTGACTTTTGGCAGTCCTGTCATGTGATAGAAATATTCAATAGGGAAGACAATGATAGTTTCTCAAATAAATCATACTTGTGCTTTTGCAAACACAAATCTCAAGATTCATAAATTAGAATTACAAAGGAAAAAAAGGAGGAGGTGGTTAGGTTACTAAAATGAAAACAGGAGAAGTGGATTACACAGCAAGGATTGTCTTCTACCGTAATTTCTGGCCTATAATCCGCGGGTCAAACAATCATATTTTTACCCAATAATTTTATTTTATAAAATGTAACTTACTAGATCGCTGTAAATATTTGACTTCAATTATTGAATAAAGTTTCTGGGTTGAAACATAATTGTTTGATCGATGGATTATAGGCCGGAAATTATGGTACTTTGAAGTGAGGTATAAATTTTTGGAGAATATATATCTTCTTGTTTACTCAAATAATACTGTTTACTCGTGTTGTAATATGCAAAATGAGGAAAGGGTTTAGAATACAGTTTTGCTACAGATCTACACCAGCACAGTTAAAGAAAAAAAAATTGAAAGGATATCTGCATTAAAGGAATCATTTAGTTTGCAAGCTGTTATCTGTAAAGTTAAAGACTGTGCACTGAGTAGGACAAAAGATAAAGAGGACAGATTGTGACTTTTGGCAGACCTGTCATATGATAGAAATATTCAATAGGGAAGACAATGATAGTTTCTCAAATAAATCACACTTGTGCTTCTGCAAACACAAATCTCAAGATTCATAAATTAGAATTACAAAGGAAAAAAGGAGGAGGTGGTTAGGTTATTAAAATGAAAACAGGAGAAGTGGATTACACAGCAAGGATTGTCTTCTACCGTAATTTCTTGCCTATAATGGTTATTCATTCTGTATTGTACAGTTCCTTGAGTTTTACTAGTTTGAATAATGAAAAGTACATTGTGATTCTGAAATATGAATGAAAAGCAGATTTATCTAACAAAGCTTTAAATTTATTGTAAAGATAAACCTAAGCCAAGAAAGTTTAAATTTTTATAAACAATTAACTTAAATATTCTTAAGGCATTTTAATGTTTATTAAACAATATTTTAAATAACTACAAAAATTTTAGTTTTCCTCAGAATTTTTATTTTTAAATTATTTTATCCTAAAAAACATACTTCTAGTATAAACTGCCAAAGCAGAATTGCAAAGGACTAGAGGGAAATTTCATTTTAGACAAGTTTCAGCATTAACAGATATAATTGTGTGGTACTCTTTTTATTGGGACCCTGAAATATTTTTAAGACAGGTTCCATTTCCATAGGTTTTATTGTATTATACAATGCCAAGAACATAAAATAAAATATAAACAGATTTCCCATCCCTTTTCCAAAATTTAAAAAAGGACTTTTTAACCCCTTCATAATGAGCGTCCTTTACAGAATTTTTAATCTTTTACCACCGGTTTTTCAAAACAGAAATTTTTGCCTAATTGAATTGCAGAAATGCTATGATTAAATAAGGGAAAGCTTACAATAAAAAATTACTGGTGGGAATAATCGATGATTCTAAGCATCTTATGCGGCATGTATATGTGTTGTTCGTCCCCAAGGAGTTAAGGACAAAATAATATTTTATAAGGATTTATATAAAAACAAATAAATAAAAGATTTTCATCCTTAGTTTAGAATTTTTAAAAAAGGAGGTCCTTTCAAGGCTTTCTTGCAGTTTTTAAGGTGAGAAATTTGGAAATGACACTAACAAGAAATTTATTATTAGATATTGTGTCAGGTGTTATCAAATGGCAAAATACTGAAAGGAAATTGCATCACTTGAAAACAGCACTCTGCTTCCAATGAAAAGTAAGAATTTTTTAAGTACTATCAGTGAAAACAAAGTACTTATAAGGATCCTTAGAAATGCAAAGTAAAAATGAAGACTTCTAAGCCCTTCATAAGGTGAACTATGGGAATCCCGATAAAATGTGCATATCATTAACTATAATTTAGAGCTAAAATTTGAAACACCTTATCACATTCATTGGACTAATACTTACAGTATTTTGTGCAAACATATTTATGTCTCCTTCATTACCAGCATACACAAACACTGTTCCATTGCCATGAGGTTCATAGTGATCAACATTCAACAAATATCTTTGCATAAAGTAATCATTATTAGTATAACTGAAATGATCCACCTACAGTAAAATACAATGGGAGTTAGGTACAAACATCTTATTTAATTACACTATTTTTTTTTAATTGATCAAAAGAAACAAAAACTTACAAGGGGGAAATTTCGACGTCAAAAACAGAGAACTGAATTAGCCTTTGTGCATTGATAGAATATAATCAACAGATAAACAGATGAAAGCAATAAACTGTGATAGCTAGGAATCTTAAAAAAAATCAAGCCCCAAAGTGAGTGCTTCATTTACACTTACATATAAATAAGATAAATTGCTCTCTTTTCTGAGCAATTTTGTAGTGCAGTTAGTAGCACGCTGGACTGGGATCAAACTATTGTTTCCAGACAAAATATTGATCAATCAATTTTGAAACACAATAAAAAAAATATATACATAATTATTTAAATTTAAGGCAGATATAAATAAAGACATGTTTTTGCACATTTATTTATATATTTAGAGAGTTTTAATTGTGAAATTTTGCATTTTTCTAACATTAAGGAGAAGTAAAAAAGAAAAAAAAAATGTATGCAGTTTTTATTTGTTCTGTTGAGAAATTTTTCCTTTTATTTATAATTGTTTAATGATTTAGATGAATAAACACCTATTTTTCTCAGCTAAATGAATTAAAGTACAGAAATTAAAGTATGCTATTTATTTTTTTTTTATCCCCATTACCCTAATAATTAAAAATGTTATGAGTTTTAAAAATTTGCTGTTTAAATTTTGAATTACTTTTTTTAGTCTTGAAATCTTATGTTTAGAAATAGAACAGATTTTTTAATTTTATTAAAATTATCATGGTAATGGAAAAAATTAAGTCAAACAGGATACTTTAATTTTATGTACCATATTTTAATACATTTCATTAAAAAATATATAGGAGTTTATTCATATAAAAAACTGTAAACTAAAAGGAAAATTTTGTCGACTAAACAAATACAAACTACATGCATTTTTCTTTTTCATTAAATCCATAAAAATACAAGATTGCATATTTAAAACTAGTGCTATTTCAGTGCGTTTATTTTTTTAGTGTATATTTCAGTTATATGTTTAACCGATATATGTATGTACCAAATATGTATACCTTAAACTATATGTATAAACGTATCTGAATACGTATAAGAGCATATCGGTTAAACATATAATTCAAGTATAAGTATATTTCAAGTATCATTAATACCAATGGATCTCAACAGTCTTACGTGACTGAAAGGAGAACAAGTTGGAAATCTGTGGCGTTACTTTAGCAATCTGCATAATAAGTTTCATACATAGAATCTTGTTATTTTCTACTATAAGCGATATTGTAAATATATAATGAAAATAATAACACTTTTTGAGCAAATAAGGAGTATATACACATTTTAGATTTATTGTCAATCCTTATTAAGTATATTTTTTTCTTTTTTAATTAAAAATATCTTTATTTTTGTGTGCATACACTCAAGATTGCGCCAGGGCACAAATGTTGTTCTTCCCATGGTGCTAATGTTTTCTAATATGTGTTAATGTATAACGCAAGTTCATTTTTTTAACCATGACACTCATGGTATTTTTTATACAAAGTGTATGTGCATTACAAGATTTTACATTGTAAGATTTTTTGTTAATCATGACAAATTTCATTTTTTGCGTGAGTACCTATAAATTTCAATTACTTATAGAAATAATCGTCACTACAGGTTTTAAAATGCAATCACACAAGCTTAAAATGACTTGCCTTCTCTTTTCTTTTTACCCGTAAAACGTATTTTCAAAATATTTTTGATATAGAAAAAAATATTCTTCTTTGCAATAAAAGTATGATTATGAAACTTCCCAGGAGTTGGATTGATCAATGTCAGTATGAAATATAAAGTCAATGTAAGTTTGTGTTTTGCGGCCATATGAAAAAATAACATTTTGTGTGAAATGTTCATGGCATAAATCAAAATAAGCTATGTGCATGTATTACAGATATGTGAAAGGTAGCTTTGAAGCTACCTGCTATGCCAAAGTAAAACATTTCATAATTAATAGTTTAGTTTTGAGGAAAAAACAACCAAAATCTAAACCGAGGAAAAAATATTGATTTTTTTTTCGTTTTGCAAGTATCAGCTACCTACACAGGAACCGCAAGGCAGGTAAACTCGGAGCCATCG
The DNA here is from genome assembly GCA_963931845.1 of Maratus michaelseni. Classification (NCBI taxonomy): domain Eukaryota; kingdom Metazoa; phylum Arthropoda; class Arachnida; order Araneae; family Salticidae; genus Maratus; species Maratus michaelseni. The sequence continues at coordinate 172,993,188 of OZ007599.1, read as the reverse complement.
GGGTTGTTTGAACAAGGAAGGGATCATGATGGCCCCTATAAACCGGGAGAATGCACAGTGGACGTTTCTCAATGTCTCGGATCTACAGAGCAGCAGGAGAAAGACATCTCTTTTCACACAATGAATGAAAAACGTTTAAACATTTATACGTTTAACCGCTGGTGTAAGTTCTGTATATACTGTTTCATATAACACATATAACTGCCTTGGTCGTATAATATGTATCCAAAATCTGCACCTTGTATAATACATATTATATGCATAGTCATATAAATGTTTAATAAGGAACACTATTTAAAACTCCCTCTCTGTGTAAATAAATAAATAAATAGAAGATGCACAAAAACATGGGGCTTTTTATTTGTCTCAATAAATAATAAATTTAAATAATTATGTATTTATATAAATTTAAATAATTATCTGTTTAAATAATTATGTATATATTTTTAAATTTAAATGCAATTCAAAAATAAATGATAATTATTTTGTCTGGAAATAACAGTATGCTCGGGGCATTAAACTCACAGCAAAAAAAGTCTCGAGTTCAGAAGTCTGGCATGCTACGGATCCACTCAGAAACAGGGATTATTTATCAGATAAATAAGCAAGTGTAAATGAAGTGCAAACTTCTGGGCTTGTTTTCTTAGGACCCCCTTACCATTGCACTTTATGGCTTTAATATGTTTATTTATTAACTATATTCTATCAATACATACAGTGTCACTCACTACATTCTTTGTTTCCGACCTAGGAACTTCCCCTTGTTAGATAATATTAACTCAATAAAAACAAAACAAAACAAAATAATTTTTAAAACAAGAAATAAAATAACATTTTTCATTATGAATGATACACAGGGTGGCCAGTATTTAAATTCTTTCATTTTCTCTGACATTTCTAGTTCATTTTCCCATGTGACTTTTTCAAAAAAGTTTAAAAATATCACAAGCAAAATTACTATCAAAAACTAAAAATGACCCATTATACAATTAATTTTTATACTTTACTTGATTAGCATAAAAAAGAAAATAAAGCAATGAAATGATTTTATTTACTCTGAAAAATATCAATGTTGGTGAGAGAATGGACTAATTTAACTATTTTTAAGCATAGTCTGTTACAAATTTTGTAATTTTTTTTTTCTTTCATCAAATTGTGTCATGAGCAGTCATTTTCACAACTGCAATGAAATTTTCCTGACTTTTCATGTTACAGTTAAAATTGTCTGACTTTTTCTAATGTTGCTAAATTTCACGGCTTAAAAGCTCGTGAAACTCTAATCTTCTAAATTCTAGATTTGTGAGAAGATTAGGCATGTAGAAAAGGAAAAAGTACAAAAATAGCAAAATGTTAATTCAGACAAATATAATTTAGATATGTTTTAAATACACTGGGAAGAGGGGAATAAATTTAACACAAGATTTGAGAGTTCCTTATATATTTTTTTTTTCAGTCAGTTTACCAAGACCTAAAACACAATTATAGCTATCTTATTCATATTTACTTGAATATACTTTGAATGTGAACTGTTTTTGGAATGAAAGATTCACTCAAGAAGTTCTAACACTGACCTTCAAACAATTCAGCAGTAAATTAATGAAGAGCTTTGCACCATCAGATGATTAGTACACAAACAAATTTATACAGTATTAATAAAGAAACAAAACAACTGATGATGCCACAATGATAATTTGAAACATTTTAATAGCTTGAGAATTCATTTTGTTTGGACATCTCTGCCCCCACCTGCTTAACACTGTTAAGTTTTTCTGATTTCAGCAAAAGATTTTATTCTAAAACAAAACAATTTTATTTCTATTTCTTTCTCTGTCTCCTGTATTAATATTTTTCTTAAACTTCAACTCATATATAATAGATTAGTACAACATGTTTAATCAGGATTAGAAGTTAGAAGGTTTTTCACTTGTGACAGTTTTCAACAGTTTAAACCGTTATGTCAAAAACTTCAAATATTGCATTTAAATATAGAAGTTCATTTTGAACATAACAAATATGCATTGCATACCATGTTTAAAATGACAATAATACTGAAAATAAATAATAATAATAATGTAATGTAGAGTATGATTAGTGATTTTTTTTTTTTTTTTTTTTTTTTTTTTTAATTTCCACGATATTTTATACAATAAAGCCAACATGGTAAAATTTCTCTCTGTCTGCTTTCTTTTCCTTTTTTTTTTTAAGTGCCGAAATACAAGATAGAAAATGTTCTCATGAAAGCTGCGCATTTTTCTTTTACTTAAAATGTCAGAACAATTCCAGTAACTTACAACATTACAGATATTGAACACTATTAGAATTCCAACAAATACATATCAAGATTGGGGCATTTCCCATACCAGCAAAAGTTAGACTTAACTATAAAAATCTTAGCAACTACACATTAACTAGAAATTTCATTGTTGTAACGCTGTTCTTAAAAGAAGAATGCTGCAATCAATCACTCTGCAGATCTGATTTTTTTTATGTCATTTTGTTATATTTAATTAAAATATTTTAATAATTAAATTACTGTAATTAAAAACAATTAAAAATAAGTGTTACAATTATAAATTGCTTGAAGTTTAATTTCTTACTCTAGTAGAAGATATTTATAATGCACTTCTTAAGATGAGAGGTTGTATGTATTATAGAATTTTGCATTATATATAGTATCAGATTTCATACATTATTAAACTTACCTGTGTAAACCTGACCAAATATGCCTGAAACATATCAATATACAGTAGAGGATCTTTATATTGCATTCCCTTGGACCAAAAGTTGAACAGATTATAATTTTTTGCACAACATAGATCATTTCACATATTGTTAAATTTACTTTATAAACATGGTTGACATATGCCTGGACCAAATCATTATATTACACATAAAAAAAATATTGTATTAGCAGCAATTTTTTCATTAAAAAGCTCTAAATTAAGGAGATAAAGAGGAAATAATGTATCAAATTTAGTCCTCTTAAGAGTAGCAATTTTTCTACAATGTGAAATTCAGGTGCTTCTTAACTGCAAAATTCATTGTTTATACCTGAGAAGTTGTGCATTAAAATAAAGAATTGCGTTATAAAGATCTTCTACTTTATTTATTTTAAACATATATCTATTGTTGTTAAAGTGTTATAGGTTTTTGATGGTTTGAACCAGTTTTTGATGCTTGTCACAGCAAAACTGTATTTGATCTGAAAAACCCAACCATGTGTCCAATATATACAAACTAACTGCTACCCTTAGGTGATTGGCCTGCCTCTAATACTGACCCTATATACAATTTATCAATTGAATGTTACATATCATATGTAAAAGGAATTTAGGGATTATAATTTTTCATTTTTACTTTTTTTTCCAGAAACTATGCAAAAAAATTTACATTTTATTTTATTTATAATTACAGACAACATAAAAATTAGAAGAAAAATGAGAATTATTTTTAAATTAGTACCAAAAATTGTACTATTTTCTGAAAAGAAAAGATAAATTTTATTTAAATAAAATTGGTTATTATATGCATATTACTTTAATAACAACCAAAAATTATTTAAAACCTAATAATAATGGACAAATACTGACCATTACAAAAAGATTACAAAAAATATTATTATTATTTTTACTTTATTACCGTCCGTAATTTTCTGCTTATAATCCGCGGATCAAATAATCAAATTTTGAGCCAGAAAATTTACACAATGAAGTCAAATAACTACCATGTAGGAATAATTTACATTTTATAAAAATAAAATCTGTGGTTCTACGCATGTTTATTTGATCCCTGGAATATACGACGGTACATGTTAATGAAACGATCAGCTGATTTCAAAATGATAAAAAATGAAAGAAAATATTTATAAATATTTTGAAGGCGCTTGTAAGTTACCTTTTGTCGGAAATAAAAAGTTTCATACTTATACTTGACACATTCTCCATAAGAAATACAACATACGCAGCACACTACAAAAAATAAAATATCCATAGCGGCGACTGGGTTGATAATGAACTATGAACAGGCCGCCAATTCGACAATTCAGAAATGACAACCAAAACTAAAATATAAACAAAGGGGCTGTTCAGGAAAGAAGATCAGGCGGCGCGCGGGTGATGGAGATTTAAATATAGAGTGAGTCTATACTGTGACTGAAATTGAAAGGCCTGCGTTCGTTATCATTGATTTGGACATCCAAATCAATGATAATGATCACGGTCCTTCATTTGACTAATTAGCGTATTTTAATGATATTTTGTTATATTAAGAAGTGAACTTGGTGGCCGAATGGTTAGAGCACTGCTCTTGATTCTGGAGGTTGCGGGTTCGATCCCCCAAAATTTCTGTTTGATTTTTTCTGTTTTTTTTTTTTTTTTCATTTAAAAATGTTTAATAGGTTAACCGATTAAAAATACAAAGCAATTGCTTGGTATTTTTCATGATTAATGGAATATATTTTATAAAAGCAAAATTTGATATTATTAACAATTACTTATTTAATTAAATACGACAAATTCAGCTATTTTATGATTAAAATTTTACATTACAGTGTCTTTTAATATTTAAACATTATTATTATTATTATTTTCTTTTTAGCAAATGTAAAATAAGAAATGAAAATATAGTCAATTTGCACGAATTTCTCCATGTTTTTATAATGAGTACTTCAACAGTGAATTTTTAGTACGAATAGAATGCAAAGCATATTTTACAATGTAAAAAATATTATAAAAATAAAATGTAAACGATATACATTATTTATAGAAATATCAGTACCTATTTTTGTAAAGAGGTAAAATACATGTGGTTTACCGTCTAGTTTCGTAATGAATATAAATAAAATATAGTTAGAATGTTTATAAATTTTCTACTGAATGTACAAGTATTTTAGCATTTGTTTTTCGTGTTTTATGATGTTTATTGCAATATAATAAATAATGCAATTTACATCGAAAAATGAACTTCAAGAAAAATAAATTTTTAGAAATTAATAATTATGTTTCAACAAGGTTGTTATCGAAAAATATATTTTAATAAAATGTTTAAAAGCTTTTTTTATCAAATTTTAACAAAGATTTTATTTTACTATTACAAATAAAGAAATAAATCTTTTAACATATGTTAAAAGATTTATCGTAAATCAAGGTCGTGATACCAACATATGTTGGTATCACGACCACGACCTTGATTTATTAACATTCTATTTATCCCAAAAAATATAAAACAACTGATAAATAATTTTTAAATTAATAAAAATAGGGGAAGAAAATCGGAAATAAACGGCGAGCATTCACTTTGTATCCATACTTTTCAGGTTCATCTGTGTAGGACAACCCAAACGTCAGTAAAGTACATAACAATTTTTGGTACTTTTCGGTTAGCCGGGCGCCAGTGAAAAAAAAATATAAATATATATCTACATATATGTTTGTGTATATATGTATAATGTATGTATATATATATATATATATGTGTCTGTGTATATATTTATATTTGTTTCACTGGTGCCCGGTTAACCAAAAAGTACCTTTTTTTTTTTTTTTTAGAGTTTACATTAATTTTATTGAAACCACCAATACCGTGTTTCAGGAATTCGGTGATCCGAACGTCCTCTCCCTTGTTAGTTAAAGGTGCACTGGTTATAGAAAATTTGACTTTATAATATTATATGCATTGTTTTGTACAATATATATATTTATGTAACTGCTATCAACTAAACTAATATATCAGTTTTAGTAGGTGCTGTAGTTTAAGAGACATATAAGTTGACAGCAGTTATGTAACTATATGATGTATATATATATATATATATATACACATCATACTTTAGTATTCTATTATTTTTATGTTGGATCAAAGGCTTAAAAAATCAGTTTAGAATGTTAAAAATTTTAAATTTTTCAGATATCCGATCATGTTGCTACAGCTGTATCAATCAACCTACCAAACCAAGCACACAAAAAAGCCCAATCACGTGATCAAATCGCCCACAGAATTTTTGTGAGTCACCCGCGCGCAGCGCGCGCTAAAAATTTGCAGGTTATGAACGCGGATCGGGCTATCTGATCACGTGATGCTTTTCATGAATGTTTCAGGGGTTTATTATGATGAAATAAAAATAGATATTCCTATTATAAGATCCATTTTTTTTGGAGGATAAAGATGTGTAGTCGCTAGTTTCACCTAATCCGAGCCACAGAAGCTTAAAATAATTGAAATAATTAAATTATTTCAATATATTAAATTATTTAAATTTCCGATAAGACCTACTCCATAACCCTTCTCTCCATCGCGCGCGCGCCGCGCGATCTTCTTTCCTGAACACAACCAAATGGCATGTTATTGCCAGCATGAAAAAATCAAAAGTTACTTGATTGGAGAACTTGTTTACAGTTTTCAACAAACGAAAGAGAAAACTAATAACAATCGTAAATTTTATTTTACTTAAAAAAAAAAAAAGAATGGGATCTTTACATGAGTAGGGGAATTTTATAAAATAAATTATATATTTTTTCAAGATGAATCTTTCTCCCCGTGAAACAACGTTATGATTGGCATATGTTAAAATACAAACCAATTAAATTAAAAAGATTTGTAATAGTTTATCTAATTTATTTTAATATTTAACAGAAATAATTAAAATAAACTCCCTGGTTTCTTCTGACCTTTTAACACAGTCAGCGTCATCTGACGACTAATGGCCAAAGCTCAAAATGTATGGAAAGATGCTATGGTTTACTATCTTTTACCTTTTCTATCATATTACAAACTCTGAATCAACACTGTTCAAATGCCAATAGGGCAGTTGCAATTGACGTCAGGTTGGAAGTAAACAGTACAAATAGGCAGTTCTGATTGGTGGAATTACCCTTACCTCCAAGTGAATACAATGGTTGATCAGCTGATTGCAACTGCCCTATAGATGCCGATAGGAGAGGTTATGTCACAGATTATCTGTGCGTTATGTTGGAGGTGGGATCTGGAAAAACATGGGATACAGATTGATTTTTTGCTATATCTGAAAAATGCAGATTTTTGGTTGGTCAATTTCATTTAAAAATTACGCCATTCTGATAAAATCATAATATTTCTATTCCGTTTTAGGAATGAAAATGTACGTTTATGACGTAATTTTTCACTGGCGGAAGTATTCAGCCGTTCTGGCTTTAGGCGCGACCTACGTTATACACGGCCGGTGCATGACGTTTAGAACGTCACATGAAATGGATCCGAGGCTAACGAAAAAGAAAGGCTACCGCGGTGCTTTACGCGTATCTTTTTTTACAGACCGCCGGAGTCACGTGATGTTCGAATGCACCAATGCAGGTGGACGAAAAGAGCATCACGTCACTCTAGCGGTCTGTAAAAAAAGATAAGTGGAATGCACCGCGGTAGCCTGTCTTTTTCGTTAGCCTCGAAGTGGATCATTTTTACACGCTGATTGGTGCAAAGCGGCGAGCCCACCGTTTTGCACCAATCGCCGTGTAGAAATGATCCACTCCATGTGACGTTTTAAACGTCATGCATCGGCCGTGTATAACGTAGGTCGCGCTTTAGGTCTCTTGGTTAAAAGTGGCTACGCTCGTATTCACCATCGAACTTAACTGTTAGTTAAGCGCAAAAGCTTCGTCGAAAACTCAAATGGTATTCACAATCACACTGAATGGAATTCAGATGCCAGTATGTCCAATTGCGACCTACGTTATAAACGGCCGGTTCATGACGTTTAAAACGTCATACGGAGTGGATCATCTTTATTGGCACAAAGCGGCGTGCCCACCGTTTTGTGCTAATCGCCGTATAAAGATGATCCACTCCATGTGACGTTTTAAAAGTCATGAACTGGTCGTGTAAAACGTAGGACCAGACATGAACTGATCGTGTATAACGTCCAATCAGGTTAAGGATGGTAATTGGGACTTAAAACGGCCGATAGAGGCGCTGATCACAGCCGTTGGTACAGGAAAATTGTCCCTTTAGAGCCATTGAAATCAAAGAAGCTAAAGAGCCCTAAAGAGCCATTGAAATCATTATTTATTGTAAGCGCGTTTGAAAGTGTTAGATATTCAAATTTGGATAATGTTTACCTTGTTATATAGACACAGAACACAAATAACACATAAAATCTGAAATTGTGCAAAAAAATTAATGATTATGAACAAATTAAAATTGCATGTAATACAATGGGATAGCGAGAGATTTTCCTGAAGCGAGAAGTTGTGTCTTTTCTCCACCAGATGGCGTATTCGAGCGCTTGAATTCCCAATAATCCATATGAGCGTTTATCCAAGGTTTTCGCGCTATAAGGAAAGGGCAGTTGACGTCACTGTTGGTTCAATTACGGTTAGTTAGCAAGAAAAACCTGTTTGTTCTTTATGACTCCTACTGTACACATGAAATGAGGAAATTTGATTGGTCTACGTTAAACTGGTCTGTAATATGATTGGCCTACGTCGCCTTGACGATTCTTGCAATGATAGCTACGACAAAAGAGAAGTGGTAGATTGGTTGATGGAACTGTTTGTTTGTAAACATTCCCTTTCCTTATCCCACCTTTGAGGTAGATCGCGACCCACGTTATACCGAGGCTAACGAAAAAGACAGGCTACTGCGGTACATTCCGCTTATCCATATATTTAAAGCTGTTTGGTAATTCTGTCAAATCTATTCCATCGAAATTCGATCGAATACGCATGCGTCAAAAAATCACCGGCCAATGAGGTGAGGGTCTATGACTGTCTCTACAAACGTGTTTGGGATCGTATCATCTGTTGTTTTTTTTTGTTGTCACGTTGCGTTAAACCTAGGAAGATATTTATCTAGAACTCACTGTGGAGTGTTTAGAAGGTATTTATTTTATTTATTTATTTTATTTATTGTAATTTGTATGAATACTTAGATGTCCATTTCGGATTTACTGTTTAAAAATGAATTTAGGCTCATAAGTTGGCGAAATCCCGATGGAAATTTTTTTTTTAGATCTCTATCATTTTGTTTATATAGTACAGAAAATAATTATTCAAACGTGTAGAACACGTAATACAAAATTGGACCACTTATGGTCTGTTTATTATCGGGAATGAATCTTATGGTGTTCCGATTGATAATGAATTCGATTATGTAAATATAATGTCAAAAGACAGTACGCACGGTAGTAATATTTTTATTATTATGTGTTCGAAAAAAGCGAATCTGAGCGCCTGAATATAAATTATAAAATATTATTTCTATATTTAGCAACTAAATATTTAATAAATATGCAGGAATGTGACTAGCTTTATGTGAATGTATAATATATGTAAGTCTGAACTTTAGCATTATTTTTTAACAGAAATATATTATCTCTATTCGATTTAAAAGTTTTGTCATTACATAAGTGTGCTATTTAATTTGTAAAGAGTATGTATGCATTATATTGTTTGTATGTATACAAATGTTTAGAATGTTTTGATTTGTAAACTCTTAATATTTGAATAATGTTTACATTATATTTGTTTGTATGTATACAAACAATATATGTATACAAAGAAGTATATATACAAACAATATTAATATTTACATTGTATTGTTTGTATGTATACAAATCTTGAATGTTTTAATTTATTACATTCATTTTTTACCAGTTTGCATGTCCGTTCATGGGCGATTCATATGAAACTCATAATTTGTCACAAATTGGTGATTTTATTGATTTAGTGCTTTGCCCAAGAATGTGGAAAACAAAACTATTTTTGACATCGGGTGAAATGAATGAGGTTATTTCGGTTTTTATTTTGTATATAAAAAATGTTATATGTAAAAAAATCCTGGCCATTAATCACATTGTTTTTTGTATATTTAAAGACGATTACTTATTCTTTGTAATTATTTTTTTGCTGGGGGTTTTTGAGCAAAATAATATTACTTCATAGCTAGAACCAGTTCCGCTAATCATTAATATTTTCTTAATCCTTTGACCGCTGAGCAAATGGGCAAATTTGTAATGTTTTTTCTGTTATTTTTTTTAAATGTCAAAAAAAGATAAATTTTCAAAATTGGTATAAAAAACTTAGGTACTTCTCTATTATCCCATCGTCCACTTTTCATAACAAAATACTATTGCCAAAATGTATGATTAAATGCCAAAAATGCAATCCCATTTACTTGATGTCGGAAGCATTATACGTGTTTGTTATGTCGTCAAGTGGTTTTTAATTCAACATTTGCGCGTATTAATGACAACGTTCTCCCGTTTATTTGGCGTTACAGTTTGGCGATAGTTTTTTGTTATGAAAAGTGGTCGATGAGATAATAGAGAAGTACCAAAACTTAATTACGTATATGAGTAGATTCCTTGACTATATTAATCATTACTCAATATTTTAAAACTGCATCATATTTGTAGAATTATATTAATTTAAACAATGCGTCTATTGAAGTGTGAAGAAGCACATACTTCTATGAAGAACCATATATTTACATAATCGTTTTCATTAGCAATCGGAACACCATAACATTCATCCCCGATAATAAACGGACTATAAGTGGTCCAATTTTGTATTACGTGTTCTACGATATTTTACGTACGTTTGAATAATTATTTTCTGTACTATATACACAAAATGATAGAGATCTAAAAACACAATTTCCATCGGGATTGATTTTGCGAATGTTAAATGAGCCTAAATTCATTTTTAAACAGTAAATCCGAAATGGACACCTAAGTATTCATACAAATTATAATAAATAAAATAAATACCTTCTAAACACTCCACAGTGAGTTCTATATAAATACCTTCCTAGGTTTAATGCAATGTGCAAGAAAAAAAAAAACAGGAGATGATCCCAAACACGTTAATAGAGACAGTAATAGACTCTCACCTCATTGGCCGGCGATTTTTTTGACGCATGCGTATTGGGTCGAATATTGTTGAAAAATGATTTTGAAGAAAAAATCGGGAAATTCACAAAATGGTTTCGGGAAAAACTTCACCAAATGGTTTAAAAATTCTTTGAGTGACAGCGGGAAAAAAATTTCGTTTTACATTCAATCATCGCAATTGGCGAGTGTGACTATTAAGTTTAGCCAGTACTGGCAATAACATCAATTACCAATTTTCAGTATTACTCGCCGATTGGTGAGTGTTAATTTTGTCTTATATCACAAACTGTATTTACATATACTACTAGATATAATGATTATGAACCATGATTTTTCTATTATTGGGCGAGATTCATGTTTTTTCAGCAATTCTTTGACGAAATTCATGTTTTTTCAGCGATCCTTTGAAGAATTTCGCATTTTTCTCATGATCCTTAACGAAATTCGCATTTTCCAGCGATTCTTTGATAAAATACATTTTATTCCGCAATTTTTAGACGAAATTTAGTAAAAAAGCATGACCTTTTGGTGAACTTTCCTTTTTTGCGATTCTTTGACAAAATTTGCTTATCTTTCACGATCCTTTTGCATAATTAATGTTTTTTCTGATGTCTTTTAACGAAAGTCATGTTTCCCCATGATCCTTTGATGAATTTAGTGTTTTTTCCTCAATCATTTGACGAAATCTGTGATTTCCCCCCCCCCCCCCCCCCCGCGAAGATTGGTTAGATGTTTTTAGTCTGCAGGTGCCCTAAAAAGTCTGTGACGCCCGTTGCTGCATTGCACACATTCTTTCTTCCATGGTGCATCGAACGAAGAAAATTCATCCTAAAGAATCATTGTTTCATTCTTGACATTTCTGGAAAGAAACAACGTTCAACTCATTGGCTGAATTGTAAAGGGCGAAATGTGTCAAACATTAGCGGAAAGAAAGTGCGCAATTTGTTCGTTCATGGATAAAATCATGAAATTCATTAATCAATAGTTGATAAATTCGTCAATCGATAGCGGAAAAATCGCAAAATTCATTAATCGACAGTGGAAAAATCGCAAAATTCATCAACTGGTTTCGGGGGAAAAAGTTTTCGAATATCGTCAAATGGCTTCGAGAAAAAAAATCACAATCTGTCAATTTCGGAGAAAAAATCGTGAAATTCGCCAAATGGTTTCGAAATTTGTTGAGCGACAGCGGAGAAAAAAATCTTTTTCCATTCAATCATCGCAATTGGTGAGTGTGACTATTATGTTTGACCAGTGGTGGCAATAAAGTCCATTGCCAAATTTTCAGGATTACTCGCTGTTTGGCAAGTGCTAATTTTGTCCTATACTTCAAAACCCTTTTGATCATATCATCAGTGTGCAGGACAATTTTTTTTACGTGAACCATTTGATGAATTTTGTGATTTTTCCATTATCGATTGACCGATTTTACTGCTATCGATTGTTGAATTTTATAATTTATCAACTATTGATTAGCGAATTTCATGATTTTTTCCATGAACGTTTGACGAATTACGCAAAAAAATTAAGAATATCGTTAAATTGTCTTGGGTAAAAAAAAATTTAATATTGTCAAATGCCTTCGAGAAAAAGTTGCAAGTTGGAACGCCTGTGACCTCTTTTTCATGTTATGCATCTCGGGTCTATCCCCCCAAGTGGGACACTTTTCTAAATTTTGCAGACACCTCTCATGTGATATATCACTGGAAAATTCTTTGACCGCTTATTCATGTTATGCATCTCCGGGGTCCATCCCGCCACCCCCCTCCCCCCCCCAAAGGGTACTTTATAAATTTTGCACACAACCCTCATGTTATATATCATTGGAAAGGTCTGTGACTGCTTAATCATATTATGCATCTCGGGTCTATCCCCCCCCCCCCCCAAGTGGGACACTTTTCTAAATTTTGCAGACACCTCTCATGTGGTATATCGCTGGAAAAGTCTTTGACCGCTTATTCATGTTATGCATCTCCAGGGTCCATCCAGCCACCCCCCCCCCCCCCCTAAGGAAGGCACTTTTATAAATTTTGTTGACACATCTCATGTGATATATCGCTGGAAAAGTCTTTGACCACTTATTCATGTTATGCATCTCCGGGGTGCATCCCGCCACCCCCCCTCCCCCCCCAAAGGGTACTTTATAAATTTTGCACACAACCCTCATGTTATATATCATTGGAAAGGTCTGTGACTGCTTAATCATATTATGCATCTCGGGTCTATCCCCCCCCCCCCAAGTGGGACACTTTTCTAAATTTTGCAGACACCTCTCATGTGATATATCGCTGGAAAAGTCTTTGACCGCTTATTCATGTTATGCATCTCCGGGGTCCATCCCGCCACCCCCCCCCCCCCTAAGGAAGGAACTTTTATAAATTTTGTTGACACCCCTCATGTTATATATTGTTGGAAAGGTCTGTGACTGCTTAATCATATTATGCATCTCCGATGTCCATCTCCCCACTTTGCCCCCCCCCCCCCCAAAGGGTACTTTATAAATTTTGCACACAACCCTCATATTATATATCATTGGAAAGGTCTGTGACTGCTTAATCGTATTATGCATCTCTGATGTCCATCTCCCCACTTTGCCCCCCCCACCCCCCCAAAGGGTACTTTATAAATTTTGCACACAACCCTCATGTTATATATCATTGGAAAGGTCTGTGACCACTTAATCATATTATGCATCTCAAATGTCCAACTCCCGACTTTGCCCCCCCCCCCACCCCCCCAAGGGATACTTTTCTAAATTTTGTTGACACCCCTCATGTCATATATTGTTGGAAAGGTCTGTGACTGCTTAATCATATTATGCATCTCCGATGTTCATCTCCCCACTTTGCCCCCCCCCAAAGGGTACTTTATAAATTTTGCACACAACCCTCATGTTATATATCATTGGAAAGGTCTGTGACTGCTTAATCGTATTATGCATCTCTGATGTCCATCTCCCCACTTTGCCCCCCCACCCCCCCAAAGGGTACTTTATAAATTTTGCACACAACCCTCATGTTATATATCATTTTAAAGGTCTGTGACCACTTAATCATATTATGCATCTCAAATGTCCAACTCCCCACTTTGCCCCCCCCACCCCCCCAAGGGATACTTTTCTAAATTTTGTTGACACCCCTCATGTCATATATTGTTGGAAAGGTCTGTGACTGCTTAATCATATTATGCATCTCCGATGTTCATCTCCCCACTTTGCCCCCCCCTCCCCAAGGGGTACTTTCTAAATTTTGCACACAACCCTCATGTTATATATCATTGGAAAGGCCTGTGACCACTTATATCATATTATGCATCTCCGATGCCCATCTCCCCACTTTGCCCCCCCCCCCCCCAAGGGGTACTTTCTAAATTTTGCACACAACCCTCATGTTATATATCATTGGAAAGGTCTGTGACCACTTAATCATATTATCCTCCCCACTATGAAATTTGTCAAGTTAAAGCAACTATAAATTTTATTTTTATGGTACTATCAAGTTGTTTGCCGTCAAATTTTGACGGGTTCCATCTAGTCTTTTTTTACAGACCGCTAGAGTGACGTGATGCTCTTTTCGTGTACCTTCATTGGTGCATTCGAGCATCACGTGACTCCCGCGGTCTATAAAAAAAGATATGAATAAAGCACCGCGGTAGCCTTTCTTTTTCGTTAGCCTTGGAGTGGATCATTTTTACACAGCGATTGGTGGAAAACGGTGGAAGCGCCGCTTTGCACCAATCACCGTGTAAAAATGATCCACTCCGAGGCTAACGAAAAAGAAAGGCTACCGCGGTGCTTTACGCGTATCTTTTTTTACAGACCGCGGGAGTCACGTGATGCTCGAATGCACCAATGCAGGTGTACGAAAAGAGCATCACGTCACTCTAGCGGTCTGTAAAAAAAGATAAGTCGAATGCACCGCGGTAGCCTGTCTTTTTCGTTAGCCTCGGATCCACTCCATGTGACGTTTTAAATGTCATGCACCGGATGTGTATAACGTAGGTCGCGTGTAGATCGTGAATACGAGTGTTAAAGAAAGTACTTATAGGCTGAATTTGTAAATATTGGGTTTTATTATGATAAATGTTGATATGGCATCGATATGGAAGAATGATGTTGTTATACTTGTCGTTGTTGCCTCTATGTGATAATGGCGACATACGCACAGGCCGCATGCTCCGACTGAATCTGTTGTCCAAACTATGGCAACAAAATTCTAGAATTTTGCGAAACTTGCCAGGACGAATGAGACTAGGCTGCTACTATATGAGAGTGGCGAAAAAGGGTAAATAAAATTTGATTGGCTCAGACGATTAGGGACAAAAACAAATCGTCAAGCATCTTGCCAAGGCTGTCATTATAGATCACTGAGCTCTAAAATAATACGGAGAGCTAACTCCCGATCCACTTTCCGCTGCAACCGCATCACACTTTCAGAGCGTGCGAGTAATGAATCCTGCCCTTTTCTTAATCTTATAGGCAATTTTTTTAACTTTTCCGCTTACTTTTTGTCACTTTTAGTTATTTCTACAGCTTTTTCATATTTTTATGAGCAATACTTAGCATAATTTTTCTTTTTTTTTTAGTGAGCTTATATAAAATTTCCATTTTAACGAATATAAAATTAAATATTGGCGATGAATTTAAATAAAATCTGTAGTTTTTACAATAAAAAATGTATATCAGTGAAAACTGTAAGCAACTTCGTCATATTTTTACAAGATAATCTAATTTGAAAATATCTACCCCATATTATTCTATGGGAGAAAATCTGTGTTTTGCCAAAGATTTTCCTCCGAAAATCTTTGGCATTGTATTCATGGGCGGACCGCTGGGTACAATGCATCAGGATAGGAAGTTAGCTCTCCGTTCTATTGTAGAGCTCAGTGTTATAGATAAGGCTACTATCATATATTAATACACAAGATAGGAAACTATCATAGGGCATAATGGTAACGCGATGACGAACGCAGCGCCTGTAGTGACAAGGGGGGAAGAAACGTCTCATAGACGGAATATTTCGCCTTTTGAACGCCTATTTTATTATGATCTTTCTTTTTTAAATGCTACATGTCTACATTTTCAACTTTGTAGGAAAAGCGAAAAACGAAAATTTTAAAATTCGATTTGTATTATTCAGACATGATTCTACATGACATATTTTAACATCTTTAACCATACTAAAGAAGTTCTGAAAAGAGCTGTTGTTTCAATAATAATAAAATAAAAAATAAAATGAAGTCCTTTAAAAAGAAACTTAACTCACCAGCGAGCGGCCAATTTGAAGAGAATCGTCTGCCTTGAAGTGAAAAGAATAGATATAGGGTAGTTTCAATTGACGTCATGCTGGAGGCCACACACTACAAATAGGCAGTTCTAATTGGTGGAACTACCCTGAACTCCAGTTGAAGTACAATGGTTGATCAGCAAGTTGCAACTTCCCTATTAAAAACATAAAGCATAAACAGATTTCATATATATAGAGGCTTGTTAGTTTCCTCCCCTTGTCACTAGTGACGCTATTATTGCTGCCGTTACAGATTTTGCTGTAACTGTCCTATCTTGTATGTTAATCTACAGGGCCGGCGCCAGGGGTGAGGCAAGTGAGGCAGCCACCTCAGGGCGCACCCCTAGAGGGGCGGCATATTGTATGTGTCGAAACTTAAGAAAAAAAGAGAGAAGGGATTTTTTTTTCTTATTTAAAATAAAAATACGGAGTACATTGCATATAATTACAGTCAAAGAAGTTGCATATAATTACAGTGAAGAATTCCGGTTACAATGTTTTAGTCCCACCTTAGTAAATTTTCTTCATGACGATTTTTGAATTATTAGTGATTTTTGACGAGATTTTTTTCTCTTGCGTTTCGCGGTGATTTTTTAATATTCGTTAAAGAAATTAATTCTGATTCAAACTTTTAGCCTAATATAGTAAATTTTGTTTTCCGCGATTTTGGAAATTTTAGTTGTATTTAATGCAATTTTCAATGCGATTCTCAGTGTCTTTCCGCGGTCTGCTGCGATTTCTTGCTAATTTAGTAAATTTTGTCCTACGCGATTTTTGAAATTTTTCCGATTTTCAATATAATTTTTAGCATTTTCTGGTGTTTCACGGCGATTTCTTCACATTCATAAAAGAAATTCCGTTTCAAATACTTAGCCTAATATATTACATTTTGTCTTCCGCGATTTTCATTGGGATTTTTAGCGTCTTTTCGCGCTGATTTTTTTACATTCGGAAAATAAATCCTTTTAAAATGTTTTAGCCAACTGTAGTAAATTTTCTGCTGTGAGAATTTTTAATTTTTAGCAATTTTTATGAGATTTCTAGCGTTTTTTATTTTGTTGTTGTTGTTGTTTTGTGGCAATTTTTTTACCTTAGTAAAAGAATTCCGGTTGTAAAATTTTAGCCCAATATAGTAAAGTTTGTCCCGTTTTCAATAAAGTTTATTCGGAATCCGTACAACGATTTTTGAATTTTTCTATGCGATTTTTAGAGTTTTTTTCCGTTTTGCGGCGATTTTTTGACGTTGTTAAAAGGAATTCGGTTTCAAATCTTTAGACTAATATAGTAAATTTTGTCCTCCTCTATGTTTTAATTTTAGCGATTTTTCGCGTTCTTCAGTGATTTTTTTTTATATTCGTAAGAGGTATTTAACATAAAACTTTAAGCGTAATACAGTAAATTTTGTCCTTCGCAATTTTTGAATTTTTAATGTGATTTTCAACTTGCTTTTTCCGCGTTCCATGGCGATTTTTTGACATTCGTAAAAAGAATTCTGTTTCAAACTTTTAGTTTAATATAGTAAATTTTGACCGCTACGATTTTCGAGTTTTTGGCGATATTTAGTGTTTTTTCGCGTTCCGTATGGTAATGTTTTGGCATTCGTGAACAATCCCTGTTACAATGTTTCAGTGCACTATTAGTAAATTTTGTTCTCTACAATTTTTAGCGTTTTGCGGCGATTTATTGACATTCGTAAGAGGAATTCGGTTTCAAACTTTTAGCCTTATGTAGTGAATTTTGTTCGCCGAGATTTTAGAATTTTTAGCGATTTTTAATGCAATTCAGAGTTTTTTCGAGTTTTTGCGTTTCTTGTTGAATTTTTTGACATTCGTAAAAAAAAATTCAGTTTCAAACTTTTAGCGTATCATATTAAATTTTGTTCTCCGCGATTTTGGAAGTTTTTGTGATTTTTATTGCGATTTCCAATGCAATTTTTAGCATTTTTTGCGTTTCGTGGCGATTTTTTGATATTCATAAAAGGAATTCGGTTTCAAACATTTGGCCCAATATATTACATTTTGTATTCAGCGATTTTCAATGCGATTTTTAACGTTTTTTTGCTCCAATTTTTGACTTTCGGGAAAGAATTACTGTTAGAATGTATTAGCATACAGTAGTAAATTTTGTCCTTTGCATTTTTTTTTTTTAGCGAGTTTGTTTTGTGTTTCGCGGCAATTTTTCCACATTAGTAAAAGGAATCAGGTTTTAATCTTTTAACCCAATATAGAAAATTTTGTCCTCTTTTCAATAAAGTTTATTCGGAATTCGTTCAGCAATTTTTGAATTATTTTGTTAGATTTTTAGAGTTTTGCGGCGATTTTTGGACATTCGTAAATTTTTTTTTTTAAATCTCTTAGCCCAATAGTATATTTTGCTCTCTGTGATTTTTGTATGCAACTTTTAGTGTTTTTTCCGCAATTCGCCGTGATTTTTCCACATTAGTAAAAGGAATCCGGCATCAATCTTCTATCCCAATATAGTAATTTTTTTCTCTTTTCATTAAAGTTTATTCGGAATTGGTGGAGTGATTTTTATATTTTTTGCGCTTTTATATTACGATTTGTAGTTTTTTCGCGCTTCGTGCTATTTTTTTATGTGCCCGGGCAACGCCGGTCCGGTCAGTTAGTTAAATTATTTTAGCAAATTAAAAAACAATTATTTGTTAATATTAGGGTGCTATAATAAACGATTTTGCAAAAAAAAAAAAATTCAAGGCGAATTAGTATTGAATTATTTCACCGTTGATACTCGTGTTTTTGTAAATATTACTGATGTAAAATTTAATCTTCATGTATACAATTTCAAATGATCATGTAATTTTCAATTCATATCATAATTTTCCTATTTAATTTCAAGAATGTGATGCGTAGTTTGCGTTAGTATGTTTATCTATTTTTGTCTTGATAATGTGATCGCTTTATAATATTGATTTCCGTACTATAATAAATGACTTCGCCGAAGAAAAATCAAGGAAAATTAGATCTTGAAATTTTGTTTTATTTTTAATAAATATTTTATTTTAAATACTACTAATAAGGGATTTTATTTTTGTGCAAGTTTCAAAAAGATATATAACTTGTTATTAATATTATTATTTTGCTACTTAAAATTTTATACAAATTTTATACATAATTTGATTGTTTTTAAATGTTTGACATATTTTGCTTAATAATGTATACTTTAAGCTTAGCTTCACCTGATGTAATTTTTTTTTTTTTTTTTTTTTTTTACTAATATTCATAACGTTGTTACAATAAATGCATTTTCCAAAGGAAAAGCAAAGCGAATGAGATTTTGAAACGTCAATTTAATTCTTGATATGATGCTTTTTAGGTGCGCTCGTAATTATATAAATACGTAGCACCTATAGTCGTCGTCTGATCCGTCCGTCCGTCTGTCCACATATAACAGCACAAAAACTACCCAACCGAATGATTTGAAATTTAATATATATAATCGCTGCAGAATTTTGTTGAGTCATTTCAAATTTTATGAAAATCGAACCAAAACTTAAAAAGTTATTAATGAGAGTTTTCTTTATTCTGTTAAATTCTATCATACGTAATCTAATATAATAAAAGCGCAAGTCATGTGACTGAGGAAAACAAATACAGGCTAACCCTTCCTTTTTCCATATGCCGAGCGGCCATTTTTATTCAAAATTATTTTTTCGAATAAAATGGCATAAAAGTTACATTTTTAGAAAGATCGATCAAAAAAATTGTTTGCTTGAGAAATGAGTTACAATCAACAATGTATAGATTCTGAGATATAACTTAAGTGGAAATTACGTTAACTGAATATCTCAAACCATTAGAGTAAACAAACACAGGAGATTCGTTCATTATGAGTCATAAAAATATTAAAACATGGAGGTAATCATTCACAAAGAAATCCATGGTGAAAAAAAAAATCGCATTTGTAAACGTGGCATATCTAATAAAAAAAATAAAAAAGGCATGCTCATTTTCCTCCTAGCAGACGACATAATTTATTTCACTGAAATAATGAGGATGATTTTTTTTACATTGTTAAACTAGTTATAAAACGAACGCACCTGATATGTCACGTTTAACGTACAATTTCTAACTTGTTTGTAAATATTACTATAGAATATGATAAAATTTTTATTCATTTAATTTCAAGTTAAATGTCGTTATATTTTCAAAATAGATGCAAAATTTCTTAAGTAATTTGATTATTTTGAATTTCTTAATTGTAAATTAATTTTATATATAATTGTTTTCTTTTAAATAAATCATAGTTAGCAAAATTAATTTACTTATTCTTAAAACAGTTTGAGAAGTGGTGAAAAAACAATCACGGCATAGGGGCGGCAAAATAATGCTCGCCTCAGTCAGTAAAATGTCTAGCGCCGGCCCTGTTAATCTATGGTCCAAACTAGGGCAAACCTAAGCATTTTCTATTTCAGAATTTGGCGGTACTCGCCTGGACGAGTTCTATTATACAAGTGAGACAAGTTAACAAGCATTAGCTTGGCGATAATTGCAGGCTCGCTAAGATGCTTGACGATTCACTTTTGTCTAGAATTGTCTCAACTAATCAAATTTTATATTCCGGATGCCGCCACTATCATATCATGGAATCCTAGTGATAACAAAAAAGGCAATAAAGATAATGTTAGGGAAGTAGAGTGGCTTTAGATATTAGAGTAGGATCGTAGAGGCAGTAAAATTTGATTGGTCGATAGCACTTTGGACAAAAACTGACTTGTCAGGCTTGTGATTTTCGTCAAGCTACTGTTTGTTTACTTGTCTATCTCATCTAATAGATTATCTCTAAATTCGATAATGTGGGTTACTATAATTTGAATAGGAACTTCCATCATGAGCTTACTCACTGTACGTACATCACTAACTCTCTTATAAATGTTCTCTAATGGAAATTAGTGTCTGAGAGTAGAGAGAGTAGTGAAGTTTGATTGGTCTAGATAGAATTGGTGAAGTATAGTTTGAAAAGAGTTTAAAGCTTAAAAATTCTAGTTTTATGATACTTCTTATGCTCGTACTCACCATCTACCTCAACCACTGGTTAAGCCCGAAAATCTCGCGAAAGCTCAAATGGTATTCATGATTAATTTGATTGGACTTTAGTCGCGATCATGTCCAATTAGGTTAATGGTGAATACCATTTAAGTGTTCGATCGAGTTTTTAGCGCTAACCGGCAGTTGAGGTAGATGGTGAATACGAGTGCTAAACAAACGAAATGATGATGTTTTACTATAAAGCTGTCAAGGTACTGGATTTTATATTAAAAATATTACTGCTTTATTTTTTGAATGCTAAATATTAAATTAGGCGAGATGTTTAATTACTGCATGCACTCTGCGATAACTACAATATGTACATTTTTCTTCTGCGATTTTTTTTTGTCATTCGCAAAATGTTTCACTTCATAGTTGAGGATTTTGTGCGTTAACTGCAGCAAAAGGGGCAAGACTGTACGTGTAAACATGTGTGTTCCATGAAACAACATTTTTTTCGAGTCGTAAGTTAATTTTTTACTCATTATAAGTCATGCTAGCATTTGCCTATAGTTTGTGATACATCAATACTAATAACTGAAATTGGAAAAAAGATAGTCTAAATGAAATAAAATTAAAAAACAACTGCATGTGTCATTGTCAGATATAATAAAATTACTGGGTTCAACTTTTAATACTGTAGTATAAACTTTAAAGTCATGACTTCATTTTCATTGACGGTTCTGAAGTAGAGACCCCGGAGCAGTCGACGACTTCTATAGTGCCGAGATAAAGCTCGACCTACATTTCATGACGTTTAAAACGTCATACGGAGTAGATTATTTTTACACGGCGGCGATTGGTACAAAGCGTCGCGCCCATCGTTTTGTGCGAATCGCCGTGAAAGATTATCCATTGCGTGTGACGTTTTAAAAGTCATAAACCGGCCATGTATAACGTAGAACGCGGATGCAGGCTAGCCGAGGCTAACGAAAAAGAAAGGCTACCACGGTGCTTTACGCGTATCTTTTTTTACAGACCGCCGGTCACGTGATGCTCGAATGCACCAATGCAGGTGGACGAAAAGAGCATCACGTCACTCTAGCGGTCTGTAAAAAAAGATAAGTGGAATGCACCGCGGTAGTCTGTCTTTTTCGTTAGCCTCGAGGCTAGCTCAGTTGCATCCTTCTAGAAGCTTGTTTTACTCATAGATTAATACACAAGATAGGACACTATCATAGGGCGTAATCAAGGCAACACTAGATACCGGGCTTGCTCATTCACTCTCAAAACGTCACAAATGGTGGCTGACTGCGACCAGCGATTGGTCCAAAGCAACGCGCCCATCGTTTTGTGCCAATCGCTGTATGTCTTTCCTCCTAGTCAGCCACCTTTTGTGACGTCATCATAATGAATGAGCAAGCCCGGTATGTAGTGTAGCCCTGGCGTAATGGTAACGCGATGACGAACGCAGCACCTGTAGTGACAAGGGGGAAGAAAAGTCTCATAGACGGAATATTTCTCCTTTTGAACGTCTATCTTATAATGATCTTTCTTTTTTAAATGCTACATACTTACATTTTCAACTTTGTAAGAAAAGCGAAAAACGAAAGTTTTAAAATTCTGATTTGTATGCAGACATGATTCTACATGACATATTTTAACATCTTTAACTATACTAAAAAAGTTCTGAAAATAACTGTTGTTTCAATAATAATAAAATAACAAATAAAATGAAGTCCTTTAAAAAGAAAGTTAACACAGCAACGAGCGAGCATAAACCGATTTCATATACATGGGTAAATTTCGGAAGCTTGTTAGTTTCCCCCTTGTCACTAGTGACGCTATTGTTGCTGCCATTACAGATGTTGCTGTAACTGTCCTATCTTGTATTTTAATCTATAGTTTTACTGACCGTGCTAGATGTCGTAGCCACAGTTCCAAACAAACCGTTGTTATGCATTTCCTGGGGATAACTCTTTCAGAAAATGGAAAACCTCATTAACCGGTTATTTTTTAGGAACCATTCGACGTAAGGACGTTACATTTTTCGAGTTGAAGCAGACGAAAAAGACAGGCTGCCGCACTGCATCACACGTTCGCCTCCCTTCGGACCCCTTGAATGAGTTTCTTTTCGTGCACCCGCATTCATACATTTGCCGAACTGCATAACGAAAATATCATCACGTGACTTAAGAGGTCCGAAGAGAAACGAAAACGTGACGCAGGTGCGGCAGCCTGTCTTTTTCGTCTGCCTCGTTTGGAGTCTACACTAACAGGTTTTAGAAGCTAAGAACGCTTAAAAAGTACTATAATGATAAGTAGAGCTGGATTATTTATTAATATATCGGTCATATATTGATACCTTTTAAATATTGCAATAACGATATCTAAGCTCTGACTGTGCTGCTATACGCCATCGAAGTATTCACGTGACTCTTCTAATGTCGTCTGCTGTGGCCACACGAGACCCAGCGCCTAATATTAAACTCATAGGGAAATTGTTTTATTAAAACAAATATTATTTTTCTAAAACTTTTATCCCTTGATTTGGATACTTTGATATAAGATGTAGCATTTGCGTAAGTGTGATTAAGGTATTTTTAGCACAGGCTTGTGTAATTTAGTTTTAAAATTTCAAAACGCTAATTCTCTGATCTAAGATCATAACATGTAAGGTTTAGGAGTGGCGCCATCTAGGATATGATTTTTAAATAATTTGTAAATAAGTTACTTTTTGCTAAATATCAATCATTTAAAACTTTTTCTAGAGTGGTAGAAAATTAATATTTTAATGATCTGATCATAAAATATTAATTTGTGATTTTCGTTGCGTAATCATGGATTTTTTTTTATTTAGTAAACCATAGAAGCTAAAAATGTTAATGCTATATTGCTTTTTTATACATATTTACAAATATGACAGCCAGATTTGAAATGTGAGAATGCTAAAATTCAGGGATTATTTTATATATTTTTTAAATCATGTTTGCTTATAAAGTTTCCTTTGATTGTTATTATGGAGAGATTAATTAGCTTTTTTTAAATTAAAATTACGACCTTTCTAAAGTATTCTATGTTACAATAGTTTGAGAAGGGGGATAAAGTTTTTATCGGGTTCTTAAACGTGGAAATTTTAAAAATATTTTACCAGTTTATCTATATATAATGCATATTTCTGCACTGTAAATTAATTATTGATTTACATTCATAAAATTGATATAGGTATGCCGAAGATTTTTGTACTTATCATTTTGTACTAAATCCTTATAGATACTTTGTTTTGTTTTAATTTATTTATTCAAAGTCATAACCTTTAATTAACAAAATAGTAAAAAGGCTAATTAATTTAACGAAAATATCCATGAAAAAGAAATAGAAGCAAATAGGATTTTTTTTTTTTTTTTTTTTTTTTAGCCTGTTAAGAATTTGTTTGAAAAAAATTGCTTATAAAGTTTTCTTTGATTGTTATTTTGGATAGATTAATTAGCTTTTTTTTAGAAATTAAAAATTATGACATTTCTAAAGTATTTTTATGTTACGATAGTTTGATGGGGGGCGATAAATTGTTTATGAGGTTCTTAAACGTGAAAAAAAAAATTAATGTTTTAAAAGTTTATACAACTTGTGGCCAGAAAGTTCGGTGAATGAATTTTTATTTCAAATACAGTATTGTACAGCATCAAATACAATTTACTGTCCTTCAAAATAATCTCCATGGATGGTTTAGGAGTGGCACTGTTGAGAACGAGTATATAAGACCTGGAAACTCCTGTAAAACAGTTCTTTCGGAATGGCGTTCAGCTCAGTCGTCACGTTGCGTTGAATGTCAGTGATGTCAGTAAATCTCTTTCCCTTCAGGGCTGACTTCAATCTGGGGAAGAGGAAGAAGTCTGCAGGTGCTAAATCAGGTGAATAAGGGGGTGATCAAGTGTCACAACTCCATTCGCGGCCAGGAACTTCCGTACAACCAAGGTGGTGTGTGGCCGGGCATTATCACGGAGAAGAGTCCAGAAACCTTGCGTGGCGTACTCAGGGCGAACGCAACAGTTCCGTTGCAGTAAACGCTTCAGAATATCGGCGTAGGCATTCAATGTGGTACTCTCAGGGAGGATTTCTTTGTGAATGAGACCCTTAGAGTCGAAGAATGCGATGAGCATTGTCTTTATGCGCGATTTTTCTGACCGTACCTTGGTTTTTTTAGGCGACGACGGACTCCGCCACTTCAAACTTTGTCGTGCCAAACTCCAAACTTTGCCCTGAAGGGAAAGAGATTTATGGACATCACCGACATTCAACGTAACGTGACGGCCGAGCTGAACGCCATTCTGAAAGAACTGTTTTACAGGAGTTTCCAGGACTTATATACTCGTTCTCAACAGTGCATTACCATCCATGGAGATTATTTTGAAAGACATTAAATTGTATTTGATGCTATACAATACTGTATTTGAAATAAAAATTCATTCACCGAACTTTCTGGCCACAGGTTGTATATATAAAAGGTATATTTCTACACTGCAAACTAATTACACTGATCAGCATGCATTTTGATGATCATATAAATATATATTTTTCTGAAAGTGTTTTTTATGCTGATTTCAAAAATGTAAAGCATTTTTGCACACCACGTACACTTTTTTTACAAATATTATTTTTAATTAATTTTATTCTTAAATCATAAATTACTTTATAATAGTAATACTAGATGGCGCCACCAAATTTTTTAGGAATTGATTCCATATGTATATACATTACATTAATTTAAATAAATGAGAAACTGTATTTAGGAAGCTGAAATTATTTATTAATATGATTTAATAATAATAAAAAAAATTATTTATGTAAAATTAAAAAGAAAAAGCGAAATCCATAAATTTAATTTTGTAAAAAATATCTAAATTAATACTTGCTAGGTGGCAGCACCAAACAATGTTTGATCTAATGCATAGGTTTTAACAACAATAAATTTCTTTGTTTATTCACGTCTGTTTCTTTCGATTTGAAATATGTGATATATTTCACATCTTCTTTAATTGAATAATGGCTTCACGTAAATGTGTAAATGATACAGATATATTTTGTTACATTTGTGGAAATTATACTGTAGTAAAACAAAGGCAGGATATTACAGATTTTGTTAAAAATGCTTATTATGCTTATTTTGGTGTGAGACTGGGTGACCAAGATAAGACATGGGCCCCTCATAAAGTGTGTAGAACATGTGTTGAAGGATTACGACTTTGGTTGAAAGGCAAAAAGAAATGTATGCCTTTTGCTATTCCCATGGTATGGAGAGAACCTAGAAATCATCATGACGATTGTTATTTTTGCTTAGCTAATGTTCATGGGTATAGTTCGAAAAATAAAAAAGGAATTATATATCCTAACTTGCCTTCTGCAATAAGACCTATATTGCATAATGAAATTCTTCCTGTTCCTTCTCCTCCAACCAATTTGGAAAGCATAAATGAACCAAATAATTCAGAAGATGATGAAAATCAAGAACAAGATGTCTATAAACCAGAAGTAAATGATAAAGCTCCAATTTTATTTAATCAGCATGAACTCAATGATTTGGTGCGCGATTTAAATTTGCCAAAAATAAAAGCTGAACTTCTTGGTTCTCGGCTTAAATCTAAGAACTTATTATTACCAGAGACACAATTCTCTTGGTACAGGCATCGTGAAAAAGAACTTGTTCCATACTTTTCTGAAAAGGATAATTTAGTATATTGCAATAACATAAAGGAAATAATGAATTTTTACGGTATCCTTTATAATGCATCAGAATGGAGATTTTTTATTGATTCCTCCAAGACAAGTTTAAAAGGGGTTTTGTTGCATAATGGAAACCAATATGCATCAATACCTATAGCCTACTCAGTTCATTTAAAGGAAACATATGAAAATCTTGAACTTTTGCTAGACCAGGTCAAATATAAAGATCATGAATGGTTGTTATGTGGTGATTTAAAAGTGATTGGAATGCTACTTGGACAACAATCAGGATACACAAAATTCCCATGTTTTCTGTGTGAGTGGGACAGCCGGGATAAAAAAAATCATTGGGAAAAGAAAGATTGGCCATCAAGAATATCATTATCCCCTGGAACAAAAAATGTAATTAAAGATCCCTTAGTCAATCCTAAAAATGTTTTGCTTCCACCTCTGCATATCAAATTAGGGATAATGAAACAATTTGTGAAAGCCCTAAATAAAGAAAATGAATGTTTTAAATATATTTGCAGCAAATTCCCTTCTATTACTGATGCTAAGCTTAAAGAAGGTATTTTTGTTGGGCCTCAGATACGAAAATTACTGACAGATAGTGAATTTGAAAAAACAATGAATGATTGTGAAAAGGAAGCATGGCTGAGCTTTAAATGTGTAGTGGAGAACTTTTTAGGAAATAAGAAAGACCCAAATTACAAAATTATAGTTGCAGATATGTTAGAAAAATTGAGATTACTTGGTTGCAACATGAGTATAAAAATACACTTTTTACATGCACATATCGAATTCTTTCCCGAAAATCTCGGAGCAGTGAGTGAGGAACACGGTGAAAGGTTTCACCAAGACATCAAAGATATGGAAAAACGGTACCAACGCAAGTGGAATAAAAATATGATGGCAGATTACTGCTGGATGTTAAAGAGAGATCTTTGTGCTAGTGGACGAAAAGCAACTAAAAGGAATTTTTCTCAAACTAATTGATTTTTTTAATATTAATCAAATTTGTCCATATTTAAATATATTGTAAGTATAATTATTATGTCTATACTTTAATTTTTCATACATTAATTTTTTAATACATATCCTAGTCTGTATTAATTATTTACCTTTGAATAATAATTTTTTTTTATAAATTTATATAAGTGAAAGTTAAAAAATCATATGTTTTTATAAATTTACAAATTGTTAATTTGTAAAAAATCTTGACGTGATACGCAAATTTCGACTTTACTTTTGAAATCAGCTTAAAAAATTGATCTAAAATCACCTATTCATTTTTAATCATAAAAAAAAAAGTTTCAATATGCAGATCAGTGTTATTTATATCCATTCCTCAAAACTGATATAGGTACGCCGAAGATTTTTGTACCCATCCTTTTGTACTAAATCGTTATAGATACTTTTTTTAATTGTTTTTTTTCAAAGTCATAACCTTTAATTTAAAAACTTGAAAAAAGGCTAATTTAACGAAAATATCCATAAAAAATTATAAGAAAATATGATTTTTTTTAACCTGTTAAGAATTGGTTTTGGGAAAAAAAACTTATCAAACCTAAGCAAATGATACGTCTTATATCAAACTATTCAAAACAAGGGATAAAAGTTTTAGAAAAATAATATTTGTTTTAATATGATTTTTTAAAACAATTTTCCTGCGCGTCTATGGGTCTCGTGTGGCCGGAGCAGACGACAAGAGATAAATATGACGTCACACTTCGGTAGCGTATTTCCCAATAACAATAATATTGTTTCGCCCACACTGCAATTTTAACCCCCCCCCCCTAAAAAAAAGCGCCGAATTCTTACCAATATCTTCAATACTTCTTTCGCCCGATCTACGTATTTATTTATTCACTGGCTTGTTGGAACCACAAATCTACTTCTGCTGATTATCTACAAATAAAGACTACTATCCCAATATATCCCAATAACTTTTAAAGTTCATTCCCCCCCCCCCTTCCCCCCCTTACAAACCGCAAAATCCACTATCCATTCGTTTCTTGCTCAGATGCAGTTATTGGTCCATACATATTGCGATATATCAAAAGACTTGATATATCATGGCCTATAGCATGAGCTTGAATATGTGCCTGTTATTGCCGATAGCACTGATAATGATTGCTAGAACGTGGATTCTCCGTGGTCTCTGCCCTTTAAATGAGTATCCGGAAGTGGATAGATTCCATATTTTTTCATTGCCCCGGTGATATGAAGGTATATTTTAATTGAATTCCTTTTTTTTAATGGGGAATTTCAATGAATTGTCGAAATTAACGTATTCCTTATTCTAGTGAATTTTATCATGAAATTAAATTTCTAAAAAGTTTGTGTACTGACTATCAGTAATTCAGTAAACAAGAATTGTTTTTTTCTATAAGAGATACATTAAAGAATTTAACTCAATAATATTTAACTAAAAGAATTGGAGAAAACTTTAAATTTAAATTTTGCCGAGATTAATGTTTGTAGTAAAACGCAAGCTTCTCAAAATATGCGATATTTTAAAAATTTCTTAAAGTCAACAAAAATTCCAAACATTTAAAAACCCATCTTGATATTTTAAACTTATACTCAAAATAAAAGTCAGCATTACAGTCCTGTACATGCAATTCGATCCCGAATTTTTTATTTAAAGTTAACCCGAACCCCAAAAAATTATTTTCGTACACCTCAAAATTAAATGGTAGTGAAAATGAAAAGCTAAAAAAAAAAAAAAAAAAAAGATTAATACAATAAAATGAGAATAATAGGGAAAGTAGTATCTTTAAAAACAGCGTTATGAAAGTAATGGTGTAACTCCACAATAGGTATTGGTCAATTGGTTCTTTTCTTCTGTATTTGATTCTTTACTTTTTTTTTTTACTGAAACCATATAAATTATGTTGTATGAGCAAATAGATATAAAGACAATGAATCATTGCTTTCTACTCTGTTTTGTGTTTAAATATTTGCTACAGTATTATTTGTATTTCAAAAATAGTAAATGTCCCTCGCGCCCCCACTTTAAATTAGTTTCGTGATATATCACCAATATCAATATTAACTTGCTGATATATTGCGATATTAAATTTCAGATATAGCCCAGCCCTAATGATAAGATTATATGGGGCGTTGATAATCTAAGTGGATCAACTCCTAAAAACATATTCAGAGAAATTAGGAGGAAAAGCTACAGCGCATTTCATTCAGAATCATTGGAGACTAGCGCAATATTTTGCTCAGATTTTCAACCTAGGACTTGGATTGTTACGGCATCGAACAAATTAATGTCTGTGTAGCAAGAAATCATCTCACACTCGGTTGAACCGAAAAAATAATCCACCTTGGTTCTGAACGCCCCATATACTACACTATATGGCCAATGATGACCAGTCGCTTGCGACTTTAGACGTTTTGTTAAATATCTGGAAAGATACACGAGGAATTATCCTGAAACTTCAGGAGTGTAAACAACATGATAGACGTCATATATTTCCGCGAAGATTTTTTCCCGAAACTCCATAAGGGGCCGTCACTAAATTGAAGAAAAACGAATATCATTTGGATAACCCTGTAAAAACTAATATCGCAAAAGCGTTGAAACGGTAGCACATGCTTAGGAAGCTTCTTTTAATAAACTATGTTTCTTTTTATGAGGATAGCAGGTATACTCGGGGAGAAATTAAGGTTTTTATAAAAACAATCCCAAATTTCACCAAGTGTTTTGCTTATAATTTTCAGAGTTCTTAATATAAAAGAATGTCTCATATTGTGTATTTCTCATTGTATATTTGAATACCGCCCCTCATCTTTTTGCTTAATAAGCTCGAAATTCGCTGTTCCCAAAAGGAAGCAAAAAGATAAGGGGCAGTATACAAATATTCAATGAGATACACTTCATTCTTACTATGCCAACTTTCATAAGCTAGTATATTTTGATACAACCCCTTATCTTTTTGCTTCCTTTTGGGAACAGTGAATTTCGAGCTTATTCTATCGACAAATACTATCAGAATTTTCAAGCTATGTTTTTGAGACTTTCACAAAAGTTGGTCTATACATTTAGCTAATATATTACGCACAGTATATTTTGATCTACAAAAACAACTTTTCAAAAGTAAAAAAAAGCCAAGCGTAAAAAAAAAAAAGTTGTGGCTAAAAAATGGTGTGATATCAAATTTCCAAGCTATTATATTACTTTTTTAACTTTTTTCCATTAAATAAGTTATCATATATATAAGTCGAGTGCCTACGTATATGTTAATAGAAATC
This sequence comes from Maratus michaelseni, assembly GCA_963931845.1. Taxonomy (NCBI): domain Eukaryota; kingdom Metazoa; phylum Arthropoda; class Arachnida; order Araneae; family Salticidae; genus Maratus; species Maratus michaelseni. Next base: position 172,962,070 of record OZ007599.1, on the reverse strand, counting down.
GTTTTCTCCTGTACTAAATACATCCTAACGAGTTTCTGAAAATTCAATTTTTTTCAAATTATGCATGATGGGCTTGGCGGCCATCTTTGCATATTATTCACAAAATTCTAACTACCCAAATCCGTAGTTAAAATCCGAAGTTCAAAATTGTTATTTAAGCAAATATTTTAAGCGTTTCATTTATAGATTTGTATGATCTGAAAATTGTGTCTTAAGATAATAATGACTTATCTTAAAGATTCATCTTATGATTTATTTTTTACAGTAATTAATAATTTTAAACTAGTAAAAATCAATTTCTCAAAATATCAGTCTTATCTAATTTATCTGTCCGTAGTTAAAATCTGAAGTTCGAAATTGTTATAAACATATTACATTGCAAACATATTACGCTTTTACTTTAGAAATTTGGGTGCTTAGAAATATGAAAAGATGGCCGCCAAGCCCATCATGCATAATTTGAAAAAAATTGAATTTTCAGAAACTCGTTAGGATGTATTTAGTACAGGAGAAAACGATTTCTATTAACATATACGTAGGCACTCGACTTATATATATGATAACTTATTTAATGGAAAAAAGTTAAAAAAGTAATATAATAGCTTGGAAATTTGATATCACACCATTTTTTAGCCACAACTTTTTTTTTTTTACGCTTGGCTTTTTTTTACTTTTGAAAAGTTGTTTTTGTAGATATCATTTCTTTTTTTTAAAACAGAATAAACATAATTTAAATAATCTAAACATGAGAAATAATTTAAAATTACATTTTACTCTCAGTCATTGTTTAAAAGGTTAACTAGAAATACCAGTAGATTTTTAAATTAAACTAATAACAACATACTAAATGTGGCTTGTTATAATACTTGTTATCTCCCGTTAAAAAATATCACTGACTTATCGATGAAATGAATAAAAATGCAATACGTACATAGCGTGTCAGCGCTGCATTTGAAATTAAACGTGATATCACGTTCTTTTATTATTAGCACTAGCTGGCTTCGCCCGCTAGCGGACCCCTAATTCATATTGGGGCCTCGAATCTTGTAAAACCTCGAATAAGATAAACCTCGAACCGAACGAACCTCCGACCTGGTTCTCCGCTGCCTTCGGCACCGGATAATCCCTTAATTTGCACATCGAATAGTATAAACCTCTAACCAAACTAACTTCCGACACGGGTCCCCGCTGCCTTCGGCACCGTATAGCAGTCGTGCTGCGCACGCTCAAGTTCCATCTTCCACCACCAGGTAGCGCAATCTGTTCTGTATGAACCTCGGGCACTGAAATCGTTAAGGCTATAGATGTCGAGTCGAATGAGCTATACCCCGTCGTGGTCTAGCCCATAGAACCAGAGATAGAACAGTGCCCCCTGGTGGTGAAAAAACGAACTAAAATCGGAAAGCTCTATTGATGCCGAGTCGAATGAGCCATACCCCGTCGTGATCCGACTCGTAGGAACAGATATAGGAAAGCGTCCCCTGGTGGTGAAAGCTAATCGCGCTTGGGGGGCAAAAGGGGGGATGAACACCGGAGATGCATAATAGGATTAAGCGGTCACAGACCTTTCCAACGATGTATCACATGAGGGGTATGTGCAAAATTTAGAAAATACCCCCCCCCCCCCTGCATATTATGATTAAGCGTTCACAGACTTTTCCAACGATATATCACATGAGAGGTGTCGGCAAAATTTAGAAAGTTGCCCCCTTTGGGTGGGAGGGCTGAAAGTGGGAGGATGGACCCCGAAGATACATAATATGAATAGCGGAACAATTTTTAGAATTTCTGAAAGCTGATTTTTATTTATTTATTTATTTATTTATCTATTTTTTATTTTTTGTTTATTATTATTTTATTTTTTTGCGTCGCCCTGTGCATGTTTGGAATTTCTTAGCAATTTCTTAGATTTACCTTATTTTATTCAATTAAACATTGTACTGTTACAATAAATTTAAATGGAAACTTCACTTCTAAAACAAAAATAATTTAACAACTGGATTTCATTAATTTATAGGAAAACTAGCAAGCTACGCCCGCTGCGCTGGTCGGTTTCTACAAATGAACCCTGAATCAAACGAAATATATCGTTTAATTTGACCTTGTATTTGAAAGCAATCTGTATATTTACGTGGAATATCCTTCCACATTACTGAAAAATGACGCGATTGCGCTATTATATTTTCTAATGTGCAGTCAAAATTTTAGCTGTTAAGGACCAACTCTTTTATTTGGTCATTTACAGTTAGGGTTTGCTAAAGAATGATAAAACTATATGCAATATACTAAAACCATCACTAAAAATTATCGAAATAACAATGCAAACAAATTAACTAACAAAATCCATTCAAAAGAAGTTTTTATAAAGGCTAATCTTTGATAATCTGATTATTGAACTTTTCCACATAATTCTAAAACAACAAAACGATATAAAATATACTAAAACAATCCTTACAAATTATCTACTTAACAATGCAAGTCGCAAAAAATACGCCCAGTAAAAACTATCAAAAAGGCTAATATTTCGGAATCGGGTTCACTTGACTATATAATCTTCACACATAACTGTTGGACTAAGCAACGTAGGACAATATATAGTACATTAAAACCATTTCTGAAATAGCATCTAACTAACAATACAATTCTCATCAAAATCCGTTCAGTAGAACTTTTTTAGAAGGCTAATCTTTCATAATCGGAATGAAATATTGAAAAGGCTAATATTTGATTAAAAAAAAAAATGGTCACCCGATATTCGAATTTCCCCCTATATTTCTAGAACTAAGCAACGTTATATAATAAAACATTCCCTAGAAAATTATGTAACAGTATAGGTTCCATCGAAATACATTCGGCAAAATCTTTTAAAAAGGCTAATCTTTCATAATCGGATTGATCTGATTATAGAACTTCCCAGAATAATTATATAACTAAGCTACGTAGAACGATATGTTATACAATAAAACCTTCCCTTAAAAATTATCTTAGTTTAAGTTCTACGAAAATGCATTCAGCAGAACTCGAGTTATAAGCAGCCGGAACGAAATTTCATATATGTAGAAGTAAATAGAAGTATATTGCCATTAATATAGTTTGCATTTGAATAAAAAAAGGTACTTTTCGGTTAGCCGGGCGCCAGTGATATATGAACACACACACACACACACACACATATATATATATATTCATACATATAAGTGTATATATATATATGTATGTATATACATGTATTTGTGTAGATATATGTGTATATATGTGTGTGTATATATATACATGTATATATATATATATATCACTGGCGCCCGGCTAACCAAAAAGTACCAAAAAAAAATACTGCGAAAATGCAGTCGTACACTTGAAAAAAAAAACACCTTTTGGCCTAAAATCTCTCATCAAAACTGTTTTTCTTTTTTTTCTTTTCTTTCTTTTTAAAAAAAATAAAATTAGTAACAGTTTTTTCTTTTATTTTTCCAGATGTATAGCCATTTCAATTCTTTCTGCAACAAAAAAAGACACTTTTTGGCTTAAAATCAAATTGTTTGGGGTCAAAAGTAAAATCAAAATCGCCAAAAACAAAAGATAAATCGCCAAATTTGTTTCAATAGAAATCTTGCCCCTTGAATAATTTTTTAAGCATTATGAACATTTCTAATCATGTTTAAATTAAATATTTTCGTTTTATAATATTCTCTCATCAAAACTCTTTTTTTTCTTTTTTTCTTTTTTTTTTTTTTTTTTTTTTTTTTTTTTTTTAAATAAAATTAGTAACAGTTTTTCTTTTATTTTTCGAGATGTATAGCCTTTCATTTCTTTCTGCAACAGTAATGATCGCCAAAAAATTAGCAATGGTAACCTTTTCGGCCAAAATAACAGAACTTTCTATCATAATTCGATAGCTAATATACGTAGAACGTTGTGTTACATACTAAAACCTTCCCTGAAAAATTATCTCTCGAACAGTGCAAGTTCCATCAAATTCCATTCAGCAGATCTCGAGTTATAAAGGAACGGAACGAAATTTCCGTTTGTGTTTTATATATATAGCGAGGCTAACGAAAAAGACCACTTATATAAGTTCCACTTATCTTTTTTTACAGACCACTAGAGTGACGTCATGCTCTTTTCGTACACCTGCATTGGTGGATTCGAGCCTCACGTGATTCCCGCGGTCTGTAAAAAAAGATACGCGTAAAGCACCGCGGTAGCCTTTCTTTTTCGCTAGCCTCGTATATATAGTAGATGACGTGAAAGGTATTCCTGCGAACGAAATGCCTGTCCTTTACCGTGTTTTTTTATTTTTAGAAATAAATGAATCACATTTAATTCATTTCAAAATTTTTGTTTACGTTTGGAAAGAAATTTTAAATGGCGATAACTCTTAATGTATACATTTTAGAAGGTACATCTTCCCTCAAAAACTAATTTATTTTTAAAGATCTTTCTAAAAACGTAAATTATATATTTAAAATATTTTTAAAGCATAAACACTACGTCTGATTGCTTTATTTTACAATATTTATAAGAACACGCATTTTATCAGACAATTAAATACACTAAACAAACATGAGTGAAAAATTGACCTGGGCTCGAACCTGGGACCTTATGCGTACCATGCCGACGCTCTGCGACAGAGATACCCAGATCCATATCCGTAACCGGCAATTTCTCATACTTATTCATGTTAGAAACAATCATCTGCCACAGTTTGCAGTCATATTTAATTATTTGATAAAATATATGTTCTTATAATTGTGAAGTTTTATTTTTTTTTTAAAATATCTTCAGAAGAAAATGGCTGACTTGCAGATGAAATTTGATGTGGTTATATTATAACCTGTAACTGATTTGTGCTATTTTAATACAGATGGTACATGGTCGTTGGCGGGTTTTATCTCTGTTTTGGCATAATTTTTTAATCGCCAAGTTAATTAACAGTTTTTTGCTAATTAAGGATAGATTTTTTTTTTTTTTTTTTACACTGAATTTTATAAAAGCACATAGATTACGTAATTACTTGTCCAAAAATGCAATCCTTTTTTTATTCTGCCCAATATTAAGGCCTGTAGCTTGTTTGAAAAAAAAAGTTTGACGAAGAAAATAGTGATCATTTTAAGTAACTCGACGTTTTTAAAAAAAAGCTATATCTCTGTTTATAAATCACTTATGAAGATGAGTTTGGTCTTAAATTGAAGAAATTCTTCCTTAGATTCTTCTAGTTTTCGTTTTTTTTTTCTACGACGCTTGGTTTGTTTGATATCTGATATTTTAATCTGGCATGTTTTGTCGATTTAACATTGCGAAGTTGCTTTCTGTATATAAGCATTAGCGGTCTTTATCCAGTTCTTGGCGTTGTTTGTGTGGAGTTTTTTTTTTTAAGCTTGGCTTGGCAGAGCGACCGCCCTGCTTGATTGAATCCGCGCATGCGCAGTGAAACAATATTTAGTGAACCTGCTCATTTTTCATCCAATATTTATTATTTTTAAATTCTGATCACAGGGTATTGTATATAATGTTGTTTGTCATCGTTCCTGAAAAGAACATTCCTTTATATTAAGAACTCTGAAAATTATAAGCAAAACACTTGGTGAAATTTGGGATTGTTTTTATAAAAACCTTAATTTCTCCCCGAGTATACGTGCTATCCTCATAAAAATGAACATAATTTATCAAAAGAAGCCTCCTAAGCATGTGCTACCGTTTCAACGTTTTTGCGATATTAGTTTTTACAGGGTTATCCAAAAGATATTCGTTTTTCTTCAATTTATTGAAGACCCCCTATGGGTTTTCGGAAAAATCTTCATCGAAATATATGACGTTGACTATGCTGTTTACACTCCTGAAGTTTCAGGATAATTCCTTATGTATTTTTCTAGATATTTAACAAAGCGTCTAAAATCGCAAGTGACCGGTCATCATTGGCCATATAGTGTATAAGGGGTGGTTATTAAGCTCGTGTCCATGAACCCTTTGGTGTTCGGTAGAGATATTTCTTGGATTAAGGGTCCTAGATTCTGTAATGCTTTAAAATCCCCCTCCCACATCATAACAATAATAGGTTTATGTATCAGAACGCAAATTTTTCCCCATTCACTCTCCATTCCTCCGAATGATTTGAAAAGTCAATGCCGAAAACCGTATCTTAAGTATTTCCCCCCATTTTCCCCATTTATATCTCCCTCTTTGGTGCGTTGTATACCAGTCAAACAGATCTGCAAAACATAAATATAACTTAAACTAAGGGCAAGGCCTAGTCAGTAAAATATTTCGGAGGGAGATTTGTGGCCCCAAAATTTTATTCTTATTATCTTACTTTAGATTCCTTTTTACAAACTGAATAGAAATGAGTGTTAAAAGGGTTATTATTGTGAATTATAACATTACAAAAATGCATCATTGTTAAAAGACTTATTACTGTGAATTTCATTGCGAGTTCAAATAATTCAATGTTATAATTACAAAATAACAATAATAATAATTCTTGAGTCCTAAATGAATTTATAATCTCGTTTGTGTTAATGCATCTTCTCCGATGTATTTACAGGGTGATTCATAATGAATGAGACAAAAAGAAAACATGGTTGTGAACGTTGTAATCAATATATTTAGAAAATTCAAATTTACCTCAAAACTACATTTATTCAAGTTTCTACAGGTGTTCAATATGTGCCCCTCCGGTGACACGACAAATGTCTACACGGTAATCAAGCTCCTGCCACACTCGTGATAGCATATCCCCTGTGATGGAGTTCAACACTGCAGTTATCCGCTGCTTCAGTTCCTCTAAGTTCTGAGGAAGTGGAGGCACAAACACCTTGTCTTTAACGAAACCCCAGAGAAAAAAATCACAGGGCGTTAGATCTGGTCCGTTTTTCAGCAAAGAAAAATGGACCAAAAACACAACTGTTTGATAAAGCGCAGAAAACGTTCACCTTGGGAGAATCACGCTGATGTTCAAATGTTACATGGGCATTTTCCGTGCCCCAAAATCGCAAATTATGGCGATTAACTTTACCACATAAGTGGAACGTGGCTTTCGTAGTAAGCTTTCTCCTGTATGGACGACATTTTGTTTAACAGCGCCTCTAGCGGCTAGTTCGTCATTCGATGATTTTTCCTTGTTACCAAATAAAACTTGTATAATTGTAGCTGCAGAATAAATTTGTTTCGGCTGAATAAATCCATTACGGCAGTCACACTGCGCTATTCTTTTTGGCCCATTCATTATGAATCACCCTGTATATTAGTGTCAACCAATTTATTTTACACCGGAGTTTTCTATCTATGTTTTTAAATGTTTCATTGTCAGAAAGTTCTTCCCTCTGGAGCATGCTCTGTCTTTAGTTGAACGAATAATTTAATGGCAACAAATTCATCATAGAGCTTTCCCATCAATTTCAAATGGAAGCACATTTTGTAAGTTATATATTCTGTCACATCTTTCCAGTCTGTCACTTTTCAGTGCTACCAAAAACATAAGTTCATCTGTTAAAAAGGCATCATTTACTTTGATGAATACGCAACATACCCCACACATTTCATTAAAGTCAAATAGATAATTCAACTCTTGCTTGATAAATGAACCACCACATAGATTTTGCAAGTTCGAAGAAATAAATCTGTCGGTCTACCTATTTTCCTACTTTTGTAGCAGATCATCCAGAGTGCAGAAACTTCAAAGGTTGATGTCAATTACTCAATATGAGATTAACCACCCTCACTAAGATTAGTCTCCTCTAAATTAGAAGATACGAATAAGGACTGAACTTTACGAGTATTCTGTTCCCTATAAATAATTAAGGTTTTTTAAAAATAAATGAAGACGTATCTCTATCCTTCATATAATCGACATCAACTATACAGCTTGCATTTAGACGTCTAATCACCTGAACTTGGCATACTGTTTTAATAGATCAAATTTCTACATCTATATCTATTACTTTTTTATTCACACAGATTGAACTCTGAGACGACTAAACCATAAGATTTGAATATTCCTATTTCTTATATTTAAAATACTTATTATAAACCGAATAAGATATAAAACACCCAGTGCCAGTATCGAATAAACTTTTCGCCGCAATACCATCCAATACTATTAACAACTCAGGAAGTTCAATTGGATTTACACTGACATTTAAAACAAATGCAGAAGGCTTTTGTTGTTTATCCAATGATTATATACCTTCTGAGCTACAGCGACTTACCAGTGGCGTAGCGACAGGGAATGCTGCATCACTTTACTACCAGAATTATTATACACTAAATTTGGCCTTATTTAATCTTTGAACTTTATACGATTAAATAAGGCCAAATTTAGTATATAATAATACTGGTAGTAAAGTGATGCAGCATTCCCTGACGCTACGTCACTGCCTCTTACCAGTTTAAATGTGCAGAATTTCTGCCAGATTGCCTCTATACCTGAAATCTACTCTCATTTGATTCAACTACACACAACTGTTTTAAAAAGAGAAGAGTGGGGGAGGGGGGTGGCAGTTCCTACCTTGACCTCCACCTCTATTTCTATTAGACAAATTATAAAATGACTGTTTATTCCTATAATCGTCTTCTACGATAATTTCCAAAATTTCCTCTATTACTCTAAAATTACCAACATCAACTTTAGAATTATTACCATTATTACGCACTTTTTAAAGTTATTCCTATTACCGTTCTGAAAACATCTATTCCCTCCTTGTAAACCATTTTCATTATTCTCAATTCTAAACAAAAGTGAGGGGGAGAATTATAATCATTACTACGAGTCCCTCTCTGTCCTAGGCACCACAATGAGTATCGTGTCTACTTTCAGATTTTAACAATAACTCATAAAGTTACGCTGAATTTTTAGGTTGACGCATTTCAGTATAATACCGCATGGAATGAAGGTAATAAAATATCAAGAAGACCTTCAAAAGTTAAATAAGACTAAACTTATTTTTCAGTTCAAGTTTCCATAGAAAAAAATTGGATGTCTTTTGAAAGACAGTTTGGCGATTACAATAAAACTCTTTACGCAGGACAATTTTACCTTGTACACATGGGAATGCATTTTTCTCAGAAATTGATTGCTCATAACGTTTTGATAGATCAGTGATAAAAAAATGTACTAATATTCTCAAACCATAACAATGCACAAACTTTTAATGAGAATTTTAACAAGAGACATTTATTATTGTTCTGTATATTATTATATTGCATTTACTCAACAAAGTATGTGAAAAATTCAATAACATTTACGCCCTTAAAATAAACTCTAGGAATGATGTTGGATTCAAAATTTGCTCGGAGGCCTTTTGTAAGAGATCCTCCAGGGATGCTTGCTTGAAAGGAGGTCATGACACAGAATTTCACAAACACAATTTTTTTTCAAAAATAAAAACTAAACGACGTAAAAACCTGCGGCATTGTTATATATTAAGCATCAGGGCCTATGGTGTCTAACCCTGTTTTCTTGCCCATGAGTCCTGAGATGCTATACAGCATATGTCCCGGTCAGGTGACTGGCCTAACACGTCCTAATTGGAAATGAAGTTCTCATATAAATAACCAAGTAATAATTTATTAATTAAATTAATATGCAAGAAAAATGTTAGAGTGATAGTTATTAATAGTTAATACAGCTTAATGGTCACTTGCCGTATGTGACTGTCAAATGGCAATCTCCCCTATCGAACGTTTTACTATATTTCATATGCACTACTCGTACATACTTTTCCGTCTATGTAGCAATTAATTTACTCTGGACCAAACTGTCCGATACACATTCTCTCTGCAATTCAATACACTCCTCTGCGCTCTTAACTCTGCACTGACGACTCTCGCGTCCTACGCTCTCCGCTACACATCAACGAGACACCTCCTACACTCTCAGCTGCACCTCCACGAGTGACACGTCTCTCGCTCTCCAGGCCACACTACCAGTCAACGGGGCTGTCATTCTTCAATCACGGAGCTTCCACACATGTCGAAGCGTTTCTTCTCGACCATTCCACCCTGCATTCTTCTCGTTTCTGCTCGACCATTCAACCCCTGCATTCTTCTCTAAACTCCAGCTCGCTAGTAATCCGGTGCCCATTGTATCTTCTTTTCAAAGCCGGATTAGTACTTTCACAAAAATCTCGTGAACATTCTCCAAATATATAATCGGATCAGGGAAATTCCAGTGTCAATCACATACGGAAGTTTTACAGAAAAATAAATATATATATATATGAATACAGTAATATATAATAATGATTACATATAATTAATTGAATTAATTATAAATATACAATATAGGTTCTGTTAAAGTCAGAAACATGAGAAATACCCATAAAATTAATTTTCTAATTGCATATAAAGTTTCTACTGAATTTTGTCAAGTTTTCTGAAAGTGGCATTAAATTTGGTTGAAAGATCCTAGATGTTCTAAATGAAAAAAAAAATGCGAAAAATGTTTGAACATTTAAATGAAACGTTTTATATCTTCATGAATATATACGTGTTATTTTTACACAAATGCGTACAAATGTTGCAATGGTGCTATATAACCATTTGTTACAGCTACAGTTTATTAGGAGCTTTTTATGATATAGGTATATCGTAAATAATTTTTTAAAATTAAATTTGTTGTTAGTCTCCTAATTGTTCTCGTGACTAAATCTTCTCTGACTGGTCAAACATGCTTTTTACGTTTCCGAAGTTCAAGAACAATTTGTCAAGTATTTCTCTAGATATTTGAGAAAATGTCTAAAATCGAAAGTGTCCAGTGACTTTTGGCCATATAGTGTACTTCCAATAACAAAAAGGATACAAATCAAGTATAGCTTTTTGACATGACATTTGTTTTAAAAGGAGCTGTGTATATATTAAAATATGAAATTTAAATTTTATACGGCTCCCTTTTCCTATAACTTATATTCAGAAAAATGTTGCCCTGCGTCTGACATTAGAAATATCCCATTCTTTTGCGATCAAATTTTTTCAAGATATAATACTTGATGCTATGATAATAAAATTTTTTTGCATTTTCTATGTTTTATGGCCCTGAAAAGTTAGCCCATGAAAATATGGAGAACAGTTGCCTGGTGTTAAATTCTTTCTTCACCACACTGGTGGTTGGTGTGATGATTCTTTCTTCATCACATTAGTGGTTGGTGTGACGATTCTTTCTTTATCACATGGGGTTGGTATGATGCTTTTAAAGAGAATAGCTGTTGGTTACATGCATATCCGAACGGACAGAAAACCGTAGTAGCTCCAGTTGTATAATGCTTTGGAGGGTACTTTCAAGTACATTGTTGTATAGAGTTATACCAAGGGATACCATAGTGTAGCGTGATATAAAAGTCAATAGCTTTATAAGTTTTGACTTTGCTCATACTATGACTGCTCAGGTCATCTGATTTTCCAATCAGGAATGTAATCTTTCATTATCGTAATTTTTCATGCCATAAGCCCAAAATTATACTACAGTGGATTGAGGAGCACGAAAACGAATTCAATTGTATGTCTTGGCTTTCTGACGTACCGAATCTCAAATTTATTGAACACATTTTGGATCTGATGAGCTTGCCATGGAATAAATCAGACGTGGAAGAGAGAGGGGGAGGGAAAGCGCTTTCTGTGTAGTAATTCGAATACGCACACGCTACGAATGTATGAAAAATGAAAACAACTCGCAAGAGACGCCATTTAAAAAAAAAAAAAGAATTCTAAGGTCATTGAAATTCACCCTTTATCAAATTCTGATAAATTTGTATCATTCCTACTCTGATATAGTGAGTGGTTTACTAACAAAAACTATTCCTCAAATTTCGTTAACGCTCATACTCTTTCTTGAATGCATAGACTAGGTGTTGTACATAATGCATAGCTGACAACCTTCCAGAAAAAAAGTAAAAAATAAATATATTTTGAAAAAGAAATGTTAATAAAAGAAAGGAAATAAATACAACGAAACACAAGATACATTTCATTAAATAAATTTTCTGATACAAAACATTTTTATTTGACTTGAAAAAACCCCGGAAAATTGGCAGCTATGATAATGCTTCACAAAGATGTATAAAAGGCTATTAACAAATATACAATTTTTAATGAGTATACTGTATGTTCATAATCTTAACGATTACAGTTTGTTCACTTTCAGATTCTAACGTTCACGACCAGAATTCTAATATACAGGATCTGAAAAAGTGGGCAAAACTTTATGGGGTGATAGAACACAGCTATACAAGCATATTTCGTCATAGAATGTATGGCCGCGTGAGCCGCTAGGTGGCGTTGTAAATGGTATGACACATTCCTACGAGAGGTGTTACCGGAGCTGCTGCGTCCGATTCCAACCCCCATCAGGTCGAGAATGTGGTTTCAACACGACGGCGCGCCTGTACACTTTGCCTTGAATGTGCGGAGCACTTTAGATGCAATGTTGGCGGTGGATTGGTCGAGGTGGTCCCATAGCTTGGCCACCAAGATTGCCGGATCTCTCGTGTTTGGACTTTTTTCTGTGGGGCCACATGAAAAGCCTAATCTTCGAGTGCTCCATTGAAACCGATATGATCTAGTCGCCAAAATTGCCGTTGCTGTCGGGAATATTTGGGAAATGCCTGGTGTCTTCGCAAATGTGCGTTTGTCTCTATCCCGCAGGTGTGAAGCCTGCATTACAGCTGGCGGAAGATGTTTAGAGCAATTTCTTTGAGCATGTAAATTAATTACATTGCTGTTAATAAATTTTTTTCTGAAGTAACTCCTCTCATTCTTGTGTTAATTCTTTAACTACGGCAGTGGAAAACTACCTTTTAACTTCTCGGTGTTTGCGTTCTGACCATACATTCTATGACGAAATTTTCTCGTATAGCTGCGTTCTATCACCCCGTAAAGTTTTGCCCACTTTTTCAGATACACCCTGTAGTCATGGTACATAGTATGTTATTATTTTTTTTAATTACCAGATTATTTCCAGTTCTTTATGATATACATGATAATCAAAAATACATTTTACTTATTCAATTTGTTGTTCCCAAAAGTCAATCCTGGATTAATTTTCACTGGAAAGTGTGAATTTAGGCGTATTCTTTACGTGATTGAAGTTGAAAATAATTTCTCTAGTATTTTTCTAGTCACTTGAACAAGCGTCAAAATTGAAATATGTCCTTTGATTTACGACTATACAGGGTGACTACTGTCATTAACTTCCGAACGGCGACAGTTATATTCATAACCGTAGTATTTAGGAATAGTAAAAAAAGCTATGCGATACGCGATGAGACCGCTTACAGTGCCACTTAGCAGTTAACTGCGGAATTAGCGTTCCTATCTCGAAAACGGTATAAGATACGAGTAAAATGTCAACTACAAAGTTGTAGAGCGTTCTAGATTTAGTATGAAAGGATGTCGTACATGTAAAAATAACTTTAGTAAAAGCCCTGAAATGTAATTTTTTTATATCCGTTCACCAGCTTAAACACGCCTCTAATTGCATGCAGAAGTGAAACATTATAAGGCAGACGTACAATTACTAATAAAACTAACACATGTAAGCAAGGTACAGTTTATTTTAATAATAAATTTAAGTTAATTATGCTCAACGTGGTTCACCATCGAAACGCACGCAGAATGCAAGATGCGTCGGTGGACACATTGGACATACTTTAGTTGAATTTCTTATTAAAATAAACTGTACCTTGTTTACATGTGTTAGTTTTATTAGTAAATGTGTGCCTGCCTTATAATGTGTCACTTGAACAAGCGTCGAAATTGAAATATGTCCTTTGATTTACGACTATCAGGGTGACTAGACTACTGTCATTATACTATGTATAGCATGGAAATATAGGAAATATAGCATGGAATTAGTGGCGTATTTAAGCTGGTGATTGGATATAACAAAATTAAATTTCAGGGCTTTTAATATTTTTCCATGTAAGACATCATTTCCTATTAAATCGAGGAATCTGTATAATTTTGTAATTGACGTTTTTCCCGTATAGTGTATCGTTTTCGAGATAGGAACGCTAACTCCGCAGTTTGCCGCTATGTGGCACTCTAAGCGGTTTCATTGTGCAGCACATAGACACTTTACTAATACCTAGACACCACGTTTATGATTAATAGCTGTCGCCAATCTGAAGTTAATGAGAATAGACAGGACTTTATTAGGGACCTTGTATAGTGTGTAAGTGACAAAACCCTACCATATATTAATCAAAGTACGTATATGGTAAGTTGATAGAAGACTAGATTCACACCGAAATCAGCTTCTAACCTAAGTTTACTTCGTCAATGAAGATAATGCATTTTTAAATAAAAGCGACATATAAGAGACACCAAGATCTTAAAAAATACTCAAGTTCGATGGATTAATTATTGAATAAATAGACCTTATATGAGTTTTTAATCAACTTTATAAAGGTTTAAACGGTATTCCTTCCTTTAAATTTTGTTTGTTTCTCTTCATCTAATGTTGCACAGTATGATTACTACAGTGAACGAATCTTTAAATAACAAAAAGATTTTCTTTTCTCTGACCAAAGAATTGAAAATGAAACGTTTGAATGAATAATTAATTTGTTGAATCACTCTGTGTTCTTTGTCACCAGCTGGCTTGATTAAATCACTGTAGTTAAAATAGAAAGAAGGACATCTAAAACAAACATGTTCACATGGTTCCTGCTTACCATTAAAAGTCGTGTTTATCATTAGGAGGAATACATTTAATTTAGCAAATTATTTAAAACACGAACGCATTAGTAGTATTAAGCTGTAGTAGTAATAATTCCTTCATGCATTTAACTATACATGTTGAATGACGATGTTAATTATAGCTAAAAAATGAATAATAATAATGCTAATAAATTGACGATCGTAATTATAATGATTTTAGCTATCATCATTAGCTATGTTATAATTGGTTGTTAACATAGTTTATAAAAAAATGAATGCAAGTACAAATCCAAAACTATTTTAAACGCTTACATCATAACATTTATTTTAAGAATAAATATTCACTTTTGGCCCATTCCACAGAATTTCGACAAAATTTATTATTTTTTATTTGGTTGCCAGCCCATTTTTGATTTTTCCCATATCTTGTATGTGGAAACCTATACAGAAAAGAATCAAAAATCCATCAGCAAAAAAATGCTATCTTAAAAATCTTTTTGATTAGAGGGGTCCAACATGTAAAAAATTGTTGCAATAAAATTACTGCAGCATAGATTCCAGGCAAAGACCCATAAACAAACGGTTTTTGCCATAGATAAACGAGCTTTGCTCTTAGATAAACGATTTTTTTCCTGTAAAAGCATAAAATTTACGAAATTTGGCCGTTTAGCTTGAAAAAGTGACATTACACGTAAAATTACTGCAGCAATTCACGGTAAAATACCCGTGATATTGCATTTAGTTTTTAGAATGGAGTGATATTTTACACGTTTTTACAAAATTCAAAGGTTTATAAAATCTTTCAGAATTTTTGAGTTAGAGATAAACAAACCATTCAAACAAATCTGAAATCTGTATACGTTTTTCTATCAGATCATGTAAATGCTGTGCATTTATTAAATATTTATATATGTATAACTTCTTTAGTTATTTTTGTGTCAATAAAGTGCATAAAAAGAGAGATTTCACGCACTCATGTAGTATGAGCATAGGGATATAACTGCGGTAACATTCAGTATTCTAATACAGGAATCAAATGTATTGTTAAGAAATTCTTCTGTCTCTCGAACCTTTAATTGTGTCACATTAGTACAGTGGATTCCAGGATTTTTCCTTTAAATAAACATTGACAATTTATTTAATAAAATGCGTTTTGTTTAATTTTTTGCTTTCACGGGCGACTATTATTCCTCCAATTTTAAGATTAAATATCTCACATACCAATGGGGAAGTTGCACTCACTTTAGATTATGCATTCTTTTATGTTTAATTGATGAAGACAAGTTTACATATCTCAAAACTTAACTCGGAATCGCAAAAATAATTTAAACTATGTAGTTATTAGAGTTTTAAACTCCGCTAAAAGCAAAACAAAACCACGTGATCGGAAAACGCGACGGGATTGGTTTGACGTCACTACACATGAAGGCAAGAATGACACTTACAGATTATAGACAATATATGTTCCTTGACAAGGCACTTTATGAATACCTCTTTCATCTTTTGAGTTACTATTTTTAAAAGCATATTAACTTTTCAACGACGAAACATCCACATCTGTTCCAGAAAATGAATAAATTCTCATGAAAGAAATATACTTGTATAAATGTAAACTACGAGACTTGAATTACACGTTCAATATTTTTGTAATTTTCGTTTGGAAAAAATATTTCTGTAATCATTCTATAATAGTTAAAAGGTAACTTATATCAAAATAAATTCTCATTTATGTCAATAAAATACTAACCACCCAAAAATAAATTATTTTGCTAATAAAATATTGCAGTGAAATAGTGCGAGTTACTTGAATTTTTTTATTTTGATATTCTTTGAAATATGGTTGCAACTAACAAAATAAGAAGAAAGAAATGCATTTTAAAATTTGTAAAAAAATAGGGAAATAAAATGTTTTATATTTTCTGAACGGTTGCAAACATTTTTCCACAAATTTAAGCAATTAATTTCTAAATTCTAATAGATGTATATGCAAATTTTCAAAGCTATTGGATATATTTAAGACCTTCATATCGAAAATTTAACATCCATAATTTTACGTTTAAATCTATTATTCAAATATGCGATTTTCATTTCAGTTAAAAATGAAATTTGAAAATCGTCTGCATTCCAGGAAAGCATTGTGACCTAAAAAGAAATATTCTATATTTTTTGAACGAATGAATCAAATGTAACCAAAAACTACACAACTTATTCCGGGTATCTCGCCAACGTACCTACCAAAAATCAACCTAATCGGATGTTTTTTACGGCAGTTAACGCGGAACAGACAGACAGGCAGAAACCAAAAACTTTTCGCGTCTCCACAGTGAGCCTTCACTGACGATTCGGCAACAAGCGTTTACATGTAGTAAAACAACTATGCGCTATCATATAAGGACTGCAGCGCCCTTAGTGGCAAAATTTGGAAGTTATCGCCTCTATCTCAAAAATTATGAGAGATAGCGTTATCTATAAAAGTATACAGCGTCCTCGATTAAGTATGAAACGATGATATTTACATGTAAAAATAACTTTATTAGAGGCCCTGAAATGTAAATTTTTTGATAACCCATCTCCGTCTAAAATACGTCTCTAATCGCTTGTATAGATGTGTAGCATTATAAAACAGAAGCACATTTACTAATAAAACGAACACATGTAGGCAAGGTACAATGTATTTTAATGAGAATATTGAGTTACGTATGCTCAAAGTGTCCACTATTTGCAGCAATGCATGTGTATGCATGCAAATGTATATGTATTGCTACCTATAGACACTTGTTTCCCAAATCTAGCTTTATACGTTCACAAGTTATTTCAATGTACCCGGACTTTATCTCTGTATATTTTAGAAATAGTAATAAACTTTAAAAAGCGTGAGAAATAAATAACCAATTTTAAAAATAAATTTTCGTTGACAAAAAGCAATTACACCACGTACTTCCGAAAAAAAAAATAAATCATGAACTGTGAAATATATATAATACACAACATTCACCTCTACTCCTGTTGCAAAAGCAATAAAAGACACAAAGAATTTTATTCAAATGGGAACTTTCATTTAAGTCTTATGACAAAGAATACCTAGGAAATCCCAAGATATAGTTCTCTCTAGTTACTCGTGAATTTTCTTTTTATAAAAGGAAAATAAGAAACTGATTTGATTTTAGATGCTAAGATTTATAAAAATGGTAAGGATTTACGGATTTTGGAAAAGAGAATTTTTATCTTCCAACGTGTATTTGAATGGAAGATGCATTCATCATTCTAAAGAGAAATAGGATATATTGACAAATAATAAAAAATATTCGTAAATGTAGCTTATGTAAGGTTTTATTCATGATCTACAGTTAGACTTTTGCTTTTAAGTAATCCTAGAGAATACTAAAGAATGTAACTTGTATGTTATAATTTTTTTTTGTATAAAATGTTCTTAGTTTCTTCAGTTTTTTATTTTATTTTCTATTAAAAATTTATTTTACTTTTATTTTTTATAGGAAAATCATAATACATCAACATGGAAAATAAATTTAAAAGGTTGAACTACAGTAATAATTGAGGTAGAGGTCTCCACGGGCTTGGGCATATAGTCTTTTATTAGACTCGGGCCGGTCCCGAGCTTAAATTTTTCTTGGAAGACTCGGGCCGGACTTCATATTTTCCGAGTCAAGGCGGTCCCGCTGTTCATTATTTTCAGGCTCAGCCAGACTCGAGTCTTATGAAATAAAATTGGCCAGATCCCCTGCCAGGCTGCCAATTTCTTTTTGTAAAAATAAAAGTGATATTGTACATTTGTTTAATTACATATTTAGAAATTTAATTTGGTTTAATAAACTACTGAGAAATATTTTTAAAAATCATTTTTTCTTTCTTTATAGAGTTTTTAAATTGTTACTTACTTTAACATTTTTATCTTTCATTCTAAACAATTTTTTAAAAGGCTTCATGTTATAACTGCCTAAGTGAAGATTAATATTGTTATTCTCTATTCCATGGATTGCAGACATATAATATGAAATATTCTGTACTTAAAAATTGTATATAAATAAGATGGGCGAAGCAAAGGTGACCAGCGTCCCTAAGGTAGTCCACCCCTCAAAAGTAGAATTAATTTAATTTTTAATCACAAAATAGTGCTACTGCATTATTAATAATCATGTATCTGCAGTGCATGTGGCTGAATTTAAAGAGATCACCCTGATCATCCAACATTTTATGCAGTGATTTCACTTTTGAGGAGTTGTCGTTTTAATTTCCAGGTAAGAAGATATTTTAATTTACACGTGTTTAAATTCTTAGAACGTTGAGATATGATACGTTTTCTGAAAGCTTATTTCCTTCTCATTAATAAAATTTACTTCAATTCTAAAAAAATTATCTGATTAATACTTTTACGTCGTGTAAATGGTGACCATACGCATGTTCCCAACGTGGCCACCTTAGAAAACAAATGCGGAAATCAGTGTATTAAGGGTAATTTTCAAAATTTCTACATAAATATCTGAAAAAGCGTATTACTATTTATTGTTAACACCAGAGATCACTCAAAAGAAGTCAGTAACTCCCAGAAGAAAATCACTGAACTACCGTGCACCAAAAGTACTTCAAGGCCTTTTCGTGTCAGACGATAAGGAGTTTGAACTGATTCTAATCATGTTTGAGTATGTCCATGTTCCAAAAATGAGTATGAGCTGACCTCTATGTGCTCAGTTTGGAGTATGTCCATGTTTCAATATTCTGAGTATTTCTGGTATTTCAGAATTGGAAGCATTGGGGTCTTCATATTTGAAACAAAAAGTTTTATCGCAAAATGAAAACATCGATTTACTCAGATCTGAAAGTGCCATTTTTCTCAATGGGAATATAGAGTGCTCATTCCATATTTTTTTTTGTCACGGGTGTAGTATTAACTCCTTATGCGACAACAAATACATTTTTGTTAGTAAAATAAATATTTCCAACCGTTTTATATTTTATTTGACGGCTTCTTTATAAGAATTCAAACGTATCCATTACCAGAACAGACATCTGTCCACTACTGGAACATACATGTGTCCACTACTGGAACAGATAGGTGTCCACTACTGACGCATTTTAAGCTCTCCGAAAAAAAACTTCGTGCAGAAAAATATTTAAAGTAGCCAATTTTTGCAGCACAATCGATTTAGAAAGAGTTAATTGAGCTACCGAACACTCGCTGTTATCGCACTCACTAAAACTAAGAACGATACACTAAAAATAAGCGAAAAATGGTCTTAAAGTGTCTACTGTGCTGGTACAGTTACCTTATTATTTGCGATTTTATTGTAATTTCTTCTATTTTTGTTGTGATACGGTGATAATAAGCTTCTGTAGAACACAATGCCTTTTATGAAAGATTGATTAAGACCTTTACAGAATTTGTAATCATTTATCACCAATTTTCAAAATATAAATTTTTGCCTAATTCAATCACAGAAATGTTCAGATGAAATAAGGCAAAATTTACCATTAAAACTTACTGGTAGGAATAATCAAGGATTCCGAGCACCTAATGCGTCACGTATACGTGACGCTTTTTGCGGAGGAGTTAATGACTGAATTATTCAGATTGAAAATAAATAATCTTGATTAAAATTCTCACCAATTATAATAATCTTATTTTGTTAAATGGAAAATAAACTTTATAAAATACATATCCAAGCAAGGTAGGCAGATTGCCAAAATAGGAATAGAATATGAACGTCGCAAATTCGCTAGAGTAAATTGTTTACCTTTTATTAAATAACTGAGTGTTTTTCCTTCGAAGAGGCGTATTAAAATAAACTGCATCATAACATTAACATTACTTATGATATAACATCACATTATGAGTGAGATTTTGTATACCTTTTATTAGACGATATCCTTTGATGATATCCATAAGATAATTAATTTTAGTTTCTTCTTTCGAAAAGCAATATGAAAATAAATTGTATCATAACTTTTACATTACTAATGTCATTTCATAACATTATATCAGTTTTTGTATATAGCTTTTATTAGATAACTGGCAATCTTTTTTCGAAAAGCTGTATTAAAATAAATTCCATTGTAATATTTACCACACTCTTTTTCGGATTTGTAATACCAAAAAGGAAAAGTCGAAGAATTTTGAAAATACTTTGTTCAATAACTTTGTTATATGTATATAATACATATTCAAAGAAATTGGAAATATAATATTCCAGACATATAGTTCGGTTAAACACCTAATGCAGGAGTGGCGAACCCGCGTGCCATTTGGCCAACTGTCACCCCTTTTTCCGAATAGTAATCTTCCCTTGCTTAATCCCAGAATTTCTATCATTAAAAAAGGCGGTGATTGCCCAATTAGCCCGCTGTTGGTTTGCTATCCCTGACCTAGTGTGAATATTACATGAAGTCACGTATACTGTTACGCAATTTTTATAATCTATGAGTGACATTTAAAAATATCTCAGAAGTGCTTCATATGACAAGTTCAAAGATATGTGGAATATTCTATAATTGTAATATTATTTCTCTCTACAAAAATGTCATAGTTAGCCCAATATATAAAAATTGAAATCTTGTCACGTCGAAAAAAAGACTGAACACTGGAATACATTAGATAAATGACTAAACTAGCTGTTTAACCCGTTCTATGTACGGGAGTTCATGAATTTAATTCTAGAAACAAAATAAAAAATAAAAATCAGAACAACCAAATGTATCTATGTAATATGTAGAAAAATATTTTTCTACTACTGTGCATTTTTTTTAATGAAATTTAATTTATCATGTTTCTATGGAAGCAGACGATAAAACGATATCTTTGGAATAAGGCAATAAATAGAATAAAAAGTTTTGTTGATGTTTGTGATAAAATGTTTTTTTTTTTTAAAGGTAAGAATTAAGCGCAATTAAATAATCTGTAATTATTTGCATGCGAGGTAAAAGATCGCAATACCCACTACAGCTTCTTAGTATTGCAGCGTGGCGTACGTAATATGCATATCTCACATAGCAGTAAACATTTAGAACTAGTTAGAGCTGGCGTAATTAACGGTTGAACATAAAAAAAAAATCAAAAATTCGTCAAAAACATAAAATAAAAAAAAATCTATTTAAAATTCTATTTTCGAAATTTTTACCCCAATCGTTCATGCGCCCCCTACCATTGGTAGCGCCCCATTGATAGCTACCATTGGTAGCGCCCGGGTTCATGCGCCCCCTACCCGTTTGCCAAATTTCGTAGCCCTGCGCCCTGTGGTTTCCGAGTTTTTGAGGTTACATAGATATATACGCGCACGGATTTTAATAGGGTATATTGCTTGTTTCTCAGTCAAACCAGCTGTTAAAAACATATGTACTTGAAATTAAGACTAGAAATTTAGACTATTATGTATTTCATTAAACTGAATTTTCTCGTTGGCTGCCACGATAATGGTGATGTGATTCTATAAATATTTTTGTAAGGGAGTAATGTCATTATGCTTCCAATCGGAAAAGTTCTCAATGGGTTTATTGTAATTTATAGCTTTTTTGTAAATAAAGAAATCCAAATTATATGTGAATTGTTGAACACTGTTAAAAATTTGGAGCAAACTGTCCAGTCATTCGACCGTTTTTATAGAAAACGGTTACACAACCGTTAGTTTAACTCTAGTCTGGCCATATTACTGCCCATATTATTGTAACAATAGAGTTAAATTACCGTTATGTAACCATTTTCTGTAAAAACGGTCGAATGATTGGACAGTTTGCTGCAAAATTTTAACAGTGAATGATGGGTTGTGGATGTGACTGTGAATGTATGTGATACTTAATGCCAAAGCGCATTAAATATTTTAAATGAGATTTAATGACTGTATCTAAATTACCAGTTATAATGTGTCCATAGTGAACATTAATATATATTTTTTAAATGGGGTTCATTGCATTTACATGAATGTGTGTCAGTGTGTTTGAAAATTTTTGAGAATTTGTTATAATTAAAATTTTGACACCCTAGACTAATGGGGTGTTTAAATGCACTTTTAAGATTGATTCTTTGAAGTGGAAATTTTCATTGTTCTTTGTTAAAAATATAATTAAGTTTTAATTTATTAAATACAAGGTTGGTAAATGTAATAATTAAATGTGAATTACTTTTATTTAAATTCTTAGTTTTATTGTTAGTATTAGCATTGAGCGCTGCAAGTCTAAAGAGGAGTAAATCAAAAAATGTATCACTAAAGTGAGTAGTGAATGTGTTAAAAGTGAAACCTTCAGATACTGACTGATATACACTGTTAAAAATTTACAGCAAAGTGTCCAGTCATTTGACCGTTTTTATAAAAAAAACAGTTACATAACTGTAACTTAACTTTATTCTGACCATAATGTGGGCAATAATATGGTCAGAATGGAGTTAAATTACGGTTATGTAACCGTTTTCTATAAAAACGGTCAAATGACTGGACAGTTTGCTGCAAATTTTTAACAGTGTATGATATGTAGCTTTGGAATAGCAGCGATAAATTGTCGAAGAGTCATCCTGTTAGTTACTGCAATAAGAAGATTGCAGGGTTTTTAAATTTTTTTTCATGTGAGTATTAGTAAAACATACTATATATGTACGTATATCTTTACAATATTCACTGTAATTCGTCAATGCATATTGATTTCTTTTTTTCGAGCATCTATACAGACAATGAAATGCCTGCCACTAAGCAGTACGCTTATGATCTGGTATCATTCAAAAGCCTTCAAACATCATAGAATAAGTAGTCGTTATTCACATATTTATTTATTTATTTTAGCTATAGGATACATTACCATAATGATAATAAAATCTGAGTTTGAAATTTTGATCACTTGCATAATTTGTAATACTTTCAACTTCCCCGATTTTAATAAATTTTTGTTACTGTTTTATTCTTGGTAACGAAAATTCAATATATTTTGAGTAGCGTGTATAAGGTTAGGATGTCAGATAAAAGGTGTTAAAAAGTAAAATGACACAAAGTCGTTATTTCTAGATCAAAATTACTAACATTTTCAGAGAAACTCAAGTAATGAATAAAATTAAAAGAAAATATTTTTAAAATAGTCACCGTCTGCGCCCACCAACACATAGAGGTGGTACTGGAAATTATCCATATAGTTGGTCTTAAAAACTTTTAGCTTGAAAATCGCTTGTAACCAGATATTCCAAGCAGAGCCCGATTAAGGTCATCTGGGGCCCAAGGCCCAGCAGCTTTTTGGGGCCCCCTCAAATTGAAATAGTAGCTAGAATTTTTTTCGAGGATTGTTATTAAAGATTATGATGCAGTTGACAAGTTAAACAAAATCTTTTTGCTCTGTTTTTGAGAAAATAATTGCAGAAAATTTCATTTCTAAGAAACTTTTTCTAAATCATTTTACTCATTTTGGGGCCCCCATCAGCAGTGGGCCCAAGGCCGCGGCCTAGTTGACCTGTGCGTTAATCAGGCCCTGATTCCGAGTAGTAATATTCGTCTAATAAAATCGTATTGTATGCGCTCAAGAATAATTTATTTCTGTTAGTGTTTAATTAATTTAATGACTTCTTTAAAAATAAATTTTATATTCATTTTTTAAAATCATTAAAAATAAAATATTCTTAGTTAAAATGTCAAAATCTAGGGTGGTGTGGTGGTATGCCATCTCCTTCCCAGGGGCGGCATCAGACTATTTAAGTAAATTTAATATTATCAGAAAAAAAAATGTATACAAAATGAATGGAATAATTACCTATTCATATTTTCAATTTTAGTTTTCGAAAAATTTAAATAAAATAATTTAATAAAAAATAATTTAATAATAATTAAAAAAAACCTGTTATCTTCCAATCTGTTTTATTATACAAGAAATTTATATATATACATATTTCTCTTACGTGGCGCGGAAAAAGGGCTGAATTTCTAGATTATCGTTTGGCATCAACCGTAGTTTCCAGAATCTCCAATATGGCGGCCGGTGTAAGAGCAGTGAAACTCAAACTAGAAATTATTAAAAATAAAATAACATGTGTGTAATCCAAAGCGTTTGAGATGATTCCTCATTTTAATTATGAGTAATATCGTTAATTTCAAATGACTTCTCAATTCTTATTTAGAATTTATTTATGAATTTCACTCACACGAAATTCGGAGAGAATAAAAATATCAACTGTCTAGATTGAGTAGTAATTTTCCAACTGGACGAAAAATGTCCGGGCCAGGATTCGAACCTGGGATCGCTTGGCTGAAACCGCCACGATCTACCACTGAGCTATCCCGGTCGAATCTGGAGGGCATAATTCATCCAGTTAACCTTATTGATCAGAGAATCTGGTCTGATAATTTAATCAGCTCAACAGAAAAGATCGCAGGTAAAGGAACTCCAGTAAACGCTGGATACGTGATTTTTATTTACCAATTTGAAATAATTGTGTTAAAATTAATCTAGTGTCTAGATTGAACCTGCTGCCATCTATTGCTGTCTGGATGAAGTAAAAAATAATTTCTTTTGCAAATATCTATAATCAATTAGAACAGTTTTGCGAAATTTAAACAATGATTGATGATATATATAATCTATCTTCCTATCCCGTAGTGTTTTTTTAATGAATTTAAGCCGTACTGTACAATATTATAGGTGCAATGAGTTTTAAACAAATTGTGTTTTCAAGATTTTTTTTCATGGTATTTAAATGATTTATGCCCATTGGTAGCACAAACTAAATGCATTTTTAACTGTGTTTCCAACGAAGTTTTCAATTTTTTTTACATTAAAAAAATTGTCAATTTTATGGTAGATTTATGGTAGCACTTATTCCGGCTAGAATTGCTGCAAAAATAAAAAGGGGCGAGCGAGCGAAGCGAACTGGGACCACGTAGCGGTCTCAATGTGAATTGCTCTCTAATTCACGGTGGTTGGCGAGCGTTAGCGAGTAGGGGCTGAGCCCCCTAGTTAAATTATATAAAAGGTTTAAAGATTGGCAAGGAAATAAGCCTCTTTTCCATCGATATATTTTTCTTTTTTTTGGAACATATTTTGCATTTATTACATGATACAAACATTTTTCCTGTTGTCTTTTCATTAAATTCTAAAGACTTCTGTTAGTTTCATATAAATATGTTACAAATGCAAAGTATATTTAACTTTTACTAATTTTTTGATGCTTAATAAATTTAATGTTTATTTTGTCGAAATAAATAGCAGCATGTCAACAATTTTAATCAGATAATTAAAATCGCTGTTTAAACTGCATTTTAATCAGATTTGTTTTTCCCCCTTTTTTAGCACATATTTTCTCAAATTTTAAAATGATATGGAAAAGTATTAAAATCAAAGGTTAACATAATTAGTAACATTCAAAGATATTTAAATTACTGAAGAAATTGAAAAATAAAAACCATTTTCTTCAAATAAAATTGTTTGCAAGCTTAATTCTTTAAAATTTAGAAAAAATTTCATCAAGCATAAAATGCACTTTATTTAATATATATTTAATCAGATCTACTTATAATTTAACATATATAACAGTCTTTATAACTTTCTTTGAATAATTAAATTATTGATATACTATATCACTGATGTATCATCACAAGATGCTTAATGTAGAAGATGGTGTGCATGGCATTTATCGTTTATTTACAGGGACACACAAAATAATTCGGTTACAGTACTGTCTATGAGCGTTAATTGCTGGAAGTGCGTTTTCAGTTGTGGTATGCGTTTTTAAATAGAACTAACTTTCTGTACATAACTTAGTGTGTACAATTTCCACAGATCTCATACAAAAGAATTATATTTCCGTTTATTGGCGGAAATTTCTGAAGTTGAATTTTCATTTGTGTTATGCGTTTTCTGAATTTTAACATACTATGTAGTGTATATATGAATTTATAACACATATACAGGGCTTCACAAAAGAATTCGGATACTTTTCCGGCTATAAATGGTAATTGATTAAATTTCGTTTTCAAATGTGTTACGCCTTTTGCAAATTGTTTACTTATAGATACCATCTTTCACCTTATTAACAATTTCAGGGGCAAAGTAGTTTTATTCGTAAAATACTAAAAAGATTGAATGACACCAGAATTTACAAACAAATTTATTTGAAAATAAGTAAAAGCTTTTCTTCACGTATTAACTTAGAAGAAAAATTTCATTCTAAAATTCTGGTGCCAATGTGGCATTTAGGGATTAAAATTAAGTGGTCCATAAAACGAACCACCGCCCTTCAAGGGGTTAAGCGGTGAAGTTTTGTTACAGTATTTTGAATGTGTTGGAAAGTGTTTCATAACCTATGCTTGACGCATGATGTTTTCTTTTGTGTTTTTATTTGCTTCTGTTCATATTATTTCAGCATTTCATAGTTCTACTAATCGCTAATTTTGCATAACTGAGAAATTTTAGTCCCAAACAGTTTTGACGGTGCCCCCAAAGAAACCCCCAACATAACAGCAAAATAAATCCTAAGCAGGAAACTATTATGTGTGGTAAATTATCCTTTCATGAAATATAACTGGTAGATGGGATGATACTTTATACTTCGACAATATGAAACGAATGGCTAAATTGGTCGAAAGAAAAACATCCCTAGTTTCTATTTAATCCGAAAACAGCGCTAGATATATCGTCTAAGGAGGCCATAGTATGGAAAGGTCAAAGGTCGGGTTAAGCTCCGGCGCTGCTTGTTAGATACTCCGTGCTCATTGAAGAAGGGCAAGGAACTTTGAATTATTGAACTGTATGTGACGGTATTATTTCTGTATTAATAGCATGAAAGTTTTTAATGCACAAATTGTACAAATGCCATGCATACAATATTTATATATACACAACTATTATATATAAATATTATATAATAATATTATATGTTTATATATATAATTATAATATCTTTGAATTTCAAAAAAACATATATATATATATATATAACCATAAATGAAACATTATCATAACACCAACTTAAACAATGAAATAATAATTAAGTATGTAATAATTAGTTGACAATGAAAGATTCCCCAACACACTGAATATGGAAACAAAAAAATATTAAAAGAATAAGAATTTAAATTAAAAATTGAATAAATGGAATTAAATGAATGAAATGAAATGAAATTTGTGGAATTTAGACAGAATTATCAAGTCCCAAATGCCTAAATACCACAAATAAAATGAAATGAGAGGTTTCATCATCATATTAGCCAAACATTGCTAAAGAATATATATAATTTATATATGAAAACAAAACAATAAGTTGCTATCCAATGTACACTTTATTCCGAAATTTTAAACAAATATATAAACATTAAAATCACAAAAATAAAAAATATTCTTACTCCTGATGGTGGTTTTAAAGATAAACCGAAACGGCAAGACTATTTTTTATTTTTGGGATTTTAATGTTTATACCCTTGTTTAAAATCCCGGAATAAAGTGTACGTTGGATAGCAACTTATTGTTTTGTTTACACATTTGTGTATACAACGTAAAACCCTTATTTATCACATTTATATTTATAAGAATTAGAGTCGTGGAATAGTTACAATTAATGAATATATTATTAATTAACATTAGTTTCATAAATATAATTTTCCTTTCGAATTACTGAACTGCATATGGCGATATTATTTCCATATTAATAGCATGGGAATTTGTAATCAACAAATTGTTCTAAAATCCTGCATACGTACACTGAGAAAAAATTCTGGCACTGGCAACTAGAAATTAAATTGTGGCTCTAGAAAAAATAGTTCCATGTCATCCTTATAAATTCTAGTTCCCTATGCTGGAGAGTTCTAGTCTCTCCTATTAAAATTCAAGAGTGTTTTACTCTATTATCGTGGTCAAACTTATTTAAAAATCTCTACAAATAAATGTGAACACAAGAAGTTAGTTTTAGTAACTATAATTCTAGTTTATGAATGTATTCTAGAAACCAAGTGATAATTTCTCGCAATTCAAACGATTCGTAATATAATGTATCATCACCTTTCATCACCTATCTCAATTATTTCGTCTATTAAGTTTATTTGTTTACCTTATTCGCATAGCTCGGAAATCTATAATTCTATCGTAATGAACAGAGGAAAGTATATTCAAATAGATAAATTATATGCAATGGTTGGATCTCAACTATGATACTCCAACCATGGGATGTCTATAAATCTAGTTTAGGGATTTAGAAAAGGACTACTTATTCGTTCTAGATGAAGACGGTATAAGTTTTCTTTCAGTGTATACTATGTGTATAAATGTCAATGAAATACCAATTTAATTGATGAAAACGTTATTTAATTAACATTAATTCGATTTAGTTTTACATTTTTAAAAATAAATTATTGAACTGTGTGTAACTGAAAAATTGCAGTAAATAAATATAAATTGCACTAATATCATGCATACGTGTATAAGGACACGTATTACAATTATGAAATAAGCTACCAGTTGATGAATACCATTTTTAAATAAAAGGAATTAGTTCCATAAACACTTCTTTTTACGTACTAAATCACAAACTTTTTCTAGATTTGAAGACAAGTTATATTAAACAAGAAAGAAAAATCATGCATCAGGCATAGATTTTATCAAACTTTCCAAAACTAACAGGATATTATAAAGAAATTTATTTTGTCATACAATGAAATGAGAAATCTAAATAAGCAAGTTAAAAACACATAAACCAGTAAAAATACATTTTCAGTAATTGCTGTTCCTATCTAGCAATGTGTGCGAATTTTTTTGTACAGCCCTGTATATGATCTATAGATTTTACACACACCTCGTAATTCACTAAAAATTAGATAATTTTAAAAATGCGTACCACAGCGGAAAACGCACTTTCTGCAATTATCAATCATAGTCAGTCCGTTATCCGAATTTTTTTGTGCGTCTCTGTAAATGAACGATTAGTGCTACGCACTCCATAATCAATAGAAAACATGTTGTAGTGCACGTTAGTGATCCTTTTAAATTTCATTATGTTTGAAGTAGCACAACATCATTAAAATGCACTGCAAATGATTTTTCCCCATAGAATATAATGTAATGGAAATTCTTTTGTGGGTCCCTGTAATTGAAATATCAAAGCTATGTATTTAATACTCCTGAGAAAGCATGTTGTAGTACACCTCATTATATTTGAAATACAGTAACATCAATAAAATGTACCACAAACGATATTTCCCAGTAGACCATAATGTAACGGAAATGTTTTGTGTGTCCCTGTAACGAACTATAAATGCTACACATTTCATTTTCACTATACCGTACATTCCATAGTAAACCTCAATAATATATAAAAATTACACGGCAATCTGAGTATATTTGCGAGAGTTAGAGTACGGACATACGGGCTGACGAACAGACGGCCAGACAGACAGACAAACCGAATTCATAAGCAGTTTTCAACTATACTAGAAAGTGTTAATAAAAAATGCTATACTTTCTTAATAAGATTATTAAAAATAACATTCAATTTTTAACACTTTCCAACATTGTTGAAAAGTGTTTGACTTCGCGTCTTTTGTCTGACCGCGCGTGCTCTTATTTTCTGGAATATGCACCGTTACCACACTATTGATATAGAATGTTATTGAGGTTTACTATAGAATGTTCTCTATTGGAATTAAAGTGTGTAGTAGTTGTATTTTGTTTACAGGTATACTCTAAAGAATTCAGATACATTATGATCTATTGGCGATAATTGTTTGAAGTACATATTATTGATGCTACACTACTTCAAGCATTATGAAATTAATAGGCATTATTGATATGCATTACATGATGTTTTCTATAGACAATAGTGTGCGTAGAATTTGTCATTCATGTATAGACTCGATTGCATTACCGTCTGTAGCTAAGTAATTGTTTGAATGGTTTCTTGAGATGCGCGATAACACCTTATATAGAAAATAAAACATGTAATATCTATTGTTGTTCAACATGGCGGCACTACAGAATTCAAATATATTATCGTTTATGAGCGATGATTGCCGGAAGTGCATTTTCAATTGTTTTATGCGTTTTCAAGCTTAACTAAATTGAGGGGGTCGGGGCAAGAGAGTGCCAAGCCACATTTTTGAACTTCTGAGATATTTCAATTTGAAAATTTGATTAAATACTCAAATCAAGATATATAACCTAAAGTTTTTTCGCCAAAGTCTTAGTAACACTTGAGATATTCTGAGTAACAATATGGCATTACTTTAATGATATTACTATTACGTTTTTTTTTTATAAATTAGCTATCTTCATTGGGGGTATAAACATCTGGGGCAAAAACGAAACCTGTCACATATGCTGCCACCAAGTGACATTAAAAACAAATTATATGTTGGATATTATAATTTACAATATTATGCAACAGATTACAGTGTTAGATTTATTTCGCCAAAAATGTGACTTGGCACTTTCTTGCCCCAACCCCCTCAATTGTAGTATATTATGTGGTGTGTAAAAGCTATACAGATCATATACAGGACGGAACAAAAGAATTCGAATAAGTTAAATTCTATCGACGGGAATTGCTGCGAATGGGTTTTCAGCTGTGTGATGTGTTCTCTAAATTGTTTATTTAGATAATCCCTTTCACCGTATGAAAATAAAATAAAGATGTGCAACAATATTCCGATAATGCTGGAAAGTTTTTCATATTCTATGCGTGATGTATGATTTTTCTTTTTTTCTTTTATGTGCAATGGTGTTACCTAAAAATTATTTTATAACTAAGTGTTATTCAATGCTTCAAAATAACTTAATCTAAAGCGAGCATTGACATAAACAATTTTGTATTTTCTGGAAGTTCAGACCATTACTTGTATTTCATACGAAATAAAATTACAAAGCAATTTTTGCATTGCTGATGTATATATATATTTAAATCATTTTATACTGACGTAATTAAAATAAAACTACTGACAAAGGTGTAAAAAATTCTATTGCCCATGTATTATTGTTTCCTATTGGAACTTATGAGCATAAGAATATTAATTTGAAATGCAATTATGTCTCTTTATAACGAACTTCCATTTTGCGAATTTTTTTTCTTTTAAAAGAGTATTTTGCAAGAAACTTGAACATGACGATATTTACATTTAACGAACCCAATTTCTATTTAGCGAATTCTTCCTTTTAAGTATTTCTATGACACTTATGATACTTATATACCTTTTTTAATAAATAGCGAATTTCTCAATTTATGTAAAATAAACTCTATTCATAAGAGATCACCCACATGAATTCCTATCATCTGTCAACACCTGTTGTAGTTTCCGTATCATAACAGTTATATAACAAAGTTACATAAGGAAACTAGAGATTGTTATCTTCATAGCCGACGAAGAAACTAAATGAAAGATTTGTATATTTCAGAGGATTTAGTATCTGAAATCTGCTGTATAATATTACAATGGTAATTCAGATCTGAAATTTTCCAGATTTCGCGGTAGAATAATTTTAACATAATTCATTCAGGAGAAAAGATGCTAATATTCTGGATACGCGATAAGATATCTAGCGCGTTTGGCTATTAGGTAGATTTCGTGAGAAATACTACCTATTACATTCTCCCCTAAGTTGGAATTTTTGAAAAAGTTTTGCAGATCTACACCGATCATGTCTCCTAGAACCCAAAACCACCCCTAGTTCAAAATTTTATCTATCTATCTATCTATCTATATCACTTTTTTATGGACACGATAACGTCCATAATTCTGCACAAATCTCTTCCAAGCTGATACATAAAATCAAGGGGCATAAAATCTTGGCCAAGTTCGTTAATGGGCAAAATTGAACAGGGGGGGGATGGGGGGGCTTTTTGTGAAAACAGAAAAAAAACCCATAACTTCTTAATTATGATACATATCGAATACGTTTAAAGTTATTATTACTTCTAGGAAAAGGGCCAAAAATTTATGTATGACAGAGTTTTGATTTCATTAAAAATGCCCCCAAGCGGGGATGGAAATAGGGGTTTAAGAAGAAAAAAATTCATAACTTCGTCAATTCATAAGATATTACATCCGATTAAATTTATTATAAATCGTCTTAATATTATCTACAACTTTTATGTTGAAGTTTTTTATAGGACCAACTTTTACAGCAAGAAAAAAAATCCCTTCTGCTTAGAGGTCTAGGTATATTTCGAAGTGGGCGGTCCCAACAGCCACATCAGGGCAAATAGGTCTTTCTTCTGCAATTCCTAATAAACAGGCGCCTTCGAAATCCATCTGTGCCTGTAGGCCGAGCCGTCAGGGATTTTTTTCTATTCAGAGTTGATGTTTTTTAAAGACAACATATGAACATTAATTTAATCTCCTGTAAAATTGTTACACTAGAATCATTTCTACAGAATTACTACAAACTATGGGTTTCTGGACTATTTTTGATTTTTCCCGCATTTTGCCTGTGGAAACTTATATTGAAAATAAGTTAAAATACATCTTGAAAAATATTCTATCTTAACACTATGAAAGATACCATGAACCGGTCATTTGACCGGTACCAAATGAAAATATTTCGATACGAAACAGAAGTTTCTTCATAAATAAATAAAATATAAATCACACAGAAATAAGTTAAATGAAAAAGTTAAATAGTCTTAAGGTGGTTTTGAAATGGCCTGTTCGACATCGCGAAACTTTCTGACACATTTGCGGACTCATTTTTAAACGTAAAGGCAAAGGTAAAATTAGTAGGCCAGACTATTGATTGATTTGGAATCGAAATGAGTTTTCCCTTTTTTGATAACTATATTACTTATCGGGTTATTAGCGATTCGTGACACGTGAGGACACAATTTTTTCCCTTTTTGTGCTGTCGCGTCGGGAACTGGGTTCAAAACACCGACTTTGACAGTATTTTCTGAAAGATCTTCTACTTTTACCAAAAAATGGAAAACTCATTTCAATGACATAGTTTCTGAATAAGAACACATACCAATTTCCTTCGCTTCCGAACAAAAATGAATTCAAAATTGTGTCTGAAAGTACCTCCTTTGGCAGCTTAAATCAGGGGTCGCAGCGTCCTATATATTTTTTAATAATCCCCACCACTATTTTCAAAATATAATATTCACAATATCTTTCTATTGCAAATTTTAAAGAAATCTACTATGATATTTATAGTTTAAAAATAGTGGTATCAAATATATAAAAAAATATAGGACGCTGCGACCCCTGCTTAAATAGAAATTTTGGTGTGAAATATTTTTATAAAAACTGAGTAATATTAAAACATTAATTAAAAACTGCAAGATTTATTAAATCTACTTTAAAAATAATTACATTACAAATACATAAAATAAGTGGCATAATACAATATATTATATATACTCTTAATAGTTCATTCACTCTAATGTAATATTACAGAATATTTTTTCTCCAGTGAAGCTCCGGAAGCCATATGGGGGGATATTTTCACAAAGAAAAATGCGTGATATCTAATGCTATATATTTCTATAATAATAATAACACAAAAATAAAAGTTTGGAAAGAGTCAACATATGTTGAACAATAAATTTTCTCGACATCTTTTATGTAAAGCTATAAAACTGGAATACCATAAATTCCAAAAACAGCAATAACCAGGATTGATTGAAAAAGTTCAAAGAAAGAGTAAGGTGAATATAATAATATGTTCTAAAAGGGACAGATAAAAGATGAACTTCAAGAATTGAGTGAAAAAAAAAATTAAAAATACATAGCTCTTTTGAATGATATAGATTTGGATAATTTTCTATATCATAAGAAAATTAAAGAAATAAAAAATAAAATGACACGGAATCTCTATCTATCCCCCCCCCTCTCTCTCTCTCTCTCCTCTTTTTTCAGAAGAAATAAAATTTAACCATTTACCTAGTCATCCTGAGTTAGCTCAGGCACACAAGTTTGGAAAAAATAATTATACCGAGTTAACTCGTACCGTGAAATTATGGAATTTATCTTTTATGCCTGAATTTTTATTTTTCACTTAGGTTGTCCACTAAAGTCCGTTTACTCCCATTAATTTTAGAGTTTTAGAGCGTCGACAACTGTAGTCATGAATATTGTGTCATCTAAAGGTATAGTAAAGTAGCTATAGAACTGGAATTTCTGTCCACATCTGCTATTGTGTGCGAATTATTTCCAGGAGCCCTGTATATGATCTATGGAATTCATACACACCACGTAATACATTAAAAATTAGATAAGTTTAAAAGTCCATACCACAGCGGAAAACGCACTTCCAGCAATTATCGACTATAGTATGTCCTGTAACTGAATTCTTTTGTGTGTCTCTGTAAATCAATGATAAATGATACGCATTCCATAATCTATAGAAAACATTTTGTAGTTCAAATCAGTGATCCTATTTAATTTCATTATGTGTGAAATATCATAAGATTATTAAAATTCATTACAAAAGATTTCTCCAAATAGAACCAAATGTAATGGAATTTCTTATGTGTCACTGTAAATTAACTATAAATGATACTTATTCTATACTCTTGAAAAAGCATGTTGTAGTCTACCTCATTGATGCATATCAATCTGAATATGTTTCAAATATTGTAACATCAATAAAATACACCGCAAACGATTTTTCCCCATAGACCATTATGTAACGGAATTCTTTCGTGTGGCCTGTAAACGAAATATAAAATTTACACACTTCATTTTCAACACCGAACATTCTATGGTAAACTTTAATAACATATAAAATTACATGATAATCCGATTATATTTACAAGAGTTAGAGTACGGCGAGACAGCCAGACAAACCGAATTCATGAACACTTTTCAACTATGTTGGAAAGTGTTAAAAAAAAGAACGAACTTCACAAAAAGAACAACTAATGATATGTAAATGCGGTTTGCACTAAAATCATCGTCAGGATGCAGGATTTTTTTAAAATAGCAAATATCGTTGTAGTTCAGAAATTCAGTGATAGAGGGCATCTTTTGAAATTAAGCAAATGAGGATGATTATAAAACAAATTTCCACTCGGTGGATCCCTTATTCGATTTAATCATGAATTTGGTATTTAGGACAAATTACTGAGAGAATGTTGAATATGAATTTCGTAAGCAGAGAGGCAACAAAGAATGCTTTTCGAAAATTACGACTGCAAAAACATTTAAAAAAGATAATAATTTCCGGTGTGCAGTAACTTGTTCCACAGTCCAAGTTGATGAGGTTGAAAAAATTATCCACAGGGTAGTCAGTTCTTTAATAATCATATTCATTTGCGTACTCCCAGAAGTTTAAATCGTGTTAACGGCCTTACCGGTGACTTTTTGAACTCCAATTATTTTTGTTGTCTAAAAATATCCTACATCATGACAAAGATTTTAGTGTAAACCTTAACTTCCGTATGATTTTTCTTTCTATTTTAAGTGCTTTTAAAGTTTATACGAACTTTTTTCCCACGTTGTATATTATTGTGTAACTGATGAATGTTGTCACACAAAGTACTGACTGAAAAAACTTTTTAGAACTTTCAATTAAATGAAGTCAGCTTTAACTATACCGAAACTGTCTTGAACTGTCTTTAAAACATTTCAAATGTCATTTTTCAGTAAACGAGAGAACATTTTCTTTAGTTTATTTTAAGAACACTGTCATATACTCGAATGAGAGAAAAAGAGAGAGCAGGCAAGGATTTTAATAGTGATTTAATTCAGGGTTGGAGTTTTGGTCGCTCAAAACTGGTTTTGGACAGGACATGTGGGTTTTACTGTTCAATACTGTACTAAAGTGACCAAAACTGTTACTAAAGCGTCCAAAACTGTACTAAAGTGTCTAAAACCTTAAAAAAGGCAACATTCCACATGTAACCACTGCACACTTATTAAACATATGGATAAATATAAATATCACACAATTTATTTTACTAACATTTAATTTAATTCCTTACTAAATGAAAAAATGTTTAAACATTTCCAATATCTGTGTAACATAAAAAGTTCTGTTTCTGTTAAAATTGAGTTATAATAATAAGAAATTCTTTATAGTACCACATGTGGTATGGGGGGAGGGGGAGCTTTGCTTATCATTGGTGTTTTTGTTTCAATTTCTGTGCAAGCAAATGTTTCAAAAATATTTCTTTTAAATAATGTTTCATTGTAAATTATCTTTTCTAGATTATAGGATAATAAAATAAAGTACAATTATTTAATTTAAAATCTAGAAGTTATTTTTTTTAAATATGTATTTTTATTGTTAAGTAATATATCGTAGAGTAATTAGGTTGTTAATACTAAATTGTTATTTTTGTATTATAATCTTTTTGCCAATTTTTTAAAACTGTTATAGCATTGTTCTGATAAAATATAATTTTACCACAAAATATAGTTTCGGACAGTTTTAGACAGAAGGGTTTTGGACAGAACGGTTTAAACAATGGATTTTCCCGTGGTTTTTACCGTTGTGTCCAAAACCTGGCCAACCCTGATTTAATTATTAAAAATATTAAAAATGTTTGATATTTTGCAAAAAAATTTTGTACAGGAATCTTTTGAAAACCATTTCTTTTAAAGGAGAATCGTGATTTGAAATATAGAAAATTTCTTCTTTAATAAAATATCGATCTGATATGAAAAGAATTCATGAATTATTAAACCATTCTAAATTCTTTTTCCGTAATGTCTAAAGTTTGGAAAAAGAACCTGACGCTTAATGCTATAAACTACACAATTGTAAGAATATCCAGTTATTTCCACAGAGTTAGGACCTGGATAACATTATTAGTATTTTATTAGACACGATCAGAATTATTAGTTTTTTTTTTCGATTTTGCATAAAAATAATTAATTTTTAAGGAAACATTTTTTTTTTTATCTTGACCTGAACCCAAAAATTTTGTTTGAAACTCGAAGCCCGATCTTACCAATAAAATGTTCGTTCGTAAACTCGACCCGAATCCGACGCAACTTCAACCGAAAATCGGACGGAAAAATGAAAGAAAATTAATCCACATTTTAGTGCAGCCATACTCAAACTGCGGCCCGGCAACCTTTTATGTGGGACCCGAGACACATAATCATTAATCCCTAACTATAAAATTAATTAAGATGCTCTTTAAAAGTTTTTTAATACTTTCGCTGTTCCTTTATATATTTTCATGGGAAGATAAAATCCGCCAGTTATTTGTAATTGCTAACTTAAAATCATGTTAAAACACCTTAAATGTCATTTCCTTAGTCAAAAATTCTTTTTTTTTTCATGTAGCTCTAATCAGGCTATAGGGGTGTATACTAATTAAACATTATTCCGAATTAATTAAATTTGCACTATATATTGTCTACATTACAAAATAAATAAAAAGTTTTTGCACTGAAAAATGAATGATTTACAAAAGAAAATCTCTTGTTTTTTTTTTCTTTAGAATTTGGCGATGCTGCATTGTTATATTATTATGTTTTATACTCATCATATCGATAATAATGCTTATTCGGGTTGTCGTGGGGAAAAGGGCAGAAAAAAGTTTTACCTTGCTATTTCTAAACAACAATCTTCGTGGCATATTTTTACATCATTTTCAATAGAAACCTACCACGAAGTACATTTTTTGGAAATAGTGATGTTAAAATATTTTGGTAACATTCCTTCCACGACAAACGTTCAGTACTGCTAATTATATTAACTTTTTATTTTGCTTTGTTATACTGCATTTGTTATCTTATTACTTTAATTACCCCTTTTTTATATTATTATACAAAGTGTGTTGCGGCTCGCCTGACGTCGCAAACATATGTTTGCGGCCCGCGAGAAAAAGAGGTTGAGTATGGCTGTTTTAGTGCAATCGTGGAAAAATATTCTGTAAATATGTATTTTGTTTGTGTAGTATGTAAATATGTATTTTGTTTGTGTAGTAGGGCAAGACACTTTGTCTGGGCAGGCATTCAGGGCTGATTAATGGATATTTAATTAATGGATAAAATTATTAATTCCATATTCGTAATTATTTATTTTAAATTAAATTAAAACACTTTAATATTGCAAAAGGTTAAGTAAAAATATTTAACGAAACATAATAATAAATATGTTGATTGAAATTAGCGTAGAAGTTAATACTTCGGATCATCTGATCCCCCATAAATGCTACAATGGTAGTAATTTCCAGTTTAATCTTTTAAACTATTTTTGTAACTATTTTATGTAAATAAATCTTTATTTTTGTTACTTAACTTTGTTTCTTTTTATTTATGCACCATGTGTCCATTAATTCATTGGTATAGGAGTACAGTAATTTATAATTAATGTCCAAATTAGCGCACATGCTTGTATCATTGGCTAGTAGTTTATAAGTAGGGCTTTAAGAAAATTTACACAACGCATGCTTATTTATGCATGCTTGCTATATTGCATTAGTTATTATTTTATTTGGGAATATTAAGTATAATTAGCCATAAGCCCAAACCAGAACTTGCGATCACTTTCTTCTCATGTTTACTTTATATCTTATTTACTGTATCCTTGTACCGCATATGGCAAAGGGGTTGTTCTGGATGTTCTGGAAGGTTTTCTGAAATCGTAACTATTTATTTAAACTTGCACAGATAGACCCTTTCAACAAAAGCAAATTACTAACGATTCTTATTTTTGTTTATAGAAGGATGGTAATTTTTCACTTTTCTGTCAATGGTGGTATCTAGGAAAATGTTATTTTCTCCTAATTAACGCAACTTAAGGAGCTGAGAGTGACGCGAAAGTGTGAAATATAAAGCATTATTTACTATGGTGCTACTTAGAGACACATAACCAATAAAATGTTATTGGTCAAGAGGACTTTGAACAAAACCAAACTTAGCGATAATATTAAGCCTGCCATTATCGCCACGCTAGTATTTGCAAAATGTCATTTGAAAATAATAATCTTATGTATAGGTGAAGTCATCTCAGCGAGTATCGCCAAATTTTGTCGTTTGGGCTGCAATATTTTGTATAAAACTTCGATTATGAGCAAGCCAAGCATTCTGAGCGTATGTCGTTACTCTATTTTAAGTCACTGTCCTCTGAATACCAAACATTTTTTAGACCGCTGACCTGGCCCTACCTGCCGGGCTTTTGCCCAGCTTAACGGGTTGATGCCTGACAACGGGGCGATGATTCGCCTGATCTCCGCATGGCAAAGATCTGTTTGATAGATCTCTTGGCCGACGTGGATACAGTGCATCTTGTTGCCTAAGTTACTTTTCCTTAGTTGGCCGGTTGCTAATTGATGTTTGGATGAGACAGTTCAGCACTGTACAGTGTAGCGAAGTCATGCCGGACGGATGTGATATGCTTGAGTATTTGCTAATTTCACGCTGCATCGCACTCCCATACGTCATGCTATCGCTACTCGAGTTGGTCTCGTAATTTAGAACCTCGATCAAGTGACGAGACCTTCACCTCACTGAGGCACCTTCACTGGGCACCTCCAGAGGTATAATTCACAGGGAACTTGCAGGAGTTTGCACCCACAAACGGACTTTACATGCACCAAGCGCCATTAGCGTACATGATGAATACTTAATCTGAAATGCTGACTGAAAAAATCGAGACTGTCGTAGGCAGATTTTTTTTTAGCGTTCGTACGATCACTTGCATTTTAGTAACACTTTTCCAAATAGTAATCTTCGCCTTATTTAATCGCAGAAAAATAAGTCAAAACTTACTATTTGGCAATAATTATATACAAATTAAAGGGACCATTCGAACTATGAGAAAAATCCGCAACATTTTTTTAGTCAAAGCGTAAAAGGTATTTTAATATTTTAATGCCTGAGGAAGACCACTCGGCTGAGGGCGAACCCAGCCGTTGAACGTTTAATGTCTTCCCCGGCTAGCTCCCCGGCACGCAGGGATTAAACGTGGCAGTACAAGCTTCGTGGCTGGTCCTGCCGGGCAAAGCCCCACGCGACAGGTGGCAGGAACTAAAGACATACAAAAAAAAAAAAAAAAAAAAAATTATAATTTAATACAGGGTCTGTCGCTGGAACCAGCGTTCCTACGCGACAAGGAGCGACAGACAGGGTAGACGAGGTCCACAGGTGCGCCTGCACCAGTTGTACAGTCCGCTAATTTAGTAGAAAGGTGCAGTTCTTAGGTAAGACTGTACCAATTGTACAGTTCGTAAATGACGGCACTTGAGATGTGGACGTGCCAGTGTGAGATTCCCACGCGACAAGGAGCGCCACACAATTGCGCTGGAACCCTCACACTGGATGGCGGCTGGATGCACTTCGTGTTAGATGTAACGATACGTTGCTTGCTGACCAAACTTGCGGTTCCCGATAAAAATAAATTAATTAATGGGGACTCAGCCCCTGCTAGGAAGAGAACATTACTTGCGGATGAGAGAAACAACTAAGCTGCAAAACAGCTAAATGGAGAAAGCTAAGCAGATAAAAAATGATAGAATGATTACGTTAAGGACTAAAATAAGCGAGTTATTATTATTAATTTATGGAGAAAGAAAACTGCTTTGAGTGATTAAGTTATGTTAGATAGGTGTGTTAGTAATTTGTAAATTTCTGAAAGTTTATGAGTTAAGATGGGACGCGTAATTATGTTCAGCAGCCAAGAAGGAGGTGGGTTAGAAGGAGCAGGCCTAAGATGCCAAGCAACAGTCAGTGGGAAGGAGAAGTAATAATGCATGGGGGTACCACTATCGCCGCACTCGCACACATTGGTTCGTGAAATTTTAAATTTGAAGAGGTAATTTTTAAACGGACCATGCCCGGATAAGAAAGCACTTGTATAAGGAGTGAGGTTAAGTAGTTGTCTGGAAACTTTTGGAATTAGGTTGTAAGTGTGTCTACCTTTTGTGGAGGTGTCCCAGTAGATTTGCCAGTTGGGGAGTATTTTAGATTTGAGTTTTCTGCGAATAAAAGATGGGGGTACCGGAAGAGAGAAGTCTATTGATTGGCGTTTGGTGGCTTCTTTTGCAAGGTTGTCCGCCAGCTCATTGCCTGCGATACCAATGTGTGCAGTGACGTGGCCAAGGGTAACTTTTTTGTACAGTTGGTGAAGTTTAATTTTAATTTCCAGTATGAGAGGGTGTTTTGTCCGTAGGGCAAAAATTGCTTGAAGTCCAGAAAGACTATCACTGAAAATTTTAAAATTTTCCTGCGTGGGGGAGGCAGCAATCCATTCCAAAGCCTTCAGAATTGCAAACAGTTCAGCTTGATATACTGAGTTATCGTCTCCAATTCTGGAGGCCCACTCATAGGTCGGCACTCCATTTACCACGGCGCAGAAGGCTGCGGCCACGCCGGTTTCAGTGCGCGACCCATCAGTGTAGATGGTTGGATGCTGCGAGGGTCTGTGACTGTTCTTGGCGATGCATACCTGTAATTGTGATGATGTCTCCTCCGCGGGGTGCAGGTGCCAACTTGGAACATTTCTCTGTATTATTGTTTTTGGGAAGTGTAGCATAGTAGTTGGTTCATGTTCTAGGTGTTGGATTCTGTTTTTCTGGTGCTCGTATTCTAGTGATATTAGGATTGGAGGGATCCCCGTTAGTACTGTGAGTGCGTCCGTTGAGATTGTCCTATACCCTCTCACCATTTGCAGCAAGAACATCCTTTGGATCGAAACCAACTTTTCTTTGACTGCCTTGGTGAGATTTCCTCCCCAGACGCCCACACAGTAAAAGAGGATCCGTTCTATGATTGCGTGGTACCAGATTTTTAACATTGCAGGTTTAATTCCCCAAGACTTAGAAGTTAATCTGCGTGCATTGTGTTGATACTTAGTTAGTTTTGTCTTGAGGGTGTTGATGTGTTCCGTCCAGCTCCTGTGTTCGTCTATGACGATTCCTAGTAATTTAAGGTGTGTGACATGTGAAACGCTTTTCCCATAAATTCTCATTATGGGTTTGCGCTTAAGCTTCTTGGGTTTTGTGAATGTTAGGGATTGTGTTTTGTCTGTAGAGAGCTGGAGGTGGAGACGTTCCAAAAGTTGACAAAAGACCGGGAGAGCTCGAGCTGCCGAGTTTTCCAGGTCCAAACGCCTGCGGCCCGAGAGTACAAAGCTGAAGTCATCGGCGAAGGCATACAGGACGAATCCCAATTTTTCTAACTCTACTAAAAATATATTTGCAATAATTAGCCAAAGGATTGGCCCAAGGCAGGAGCCCTGGGGACAACCCTTCTGCAATTGGTGTACTGAGGACCCAGAGCCCCAGTTTATAAATATACTCCTATTGCTTAGATAAGATGCGATGACTCCCGCTATGTTGCCCGGGCAGTGAATAACTATTAGTTGTAACAAAATGTCCCGCCACTCCGCATTATCAAAAGCACCTTTGATATCGAGGGAGACGAGCGAGGTATAGTTGCCTTCCTCTATGCTTTTTGTGCATGTAGAAAGGATGTCAAATAGGGCCTTGTCACATGACCGACCCTCTCTGAATCCATACTGCCTGTGGTGGAGTAGATTGTTGCTTTTCAGGAAGTGAACTAGTCTGATGACTACTAGTTTCTCCAGGAGTTTTCCTAGAGTTGGAAGCAAACAAATCGGACGGTATGATGTGGGTTCAGAGGCATCCTTTCCTTGTTTGAGGAAGTATACCACTTCGCCCTGTCTCAAAGTGAGCGGGAAGTAATTGTGCTTAAGGCACAGGTTGGCCCAACTGGTGAAAACACCGGGTATAATTTTGTGCGTGAGTTTTAGGATTTTGAAATCCACACAGTCTGGGCCTGGGGCTTTTTTGTCATTTAATGTTTTGAGTGCATTTGCTATTTCAGATTTTGAAAAGGGTTTATCTGGAGGTGAGTCGAAACGTAGGTCTGAGTTATCTATGTTTGGATATTGAGATGGGCCGAAAAGGGTTGTCGTGAGGTGCTCCATATTATGCTGTCTGGATGATCTGCAGTGGATGTGCTGTCTGGATGATCTGCGGCAGTTCGAGCTTTATTTCGTCAGGCGTGAAGTACTTGCCTGAGAAAAAATTTTGTGCTGTGCCGAAAGGATCTGTTTGGTTGCTGCAGAAGTTCCTCCAGGCCGTTGTTCGTGCATCCAGAACACTGCGTTTGTATTTTGCCGAAAGGTGTTTGTATTT
Organism: Maratus michaelseni; assembly: GCA_963931845.1. Lineage (NCBI taxonomy): Eukaryota > Metazoa > Arthropoda > Arachnida > Araneae > Salticidae > Maratus > Maratus michaelseni. The sequence goes on along the minus strand of OZ007599.1, from coordinate 172,918,413 downwards.
GGCACTTAGATCGCGGAAGTATTCGGTGTCTTGGTCTGTGTTGCGCAGTGCTTTAAGTTTTTTACGAAGTGCCGTGAGTTGGTTTCTTTTCGTTTTGAGGTCGGATGTCCAGAAAGAAAAAATAGGTGTTCTTCGAGTGTTTTTGAGTCTAAAGGACGCTCGCGCTGCTGTTTGCATGGTTTTGATTAGTGTGGATGTAAATTCGTTAAGTTGTGCTGTGTTTGAAACGTCCTTCACTATAGTAGCATGACGTACTAAATATATAAGGAGGGTACTTTTGCCTAAAATGGGTGAATCCACTCTAGTAGAGGAGGGCGCTACAAGTCTGCACCAAAATCTCTAATCGCATGTGGATGAAATGTAAACAAGGATCAGCCGTACCAACGAGAATCTGGGCAGAGTTGATTAAAACTGGCTACACTATTTTCTCGATTTTCAGTAAATCTGTTTAATTAACCTGTTTAACCACGCTAGTACTTTCGATCAAACAGCAAAACATCGTAAAATTTAATCATATTTGTCAATGATCAGTGGGTTATTGGTATAGCCTAACAGAGGTATTTCCCAAATTGTAGACATATCTTGGTAGTGAAGGTATTTGTTAATTTTTTTTGTTAGTTTGTAGTTTCATGTTTCTATTTATCTTTAACCATATTTCTATTGTTTGAACAAAAAATTAGATTCTGAACCGAACCTGTGTCCTGTGCGTATGTCGCTACACATTTATGCAGGTACTCTAGGATATTATATTCCGCGAGATCGTGTATAGTGGAAAGGTGCATAGGGTTACATTTAAGTTTAGGAGACCAGTACATTAAGTATTAAAGAGTGACAGAATGATAGTCATGTCTTCAGCATTAGTGATATGATACATGTTGTTGAATAATTTTAGAAAGAAATGATAATTATAATTTATGGAATTTTAAATGAATGAATAAAATATATCATCAAATAAAAGTTTTTCCAACGCATTAATTTACTGCAATCTAAGAAGATTATTTTATTTTCATATATTTAATGACCATCTTTCAAAATTTTGAAATGCCAAAACTTTAAATAAAACATTAATTTCATTTTCATTTATGGAAGAATGCCAGGAAAAGTGAAGTACTATTTGAAGAACACTGCTGCTGACAGGCCAGGAAATGAAAATTTCGATGAATCCAAAGTTTTTTAAAATACAAGAAAACGTTTTAATCCTTAATAGTTACGTTTTATTTTATTGTATTAAAAAAAAGAAACAAGTGATTGCTAAAAATATTACGAGTTTAAGTAAAAGTTATGTATGTATGTGTGTGTGTGTGTGTGTCCTTCACTTTATTTTATGTAAGAAATAATTTTCTATCTTAAAATGAAACATTGTAATTAATTTTTATTCTGCAATGTAAAAAACATGATCTCTTAACGAAAAACTTTTATATTAAGTTGTTTTTTAGTCGTGTAATGTAGTTAATTCTTTATTAATTAAAATGCAAGCGATAATGAATAAAGTTTTACAGACTGATAAGGCAACAAAATACTTTTGAAACATCTTTAGGAATTTTAAAATTCTTCATTACGGTATATTCGATTTAAGTAATATTTTAAATGTTGTTTTATTTTATTCATATTTTATATTTTTTTACCAGTTTATAATTAAAAAAAAATACGTTTTAATATTCTAGGCGAAACAAAACGTAGTTAAGAGATAAAATTTAAATTCCTTACATGCCTAAATGCGAAGGGAGCAGCAAAATATTTATTAGATTTTGAAGTTGCCAAAAACGTACATTTAATTTAAATTTTACATGCGTCTTATACATGTGAAAAACTTCTATGCTAAGTTTTCTATAACTGTAACTATAACTTTCTATTTCTATAACTATCTATCTACTATTTCTATAACTTATTTTTACAGTTATTTTACTTATTTACTTATATTTTAATAATATATTAATTTACTTATTTTTACAATTTTACAATTTCCGGGCTATGTCAGAACTTTTCTTTGTATGTGCTTACGAATCGGAAAAAAAAATTGCTTTTAGTTTTTGATTTTTTTTTTTTTTTTTTTTTTTTTGCAAAAGGTTTTAGATTTTGACGTTGTAAAAAACGTACATTTAATTTAAATTTTACATGCGTCTTATACATGCGTAACTTAAAGTTGGGTTATGTCAGAACTTTTCTTTGAGTGTGTTTACAAATCGGGAAAAAAAGATGTTTTAAGTTTTTGATTTTTTGTTTTTTAAACTCATAAATGTAATTTTTATACCTAGTAAAATAATGTAGTACCTAAAATTTCTGTGTTTAGATAGGAAACATAATGATAACACCATGTAGGAAATTGAAAAAAAGTATCATAAAACAATCCTTCCCCCCCACAAATTCCCTCCCTACCTTATACTATATGCAAAGCTTTGAAAAGGAAATAAACGAACTAAAGTGGTCTATATATATTATTGTTAGACATATATTCAAACATAATGTTCTTATTCATTTTAAAGCAGATATTTTTTAAAGCTAGATCACTGAGTGAAGCAGGACTTGATTAAAGCACGGAACCCCCTAATTTGTTATGCAATTTTTCTAAAGTTGAATTTCTTTTAATTAGTTTTTGATCCCGTACTGATAATAATACATATTTTGTAGTTTGGGAGTAGGATTAGATTGAAAACAAAATATATATTAATCTAAATATGCATTTATATATTAATATATGTATTATAAGGCATTAAAAATGTTTACTTTTTTGCAATAGTATAGAAGAGAGGGTACTTTAATGAACACCACGCCCTGTGCCTGGATTTTGGTTTGACCAGCCCTTGCGCGGAGTCTTGAAGTTTTTACTTGTGTTTAGCGATACTTTTGGCTGCGCATTCGCACGAGAACTTTCTGTTTGACACTTTAGCCTTTTCTAATTGTATTTTCCTTCAATTATTCAATGTTGAAAAAGTTAACCCAACCAGAAAATTCACAATTAGTTTTCATTGCGTTATCAGAATTATATTAATTCAAAATATTATTGTTAACAACCAGAGAAGTTGTCGCATCATGGGCTGTATGAAGAGGAAAAGAAAATAAGTTGAAACTGGTGTGAAACAATAAGAACTAAAATATCTTCTTAAAACACCATCAAAAACTTTTAAATGCGCTAGGCCTTTCGAAAGATCTGAGTCTTTCGTCGTCAGGCGCAAAAAAGACGTGCTTCTTACTATGAAAGCGCTTTCATAGTAAAAGCAGGTCTTTACCTATATTACTACCTACCTACATTATTCTTAACAAAGTGAATCCAGATTTTATTTGTGAACACCCAGTCTTAGCTTATTTCTTAAGCAACCATGGCAGTTTTCCAGACTTCTTACATAAAATAGGTAAACGTAAATCAGTTATGTGTCCATGTGGAAAATCTTCAGGAAATTCAATTCATTATATCTTCGGAAACTGTCCGCTAATGAAATTTCAATTCAAATTCAACAAAAATAAAACACCCAGAAAGAATTTACAAAGAACTCTGTTGGAACCAATCAATTATATTAAGCTCAGAGAGAACTATAATATTCTAAACAAAAACTTTTCATATATCTCTAAAAGTTTATATGAACTGTCATAAACTATATATATTTCAGAAACTTATACTATGCAAATTCATTTGATTCTGTGTTAATTTTAGATACTATTACCTTTTAATTCTGCACAATAATTCTGCTTCTAACTTTTGAAAATTCTTTAATGAAAATTTCTGTATAATTGTTCTTTAATCTTTCTGGATAGTTTATATTTAGTTAACATGATTGTTAAAACTTACAGTTAAAATATTAAAATATAAATACTGAATTTGTTAATGTTGATGAATGTTGATATTAATGTTTGATGTAGTACAAGTGTAGTTGATTATAAATATCACTATAATTAATTTAATTTGTCTTTAAAATCTCTTGCTGCTCAATGTACAAATGAATTGTTATTGATATAAACTCATACACATCTTAGCAATTTTGTAAAAAGCTATTTATCTTTGAATATTCATGTTATGTAAATATGTTATACTTTGCAACCATTGGTAGAAACTTTAGTATATACATTTTTAATTGGTAAATACTGTGTAAATGCTTATTAACTACAGCTTTTCTAATAATTTGTATCAGAGTACTGAAATCTTACATCAAGATCTATGTGCAACTTACAATTTCGCTCGCCCAGCCATAGGCGAATTGGGCAGCGCATGTGATTATTATTGTATGTATCTTAATATTGTATAATATTGTATATATCTTTACATTCAATTTAATTTCGTCATCGGAACGGAGACCAACCGTTTACCTCTCAGACTCTCTCGGGAGTCTGGCGAGGTCAGATTGAGGGGGGGGGGTCTTCCTTTCCCCGTTACTTTCTGGGTCCAGTCTTCTGGCTATGATCCGGTAAGTGGCAGAAATTTTTTTTCCTCTCGTGGACTTTTTGAGCCTATACCTCTCACCGTTGGCTGTCCACGAGTGGTGATTTCTGTAAATTTCTGTATACCCATCTATACTTGGCTAGTATAAATAGCTACACATAACCCTACGTTGAATAATTTTATTTACAAAGTCTTATTGTTCTTTTAACAACATTTTTTTTGTAATATTGCAGTTAGTAATTAATAAGTTTATTGCACGTAACCCTTTGTGCGAGAGTAAAACTCGCCCTCGATTGATTATTATGAACTTAAATAAAGTAATATTATTTGTCTCAAAGAATGATTTATGCTATGTTAAAGTTAATGAATTCTAAAATCTTATCTAAAAAAGTTTTTTGATATTTTCTTACATCAACTTTGCATTTTATATGATAAAAATAAAAATGCCTTTTATCAATATTCTCTTACAAATGTATTGATTAAAAATCACAGATACCAAACGAACTAAGATGACCTTCATTTTAAGAGACCGAAACATTTTATCTTGATATTTCATTTTATAAATTTTGTTCTGTATATTTAAATTATTTTTCTTTCCTCTACCTCTCATCAGCTCGAAAGATTTTCAGAATGCGATAAATTCAAGTGCTGTCTGAGGCATTTTTATTTAATTTATACTTAGAACTTAAAAATTATCATATTTTTGCATGTATTTCTAAAATTATCTTGTTGGTGTATGGGTTTTAGAAAACACCAGGCGGCTCGCAACATCTAATACTCGTTTTTGTGTCGTGGAATTGAAAATCTTTCCGTAAATTTACGTATGTATTTTAAAAAGATTTCTTTGCTGATTATATTAAAAAAGATTTTGAGAGTGGTTTATGTTTTAGAAGAAAGTTATAATTTTAGTATCACTTTGAATTTTATATCAGAATGAAATTAAAGTTTACAAATAAACCGGTTTTTGGTTATTTTTCAACTACAAGTATTTTGATAGATCTGCTTTTACATATTTTATATATAAATAATGAATAAATAATAAATAAATAATATGATTATCTCGCCAAGAGAAACACCATAATACTAAAAAATAAACACATTTTTAGAGATTCTGCATTTGGCATGTACACACATTTATTTAGAAATTTTCCATAAAGAATCGGTTGCAAAATGGTTTAAAATTAGATTAAATACCTAATCTGTGTCTGCCGATTTGTAGGGAAATCTATACAATTCTTGCGACAGTATGGTCTCTAATATTTACCAAATGAGAGCTCAATTGTAAGTACGTTTGGAAGTTCATTTTCACTCACACACACACACATACAAATCATGTTTACAATACTTTACATTTACACTAAGGTAAAGCCAGGAGAGATGGCGCGATCGGAGAGATTACGCACATAGAGGTTCAGGGGGAAGGAGTAGAGTGAGCGCGCAACGACTCCAGGTAGTTGTACAACAGCAGTAGTGGAGTGTCTACTTGAAAGTGCACGTTGATTGTTTTGAGCGTCTAAGATAAAGCATTGCGATTTTGTTTTGTTTTCCCAAAGTAAGTGCTTGAATTTTCATAGCTATTCATCAGAATTTCTATACAATGTCAGGAGTACAAAATATTTTAAACTTAAACGATTTCTAATAAGCTACTAATCTAGACTAACAATGTGAACATCAACTGTTCGTTTTAGTAGCGGCCATGTTTAAATAAAAGGCCGCACAATCTCTCCTACCGAAATTGGAGAGTTTGTGCATCTGCTACTTAGGAGAAATGACGCATTGTTCCCATTAGTTTCCATGCTAGGAGAGATTACGCAGCTAATTGGTAAATTTGGATTAAAAAATGAAAAATGAAAATGGATTAATTTTAAGTTAAATGTCTTTTCAAGTAACTTAATGTTATTTTGTAATCTTGTCTGGACTTGCTTTTTCTGCTTTTTAAATTTTTTTCCCTTTAATTAAAAATTTTAATCGTTTTTAAAATTATTTTTTTTTCTTGATTCTTTAATCATTAGGTTGAAATATTCACTCCTAATACAATAACATTTGTTCACAAAAACCTTACAACAATGTCCTTTAAGGGTAATTATTATTGTTAACAATTTAATTGTAGTTATTATTAGTAACAATCTCTCCTACACATGCGCGCAATCACACCAACCATGTAATGACAGATTGCGCAAAATAACTTCTTTGGTTTTATTACAAATGTTCTATTAAATTACAACATAACAACAAAATAGCAATGGAAATGCATAAAAAACAAATGAAGTAAAAATTATTCATGGATAGTTTAGCAAAAAATTAATATTTAAATTTTTTATTGTTATTCTTTTGAATTGTGCGCAGATTCTCCTAGCTTTACCTTATGTGTTCAGAAGGTAAAAAAGAATTATCAAAATCGGAGAATTGTTCAAAAGTTATACGTGGACATACATTAAGTAAAAAAAGAACAAAAAATCATGCATCTAGCATCTAGCATAGATTATGAAACACTTTCTAACACTAACAGATATTATGAAGAAATAAAATTTTTTCATCCAGTGAAATACGACATCTAAATGAACAATTTAAAAATCACACAACTCAGTAAAAGCCAAAATTTAACAATTGCTGTCCATATCCGGTAATGTGTGCGAATTCTTTCGGGGAGCCCTGTATATGATATATAGTAAAATTTATAGACAAAACGTAATTAACACGATATCATTAAACATTAGTTTAAAAATGCATACCATTGCGGAAAGCGCACATCGTAGTCATCGAATTATTTTGAGTGTCTCTTTAAATGAACGATAAATGCTACACAATCCATAGTCTATAGAAAACATGTTTAGTGAAAACCAGTGATCCTTTTTAATTTTATTATGTTTGAAGCATCATAACATCAACAGAATGCACCGCAAACAATTTTTTCCCTTTGACCATAATGTAACAGAATTATTTTGTGTGCCCCTGTAATCAAACTATAAATGCTATACACTTCATTTTCAATACCGAACATTCTCCAGTAAACTTAAATAACATATAAAAATTAAATGGCAATATATTTACGAGAGGTAGAGCATGGACAGACGGAAGACGGACAAACCAAATACATAAACACATTTGAAGTACGTTGGAAAGTGCTAAAAACTACTAAAAAATGAAAACCGGAACTACTTTTTTCTTAACAGCGAAGTTTCAAAATTTAACAATATCATCTTAACGAAGCAACATGTACATGATATGAACTCCTGGAGCACAGAGGCGTTATTGATTATTCTAATCTCGCTATCCTGGAAATGTAGATTCCAAAGGGAAATCTAATGTTGAAAATTCTTCGTCGCTTGAAACTTGTATAGGAAATGCAGATACGCAAAACATGAAATAGAAATGAAATGTTTAGAAGTGCTCTAATACAAAGCTTTTAGAAACCAGATAGTTGAATTTGGCTATAAGTGAGCATACGTGGTGAAAGAATTATTCTTATAATAAAAAATTTAGATTGTGTTCAGAAAAAAAAATTACTATTTTTTATGGATTCTTATAGAAAAATCATGTAAACGAGGTTCTAAGAAATGCAGCTCTTTTAATATACTCATAGAATATTCTCTGGAACAAACATTGAAACTATACTCTAGAATTCAAGAAAATATGATTTTACATATAAAATATGATATTTACATATAATCAGATGCATTTAAAAAATAAATACCTCATCTCAGAACACTTTTTTAAAATGAAGAATATAAACATGATATAAAAAGTTAAAATAAGTATTTTTAGTTAGGACTTTTCGTACTAGTTTGAATATATACTCATTCATACTCCAAAACATATTTATTTTCATTCTGAAACATAGTTGTGCTCAAACTTTTTGTGAAAATGCAAACAACACGATCGTAAGAATTATCCTTAGGCTACCCAACCTACAAAAAGAATTTTAACCGGAATTTTTTTTTCATTAAAACCGGAAAACAGAAATTTGTGCAACCTGATCCGATGCAAGACTCTATTCAATGATCCCGATGTCTTTACTATTCAGAGGTTTTACTATATTTGAATATTAAAAAATGAATGTTATGAATATTTGAATATTAAACACTTGTCTTTTTTTTTCTATAAAAACATAAAATTGGAAGTAGAGATATAAAAGTAGGTTACTTTTCACAATTGCATTAAAACAGAATTTACTTTCCTTTCATTTCGGGTTCGGGTCGGGTTGCTGGTCGCCGAAAATTATTTTGGTGCGTTCGGGTTGGGTTGCAGATCGAACTTATTCTTTTTGTCGGGTTCGGGTTCTATTGCGGGCTGATTTCAAATAGAATTTTCGGCCTCGGATAGAGCTCTTGACCCGCGCAGGGCCCTATGTCGGATTCTTAGAAAGACCCTTACGGAAGGCACTCCCCCCTAGCGCTTATATCCCCGACCCGAATCCGAAACAAAAGTCAGCCTTTAAGGCCAAGTCAGAGCTTTTTTAACCACTATACACACCACAAACAGTATTGTTAAATCTGGCGGATTGTTTACTCAGAAATTTCGAGAATAAAATTTTCACTACTAATTTTCCTTTACTTTATTCACGAAATATTTATACTTATAATAATCAAAAATAATTATTCCAACTTTCTGTGAAGAATTTGGGATTTCTTAATGATAGTTTTTATAAATGACAGATAAAATGCATCAGCAGCCTGTTAGTGTTAATTGTTCTGTACAGATATTTATTTTTACGTCCATGTGTTTAAAATTTTGTCTTGTGCGAGGAGTTCTGACGAAAAAAACTATAACTATTACAGTCTTTTTTCATGTTTATATTGTTCATTTTAAATAAAAGCGCCACAGACCGGAGATCTGCACGGGCAGGGCTTGGGCCTGTTTTCATTTCGGACGGCAATCGGACCGGGCCAGGTTTGCATCTTTTCAGGGCCGGGCCCGGGCCATACTTTTTTCTGAAGGCTCGGGCCGGGCCTAACTTACTTTTTCCGTACCAAACTGGGACTAGTATCATTCTTCCAGCTCTTCAAGGGCCTAAATTTTCCGTCCCGGTTTTGACCCAACCCGTATCTCCCAATCCGTAGCATTGTCTCGCCGTGGCCTGGTCCATTAAAAATCAGTCAAATTTGCCCTGGCCCAAAAATTTTTGCGAAAAATGAATACATTTTTAAATCGCCACTATTCTACAATTAAACATTAAATTTTATTCTTTATTAAGAACTAGGGAATTGAACCCGGGCTTCCCGGTTTACAGAACATAGGCGAAAACCATTTTTTTTAAATTCTAATAGATTTTTCATATTTAATATATATATTTTAAACTGATTCATTAACAACGCAAAAAAGAATTTTTATACGAAAAATATCAATAATATATTCAAATAAAATTTCGAAATTTAATAAAGCGATACTTTTGAATTAGCCACCATGCCATGAGTTAACGGCCAAAGGTTTTTTTTCTACCATACCTCGTCCAAGATTTCCCTGCTTACTGCAGGTTTTTTATTCTGAAAATTTCAACTGCTTAAGCGCGTAGTTCGAGAACATGTCTGTTAAATTTGCATTTTATTTATATTAAGGTAAAGCTAGGATAGTCTGCGCACAATTCAAAAGAATAGCAATAAAAAATCTAAATATTAATTTTTTGCTAAACTATTCATGAATAACTTTTACTTCATTTGTTTTTTATGCATTTCCATTGCTATTTTGTTGTTATGTTGCAATTTAATAGAACAATTGTAATAAAACCAAGAAAGTTATTTTGCGCAATCTCTCCTTATAGGGTTGGTGTGATTGCGCACATGGGTAGGAGAGATTGTTACTTATAATAACTACAATTAAATTGTTAACAGTAATAATTACACTTAAATGGCATTGCTGTAAGGGTTTTGTGGACAAATATTATTGTATTAGGAGTGAATATTTCAACCTAATAATTAAAGAATCAGAAAAAGGAAATAATTTTAAAAACGATTAAAAAATTTTAATTAAAGGAAAAAAAATTAAAGAATCAGAAAAAGCAAGTCCAGATAAGATTAAAAAATAAAATTATGTTACTTAATAACACGTTTAACTTAAAATTAGTCCATTTTCATTTTTCATTTTTTATGCAAATTTACCAATATAAGCTGCGTAATCTCTCCTACCATGGAAACGAATGGGAATACTGCGCCATCACTCCTAAGTAGCAAATGCGCAAACTCTCCAATTTCGGTAGGAAAGATTGCGCGGCGTTTTATTTAAACATGATCTCTTCTAAAACGAACCGTTGATGTTCACATTGTTAGTCTAGATTAGTAGCTTATGAGAAATCGTTTAAGTTTAAAATATTTTGTACTACTGACATTGTATAGAAATTCTGATGAAGAGCTATGAAAATTCAAGCACTTACTTTGGGAAAACAAAACAAAATCGCAATACTTTATCTTAAACGCTCAAAGCAATCAACGTGCACTTTCAAGTAGACACTCCACTACTGTTGTTGTACAACTAACTGGAGTCGCTGCACGCTCACTCTACTCCTTCCCCCCCAAACCTCTATGTGTGCAATCTCTCCGACTGCGTCATCTCTCCTGGCTTTACCTTATATTATTATTTATATTTATATTTTGAGGAAGTTTTAATTTCGTTCTGTAATATTAGCCAGAAATAATATTGTTAATCACTATTTATATTGTTTTAAATGCAAACGGATTAATCTTTCGCAATTGGACTGCACGTGATAGAGATTAGATTTAAAATTAATTCATGCTTGGAAATTATTCCAAAAATCATAAAAAAATCAGTAAATTCGAATACAGTTTCCAAAGAAATTGCATTTTTTTTTCTATTCGACGGTGTAGAAATTGAAATTATGCGATGTTTAGAAGTTTAAAAAGATGCAGTGAAAGCGAAATTTATTAGCCAGTTCGTTGCTACCATAAAAATTACTTCAGCAATAATCAGACATGTGTTGGTTTATAATATAGATTATTATTATCATTAAATCCTATTTTTGATAACATCATTTATGTATAACTCTCCCTTGACATGGACCCGATTACGTAAGATTAGCATCAAAATTTAATATATTTTTTTTTATTCTATATGTTTGAATCGAGACAAAATTTGTCTTAAGTTGCCAGCAAATACAACTACTATTCCAACAAATAGCGAATAATTGTTTTTTATGACTTTAAGCGTACGGTCTACACATTAAAATACTAATTTACTCAAGGGTGCTTCATCCCAGACTGTTAACTTCGTTTCTCTTATAAATTTAGTATCGTCAGATTGCTTACTAATGACACACGTAGATGTTTCGTCCAAATTCAGCGGTATTTTGAATTTTGAATGTGCTATTTTACCTTGATCTAATAACAAAGCTGCGATCCCAGAAAATGCAAAAGCTAACGCAACCATATTATATGATTTCATCATTTTTAAAACTGCATTAAGTAAAAATGTTAGTCCTGGCATGTCAATAAAATTAACCTTAGAATTTATTTAAAACAGCAACCAAAATTTAATCATAAATTGATTTTTGAACGTGGTATCCTGGCGCAAACGATAAATAGCCAAATATTGTTTTGAGTCACATTTTTTTACATTGAAAAACATTTTTATGTATCACAAACATTCCTTTGATTTTTAAATTAAAATATTTTGATTTATAAAATTATCGCTCATCAAAACGTTTATTATTATTATTATTATTATTATTATTATTATTATTATTATTATTATTATTTTGTATTTTATATAAAATCAGTAAAAGTTTTTTCTTTTACTTTTCAAGGTTTCTGTATTAATTTTTAACTAATAATAGTAATTTCAATTCTTTAATCAACGATAGTATGCGGTCGCCAAGAGGGAAAAGAATTACCAATGGCAACCATTAAACTCGAAAACAGTAAAAAATACCATTTTTTTAATTTTAAAAGCCATAATAAATCAGCAAATTAAGATATAGTTTTCAAACAAATTGCATTTCAAAGTAGATTTTGTTCCTATATAACGGTGTAAAAATTAAAAATGTGAGATGTTTAGAAATTAAAAAAATTGCAATAGTAAAAATCGCAAAAACGAAATTTCATCGTCAACTGTTGCTATTCGCAAAATGACGTCAGCGTTACGCACGGACACGTTTGTCCTTTATAATATAGATAGATAGTACATTTCTAGGCCTATTAAAATATAGTAAAACGCGGGAAAAAGAACCTGCCTATGACGGAATACGGTATTAACCTGAAAAATATGTTGATCCATGCAAAATGAATGTACTAATACGTAAGAAAAGAATTTATAATACATTTACACCTGCTAAAAAGGGAACTTGTATATAACGCATTTTTTTTCTTTCCTATGCAATTCCGTCTTAGAAGATTTTACTGTATAGCATTTTTCAGATTTTTAAGTCTCCAATACATGGAATATGGATTAACTATATTAATGAAAACTGAAACATTTACGTACAACAAATAGCGATTCATTAAAAAAATAAATATCGCAATAATTTCTATAAAAATGAAAGCTATAAACATGACAATAAAAAGCAAAGATAAGTATTTTTGGTCAGAACTCCTCATACGAGACAAAATTTTAACCAAATCGACGTAAAAATAAATGTTTTGTAGAAATTCATTCGGGCCGGGCCGAGATTTAAACCTTTTTCCGGGCCGGGCTCGAGCCGAAGTTTTAACTTTTATACCTGGCCGGGCTCGGGCCGAAGTTTTAATTTTTATACCAGGCCTTGAAATTTCGGCATATGCAGACCTCTACCATAGACTGCATAGTACAGGGTCCTTCGTTCCAAAATACTGTTAGTACTACATTTCTTTCTATATATCCTATTGTAAACTATATTGATTTTTTAATGGATCTCTATTTGTTTGTAAATATCTGAATTATTATTAATACCATTAATCCATTTACACGGCTTGGAGACTTAAAAATCTGAAAAATTCTATATCGAAAAACCTTCTAAGACGAAATCACATAGGACAGAAAAAAATCGTTATAGTTTAGTTCCATTTTTACCAGGTCTGTCATCTCTTCCAAAGTATTACTTATTTTCAAATGGATTATTATATCCATTTTGCAATTGATCAAGAAATGTTTCCATTTAAAACAGGCTTTCGTCATACACAGATTCTTATTATAGGTTTTACAGTACTGTATACCCCCTCCCCCCCCCCAGAAATGTATATGTATTATTCTTTAAAGGCAATTTTAATTGTAGAATAATGGTAATTGTGCAGACTTCTAGGAAGAATTAAGCACAGGTTCAGAAATAAGTCCAGTTCGGCCCGGCCCGCACCTCCAGAGAAAGCAAGACTCGGGCACGACCCCCAAAAAATGTTTATCAGGCTTGACCCGTCCCGAGTCCGTGAAGGCCTCTAAATGGCAAAAACATGTTCTTAACGGCTGGAAAATTTTTAAATTAATTATGAAAAAAATTGAGTTTGAGTTGTAAATTTCGTTCAAACTCACAGATTTTTTGAGCTTTCGTTCAGTTCACGTTCGTTTATCAAAAAGTGAGTCAAGTTCAACTCACGTTCACAGAAAGTGAACTAAGTTCGCGAGTTTTCGTTCAAAGAGCGCGCTCATACTCAATACTGCTTTGCACGATCTTGGAACTTTTTACGGTGAAAGAGCCACGAGACTTGGCTACACTTTTTTTTACATGTGATGTTTTTGACGGGATTTCACTTATTTTTGTAAGTAATCCTCCTTTCTTTGGGGTCTTTTTGGACATCATCCACCGGTTTTCACCAAACCGACACCCTGTCCCTATTTTTGAAGGTACTAAAAATTTGGAGCGTTCCGTTTGCAAAGTCCTCCAGATAATGTGTGTGTGTGTGTGGGGGGGGGGGGTTAAAAGTTATCTCAATTGCTTCCAAGATAGGTGCTATCGATCTGAGTTATTACTCGCAGCCCTAGATACTTGATATTTGGCACAAAAGTACTGTTTAGAATAAAATTAAAACAAAAAAGAATTTCTCGATTTTTTCAAATTTTTTATTTTATTTTCGAAATTTTCGGATTTTTAATTTTTTTTTCTTTGTATCCTAAACTCGACCTTTTTGCCAAATTTCAAATTTTTAGAATTACAAAATCGAATTATTCAAACTTTTGATTTTTTACAATTTAATTTTTCAATTTTTTTTTGAATTTTCGAATATTTTGAATTTTTTCTTTTATTGAATCCTAAACACTACCTTTACACCAAATTTTAAGTTTCTAATACTACGAGATCGAATTACTTTTAATTTTTCGAATGTTGAAATTTTTTTTTTCGAATTTTCCGGATTTTTTAATTTTTTTTATATTTTGTATTCTAAACAGTACCTTTATTCCAAATTTCAAGTTTTTAGGACTACGGGAAGTATCTTATCTTTTTGATGATCGGTGAGTGAGTGTCAAAAAATGGAAAATTTGAGTTCATATATCTTCTGAACTAGAAAAGATAGAAATGTGAAATTTGAAAATTTGGTCCCATTTGCAACGTACTCTAGATAAACGAAGTTTCAGGTTTTTGGAAAACTCCAGCGCAAATATATGAAGGGGAGGGGTCAAAAGTGCCCCGAGTTGCTTCAGGAAAAGGATGCTTACGGCTGTGCTTTCTCGACATGGCGGAAGTGTGATGTAGAAATCATTGTCATGTTATTTATTCAAAAATCATGTCATTCACCAAATCATAAAATCATGTCATTTTATTCAAAATTTATAATTCCTTAATATTTTCTAAAAGTTAATTTATATTTTTATTTAAATTCTATATATTCTAAATTAAAGTCCCATGCCATATGCTATTTAATCATGTATACGTATTCTTTCATTTATTCGGCATCTTTCATTAACCGCATAAAAATTATTTCCTTTCCAAATTACAAGGCGACGACTGTTATTTTAACATGTACATTGTACATTGATATTCTTTGGTATTCTTTCAACTGCAATCTCCGCTCTGTAAATCTATTAAAGATTACTGATGTTTTACATCTGCGGTGCCCTTTTTCTATCAAACTTCAATTATCCATTGTAACTAGAATGCAAACAGTGCATATTTTCCAACTGCCAGTCTTGCATTTCTCATTAAAATCTATTCATACCCTATATTATATTTGCGCTGTTCTCATAACAATCCGCAGGGTTGCTCTTCTAAAACATGCCATTTTTGGATAACGCGCCTCGTATCGTATGCCTGCCTTGTATCTCCCACGCAAAATTAATATAGCTATCTTCTAACCCTTCTTAAAATTCCGAATGGCGATTAAACTGATACACATGTACATCTGGCGAAATTGATGATGAATGTTGGCGCATATGTGCACCGCAAAAAATTGGCATACTTCACTTAGCCTCTGTATAGAGAAGTCATATGTGTGAAGTGATATGTGTGAGAAGTCATATGTGTGAAAGGACCACCTCCCAATTTCAACATCTTTTTGTCATAGTCCAAATAAAAATGAAAACCTTGCAAGCACCCATGGACTCTTCATTGTTTTTGCATTGCATATCTACTGATTTTTCTTACAGGATGACGACCCCTTAGTGTTGTGGAACAACGAGAATACAGTGTAAACATCCCACTATATATTTATTTCGGCCGTGATATTTTGTTAGATGTTTTTCCAACCATGCATCTAAACTTATCGAACACAAATGCCTAAACAGCCCAAAGATCAACAACTTCATGACAGGAAGCACCGCCGTGCTTCCAGATTTTGATATTTATACTATTAGGTAATGACATGAGTAATCGCTCTTATAAGTTTTCTCATAGATTAACATAGGATTTCGCGATCGGAGAGTTCAGTGAAGCGGTGAATTAAAATTGAGAGCCAATTATTCTCAGCTATCGCAAGTTTTTTGTTTTTGCTAGGATTAGTCTTAGGCTGCTTCGTTGATTCACACTGTAATTAATTGTGAGTCAGAATGTAGATTAGCTTTAGTATTTGTCAATAGACTGAATAGGTCGCCTTCCTGGCAATTTAAATTTAATAAAATTACATTGGTGTATTGAACTTCCAATTCAAATGTTTCTTTTATTTTTCACTTTGTTAGTATACTTTACGACAATATAAATTACTTTAAAGAGCTTCCAATGTGAAACGACATGTTTATTATCTATCTTTCATCATTTTTAGTAAATAATAACATAAGCATAGTCCCCCCCCCCTTCATTTTAAACATCAAGTTTCTATCGTTAAAGAATTTACTAATAATTTTTTTTCGTTAAAATTTCTCTTATTTAATAGTACAACATTTTCAATCTAATGATGCCAATAATTTAAAGTTACCAATAATAAATAGGTGTTTTATATCAAATCAAGTGTGTTGCCTGCATTTAATTTTGGCCTGTAAGAGTAACTTTTATTTCCAATCTTTATTTAAAATATTCTTTAGATCTTCTAAAATATCTAGTTATTTAAACTCAAAGAATAAATAAACAAGCACACCAATTCGCAAGCAAAAAGACAATAAATGAAAGATTTTTATTTTAATTATTTTGACAAGATTTTCAATTTAAAAATGTCAATAATTTACAATTATCAATAATAAATATGTGTTTTATGTCAAGTGAAGTATAAGCAGATAAAACAACATCAGAACTTTTTAACTTATTGCAGACTAGTTTCGGTAATATTCAGCAAACCGTCGTCAGTGCACAGAACAATACATGATTCCTTTGCACTGATGACGGTATGCTGAGTGCTACCGAAACTAGTTTGCAATTAGTTAAAAAGTTTTTGTGTTTAACACATTGCTTTATCTGCTTATATTGTATTGCGCCAAGTATCATCTTAATTTGGGAAGTCAAGTGTGTTATCTACATACAATATTTGCCTGTATGAATCAACTTTATTACAACATTTATTTAACTCCTTTGCGACGAGCGTCCCATGCAAAATTTTTAAACATTTAACACCATTATTTCTAAATAGAAATTTTTGCCTAACTTAATCCCACAAACTCTGTGATTAAATAAGACAAGATTTACTATACGGAAATATTGGTAGGAAAAATTATGAATTATATGTATTTTATACGTCACGATCGTTGCAAAGGGTTACACTTTAGATTTTCTTAAACATCTACTGATATTTAAACTAAAAGAATAAATTTTTAAAGCAATCAAATCACAAACAAAAAGACAATAAATGGCACACAACCTTCTTTCATTCATTGCATAAGACATTCAGTTTAAGTATGTGAATAATTTAAGGTTTTCAATAATAAATGTGTTTTGTGTCAAGTCGTGCTTTCTACTTTACGTTTTGCTGTATAAGTAACCTTTAGTTTCAACCTTTATTTAAAGTACTGTTTAGATTTTCTGAAATATCTATTGTTATTTAAACTAAAAGAATAAATTAACTAAAACACAAAATTACAAAGAAAAAGACTGTTTTCAGAGAAACTTAAATTGTTTTTCAACAATTAATTTCAAGAGCAATCAACTTTAGAATAGTATTTCGACGCGATACTTTATTCTAACTGAAAATAACCTTTGATATTCAAAATAGTACTTTTAAAATTATTTTGTGCAAGATAAATTCTTTCGAAGCTAGTCTAAATAAAGGAAGTTTAATTTTCAGCCGGAAACAATTAGAAAATAATAACAGTGAAAGAGAAAAAGGTAGAACAAGTATTATTTATCTTCAGTTTGATACTCTTCTAATCTTTTTAAATTAGTTTTTCTAAACTATCTTTTAATGGGTTCTTCTTCAAGCATTGCTTTTATCTTTTCGAAATTACTATTCTTTAATAGATATATTCATATCAAAAGACATATTCAAAATAATGCATTTCAATTGAAGACGAAAATAGCGATGAAAGATATAAAGAATAAAATATTTGTATAGAGATGAAAAATATAAAGAACAAAACGATTCTTATAGAGATGAAAAATATAAAGAAAAAACTGTATTTGTTAGTGCTTCATTTTAAAGGCATGCACTTCGGAAGCTTTTAGAAGCTTTCGAATAGTTAATGATGTCTTAAAAATTAAGGTTAAGGTTGATGACAATGCTTTCTGAATAACTGAAAGCATTTAAGATTCTTTTTTAGGATTCCGTACTTAAAAAGTAAAAACGGAGCCATTATAAGATACTCCTGTGTCTGTTCGTCCGTCTGTCACAGCCATTTATCTCGTAAACTATGGGACGTGGAAAGTTCAAACGTGGGAAAGATATAAAGACTTTTTACCCGCATATTTTCAGATTATTAGCCATTCGCAAATATGTTTAGGGAAAATTTAGGGGGCTAATTAAGCTACTTAAAAAAAGTTAGTTTTTGTATATCGTGCATGGGGTATCGTGTGAAAGATCTCGTAACACAAAACTCAAAAATATATTTGTTTTAATTTTAGGTATTATATTTTCAGAGATATCGCCGAAAATGCACTGCAAAAATATCCCCCCCCCCCCTCTATTTCCGAATCTACTGAAACTAAAATTATGAAAAAATTAGGGGTAGTAGGAGTTTATTTAAACCTTGCAGGAAAACTATAGCGATTTTTCTAGGTTACATAGTTTTCACGAAAAATGCATTTTTCTGTTACAGACAAACTTTACTTTTCGGGCGGTCAGTGGGGGAGTTGACGGGCGCTCCAGGTATCTATCGACGCAGAATCATCCAAGGATATTTGATAACGATTTTTGAGAACAATTCTCGTTAATTAGCCGAGATATTAATTAAGTTACTTGAAAACAAAACTTTCTTTTTATATATCATATAGGGTATCGTTCGAAAGATCTCGTAACATCGAACTCAAAAATAAATTTCTTTTATTTTTAGGTATTATATGTTTAGGTTATATGTATATCGTCAAAAGTATTCTGGAAAAACATGCCACCCCCCCCCCCCCAAAAAAAAAAAAACAAAAAAAAAACCGTCCTATTTCCGAAAAATTATGAAAAAGTTAGAGGTAGTAGGACTTTATTAATTAATAAATGTAATGTACGAAACCCTTTGAATGCGAGTTATATTCGTACTTGACCGATTTATTTTTAACTAAAGAGGCCGTAAGCATACTCCTTTAACTAGCATATGATATATCAGAGTCGGATTTTTTCATGGAATACTGTCTTAGCATTAAATAAAATAATAAAAAAGAAAACTGCCCAGTTAAACTGAGGGCATTGAGCTCACAGGCTATTCACACTAATTGCATATTATACAATTATTTCAAAGAATTAGAAATAAGCCCCTCGAAAAATAAAGAAATCGACAATATATTAAGGGGGGATCATCCCCCCGTTCCCCCACCCCCTTATAGTTAACAATTGAACCCCCAAACCTAACCAGGGAAGCCCTTTATTACAATGAACATATATACAAAATTTGAAGAAAATCGGATAATTCTCCATGAAAAACACATTCATCTAAATTAAGGGGGGAGGATAACCCCCTCCCCTTTACCCTCTTTACACTTAACCAAAGAACCCCCTAAACTAATCAGGAAAGCGCCTTATCACAATGAACCTATATACAAAATTTTAAGAAAATCGCATAATTCTGCATGAAAATCGCAGTTATCTAAATTAAGAGGGGGCAGCCCTCCGTTACCCCCTTTACACTTAAACAATGAATCCCCAAAACCAATCAGGAAAACGCTTTATCACCATTAACCTGTATACAAAATTTGAAGAAAATCGGATAATTCTGCATGAAAAACCCATTTATCTAAATTAAGGGGGGATTAGCCCCCCCTTTCCCCCTTTATACTTAACCAATGAACCCCCATAACTCTTCAGAAAAGCGCATTATCACAATGAACCTATATACAAAATTTGAAGAAAATCGAATAATTCTGCATAAAAACTCATTTATCTAAATTAGGGGGGGGGTTATCCCCCCTTTCCCCTTTATACTTAACCAATGAACCCCCAAAACTATTGACAGAAGCGCATTATCAAAATGAACCTATATACAAAATTTGAAGAAAATGGGATAATTCTGCATGAAAAACCTATTTATCTAAATTATGGGGGTTAGCCCCCCATTTCCCCCCTTTATACTTAACCAATGATCCTCCAAAACTAATCAGGGAAGCGCCTTATTACAAGGAACCTATAAACAAAATTTAAAGTAAAACGGTTAGTTCTATCAAGAGTTATCGCGTTACGTACATACATACATACATACATACATACATACGTAAGTACGTACATACAGAACCGGTGGGCACATAAGCTTTCAGGCTTTGATAGCCTGTGAGCTAAAAAAGGCAGATTCCAGATACATTTTAATGGAAAATAAGAGACAATTTTAGAAAAATCTACACTATGGGGGATGTTAAACCGTTGATCTGCTTAAGTGCACCCTCACAAAAGTACCCGCCTTTACTACACCATGATCGAAATATGACCAAAGTGTGAATGCACCGTGACCAAAATGCAACACTCATTGTCTTCATTGTCTAAGCGTGACACAGAAAATGTGTTGTACCCACGTCACTATGACGTCGATGGGCTCTTTTTGTGGTGAGTTGAAAATATTAAAAAATCGGTCACAGTTACTGCACAGTTGAGTCACAAAATGACGGTCAGATAAGAATTATAATGTGGCAAATTAAGGAACACTGCTTTTAGGTCATAATTGTGACTGTGATACATGTGACCTGTAGTCAACGAAAGAGACAGGATGTGGCACTCCACCAATCTCGGCTGCTTTTCATCCTACATTGATCACAGTTCGACAGTTGGTAGAAACCAACTTATCTTGATCACGTGACAGACAAAAGGAGTGGAAGTATCGCGGCCTGTACTTTTCGTTAGTTGGTTGCGTTGTGATCATTTGTGACGTCATAAGAACGTCACATCGATTGCCACTATTTGAATGAGAGACAAATCTGATGTTACAGATTTCGAAGTCTAATTTCGAAGAAATACCATATAACATGAATATTAGGTAAATAATTGCCCTTAGAATATTGCGTTGTCTATAAGCTCACGTGATCAAATATTTTGTATATTTAAAGGAAAACAGTGAAATCTAATGTTGCAACATTGGCTTTTTGTGACAAACTAGTACATTGTTCGTTAGAATAATCCCTGTAGCAGTTGCTTATAAAGGGTATTGCCATTATATGTTGTCGTTGTTGTTTCTTTATATTATTATGATTTTCTTGAGAGTTTATATTACAGTGACTAATTAAAATTGCCATTATTAACAATAAACAAATGTTGACTCAATAAATCACAGAAAAATAATAATACAATTTTATGTTTTGAAACATTTCAGCAATTGAAATGCGCTAAATTCTGATAAAAAATATTACCAACATCTTTACCAGCATTACCAACATTTTCAATTCTGTCGAAATTCGACTGAATCACATTAACATTTTGGATTATTTGAGATCATTGTTCCAGTTTCATAGTAGTATTATGAAACTTACTTAGCTAAACCTAAATGTTGTGGGAATATTTAAAGAAGAACTACTTACGTTTTTAAGAAGTGAACATTTTTTAGCGTATGTTGGTGTTAAAATTGAATATGAACCTTGCACATTACAAACAATATTGTCTGTATCAATAAACAAAGGGTAAAAAGCTGAGAGGTTTCCGTGATATTGTATTTAAATACATCAATAACTTATATATTATTCTTCATGATTCTTCAGCTCTTCAGTAGCTTCTGAAATCTGTTTATGTATGGTGATATATCATACATGTGAAAAATCAACTCAGTTAAGATTTTTTTTCTTATTTCTCGATCAGTTGAAGATAGGGAATTCAAATCATAATAGATTTAGGCTGTGATGAAATTGTAGAAGTACCTATTTTTCTTGAATTTTGATAAAATTTTTAATATCGACAATACGTTGATTTAAACGATAGCTGTCATATTATTGGTAATGCAAAGGCAGATGTATTAGGTTCCTTTATTGTGAAGAAAGAGTACATGTATACGTGTTTTGAGTATTTGAAGGAGGGTTGCTTTGAGCTACAAAGGCTGTTGTCTCGAATGATCCATATATACATTTATTTACAGAAACACATACAGGACATCGACAATTACATAAATCTTCTTGATGAGGACGGGATAGACACAAGTAAGTATACATCACTGAAGAATACATCCAGGAACTCCACAAAGAGTGAGTGTGCAGCGGAATCAGCGTGGGTTAGCTGGATGCTTACGAGGGAAGAAACAAAAATTTAAATTTAAATATCAAGGGAATTACTTATAGAGAAACAATAATTGAAAAAAATCTTGATTTTCTTTCATTAAAAAAATCTTAACAATCGTTATCAACAATAGGTTGCAGTTTGAAACATTATTGGAGTTATTGCTTTTTGAGATTTTTTTTTGCAAGTGAACAAAAAGGGCTTTTTACAGTCTGTCTGAAGTTGAGAGTTGTTTTTGATTTACTGAATTTAAATTTTGTACTTTTCACTCTTTATTTATGATAGTAGTGACATATGGGTAGCAGAATTTGTTTGGTAGAAAGGAATTTAGGACAAAAACGGATTCAGCGAGCCTTCCATTGTGGCAAAGTTAGTATTAGTTTATTGGTCTAACTCGTCTGAATGAGGAAGCTATGCTGAAAATCTAAAGATTGATAATCTCACTTGGTTGAATCTTAATCTCACTCATCTAAACAAATCGTCCAAATGAGTTCCGTCCTGTTTTGAAATGTGGATTGCAATAGTTTGGATAAGAATTTAGAATGTAAGTGTGCGCCCTATGTGAATGTCGTTATTCTGACTTACTCGTATAAAGGTACTCTCGTTTTCTCTTAGTCTTCGGTACCACACATAACACCTGAGTGTTAGGCAAATTCTATCCTGATATGAATACCACAGACATCCAGATTTAAACAACTTAAACCGATGCTAATAACAGGCAGAGTGCCATATAGAAAATGACTTTATATTAAATGAGATACACAAAATACAAAAGGTTACACCAGTCCATGAAAACCTGTTTTAAGAAATTTAGATTTATGCAATAAATGTGAATTTATTCTGTGCTCTAGTAAAAATTATGCCATTTCGACTCAGCCAGATCAACTATATTATTTTATTTGTATTCGTCTTAGAAAAAATAACACATTGGAAAATGAATAAAACCACTCTTCAGGAAATTTTATTTATTTTTTACTTTGGCAACTAGCGTTCTGAAACCTCAAAATGTTTGCATTGTATTTTAATAATATTATTCTATTTCAAACATAATGAAATTTATATGTTATTGTAGAATATATAACATGCATAACAGTTATCGTTCATTTACAGGGATACAAAAAATATTTCTGTTACAGTATGTAGTATACGTAGTATACGCAGTTGTTACGCACAGTTAAAATGTAATTGTGTATGAGTGATAAAGTGCGTTTCGGTTGTGGCATGCGTTTTTAAGTTTAACTAACTTTTTGCAAACTACATGATGTGTGTAAATTCTACAGATGATATACAGAGTTACACAAAATAATTCGTAAGCCTTACTACGCATGTGCGGGTATTGCTTAAGGGTGTTTTTTAATTCATAAGGTGCATTTTCCAGCTGAGCTGTATTTAGTAGCCCAGCTGAGAGGTGTTTGTATAATATAAATAATTTCATTATGGGCTACACGAAGAACTGCATACGTTGCCGTCTATGGATTGTAATTTCTGAAAGTACATTTTCAGTTGTGTTATGCGTTTTGTCCTGCATTATATTTTAGCCTAATATGAGGCGTGTATACAAATCTGTAGATAATATATAGGGTTGCACAAAATTATTCGAGTGCATTTCCGTTTAATATTGGAAATTGCTGAATATGAATTTTCGACTGTATTATGCGTTTCGTAACTAAGCTAAATTTTAGCTAACAAGGTAGTGTACACAGCTACATAGATTATGTACAGGGATGTATAAAAAGACTTCGAGTATCTTTTCGGCAATGGACGGTAATTACTGAAATCTGTTTTTTCAAATTTGTTATGCATTTTCCAAGTTGTTTATGTAGATATCTTCTTTCACCTTTTTAAAAGGTGAAATTCTGGGAGCGTTAGAAAGTGTTTCATAATCTATGCTTGACGCATGATTTTTCTTTCTTGTTTAATATACAATCTGGCGTGTTGTTCTTGATAAAATAATTTTCCTCAACAATTGACTGAAAAAAAAAGTTTATTTTCAGTAAAAGTTGAATCAGCCCTTTTAATCTAAATTTAGATAAACTAGATTTTAATGTTACTGATTTGCTGTTATGACATAAAATAGCTTTCCTATCGATTCGGAAATAATCATTATTTATTTGGAAATGTTCTCAATGCATGTAGAAGAACCTAGTAGGAATATTTCGTTGATATATATTTAAAAAGAATACATTTTTAGTATTCTATGAGCCTATCGAATGAAGAAGTATCTTTGAAAGAATTCTTTAAGCGAAGAAGTACTGAAATATTTCCATCCCATGATATAAATCATAAAAATATTTAAGACATACGGAACTAGAAAACAACATTTTTTTTTCAGGAGAAGAGATGTCTGGTTAGTTTATTCACTATGCTGAAAATTTCAATGTGAATTTATCATCTGGTTAGCTTATCATAATGTGTCAAGCCATTCGTAAAATTCATGGAAATGATTTATTAAAATAAAATTTCATATGAACATGATGTTTTAAATTATGAGTGTTTCAGATTCGCAAATGAAACTATGTCGCACCTACCAGTTATAAAAATTAAATAAAAGAGTTACAATCTTACATTCTGTTTACTTTAATGTAACTATAAATAAAGTAATTTACATTGTAGTAAAGCATTTTTGAAAAACTCTTTTGTATAATTAGTAAAGTTACAAAAAATGTCTTCGCAGTATATAGATATTATCATGTAAAGTAGATTCATTTAGTAGATTTTTTTCAGTAGATTTTTTCAGTAGATTTCTTCAGTAGATTTTTTTTAATTTTTTTGAACAGTTGAGCTCGCTTAGTGGAATGATTATTTTTCTAAGATAAATTATTCTAATAAACGAGATATTAGATTATCTGTGTTCAAAATGTCACAATATTTTTTTCAATCAGTAATTGAAATTATTAAACCTAGCGTAAACAAGGCATTATATTTAAATAATAAACTATAAACTTTGCATATAAAAGTTTTCAATGAAATATTTTTAAAAGACTTAAAAAGAATCTTCTGTTTTTGGGCGCCATGTATGTTTGTATAGGTCCTCAATTTTCTCGACAACCACTGAACGGATTTGAATGCAACTTTGACACTACAATTCTAGTACACCAAGAAAGATTTTAAGCTAAAAAAATCATAGTATCTTGTAACTTTTTTTTTCAGTAATTTGTAAAATATTGTGATATATCGTCTACTGCGTTTCAAACGTGAGCGATGATCCATAAATTGCCTTTATAAATGTGAGAGAGGTGGCACACGAGAAATAAAATTTGATTGTTCGAAAAGATTTTGGACAAAATCTTGAGCGATGAGCAGCTAGAGTGCATTCAAATGTAAGATAGTGGCGACATACGAGATGTAAAATTTGATTGGCTGAGAAGATTTTGGACAGAAGGTTGGCGAGACTGTCATTATCATAAAATTAATGTTTGTTTACTTGTCTCATTTGTTTAATAGAACATAACTAGGCGAGTATTACCAAGTTCTAGAATGTGGGTTGCAACAATTTGGTCAAAAACTTCCAATATAACCCTGCGCCATGTGTGCATGCCACCACTCTTTTATTTATAAAGACACTCGATTGGCAACAACGCAAATTAAATTGAATGTGTTTATTATTAAAAATACTCTCTTGTGAAAAACCACTCTTACTAAATTACGCCAAATGCATTCAATAAGTAAATAAAAAATAGTCAATCTATATTGTAAAGCAAAAACACTTAAGTGAGCAAGCTGACATCATGCTGATGGTGGCAACACTTGATCCATAAATTACGCATTTACTGTAATTTTTTTAACTTATAAAAATCGCACAATTTCAATTTTTACACCGTCGAATAGGAAAGCAAATTTATTTTAAGCGGAATTTGTTTGAAAACTGCAACTCAATTTAACGATTTCTTAAGGTTTTACAAATTATTTTCAATCATGATTTTTTTAAAATGTACCTCTATCGCGTGCAGCCCGATTACAAAAGATTAACCAGTTTGCACTTAAAACAATATAAATAGTTCAGCATTTGTATCCGGCTAATATTTCATAACGAAATTAAAACTTATGAATAAATACATAAAATAATATGTATAAAACAGAACACATAACTGAACACAGAAACAGACACGTAATCGAACTACACTCTTAAACCACTGAAATTACCATAATCAAAACAACTGCTGTAAGTAGCAATCTTTGGCGATTTTTTGGCTCTTAACTCCTGGCATGCGGCTAATACGAAAGTATCGTTTGAAATATCAGAGTTTATTTCTATATATACATTTCATAGCAAAGAAAATCAGAGAAAGATAGTTCCCACGTTGGAGACTTTCCGCAAAGTTCGGTAAACCCAAAAAGTAGTCATCAGTTACCCCTTTAAATAGTGTTGGGACAGCACAGAATAAAGCTTCGACGTTAAAAATTAGTTAAGGTACAACTTAATTAATAACTTTATCGACGCAGTCTCACCGCCAAGCAGTCTCACCTCCGAAAAAAGTCCCCAGACGTTCGTTGGCAACACTGTTGCTCCTAAGAGAGAAAAGGCCCAGCCAATTACGAACCAAAGAGAAGAGAACCTCTCCTAGCACACGAAGAGGAACAAAGAAAAGCGAACGCCTAGATTTCTCCCTGTCCCCTCTCCCTCTTTGAGTACGAGGCGGAAAGAGGGAAGAAAAAGATTATTCATTGAGTAGATCGCAGAGAGCGAAGTTGGCTGGAGATTTAGTGTGGAACGGGAATACCGGGAGCCCTGAGCTAAACTCTCTGTTAATGTATCTGGGTGGAAAAGGCCGAGCCCTTGGAGTCCTTAACATTTCTCTGAGCTAGATAATAATAGTGAAGGCCATCCCTTGGTCTGTAAAAGTGTTATACCCCACAGACAAATAAAAGTGCGCCTGCACTTGACGTGAACCTTCTCCTTGTTCACATCGAACTGATGTCTTAATTGAGACTTTTACTTGAAACTTGCTATTTACATGAAATTTAGTATTTTTGTTAGTTCTAATCCAGTGCATAATTTGTAATTGCTCAAGTATCCACGTTCCATATATTTTCTTTGATTTAATTGGTGAAGTCCTATGAGTGCATCCATACTACTATTCTGTCATCCCGCCACACTTTCGAGTCATTAGAATAGCTTTTAATAAATTTCTTAACTTTATTTGAATGCATATTTATATATTTCCTTTAAAAATGCTTTTTGGTATTGTTAGTGGGTAATTTATTATATATATTAAATGTAAAAGGTGTATCACACAGAGTTTTCAATAAAAAAATGGTTTTCAACTATTCTCTGTAACCCGGGAAGCCCGAGTTGGATTCCCTAATTTTAATAAGAAAAGTATTTTGCATAATTGCAAGCAAGTCTTTTATTAAGAAACAGTCACTTGCAAGTCGGGTGTATTTTTAGGGTTTTGTTTATCCGACGAAATCCTATTCGTCTCACTGTCTCACTCCTCTGTCTGTCTGTCAAAGAGTTCCTTCTCGGAAGCTGTATAATTTAGAGACTTGAAATTTTCAATACTTATAGCCAAATACCTCGAAAAATCATAAAATTTTGAAAAAATACATATTATTTTAATTAAATGAATCAATTTAATGACACACGACAATTTCTGCGACTTAGATTTTAAAGCAGAACCTTAATTTCAGTTACTTTTGCGTAGGTTAGGTGGCTCAGTGGTAGCGCATTTACCTGCTATTCAAAAAGTTCCTGGTTCGAAGCTAGGCGTTGGAGTTTGAAATTTTTTTACCGGTGTAACGTTTCAGAGTTTCAGTAATATTTCCAGCATTTATCTAAGACAAGTTCCCACGGCTAGCCTGGGAAAGGCGTCAAAAATCATAGGAACGATAAGTATCGGCTAAGGAAATTAGTGCCGTGTAGAGAGAAAGAGTTTGACACTACAGATTCGTTATGCTACGACTTTATTAATTATGAAGACCACCATAAGAGGGGTCTACGCTAGACGCTATCATTCGTTTATAAGTCTCTTTGTGGCATCGGGGCATTCAGGAATGAAAATTCCCCGTCGGATGAGAGACCGAAAATTTGAGTGGTGGAAGAGAAACCTAACGCGATTCACCCTCACGCCCATTCCCTTTTCCTCCGGACAGAGAAGAGAAAAAACAAGAACGAAAAATCATGCGTCAAGCATAGATTATGTAACACTTTCCAACACTTCCAAAATAATTTTGAAAATTTTTACCGTAAGGTGTAAGATGATATCTAACTAAACAATTTTGAAAAACGCATAACATATTAAAAAATCCAATTTCAGGAATTACCAACAATATTCGGAAAAATATCCGAATACTTTTATTCAGCCCTGTATGTGATATATAGATTTGTATATGCACTACATAGGATGCTAAATTTTAGTTTAGTTGGGAAACGCGTAGCACAATTTAAAATTCTCCTTCTGGAGTTTCCGTCAATAAACGGAAATGTGTTCGCGAAATTTTGTGCTGCCCTGTATAGGATCTACAGAATTTATACACACCAAGAAATAGACAAAAAGTGAGTTAAATTTAAAAATTGCTTTCAGCAACTTAAAACGCACTTCCAGGAATTATTGTTAACAGACAGTAGATAATTCTTTTGTGTGTCCCTGTAAATGAACGATGACTGCTATACACACAATATTCTGTAGTAAGCCTCTTGTAATGCACCTAAGTGATATATATAAATTTCAATGCGTTTAAAATAGTGAAAAATTATTTAGTTAAACCGCAAACGATTTTTCTCCATAGACGTAATATAACGGA
This sequence comes from Maratus michaelseni, assembly GCA_963931845.1. Lineage (NCBI taxonomy): Eukaryota > Metazoa > Arthropoda > Arachnida > Araneae > Salticidae > Maratus > Maratus michaelseni. The sequence continues at coordinate 172,889,202 of OZ007599.1, read as the reverse complement.
ATTCTTTTGTCTGTCCCTGTAAAGTAACTATAAGTGCTATGCACACCCTATTCCATATTAAGCTTCTTGTAATGCACCTTAGTGATATAAATCAATTACGATGTATTTGAAATTGTGTAGCATCATTAAAATAAACCGTAAATGATTTTTCCCCATATACCGTAATGTAACGGAATGCTTATGAGTGTCCCTGCAAAAAATATATAAGTGCTACACACTTCATTTGAAACAGGGAACATGCTATAGATAACGACAATAACATATAAAAATTGCAGGGCAATCCGAGCAGATTTACGGAATATTCAAATTTTAATTGCTTAATAGGCGTATAGCCAACACAGTGAAAAAGTACCCAAGCCGGGACTCGAACCCGGGTCATCAGATTAGATCACTGACGTTCTACTAACTGAACCACTTGGAAACGATACTCAGCCTGGAACTTTTTTACCATAACATGTTGGCAAGGCCACAAACGCAGCACAAGATGGAATATTTTCCGTGAGCCGCCAACCCTGGGGCAAACACGAAATCAAAGAAAATCCAGCATCGACAATTGAATAAATTCATATTTAATACTTGGAAATTTTTTCAGAGAAAATTTCTTACGCCTTGCATTCATAATATTCAAATTTTAATTGCTTAATAGGCGTATAGCCAACATAGTGAAAAAGTACCCAAGCCGGGACTCGAACCCGGGTCATCAGATTAGCGCACTGACGTTCTACCAACTGAACCACTTGGGGGGGGGGGGGCACCCAACCTGGAGCCCAGCCGTAAGGCTGATGGGCGTACCACCAGGCGGAAAATCCCAACTACCATCCAAATCCACCCAGGCACAGGAGCAGACTAAGTCAACGAGCGTTAATTAAAACAATAATCAAACTCAAAAGCAAAAATGGCGACATCGCCAATGAATCCAGTTGATTCATACTACTAAACTAAAATATATAAACTAATCCTAACATAAAAAAATATAAAATAGCAAGGTAACACACAACCTCCTTTTGCTAAAAACTAAATAAAAATTAACTACAAACAAAACAATAAATGAAACAAAATTTTAAGACCAGTATGGTTACACAAGTCTAAATATTATGGAAATAATAGGTGTCTAATGCAACTGTGCTCATCATTATATAAGACAGACTATATTGAAAAAGTTCATAACAGTTCATAGTCTATAAAAGTTCATAGTCTAATTTGAAAAAGTTCATAACAGTTCATAGTCTATAACAGTTTATAGTCTATTTTGAAAAAGTTCATAAGTAGTCATACCAATTTAACTCCAATATATGTACGTCAATAAATAAATGTGAAGTTTTCTTGAGCAGTAAAAGAAAATTATCAATTTAAAAGCGATATCTGATAAAAGAATAAAGATCATTTAAAATATTGTAATTGTCAGCCAGTTTTTTATAATTAGCGGGATTATTCAAAGTTTTGAATAAATTCTGTCTAAGAGTCAAGCCTGAATTGAATTTGAAATGATGCATCATTAAATTACACCTGCCATAAATATAATGTACCACGTCTCCTCTACTACCGCATTCACAAAGATCGTTTTCTCTCTTTCCAATCTTATATAGAAAGTGAGGAAAACTGCCATGTCCAGTGAAAAAGTATTGTGCCACCTGTGAGCTGCACAAATAATCTGTTTTTACCTCCTTAATTATGTTGTACGTGTCTCGACCAACTGTAGAAGATTGCCATTCCAACTGCCAGGTCTTTAACACTTCTCTCCTACAATACAACTTTATGGCCGAGACAGGTACCGGCAATTCTATGTGTATATCCGCCTGACCATTAATGATCACACTTTTGGCTAATTCATCTGCTTTCTCATTTCCCGATACACCGATGTGTGCCTTAATCTAGCCAATGTTCACCACCTTATCTGGATTTTGATATAATAGATCAAATATATCTCTAACTATGATATTTGCAGGAAAAATCTGCTGGAGAACTAGGACCGAAGATTGACTGTCTGAAAATATTTTCACTGATTTAAAATTTAATTGTACAAACCACTTTATTGCCTGCTTAATTGCTTCCAATTCAGCCTGATAAATTGAGTTCCATTTTGATAAACTGACTTTATAATCAAATATATAATTTCCTTGGTGGTATACAGTAAAAGCTGCAGAGGTACCGTTGGCCATTTTAGAACCGTCTGTAAAAATAATTGGGTTAACTGAAAAAGGTGGACTGTCGCGCAATGGGTTCATAAAAACTAAATTCTTTATCATATTATAATTGGGAACGAAACTCAGCCTGGAACTTTTTCACCATAACATGTTGGCAAGGTTACAAACGCAGCACAAGATGGAATATTTTCCATGAACCGCCAACTCTGGGGCAAACACGAAATCAAAGAAAATCCAGCATCGACAATTGAATAAATTCATATTTAATACTTGGAAATTTTTTCAGGGAAAATTTCTCACGCCTTGCATTCATCATATTCAAATTTTACTTTTCACTATGTTGGCTATACGCCTATTAAGCAATTAAAATTTGAATATTATGAATGCAAGGCGAGAGAAATTTTCTCTGAAAAAATTTCCAAGTATTAAATATGAATTTATATTTACGGGAGTTAGAGCACGGACACACGACCATACGGCAGACGGCAGACGGCCAGATAAACCGAAGTCATAAACACTTTTCAACTAGGTTGGAAAGTGTTAAAAAGGAAGCGAGGTGGAACAAGCAGCATGGGTAAAAAGGGATCTCAGATGATAACGAGGAGAAGAAGTTTTGTTTTGAACTCTGGAGCTTGGTATGCTAAGAGGATACTTAGCGTGTAGCGAAGAGAATCTCTGTCCTGGTATTCGAGAGTAATAGACCAGCTCTTAGGAAGAGCACACCATCTGTCTTACTGTGAGAAACTTTTTAGGAAGGGCACAATCTATGTCTACCTGTGAGAAACCTCCCCCCTCTCAGTGGAATAACTTCCAGTGTAATATTAATATAGAATGACAACTTAGACACATTCACTTTATAACTTATATTATTACTTACTGGACTGTTAAAGTAAACTCATCAAGGCAGCCACCGCTGAAATCTGCAGCACCAACGAAATTACAATTTATTACGGATAATATCTTTGACTGATGACGATAGATTAATTTAAAATAAATCCTTAAGATATCTATTAAATATATCTGTGACTGAGCGCAATATTCCATGCTACCACACCACCCTACCCACATTTCGTTCTATGTTGTCACACCGGAATAAGATTTCATTATTTATTCGATTCAATTTTACAGAATTTTTGCAATTTTTTGGCCATTTTAAGGTCAAAACTTGTTGAAAAGTATATTATCAATTATTTCTTTTAATTCAAAAATTCTTCTTTTGAGAAATTGCGAAATAAATTTTTTTTAACTTCTGCTAAATTTTTGAAATTTTGGAATTTTAAATTTCGTTTAAACAATTTGTTTTGTTTTGAGAAAATTTGTAATTTGAAATTTTGATGGAACATCCACTAAATTCTTGAGAAATATCAGCATTTTAAATTTCGTTTAAACATTTTTTTGTTTTTAGAAATTTTAAATTTTATTTAAACATCCTCTAAATTAAAAAAAAATTTTGAAATTTTAAATTTTATTTAAATATTTTTTTTTAAATTTTTAAACATCTCTTATTTTTAAATATCAAGTTTTCGCTTTAAATCATTAATTTTCGTTAATAACTGCCATCTCACTTTTAATTTATTAAACTGCTGCCATCTATGTTCTTATTGATAAAGTGTATTGATAAATGAAAAGTATTTAATAATTATAAAACTAATGATTTGGATTTATTAATTAAAGGTTAAAGTGTTTTGAAAGGAATATTAAATGAAACCCTTCGTGCTATCTTCGATCACACTTACCCACTTATTTTTTTTAATCAAAACTACTTATTGATAAGCTTAGATTTATGTAACTATGCATTTGGGTTCAGTGCTCTAGTAAAGTTATGACGTTTAGATTCAACGAAATAAATTATTACGTTATTTATATTCGTCTCAGTATTTGTCAATTAATTTTTTTTTTTTTTTTGACTCGGGCAACTCTAAATGCTGAGCATCTCTAATGATGCTGCAAATGTCTTTTCTATTTAAGGCTGTTCTCAAATCCAAACTGGCTACTTTCTGACACATTTTTAATTAGCTTTGTTCGCAAACGTATCAAATTGACAGATGCTCTTAATAAGAAACTATGTAATCGAACTGTTTTTTCCATTTTTCGGTAAAGGCAGAAGATTTTTCAAAAAATGCTGCCAATGCTAGCGTTTTGAATCGAATTTCCGGACACGACAGCACAGGAAAAAAAAATAAAACAATCGGTTATAATTGATTTTGCGGAATTATTTCTCTATTTCTTTTATCGGAAAAAGAAAAACTGTTCGATTACAAATCACTTCAATAATCAAGACTGCAAGTATCATGCTTTTATGTTTAAAAATCAGTGAGAAAATGTATCAAAAAGTTTCTTGAAAATTGACGGAGGAAAAATATTTTTTTGAGAACTGCCTTAGCGCTTCTAATTATTAATGGCGAAGGGAGAAGCTAAACCGACAATATTTGTTTTAAATACACTGTCAGATTATTCAGTATTATTCTCGGAAAAAAAAATTTTTTTACTTCAATAGTGAAAAAAAAAGGAAAGAAAAGAAAGTTTTTTTGCCTATTGAGGTAATTGAGGAGGCCCTCTGCAATAACAAGGCAAGTGGAGTTACCTTGATTCTCAATTTTCAGATTTATGTAATGTATTATTCAGCATATAAGGAAATATAAATTTTATGATCATAAGCAAAGAAAATATGCTAGAAAACTCTTCTTAATAGGAATGTATATGCAAATAAGTTATAAAATGTTGAAAATATATTTAAAAGCTTTGTAGCTGAAAACTCCATTTCACTTTCCTTGTTATTGCAGAGGGCCTTTCAATTTTAATCTATTATTTTATAACTTATATGTGTTTAATGCTTCTTATTTCCTGTCATTACAGAAAATATCTTTTTTATCGATTTGGAACTAATCAATATACACTGGCCTCCAAAAGTTACTGTACAACCAGGTTTTTCACTCTCACTATTAAAAGAATGAAAATAAAAGGTACAAAATATATGGTTTATATGAATGATCATAAGTAACTTCAATAAAACCTTATGAAAAAAAATTATACCCATCTGAATTATTTTAATGTATTGGATACTTAAATGTTTGTCAGGAGGAACTGCGAATATCCCACTTTGGGAATTTGTGTGAATTTTTTTTTTTGGTTGTTGATCTTGAATTGTTGGTACAAAAATAGTGTTGTACATGTCTAGGAGATGTCGTTTACTTGATTCGTTACATTGGCGGGTAATTGGATGGATGGAAATGGGGTTATCACAAGCTGGTGCTGCTAGAAATCTTAATGTGTCTCGTAGTGTGATCCAAAGGCTCTGAGATCATTTTGAGTTAGAAAATTCAGTATCAAGAAGACTTGTTCCAGACCACTCATGGGTTACAACCCTTGTACAAGATCGCTTTCTAGCTCTTTTGACCTGAAGGAGGAGCATCACTACTGTTGCTCAGCTCATTTCAGATCATCGTAAGGCAACAGGGATAATAATACCCGCGATTACGATGCATAGACGTCTTCACAATTCAAGACTGTATGCAAGACGACCCGTTGTGTGTGGTCCTCTTAATAGACAACACAGAAATGCCCATTTATGTTGGCCAAGAGAGCACGTTACCTGGAACACACAATAATTGGCTTCCGTACTGTTCAAAGTTGTGTTCGAGAATCCCGGTTGCTCTGGAGAGTGATTCAGTTCGTGTGCTGATCTGGAGAGAGCAAGGCATCAGATTCTATCTATGTAACAAAACATTGTTGAAAGACACAGTTATAGAGGAGATTGAATCATGGTTTGGGCTGGGATCTCTCTTTTGGTCACAGTAACTTCCATGTGTGCCATGGAAGAACTCTGATTGCTTTGAAATACTGGGACGAGGTCCTTGCTCCATTTGTCAAACCGTATGGTGATGATGTTGGTGAAGAATTAATCTTAATGGATGATAATGCCCAATCCTTTTACTATAGAGTCGTTAATGGAATGGCCAGTTCAATCTTCGGGCTTAATTCCGACAGAGCATCATTGGGACTATCTCGACAAACAGGTGGCTGCCGTAAGTCATCCTCCGCAGTCGTTAAATCAGCTGGAACAAGTGTTTCTCCATGTATGGTCATTGTTTCCCATTCCAGTGTCCGACAACTTAATTGATATTATGGAAAGTCGATGCCACAAATTCATTATAAGTAAGGCCGGACACATGCCTTATTAAAATCCGTTTATTTAATTTTTTCCCAAAAAACTTTTTTTTTTAATCAAACAGCGGACTTTTGCGAAAAAGCAATTTTTTATTTGAAATCATGCTTGATGTTAAAATTAAGTAAAATTCGACAAATAACTGTTTAAAGCACAATTCCTCTAAATTTAATGTATTTTTGTTCATTTGTTTTCAAATTAGACACAAAAGAATAGTTGTACCTTAACTTTTGGAGGCCAGTGTATATTTTGAAAAACTCTCAATGCATAACATAAATTAGCAGGAACATATCGTTTACATGTATTTCTTATAAAAGAATTTTTGGATGTTTCTTCAGCCCATCCAATAAAGAAATATCCTTAAAAGTATTATCTAAGCAAAGAAATGCTGATTTGTTTTTCATCTCAGGATGTAAATCGCATATAATCATATAAGACATAATTTTTACCGAAGAGACATCTGGTTAGTTTATTCGCGGTGCGGCGGAATTCAGTGTGAATTTTATCATCTGGGTTAGCGTATCATATTACTAGAAGGCATTCGTAAGAGTTATGCAAAAATATTTCTGAAAAGATAATTCCATATGAATACGACGTTTCAAATTGAGAATGTTTCATTTCTCAAATGACACTATTTCATGCCAATTTGCCATAAAACTCAAATGATAAAGAGTTTACTTTAATATAATTAGGCATTTACATGGTAAAATATTTTTGAAAAGCTTTTCTGTATAATTAGAAAGCTAAGGAAATTATCTTTACAGTTTATTGATATTATCACGTAAGGAAAGAGTGTTTTTTACATGTGTATGTGTATTATTCGAGCTCTTATTTTAAAAATGTGGCTTATTTTATTATCCGTAATCAGGGTATCACACTTTTTAGATAGTAATAATTAAAATGATAAAATATAACACAAACTAGTCGTTATATTTAACCCGTGGACGTCACACTTCGGTTCAGCATCCGCACATTCCGCACTAGTGCGATTGGGGTTCCGTAACTTCAACTGCGTATAACTTTGTTGGCAATGTAGTGTTAATGAAAAATAACACATGATTCCTACACGAAATTTAATGAGAAATTGAAATGTAATATTTGTTTTTATCGAGACATTCATTTTGTTAATGAAAAATGCAAATGTGAGAATTCGCACTAATTTGGAATTCACGGATTAAATAATAAATTATAAGATATACACAAAATTTTTGGAGTTTTACCATTAATAATATATTTCGATACTTTAAAAGTAATGGTGGGTCAAGTTTTATGGCTCTTCGTCGAATCATTATATCTTTAGACTAGGGTGCCCAACCTGTGTATCGAACTACCATTATCAAATTGATAACTTTCGAAGTTTTGTGAGTAATCGAAGTTTTGTGAGTAAATAAGGCGAAGATTACTGTTCGGTAATTGTGGTGACAAACGACTTTCAGGCAAAAACCTGCGTAGCCCTTGTGATATCCTGAATTACATTGTCATCTTTGGAGGAAATAGATAATCTCTTAACAGAAAAGTGTCGATGTATTACAAGTCGTGGAGTGGAATCCACGAAGATAATCATATACAAATTATGCGAGTTTCACCTTGATAGTAATCCCTCTACCTGGGAAATAGGAATTGCTACGACTTGGGGCAAGAGTTTGGTATTTTCTAGAAACTTTGTACAGAATTCGTGATGTCACAAAGAACCAATCAAGATCGAGTTTTTTCTTGCAATTTTCGGGGAGTAGAAGGGGTTGACAAGAAGGGAAAAGTTAGAAACTTTCAGAGAAAAGTTTTGAAGCAGTTTGTGGATATGAAAACAAGACTGTCCCATTGAACTCTGAATAAGATCTGATGGGATCTGTGTGGCAGAGAACACGAAGAATGTTTTTGAACGCGTAAGATGGCTCATGCTTATCTTGTTAACTGTATTATATTGATTACTTTTAAGTATTTTCGTTCTAATAAAGAACTTTTAAGATTCATAAGATGATCTTGGATTTCAATATATATATATATCTATATATAACAGAACATTTATACAACTGGGGCCACTTAATCACACCCAATTTTACATCCTCTATCCTGAAAAACTTTATCGTTATTAGTACTTACACTTTCTTCCCCCCCCCATTTCTAATTTTGACTCGCACGTTTATTACATTTATACACACGTATTTCACACATGTTTGCTTAGTTTGTCTTTGAGTAAAATTAATGAGAGCAAAATGTATACTTATAGATATTATGTTATTGTGTAATATATTTGAGGCATTATTGTAATCCTATTATTGGAATTTTTCTCTATAACGACAAGCAAACAGATTGTAAACAGCGTATTAAAAACAAATTCTCAAATCCAATGACAGGAATGAAAATGTGTTGCAGTCACTTGATTTCATATATAAAAGAGTTTAAAATATTCCAATAACCAAGTTTACTTTCAAATGTTTTTTACATAAACCAGAAATTTTAACATGAAAGTATTATTGGTATATAATATTGGGTTTCAGTGTTATTCTTAAAAATTTTCCTGAATTGTTGACTAAAAAATGTTTACTCGTGGAGGCTGAATAGGTTGTTTTAAGCTAGATTTATATTGAAGGGTGATGGCACTGTATTGTACCACTTAATTTTAATCTCAAAAGGCCAAAATGGCACCAGAATTTTGGAATAAAAGTTTCCTTTTACGTGTAGAAACGTAAAGAACGTAGTACGTGAAGAAAAGCTTATATTCAAATAAATTTGTCCGTAAATTCTGGCATCATTCTATCATTTCAACATTTTAGCAATAGGAGTGCTTTTCCCTGAAAGGGCTAACTAGATGTTTTATTGTTATCATTATATAAAATATTTTCCCCATATCTGTTCCGAATTAATAAATATTTATTTCAAAAACTGTCACAACTTGAAATAAATTGTCAGGAAAACTTCGCTGGTTTGTGCTTGCTACAATAAAACACATTTTAAATATTGTGTTAGTTCATCCAATAATAATACAAAAAAATCCTTGAAAGCCATATCTAAGGGGAAAAAAAATACCGAAACAATTTCCATCTTATGAGGTAGATCGTAAAATATTTAAGATATATGGAACTAGGAAGCAATATTTTTACAGGGGAAGAGGCATCTGGTTAGTTTATTCGCGGTGCTAGAGATTTCGATGTGAATTTTATCATCTGGTTAGCGTATCATAATACTTGAATCCATTCGTAAGACTTCTGGAAAAGATTTTTTAAAAGAAAACTTCATGTGAATATCATGTTTGAAATTATGAGTGTTTTAGTTTCGCAAATGCAACGATATCATGTCAACCAGTCATAAAAATCAAACAAAATAATTACATTCATATATTTTATTTACTTTAATGTAAATATAAATAAAATAATATACATTGTAGTACATTTTTAAAGACTTTTCTCTCCAATTACGAAAGGTACAAAAATATTTTCACAATATATAGATATTTTCACATAAAATGCACAGATTAAGTTGGAGAACAAAATTGTTTTGTGTACAGCTGAGATCGCTTATTCTGATGATCATTTCGCGATGATAAATATTATATTCTAAGAATCGGTACATTAGATTATCCACAGTGATTAGATTGAAGAAGAATTGTTTTGTGTACAGTTGAGTTCGCTTATTAGGATGATTAATTTCGCTAAGATAAATATTATTCCAAAAAGATTGATATTATATTATCGGTAACCGATTATGTTGGAGAAGAAATTTGTTTTGTGTACGGTTGAGCTCGTATAATCGGATGATTATTTCACTAAGATAGATATTATTCCAAAAAGAGTAATATTAGATTACAGCCAACCGATTATGTTGGAGCAAAATATTGTTTTGTGTACAGTTGATCTTGTTTATTCGGATTATCATTTTGTAAGATAAATATTATTCTGAAAACAGTATAATAGAAAAGTGTCACACTTTTTAAAAATAAATAATTATTTTTATAAAACAGAGCCCGAACGGGGCTCTGTTTCTGAATAACAAAATGCAATATATATATATGTAATTTTATTATAAGAAAAATAATGACAGGCCATGTTTTATCTCTTTTTTGTCTCACCATTATTTCCATTCTAAAAAACAAAATTTATTTTCACTAGTATTTGTCCCTTTTTTTCTCTTTTATTTCTAAGTTTAGCACCTGCAGAATTTACCCAAGGATCTGAGATCATTTTGTGCACAATTTCTTTGTTTCACTTTTGGAAAAAATGATATACAGTGAAGTCCATGCTTATAGATATGGATATGCCTTTCTGTAATAACATATCTGAGGCCGTAATGAAACTCTTCAATAAATTAATAAATGAATAGCATTAGGAACACATAACAATAAAATAAAACCCCTTCTAAAATTGAATATTTAGCAATAGAATAAATAATACTAAAATTTTCCTAAAATCGGGTTTATAATATTACAAAAAGTGAAAATTTTAACATCAGGGACAATTAGAGAGACTTGAGATATTGAAGATAGCAAGACTTATGTGGGTGTGTACTAGCCGAATTCCGTTTATATTACTCCTCGCAGATGTCCGACTACAGGGACCCTTTTGCATACCCTTTTGCATTGTTTCATGCACTATAGATATAACTGATATAAAAATGTCAAGCATGATCAAAACATTTCTTTAAAACTTGTGGCACCTAGGCTTCAAATTTGATTAACTTTGACCTAGCAACAATGCTTACGATGTCAAATTCTCGCCAAGTTTAGCCAAACTTGGCGAAATATTCCCAAATTTAGTGACAAAAGTAAGTACACATATAAACATATGTTAAGTTGTTTAATACAAACAACTTATTAAACAACTTAACAACATAACATTTTAGTTGTTTAATTCAAATATATAAAATTACATTTAACTGTTCAATAACATTGCATATATACAATGTAACTACTACATCTACCACTAATTTGTTGAAATGGTATGATCAGTGATGGAAGAAGTTACTTGATAATTATAAATGGGGGTCTTATTTCGAATCACAAGTGAGACATATATCCCCGATGCAAGTGGGGCATGTATCCTTTTAATCCGAGATAGATGCGCCAGCTAGCATTTCTGGAAGTAGGAACAAATATGGCTACAAACTACGACTGACACATTATTCGATACTTGTTTCAACAACATTCACTAAATATTTCATGAAAAATTTCTAGTAAGTACATTATATTTCATCTTCTACTTGTCTCTTTCATACAAGAGCATACAATAAAAGCCAAACTTACATTTCTTTGATGGATAAAACATTTATTTGAAAAAATAAATGGCTATAACTTCGTCTACTACGCTTTTTTTATAATGATTGATAGTAGGACAACGTCACTAGCTCTACCACACAGCCAATAGCTGAAATACACTAACTAGGGCAACTAACACGATGGGGCATCTAACCTGGATTTATCAAACATTTCTGAAATAAACTTCGTATCTAACATTCGTTTCATTTTACTAAAAATTTACAAAAAAAAAAAAAAAAAAAAAAAAAAAAAAAAGGAACCATTGCTTCATCAACTTTGAAACATTTCCTAAAATTTTACAGAAAATTAATTTTACCTTAAATTTGTCTGCTTACAACTGTGCTCGTGAATTTATTATTCCATTAAATTATTTACTGTAGTCACAAATCAACATAACATCAAAGTGATTAAAAAAATAAAACTCGCAAGCAATAATGGCTTACTGATAATTAATTCTGACTCCAACAATATTACCTAGTTTATCGTTCATATCAGCTAAAGCTAATTTTATTGTATGCACTTGGATGACATAGTGAAATTTCTGAGAGTTAAAAAAATCATTATTAAAGTGCAATTCCATAAAAATTCCTACCGAGGTAATATATTCCTTTTTTTCTTTTTATCTCAGATAAAATCTATTCCCTAAGATAAACAAATGCATTTCTATGAATATATAATATAAAAGCAACGTTAAAAAAATTAATTATGCAGAATTTATTTACGTTAATTACACCTTTTTTTACATTGATTTAACGTGATATGCCTTTCCCATTTTCAGGAGAAATCGTTAAAGTGACGTCTAATTAATATGCATCAATTTTGCAAATATAAATTATGATAAAGTCATTAATACAACATCGTCATTAATACTGTGATCTACTTGGATAATATATTACAACTTTGTTGAGATAAATACGAGTTAACTTCATTAAAAAAAGATTCAAAGATTCGATTTTTTATGTAGCCCATTTATAAAGAAATAAATGAAGTTGAACCATGCTGTATTTAGTAAAGAACATGCTGCATTTCTCCGCAGTTTCATATTCAAATAGCAATTCGATATGAGAATTATAACGGCAGTTAGAGCATTGCACCATGATAGATAAATAAGAAGACATACAAGAAGAAGTACAAAAAACATAAAGAAATAATAAAAATATTAAACTAATTTTGAGAGCGTTTCCAACCTACAAAGTCAGGAAAGCTTATGGCATTGTATGCATGGAAATGTGATTGTTGACTATAATTTATTTTTACAATTTCATAATCAAGATTTCTGCTAATAATTGGTTAATAACTGCAATAAAAGTATTAATGAAATTTCTTTGATTAAACGTGAAAAATGAAAGAAGAAAGACACGCACTTCTTAATTTGTATGTTCACGAAAGAAAACATATATTTTTCATCTAAGAGCACGCTCTAATTAAAGTAGGACAGTTTAAATATGACAGTTTTATTGATCATGTTGTAAGTCAGGAAATTCCCATTTCTGATTTATAGAATAATTAAAACTTTAAGTGCTCTACGCTAATAACGCGACGACACTCGCAAGCTAATTTTAAACAAATGGAGCGTTCTTTTCAAATTTCTTGTTCGCACTTTGATATTTTTAAATGATTTCTTATTTTTTTAATATTATAGCTAATGTCGATATCTTACCGTATACTTTTTACTTTATCAATTTTAGTTGCCGTTTTTTTTTTTTTTTTTAATTTTTTTTATGAGGACACTTTCACTTTCGAAAGCGAAAGATTAAAAAGTGTCAGATTTTTTTAAAAAAGTGAAAAAATAGAAAAGTGTCTGGTAAAACATCGAATTCAAATATTATATGCGAAAAAAAAAAACATTTAAAAATATTGAAATTCAAATGAGAAAGTTTGCAAGTGAGAAGTTCCCCTTGTTATAACAACAAATGCTGATTAATATCAACACCTTCATTAATTTCCCAAGAGGTGGCTATTTTTTAAAAATTATAGCGCAAAATAAGAGTTGCACTCTAGAGGGGCATTGGGAACTGGAGAGTTAAAGTACCAGAATAAATGTTAAGGTACGAGATGTAAATCCCCCCCCCCTCTCCAGCTGCTTCCCCCATAGTCAATAGTATTCGAATTATCTGACACTAAAATTTTTTACTAATTTTAAATCTTTTCAATTGTATTCTACGGAAATCTAACTAAATTTTTGTGCATTATTAGTTAATAGTACTACTTTTATGTATGCAGGGTTGTGTAAAAAGATTATGAGGTCAAACAAGAAAAGGATATAATGCAAAATCTTGAAACAGGCATTTGCGAAATTTTACTATTAAATATTTTATCTTTTATGATATAAGAAAAGCAAAATTGAATCAATTTATAAACATATTACAAAATATATTTCGAGCATTAAAGAATTTCGCAAACATTTTCACGTGGTTCGAAACTCGTATTGGAATAATTTTAATTATTTTTGCTAGTCTATTAACCCCTTCGCGACGAACGTCCTTTACAGAATTTTTAATGTTTAAGCACTGGTTTTTCAAAAAAAAAAAAATGTTTTAATTAATTTATTTGTAAAAATGCTTTAATTAAATAAGGTAAAATTTTCAAAAAAAAAATATACTGGTACGTATAATTATTGATGTCATTTTATGTGTCACGTATACGTGACGCTCGTTTCGAAGGGGTTAAGCCTCATCGAAGCAACAGAATCCCCCAAAATGGATATACATATATTGTTTCACCAATATAATTAATATCTGTTTCATATATTTTTATTGCCTTTTTTTTGTACCGCTTATATTCACATCAATGTAGTTGAGAACTTCGTAAAAAAAAAAATACATTTAAATACCGAAGTCGGAGAGGCTAATAGAAAATTGAGCAGAAAACACTAGTATTATTTTTTAAATAGCGACTGAATTTTTTACCTAGAAATGCTTTTGTCTTTTTACTGAAAGATAATATAAAAACGTAATTATTTATTAATCATATATATCTACGAAATGATAAAAATAAAAGCACAATTAAGTGTCTTAGAAAGCTTAGGCATAGAATATTAAATGGCGTTTGTTATACGCTCAAAAGCCATTTGCGTGGTTAGAAATAACATTCGAATTTTCCGTAATTGTTTAACCGCCCCATAATTTGACTAATAAGCCAATAAGCGTCGCGGAAAATAAACATAATCTTCCACTTAATATGCCAATTTTTCATTTATTTTTAATGATTTCCTGTTGTAGAAAAATGGAATATTTGGAACAAATTGTTCAAAATTGGCGAGTGTAAGAACAGATACGAATCTGTAGCAATGCTATGAAGCATGAAAAGAAAAACTATGTGATTGGGGCATAGACAAATCGATCTTTTTTCGTGATGGTTTTTTGTGTTGACAGTGAAAGTAGTGAGAAACATATGAAACAATTATTTTAGTGATTACATGCGCTTTTTTTTTGTTTATTTAATGGGAGGTTCATAATTCCGCTTTTTTATGGAATCGAGATATATAAAGTATTGTAGTTGTTGTTATTATTGTTTTTGTCGCTGTTTTATCACTGTCCTCCCAGTGGTAAGATTGGGCGGCCAGTTCACTTTAACGACTTTAAAGTCGTTGGCCGCCCGAGACGTCAAACAAGCATAGGCACCGACTTCACGTGGGCGAAATGGTCAATCAGGTATACTTCTACCACTAATTTTAAAAAAGTTTTTTGTCTTATTAAATCAGTGTGACTAATTAAGACAAAAATAACATTCAAAAATTAGTGGTGGAAGTTTGCCTGATTTGTCCCTGTCACCCCCGTTAAGTCGGCGCCTATATGAAATCAGGTACGGAAGAGGTTCGTTAAAGGGGTGTTACTTCCATTCGACAAGGAACTACAATGGTGGAACACGGACATGAGGTCTAAAAAATTTTCGGCAATTTTAATCCTTTCTGGCCGGGGGTGGGGGTTGTCTTCTGGCTAGGTACCTCTCTCCCACCTACTCATCTTATCGGACCTGTACCAGGGAATCAACGAAGAACAAATCACTGTCCACTTTTCACACACCTGATCTGAATTCAACTTTCTGTAAACAGTTTGTCGAGATAATTTTTCCTATGAATGCTACTTGCTCGAACGCAAGCTAATGGGCAGTCAATGACTTGTGGTGCTATGCGTACGCACATAGAATGTAGTCATTTTGACTAGTAGATGTGGCTCTTGGGCATCTATTTATAGCGGTCTTTGCCACCTGTTACAGAAGCGTGAAATGACGAGACAATTAGCATTTTTCTTCACCATTCTTACTACCAAATGTCGCTAGCATCCTTCAAAACGCGGTATTACGCGGTATGATGTAGAGATCATATATATTTGTAATTTTATTCAAAATTTATAATTTCTTAATTTTTTAAAAAGCTAATTTATATCTTTATTTAAATTCTATTCATTCTAAATGGAAAGTCATATCTATCCCACGATAAATGCTATTTAATCATGTACACGCAATCTTTCATTTATTCTGCAGCTTTAGTTAACCGCATAAAAGTATTTCCCTTCTAAATTAAAAATGCGACGACGGTTATTTCACATATACATTGATACACTAGTATTCTTTTATTAGAAATATCCGCTCCGCAAATCTATTAAAATTCACTCATATTTTGCATTGCGGTGCCTTTATTCTGCTAGTCTTCAATTGTCTATTGCATCTGGAATGCAAATCTAGATTCTTTTCAACTGCTTGTTTTGCATTTTTTTATTAATAACTTTGTACATCCTAAAATTATAAGTTCCGCTTTCCCAGGACAAGCCGCAAGGTTGCTCCGTTAAAACCTATATTTTGATATAACGCGCCTCACATTGCATCTCTGTTCTCTATCTCCCACGCAAAATTAACATTGATATATTCTAAACCGTCTTAAAATTCCGAATGGTGATAAAAATTAATTCACGTGTAATCTGGCGATATTGGGATGACTTTTGGCACACATGTACATCTCTGAAAGTAGGTAGACTTCTCTTAACCTCCGCTAAAAGAGGTTGTAGTTCACTTGATGTCAAAAGACCACCTCCCAAACTTAACCATCTTAGTCAAGTACCAATAAATATAAAAAACTTGCAAGCATTCATGGACTCTTCCCTGTTCTCGTTTGCATTTTACTGATGTCTTCCAGGAAACGATCCCGTGGAGTTATTGCGACAACTTTGTTATGGTGATTTTTAGTTACATTACGATCACATAGCCGTATCAATCCGTATCCCAGCCATTAACATCATCATACGCGGTATTATTTCCCAGCGCCTGGCGTTTTTCGCATGATGACATCTACTCATTTTTAACACTTTCGAACATAGTTGAAAAGTGTTTATGACTTCGGTTTGACTGTCTGTCTATCCGAGCTGAAACTCTCGTAAATATACTCGAATTTCTTTGTAATTTTTATATGTTATTGTCGTTTACTATAGCCCGATCGCTGTAGAAAATGAAATGTGTGTAGCATTTATACTTCTTTTACAGGAACAGTCAAAAGAGTTCAAAATAATTCAAAAGAAAGTCAGTTACATTACGGTTAATGCGAAAAAATAATTTCAAATGCATTTTAATAATGTTACATTATTTCAAACATAATGGAATGGATTTTATGAAGTGCACCAAAACATGCATTATGTAGAATATGGGGAGCAAAGCATTTATTATTCATTTACAGGACCACACAAACGAATTCCTTTACATAATGTTCTACGGGTAACTGTTTGCAGCGTATTTTAATTATGTTGCACTATTTCAAACATAATGGAATTGATACATTGCTAGTGTACTTGCAAGGTACTTACAAGATACTTGCTGTAGAATATGATGTGCATAGCATGTATAATCCATTTACAGAAACACACAGAAGATTTCGAATACACTACTGTATCCGAAATACTGTCTATTAGGGATCATTGCTGGAAGTACGTTTTCAGTTACGGTATGCGTTTTTCAGTTTAACAAAATTTTTGCATACTACATGGTGTGTATAAATGCTATTGATCATATACAGGTCTACACAAAATAATTCGTAAGCATTACTGAGTATCAGCGTGAATTGCTTAAATGTATTTTTTTAATTGAGTTATGCTTTTTCAGGCTCAATCATATTTAGTATACAAAGAGATGTTCGTAGAATATAAATAAAATCATATACAGGGACACGCAAAGCACTGCATACACGGCCGCCTAGGAATGATAATTTCTGTAAATGTGATATCAGAAGTTTTAAGCGTGTTTTGAGCCTGAATTAAATTTTAGCTTAATACACTATATTTCCAATGATGACCGGTCACTTGCGATTTTAGACGTTTTGTTAAATATCTGGAAAGGTACATGAGGAATTATCCTGAAACTTCAGGAGTGTAAACAACATGATAGTCGTCTTATATTTCCGCGAAGATTTTTTCCCGAAACCCCATAAGGGGCCGTCAACAAATTGAAGAAAAATGAATATATTTTGGAAAACCCTGTAAAAACTAATATTGCAAAAGCATTCAAACTGTAGATTATGATTAAGTGGATTATTGTAATAATTTGGGTTCATTTTTATGAAGATAGCATGTATACCCGAAGAGAAATTCAGGTTTTTATAAAAACAGTCCCAAATTTTATCAAGTTTTTTGCTTATAATTTGCAGAGTTTTTAATATAAAAACAAGTCATTTTCAGAATATATGACAAACAAAATTGTATATAGTACCCTGCAATCAGAATTAAAAAATAATAAAAATTGTATGAAAAATGAGCAGATTAACTAAATATTGTTTCACTGCGCATGCGCGAATTGAATCAAAATATACTGTGCATAATATATTAGATAAATATATAGACCAACTTTTATGAAAGTCTCAAAAACATAGCTTGAAAATTCTGATAGTAATCGTCGATAGAATAAGCTCGAATTTCGCTGTTCCCAAAAGGAAGCAAAAAGATGATATGAGAGCTTGTATCCAATTACACTAGCTTATGAAAGTTGACATAATAAGAATGAAGTGTCTCTCATTCTATATTTGATACAACCCCTCATCTTTTTGCTTCCTTTTGGGAACAGCGAAATTCGAGCTTATTCTATCGACGACTACTATCAGAATTTTCAAGCTATGTTTTTGAGACTTTCATAAGAGTTGGTTTATACATTTAGCAAATATATTATGCACAGTATATTTTGATTGAATTCGCGCATGCGCAGTGAAACAATATTCAGTAAACCTGCTCATTTTTCATACAATTTTTATTATTTTTTTAATTCGGATTGCAGGGTGTTGTGTATAATTTTGTTTGTCATATTTTCTGAAAATAACTTGTTTTTATATTAAAAACTCTGCAAATTATAAGCAAAAAACTTGGTAAAATTTGGGACTGTTTTTATAAAAACCTGCATTTCTCTTCGAGTATATATGCTATCTTCATAAAAATGAACGCAAATTATTATAATAAGCCACTTAATCATAATCTACAATTTGAATGCTTTTGCAATATTAGTTTTTACAGGGTTATCCAAAAGATATTCGTTTTTCTTCAATTTGTTGACGGCTCCTTATGGGGTTTCAGGAAAAAATCTTCGCGGAAATATATGACGTTTATCATGTTGTTTACACTCCTGAAGTTTCAGGATAATTCCTCATGTATCTTTCCAGATATTTAACAAAATGTCTAAAATCGCAAGTGACCGGTCATCATTGGAAATATAGTGTATGTGGCGTGTGTAAAAGTCTGTAGATAATGTACAGGGCTGTACAACAGAATTCAAGCATGTTTCCGTCTATTTGTAGAAATTACTGACGGTGAATTTTTCAAAATATTATGCATTTTATTATTAAAATAAATTTTAACATAGTATGTAGAATGCATACAAACCTATAGATAAAATACCGGGCTGAATAAAAAAAATTGGAGTAATTTTACGGCTATGGACGGTGATTACTTAAAACTGGATTTCAAATGTGTTAAGCGTTTTCTAAAATGTTAAGTATCTTATTTACCTTACTAAACAGTGAATTTTTGCTAAAGTATTCTGGAAATGTTGGAAAGTGTTTTATAATTTATGTTTGACGCGTTATTTTTTCTTTCTTCTTAAAAATTTGATTATGTAGATTTTCCGAAAGTTGAAACATCAGTCTGCAAGACAAACTTCCTGCCATGGATGCTTTTGCCTGATGAAGAGATTTATAAAATCAGCAACTAACTTGTGTCTCTGACAAATTTCAGATTTTGAGCCCTTAAAATGTAACATTATTTGTTGATAGTGTCAGAAATAAGGAAGTTTTATATTCTCGCCCTTGACACCTATCTCTCTCATTTTCTAGATACGAGTAACCTGTGCGTAATAAATGCTTCCAAAACTAGTTGGTTTGAAAGAAATTCTGGTGTGTTGCTTTTCTAATACTTTTAATATAGTTGAAAAACATTTATGACTAAAGTTTTCCAGTCTGGTTGTCCGTTTTTCCGCACTCTAACTTTCGTAAATACACCTGGACTTCCACGTAATTAGTATATGTTACTGCTTTTTACTGTAGGACGTTTACTGTTGAAAATGGGGCTTGCTGTATTTATAGTTCGTTTACAGAACACATCATGGGTTCTATTACACTTGTGGTCTATGTTGGAAAATTGTTTTGCATTATATTTCAATGTTGTTACACTACTTCACACATAAGCAATTTATATACATTACTGAGGTGCACTACAACATGTTTTCTGTGGAATATGGAGTGAGTAGCATCTATCGTTCATTTACAGGTTCATCATTTACTGGTATCGTTCATTATCATATAGAGGGCTGTCCAAAAGAATTCGAATACATTACCGTCTATGGGTGGTAATTTCTGAAAGTGAATTTTCAACTGTGTTATGCGTTTTCTAGCTCAATTAATGTTGATCATACTGCTTGTGTGTTTAAAAATCTGCAGATCATGAACAGGTCTGCTTAAAATAATTAAAATATCTTACCAACTATGGTTGGTAATTGTTAAAATTAGGTGTTTAACTGTGTTATGCGTTTGATAAGTTATTTATATACATATATTTTTTCATCGTATCAAAAGATGACGTTCATCATAATATTCCATAAGTTTCGGAAAGTGTTTGATAATTTATGCATAGGGCATGATTTTTTTCTTGTTATTTATTGAAAGTTTTTTTTATCGTACTCCTTATTATTGTTGTAGTTGATTAAATACTAAGACTGTGAGCAATTTAAGAAACAATTAATTTAGATTACATGCATATAACATTTGCATTAGTATCTTTGTTATTGATTTTACTTCTCTACAACAAAACTTAAGCACAGCTTTCAAACACTTGCATATAGCCTGCAAACTATATAATAAATAATTTGAGAAATCGATCACATTTTCTAAAAGACATTTTAAAAGTATGCATGTAATACAAAATAAATATATATATATATAAAAAAAACTTATATTAAATTCTGGAAATGCAAATGTTTCAGACAACAATTGAAATTTTCTTCATGAGCGTGAAACTTAAACAAGGAAAAACATCTAATGCATGTTTTATGATTACTTTGTTGTGATTATGACAATGGCTTGTATATTTAGAAAGAAATCTTTTTTCAGTGTTTAAAAATGTCTTCAAGGAAGTTCCCATTATTATCTTAGTATCATTTAAACATTAGAAAATATACTTTTTATCTATACTGCGTTATCTCAAGGGATAGGTTTTTATTCATAAAAAGCATTTTTTAAGAAAAAATAGAACCGACTTAAAGTCATTGTTAAAATAAATGATCAACGTAAAAATAGCACAAATAAAAATATATAAAATAACAAACAGCTATTTCGGAGCCTCTTAAGATCCAATTTAAAAATATTAAAAACTGATTTAGAAGTTCAAGCCATGTACTGGCTTAAACTTTTAAATCAGTTTTTAATCGTTTTAAATTTGGTTCTGATAATTCAGCTTTAGAGGCTCTGAAACAACTGTTTGCTATTTTATATATTTTTATTTTTTCTATTTTTACATTGATCATTTATTTTAATATAACGGCACAAAGTTCAATCCACCTATTTTAAAAAATAATGTTATTGTTTCTCAACTTATTGTTATTTATTTATTCCACGTTGGAGTATTTTAGTCGTTTTGCGAAAAAGTGAGTTTTTTGTGGCAGGTCTTCATTATTATCCATATTTATTTTAAATACCATCGTTGCCACTGTCGTTCATTTTGACGCTCTGTAGACGATCATAGACTAAAATTTTGACGTGTGTTGAAGTTTTTTACGGAAAAAGAACTACGCAGGATATGACGATCACTTAAAAACACGAATTACTAATGTATACGTTAACAACATATTGACATTGCGCGGACATTGGCGAATTTTTTACGAAAGTTACAGCCTAGAATGTCCATAAAAGACAAGAAAACGGGTAAGCAGACAAACATACAATTTTTGGATTCCGATAAAGTTGATAACACTTTCAAAATGAGCCCTTTCCAACAGACACACACACACACAAACAAAAGATTTATGAAAATTGAAAATTGATGCATCCGTTCAAAAGTTATGCATGGAAATGCGTTAAATAGTTATGCGCATACATTAAAAACCAGAAAAAAGACCTGCGTGAAGCATAGATTATTAAACACTTTCCAACATATTCGAAATACTGTAACAAAACATCACCGTTTAAAAAGTTGAAAGATGACATCTAAGTAAACAATTTGTAAAACGCATAACATATTTGAAAACCAGATTTCAACTATTATCATCAATATGGGAAAAGTATTCGAATTATTTTGTGAAGTCCTGTATATGATCAACAGATTTGTATCTATACTACATGCTAAAATTTCGTTCAGTTAGGAAACACAGATGAAGATTCCCCTTCAGCAATTTCCACCAATAAAAGAAAATGTACTCGAATTGTTTTATGCAGTCCTGCATACAATCTATATAATTTATACACACTAAGTAATATGCAGCACATTAGTTAAATTTAAAAACGCATGTCACAACTGAAAAAGCACTTGTAGCAATTATTAATGATAGCCAGTACGATAACCAAATTATTTTGTGTGTTCCTGTAAATGAACGATAAATGCTATACACACCATATTCTACAGTAACCATCTTGTAGTGCGCCACATTGCTGTCTATCAGTTTCAATATGTTTGAAACTGTGTAACATCATTAAAATGCATTGCAAACGATTTTTCCTTATGGACTATAATGTGGCAGAAATCTTTTAAGTGTCCATCTAAACGAACTATAAAAGTTACACACTTTATTTTCAATACCAAATATGCTATAGCAAACCTCAATGACACATATCAATTACCTGGCAATTTGAGTATATTTACACAAACGGACAGACAGACGGCCGGACAAACCGAAGTCATAAACAATTTTCAACTCTGTTGGAAAATGTTAGAAAAAGATAAAGCATAAAAATTTAAAAATGGAATTTCATAAGTTTGTATCCAAAGTACCTTTGAATCACTGCATTGCATAACTACAACATACCTAAAAGGTCAATGTTACTTATACAATGGGCTTTAACAGACGATTTTATTTATCGATGCTATCTTCCAACACAGCAGTTAATATAAATTTTTGTATTATAATAGAATTGTTAACAGACGGCGATACTGAGTTAATTTTTCATGCCAAAGTTTATTTTTCATTTGAGCAGTTTCGCATCGTTTTAGCTTAAATGATAAATTTTGTAAAATTAAAAAAGCTGGGGTTGTCCAAAAATAGATTATTTTCGAAAGGTAAGTTCATATACTTCACAATTTTGTTTAAGAAAATTGACAATATTTATTAGAAGTATGTAATTTTCTGTTTATTGCAGTGAAAATAGTACCTTTGAAAAAGTACTTATTGAAAAAAGTACCTTTTAGTCAATACACTGTAAATTCCCAGCACACATTGGGGACACATTTGGAACGCTTTGTTTAAAAAAAAGTGTTCCAAATGCTTCGCATACAGAAAGTGTTCTGAAAGTGTACCGAAAATGTTCTGCTCAGGATATCTGTTAAATCTAAACTTGGGAACACATTTGAGAACGGATTGAGAGCCCATTTGGGCACACTTGTGAAATCACCGCTTTCAAAATGTGCGCTAGAAAGTGTGTTGAATAAAAGAAGTGTTCCCAGAAGTATTCTAAAACCTGTTCCAAAAAGTGCGCTTCAAAGTGTTCTAAAAAGGTGACAAAATAAGTGTTCTAAAAAGTGTTCTGAAAAGTGTATAAAGATTTGCAGTGTATTTTTTAATTTTTAAGTTCTATTTTATTTTATTTTATTTTATTTTATTTTATTTTTTTTGAGAACCTTAAAATGATGTATTTTAACACCTGAATAAATATTTTTCAAACGGGGGTTGTTGAGTCATAGATGTTTAAATTTAAAATTTCATGGAGATTGTTTAACTTTCCGTCTTATTTAATTGAAACATTAACAATAAAATCTGAGAATGAGAAAGATTTTTACAGAACAGGTTACAAATAACTTAATCAGACAGTATTATTTAAAATTTCACGGAGATTGTTTAATCTTCCTTCTTATTTAATTGAAACATTGACAGAAAAATCTGAGAATGAGAAAGATCTTTACAGAACAGGTTACAAATAACTTAATCAGACAGTATTATTTAAAATTTCACGGAGATTGTTTAATCTTCCTTCTTATTTAATTGAAACATTGACAGAAAAATCTGAGAATGAGAAAGATCTTTACAGAATAGATGACAAATAACTTAATCAGACAGTATTATTTAAAATTTCATGGAGATTGTTTAATTTTCCTTCTTATTTAATTGAAACATTGACAGAAAAATCTGAGAATGAGAAAGATCTTTACAGAATATATGACAAATAACTTAATCAGAGAGTATTGTTGAACCCTTTCATTTTCCATTATTCCCAAGACCTTCTTCCCTCCACTTATAGAAAGGCTATCAGATGCGCTAGAATTTAGAATCGTGATCGGAGAGTTGATTTAAAAGGTCAGTGATTTGTGCAGATTTTCGTTTTTATTTGTGCCGGCCATTTCGTTTTCGCTAAACACGAAAGAAAAAACAAGCTATAAACAACCGCCTACGATTTTTATTTCGATTTTGGTTTATATTCCGTCTGCAGAAACAATTCGAAAACATTTTAATCACAAGGAAATGAATGGTGTATTAACTTGGTGGATTGTTGAAAGAGACAAAGATTTCCTGTTTTCTTTTAAAATGCTTTTAACATATTTAACCATCACAATAATGTATTCTTTTAAAATGGATGAGAAAAATATTTTGCACTTAAAATAGATTTAAAATGGGTTATTAAGAACTAATAATGTTTTCTTTTCTTTTAATCTTACATTTATTACAAAATTAATCACATATGAGATTTACAAGCATTAAACAGTAAAATTGTTTTTGTGATAATTTAAATTTTTGATGCATTAAAATAAAGCAGAAAAAAAAAACATTTTTGATCTCGTTCTTCTTTAGATCTAAGAGTAAATCTTTGAGTAAATCTTCTCTCATGCATGACAGAACAAATGTCAAAGGTACATTTTTCCAGCTGAACATTTGAAGAGAAAAAGGGTTTCTGTCATTTATTGCAATATTTTATAAATAATTTTGAACTTTATAAAGTATATCTATATAAAGGAGTAAAAAAACAACATGCACAGTCCTTTGAGAGTTGTTTGACGGTACAACCTCTTATGAGACTACCATGTACGAGAGGGTTAAAAGCTTTGTTTTATTAGTGTGCATATCTCATTGTTTCATGAATTTCTATCAGCCCGTGTATTAATTTTTTTTATAAGAATGATTGGATCACAACAAAATTTGCATTTACAAAATGTATCGTGTTCTCATTGAAAATGGTTATTATTACAGTTTGTTAAGAACCTTATAGATAAATAAATGGTTTTATCATCAAAAGCCTGTGGAAAAATGCCACTATAATTTATTATTGCACTGGTTCTTAATCCCTGGTCCGCTGACCCCGAGGGTCTCATGTTCCATGTAAATTTTTTATTGATCTTAGAACCTGAGAAAAGTCTTGCGAGTAAGATCAAAGAAAAATTAAGAATATTGCTAAAAAATAAAGTATCATTGGTTTATACAGCTATGAATAAAAAGGAGGAGACATATAATGTAGTGTCTACCAGTTGGAGTGAAGTATAGGATGTAGTCACAAGATGACGGCTGTTATTTGTTTACATTAAAATCAATAGGCCTGATTTCTGCCGGGGGAACATTTCGATCAGTAAATTTGAATAGAAAATTTCGCCTTATGTATGCAAAATATCTGTCCCAAATACGCCAAAAAAATTTTATTTGTATTTTCTGATGGAAATTTGCTCCTGCGGTATTATAATTTCATTCATGGACATTGGCAGGAAAGTTGTTGATGTAGTCACAATATTGCGGAATCGCAGGTCCTGACTAAATGCCGCGCCGGGGCAAGCTCCAACTAGTTAAATTGGAAAGATTATTTTGCCTATATTCAGTGTAGGTACACTTTTATTATTTTAACGCAATCATTACTGACTAGTAAGGATATCCTACAAGTTGAAAATTTTCCAATTGAGTGTAAAAGTGTCCAGGCTGGGAATCAAACCCAGAACTTCTGGCTTAAATTGCTAATGCTTTTTCATTTGAGATACCTGGAACGACAACTAATCGGCAAAATTCACTCAGACAACCTTTTGGCAATAGTAACTGGTCTGCCATGTTAGACAGCTCAACAGAATAAGCCGCAGGTAAATGGAATTCCATTAAACAAAGGAAACATAAGTACTCTTTTATTATTTCAACAAAATCATACAGATTGGTAAATATCTCTTTCTAGTTTAAATTTCCCTATTGGGTGCAAAATTGTCAGGCTGGGAATCGAACCCAGAACCTATGGCTTAAAATGTCGCTTTTAAAATTGAGCGACCTGGAACGACAATCAGCAGGCACAACCTTTACAAATCCTTACCAGCAAGTATAATGGTATTAAAATAGTAAAAGTAAAATTGTCTATTTATTCACATTACGGACATATAACTTACTTATTGATATTAATAGAAACTTAGTTTTATATAAATATATAAAAATATAATATAATAAACATTATTTATCGTGTAAAATAATTTTTTTATTTTTTTTTCAAGTATTAGCGAATTAAAGTATCAAATTTTTAATTTAATATTTTATAAATTCTTATACCCCTAATAAGAACATATATCAAAATCAAAATGGCAGCTTCGTTCGCTCTGTGAGAAATTAATAGCAATTTTATGCATTGAAAAAATAATAAAAAAAATTATAAAATGAGACAAATGAAACCACCAAAAATATGTGTTTTACAAATGCAGTAAATCTAAATATTATATAATATTGAATAGATTATACTAAACAATAAAAGTGTTATAAAAAAATATATTTTGAGCAAACTTTTATGTTCACCTTTGAAAAAAAAGACTCCTTTCATAGTGTTATCGATTCTAGTTTTTTTCAAATAATTTATCTTAAGAAAATATAATATGTTTCAAAAGCTAGATTTTTTTTTGAAGATGTAGCAACTGATACCCAGAAAATGCTGGAATATTTTCAGCATCCTGTTCTAGTTATTTGCATTAGACGTAGAGACTTTCAACAACTTTGAAACAACTGTAGGTGGTATAAATATCTTAAACAGACCGAAGCAGAAAGAAAAAATTGGCACGTGCGCCGTGTAAATAAAGAACTCTTATTTTATGTGTACATTTTGTAATACTGTTATGTATTTAAGAGTAAAAATTAGAAAACTGCGTCTGACGAATAGATTATAAAACATGCGATATTAAATGTTCTAACTGTCAGAACTTGATTTATGACAGTTCTTTCGGGGCAGGGGCCTTGCACCCCCACTCCCCGAAAATAAAAATATAAAATAGATCTATAAAAGAAATATATATATATATATATATATATATATATATATAATATAACATTCGAAGAGCCCCTCCCTCCTCCCCACCACACACCTAAAAAAGGAAGTTGGGGACCGTGATTTCAAATTAATAAATTAATTTTTGATATAATTGTATATGAAGTATAATGTTATTGCTAAAAAATGTATTTAAGTATGTGATGTATACAGAGTGTATCAAAATAGAGCTTATGGCGATTATGAAACCCACAACACTAAACAACGACATTAAAAGCGCTTCTTTCTCTCTTTAGTGCCAGAAAACGGTGAAAATTTATAAAATTTAAAGTATCATAACTCGGTAAGTTATGGTAATAAAAGAGTCATTTTTTAATGCCTTTCATAGACGCAGGGAAGCATTTTTCTAGATATAAGTTATAGGAGAAGTGGGCCGTATAAGAAAAAAAATCGCATTTTAACCCGTGAACTCCACATTACTGCGAATTCACACCGACTAAAATTTCAAATGTCGACATTTTTTTAAAACATGCTTTCATTATTTTCAATTTTTCATTAACAAAATGAAATTTTTGATAAAAATAAACATCAAAGTTTAATTCCTCATTAAATTTCGTATAAGAATCATGTGTTATATTTCATTATCACTATGTTGCCAACAAGTTATACGCAATTGTAGTTACGGAAGTGTGGAGTACAAGGGTTAATACGTATATAGCCTTTCTAAAACAAATCCAATATCTAAAATCTATGTTTGATCTATGTACTTTCTATAATTTTAAGTGTGATTCTATCATCAGTTGGTTAAAAGGTAATCACAATAACATCTGAAAATATTCTATAAGATGTTCCAGTTTTTTATTGACCATAAAATGATATTTAAAAAAAAATATTTTGCTTATTTTGTTGTTATTTTGTGTTATATTTTGTGTATTATTTATTATACTTTGTGTATTATTTCGTGTTTATACTTTGTGTATTATTTGTGTATGTGTGTATTTATTATATTTTGTGTATATAAATGTATTTTCAAGTAAGAGTTCGTCTTTACTTAGTACTGAACCAGCGACTACTATTACGACTTAAGTTAAATATGCTTAACTTAATCGAATTAAGAACGCACGAAAGAAACATTTCATAAGCCTTTTTCAGTTTTGAAATTTTAGTATTTTAGTATTTTTGTAATTGGAAATTGAAATTTTCAAATCATATAACAGGGTAAATTTTATCATGTGAATATGTTGAATACAGACAATAGGTGCAACTAGGTGAGAAATGGGTTTATTCTGTTTATTAGTGTTATTTTATGATATTAAAAGTAACTATCATCTAAAACAATCTTTTTCGAAAGTGACACATTTTTAATAATACTTTTGGGACACGTAGGAATTTTTAAATAAAAGTTACTTTCAATTCATCTATATTTTTTCTTATTACTGAAGAATTTATGCTATAAAATATCAAATAGTCAAACAAGAGAATTATTTATTTATTTATTTACGAAAAAAAGTGTTTTTGTTTATACAATTTTTTTATTTGAGAATGAATAGTAAAAAAATAACTCTGAATTCCTCTTCAATAGGTAGATATACGATTACTTACTTCTATCTGAGGCTGGTTAGTGTTAAAAAATAAAAGACGAATGAAATTTGAGCACAGAACCTATAAAAATCTTTTTGAAAAGAAAAAAATAAATGCGATAAAACCCAGAAATGTAATCTTCTCAAAACTAAAAAATCAATATCTGCGTTTAACCCTTTCAGGGGCAAGTAATTGTGTTTCTGTAATGTTGAATTCAGAACAGAATTTTCGAAAAATTTCATTGGAAAATATGGAAATACAAATTTACAGCTTTTTTCACTGTTTTTTTTTTTTTTTTTTTTTTTTTTTTTACATTAGCTGCAGCGCGTTTCCTTGGCGCATTCTAGTGTAATTTTGACGTTTTGCAACAGTTAGTTTATCAATGATCTCAGCGGACATATGGAGTAGAGCTACTATAATATATATAGTAGCCTTACTAAGTATGCTGGGTTTGTTGGATCCACCGCAATTCGAACAATGTACCGAACTGTAAACAGCAATTTTTCATGTATTATTTAGTGTAAGTAAGAGTTCGCCTTTACTTAGTATTCAGACCAGAATTTTCAGAAATATTTATTTGAATATAAAGAAATACAATTTTACGGCCTTTTTTTTTTCACTATTACGGCTTGCCTTGACATTGGATGAAGCCTGAAGCGCGTGTCCTTGGCGCATTCTAGTGTAATTTTGGTTTTTGCCATTTGACAACAGTTCTTTATCAATGATCAGAACGGACCTATGGTAGGTTTGCTGAATCCACGTGATTTCGAACAATGTACCGAACTTAAAATAGGACTTTGCATATATTATTTTGTGTATATAAATGTATTTTCAAGTAAGAGTTCGTCTTTACTTAGTATTGAATCAGCGACTACTACATGTAGTAGTCGCTGATTCAAATATGTATATTTGTATATCGCAAATATGCATATCGCATATTGTATCGCATATTTGTATTGCAAATATGCATATTCGCCAAATATGCATATTTATATTTTACATTTACCAAAGTTATAAAAGTAAAATTTTGTTCAAAAAATCTGGTACAAATCTTGATTAAAATTATGTGATATAAAAATTATTCCACCGCCCTTCAATAGGTTAAATTATAATCATGATGCCTGACGTTGATAAGATATATTCATAATATGTAAATAATCTTAATCGTCCATTTACAGCATCATCAGTTGTCGAACATAATGTGCGTGTACGATTAACTTTTCAAATTTTCAGTTTTCATTTACTTAGAAAAGGTAATAATAAATTTTAAAATAAAATGTTGAAGGATTATTGTACTGAATGATTATTTATGTCTTTATTTTAAAAAAGGCATTGAAATTATTTAAAAAGATTTTTGTATTTGCATTCATTATTTCAAAAGTCAAAATATTAACGTAGACAGCATCTTGGAAGTAAATTTAAAAGCTCATATGGATTGCTTCGTCCATATATGTTTGCTTCCAATGTTCCACGCATCCAATGAAAGAGACAGGCTGCGATACTTCCCTCTTTCTTCTCTGCCTTGTGATCAAGATAGGTTGATTTCAACCATTTGTCGAACTACCATATGATCAAGGTAGGCTGAATTGCAGCCAAGATCGGGGAAGTACCGTGACCTGTCTCTTTCGTTAGCGAATGTTCCCGTAACTCAGGGCTCATTAATCATGTGCTCACCAATCACATTTCTTGAGAAAATATTCTTTATCTGTACAGCTTTTTCTTATGATATTTGATGTGAACAAATTTTGAAAGACACACTCACATAGGAAAAGACAAGATTGCTGGACATTTTTAGGTGCGTTCGTAATTATATAAATACGTAGCACCTATTGTCGTCGCTTAGTCCGTCCGTCTGTCTGTCCGTTCGTCCGCATATAACAACGCAAAAACTACCCAACCGAATGGTTTGGAATTTAAGATATATTATCTTTGCAGAATTTTGTCGAGACATTTCAATTTTTTTAAAAATCGAATCAAAACTTTAGGAGATATTAATAAAAATATTTATTAAGAAATTTGAATTAAAAGAAAAAGAAAATCGGTGCTTTCTTGTTAGAGGAGCTTCCAAGGTTTAATCGTCAAGTGACCGAGATACTTATTTTATCACAGAAATTAATCTGCAGACGATAAAATTCATTTCACAGAATTAAAAATCATCAAGATCTGAATATTTATATAACTAGCTATAGTACGAACGCACCTCATTTGTCACGTTTGACGTACAATTTCCAACTTGTTTAACTTTTTGTTTGTTTAGTAGTTGTAACGAAGCTTTGTTAATTTTCCACTTAATTTTTGAAATGCAAACGAGAAATTTGAAAAAAAACGCCCCCACAGGTTTAAGATTACGTGACTAGTGTAGTCTCAGAAAATTCGGTTATGAAGCAACTTTTAGAGAATTGTGCGTTGTTCATATAAATCAGTTATGAAATTCAATAATATAAGTGGAAATGACAATAGATGGGCAGAATCATTTTCTTTTCAAGTTTTCAGTTGGGTTGCCTTTGACAAATTTTTTTCTGTTCTGCGTGAGATAAGATTTTCTGAAAGAATTTTTGCTCTTGGATTAAAAAAAAGAACGTGACCAAAATGTTTTTTAACGTATCCAAAGTTTAAATTATCACAAAAAGCTCTTTAATATCAATTAGTAATACCATTTTAGTGCTTGCAAACATTATATCAGTTTCGTTTTGTAATTTTGTAATAAATGTGAGATTTAAAAAAAATTAGCATATCGTTTTCTTAATATTCATTTTAAAACTATTTCAAGTGAAAAATATGTTTTTTATCCGTTTAAAAATGATTCCTGCAAGAGAGAGTTATTCAAGTTATGAGAAAGGGAAATATAATAGATTGAACATGTCTTTTTAGTTTATAGTTTTCTATATTTCTTTAAATTTTAAAAGTTTTATATAAACTTTCTTTAAGAGCATTTACAATTCTTTAGGTCAGAAATGTTTATGTCATACTATGACTAAAACATTGTCAGTAAAGTTTTTACTACTTCTACAAGTGTTTTTCTCTTTTTTCACGTCTTTTGTGGAGGAGAACGTGTCTCTACCGCTTTATGATATTTTTAGTTCGTCTCTTGAAACAATAACAACCACTGTATCTTTCTCTTACTTTATAGGGATGAAAGTTTTAACGATTCTACGAACGCTTTTCCACTGAACCGAAATCACGTTTTACTTTTAAACTGTAAATTAGCTAACGCATTCGTTTGTTATGTTTCTCTGAAATATTTTTGTTGGTAATTTTAGACACAATATCTTTTTTGATTAGAGTGTGAATGAATATTTTATATGGTACAATGAATGAATGAAGAATTTTGTAATTTAATAACTATGAGAAAGTTCTCTACCGTTATGGATAAAGTTGTATTCGAAAGTTGTTCTAAAAAAATATTATTCCCCGTTCAATAACACCAAACATTCTGACACATTCACGTACTGATTTTTTTACACATAGAAGAATGTTATTAGAAGTAATGACTACTAAAGTGAATTGAAATTGACGAAAATTGACGAAATTGATCTAAATTGAAAATGTTTTTCATTTTAGATAAATGTAGTTAACTTGAGTTATAAACGATTTCACTCTCATGAGAACTTTTCTCGGGCTTTGGCGCCGGAAATTTGGTTCAAAACGCCAACTTTGACAGTATTTTTTTAAAAAATCGTCTGCCTTTCTCGAACAATGGAAAACGCTATTTAATTTCATAGTTTCTGAATAAGAGAGCGCTTTTCAATTATGTGGGATTACGAAAAAAAAATGAATTCAGGAATGTGTCAGAAAGTAGCCAGTTTGAATTTTAGAATAGCTTTAATACAAGCGTGGTAATTTACAAAGCAACCGCCACATTTGGCTATACTGCATTGGAGATATTAACTTCAGGGAGGGCTTTCGAAGGGAAAATGACACGATTTATCATTTTTGTGTAAAATAAACATAGATTTAACGCCCTCGATAACTCCCCCCTTTTCTTTTTCTCTGTAGCAAGCTGTCGCTCATTTTGAGGCATACCTACAACAATGTTTCAAAAATGTTCATAAACTAAGTATTCAATTTCATGGGCACCGACTTAACTGGGTCAACTGGGGTAAATATTCCACCACTAATTTTAAAATGTTATTTTTGTTTTAATAAATTACAGTGATTAAATACAACAACGACAACAAAACACTTTTTAAAATTATTGGTAGAAGTACGCATGATTGCTTATTTCGTCTCCGTAAAGTCGGTATCTATATGTTCAATTTTTATTTTTATTTTCTGACCCGATCTATATAACATTCTCTGTTTAAAATTCAGATTATTTAGTTTAAATTCAAATCTCATTATTATTAATATGGATTAATAAATATAGTGAAATATACTGGGCGAAAGTTATCAACAAATATTCATGATTAAGTCACTAATTCTGATTTAAAATTCTAAATTATAATTATTTAGAATGATTCCACGTATTTATAGATCTTTATAAAGATAAATAAGTAAATGTATAAAATTTTTAAAGTAAACAGTAAATCTTTACGAGAAAAACAGCAAAACATAATTTTAGATTTAATAAACTATTAAAACTATTAAATTTATGATAGTTTCCATTTATTAATGACTACTAAAATCATCCTTCTACCAAAGTAACAAAAGTTTTATGAATGGCGGCTTTATTATTCAAAATAGAACGATTGAGGAAAGAGAAACAATTCACAAATAAATATATTTTGAATGAATTCCAAATTTTAAAATGCCACAAATGCAACTCATATTACTTAAAACAATCTATCTTAGAACAATCATTGACAAAAATTAAAAAGAATAAAATCTTCATATACAATAAATAATACGAAAGAGAAGCCTATATGACGAATCCGTTGACTCATCGGCTATAAAAGCTGTTCCAAGGGCGAAATGAAATATTTTAATTAAATTTAAGACTAAATTATTAACTTCAAGATATAAAATGAAAAAAAAGTGTACTTTCTTATACAGGGTATCCCCAAAAGGATTGATGATTTTAAAAATTAAATGACAAATAAAAGAGGATAGCTAATTAAAGTTATTCTTGCAGGAGATAAATGTGTGAAGTTGGATATTTCTTTATTACTCTTCCTTGATTTATTTCCAAATATCCCCGATAGATGGTGTTGCGATGTCTCAAACTGTTAGAACGCTCAAATTAGCGTGTAAAGTTGGAATAAAATTTACTCAGTTTAACCCTTCATTCTGTTTAGCAGTTGGTATGACAAGAAAAAAAAGGCTTGCGTTTTGAAATTTCAAATAAGCATTATTACACTTTGAGACAATGCAGCGCCATCTATTGATTATAGTAGATGGAACTAAAACAAAAAAGCATAGTAAAGAAATTCTTGACTTCACGCATTATTCTCCTGCAAAAATAACTTTAATAGCTATAACGGTTTACTTGTTATTAACTTTAAAAAGAAAATCAGCCTCAGGTCACCATGTATTTGTGACACACATTTTGTAAAAATAAATTCAAGGTGCTTGAGAATTATCTTTAGAACTTAGACACTCAATGAGATCTAAAATATAAGGCATCAAAGTAATGTTGCCTGCACTGTAAAAAAAAAATTCTCAGGTTACTAAAAAATTTTTAGTATATTTGTATTCCACAGATTTTCTTAGTAACCGGTACTAAAAATCGGTACAAAAAGACTACAAAGTTTTTTGTATTCTTACTCAGTTACAAGATAATCTGTAAGAATTACTAGAAAACAGCTAGCAACATTACTAGAAAACAGCTAGCAAGGATTCCGATTTTTTAGTACCGGTTACTAAAAAAATCTGTGGAATACAAATATACTAAAAATTTTTTAGTAATTTCCAAAAAATCTGTTAGAAAAACTAAACTCTTTTTAGTAGATCGACCCATTTTTTTTTACAGTGTGTGAAGCAACGCAATAGCAACAAATAAATATTTATTTATGTGTATGAATGAAACGCAAGCGTCCAAGTAGCGTTGCCAATTTAGATTGCGATATTTTTTATTCAAGCATCTACCACTATTTCCGAATAGTAATATTCGTCTTTTTTAAACAAGAAATTAAAATCATGCGTTACACATAGATTACAAAGCACTTTCCAACACTTCATTAAGTTGTTACCTGTTTTCACACGGTGAAATAAAATATCTAAATAAACAATTTAGAAAACATTTCACCAATTACCGTCCATAGATGGTAATGTATTCGAAATTTTTGTGCAATCCGGTATATGGTATATGAATTATAGATTTTCATAAACTCCACATAGTACACTAAAATTCTATTCAGCTGGAAAACATATAATATAACTGATAATGCACTTTCGGCAATTACCATCTATTGACCGAAATGCACCCAATTTTTGTTGTGCATTGTTATCTGAATTTATTTATATTACACCCCCCCTTCCCCCATAGCGCATTAAATTTAGTTCAATTTCGAATAACACGGTTGAAAACATATTTTCAGCTATTCCCACCTATAGATGGTAATGTATTCGAATTCTATTGTGCAGCCCTGTATACAATCTAACACGTCACATACTTTACTAAAATTTAGTTAAGTTTGAAAGTGCGTAATACAAACGAAACCGCTCTTCCACCAACTATCGATCACAGATGATAATGTAACGGAATTGTTTTGCTCGACCTTGTAAAAGAGCATTAACTATTTTGAACATTGTTATGTGCACCATTTTCTGTAAGAAAAATGTTATCGTTCACCTCAATAACGATATCAATTTCATTATGTAAGTAATAGAATAAAATCGTTAAAACGCATTTTAATCAATCACTGCTTGTAGACATTAATGTAATCGAGCAATTTTGAGTATCCCTATAAATGAGCGATAAAAGCTTCGCATACTATTTTCTATTGGGAATATGTTATAGTGCATACCATTGATTCATATCAATTTCGTAATGTTTGAAATAGTGCAAAGTAATTAAAACGTACTTCAAACAATTATCGCCCATACACACATTTTATCTGAATTCTTTTTAGTGTCTCTGAAAAGAAATTATAAATGGTATACACTCAATTTTCAACAGGGAATATGCCATAGTATCAAACTATAAATGTTAAGCGTTCAAAGTTCAATAGGGAACATGCCATTGTATACCTCAATAACGTATATCTATTACATTATACAATCCAAGCATACGAAGGTTAGAAAGCGGAGAAAACGAAACGAAGCCATAAACACTTTTCAACTATGTTGGAAAGTGCTAAAATGATGTTTGACGGCGGGGAAAACTAACAATGTTAATCGGAGCTTTATATAATATTGTTGTATTTACAGAGCATAATTGGATGAGAAATATTTGTAAAAACAAAATTTTTATTTGAGTCTTACTTTGCCGTTAATTAATTCAAAAATAGATTAAAGGCTTACCAAAAGTGACAGAATATCTAAATTTGAATCTGGGATTTTAACTGGTAGTAGTACATAGTGACATTGGTAACGAGCTATTTGTGGATTTTAAACGATGCCTTTTAACATGCGTAAAATTGACTAAAAACCAATGTCACCTCAATTATGACAAATTGTATTAAGTTTAAAGAAGATGTGACCTATTATCCTGGCATGATTTAGGTTATTAAAATAATAATTGCATAAAAATGTTTTGTTATAAAACCTTATACAGAGAATTGTGAAAAATATTTTCATGGTTAATTGCTAAAAACACAACAATGATTAAAAAGTATAATTAGTAATAAAATCGTTTTAAGTTACCACAAATAATTTGCAGAACTGTGTAAATGTAATAAAGTAAAAGTTTATAACTTTTAGATTGCTTAAAAAATATGTAAACATATATCATTTTTAACACTTTTCAGCATAGTTAAAATGTGTTTATAAATTCGGTTTGTCTGTCTGTCTGCCGTCTATATACGTGCCCTAAAAGTCATACATATACTTGGACTGCCATGTAATTGATATACGTTATTCAAGTTCACTATAGCATGTATATATAGCATGTATATATAGCATGTATATAATAATAATGTATAATATTGAAAATGAAGTGTGTAAGCAATTTTAGTTCATTTACAGGGACACTTAAAAGAATCCGGTTGCATTATGGTCTATGAAGAAAAATCGTTTGCGGTATATTTTAATGATGTTAATCTGTTTCAAGCATAATAAAATTGATATGCATTTCTGGGATGCACTAAAACATGCTTTCTGTAGAATATGGAGTACAAAGCTTTAATCACCATTGCACAAAAGAATTCGGTTACAGTACTGCGTATGAGCGATAAATGATGGACATGCGTTTTCAGTTTCAATATCTATCTATTTAAAACCAAAAGCGCATTCTGTCAAATCCATACTGTCATAACGATAAAACGGTTAGCCTTATTGCAGGGTGTGTACCAATAAATAAAACAAAGCGCAAAATGTTAAAAAAAATATTTTTCGAAATCTAATACTGATTTATGACACTTCTGTTTCTCTACTTCAACAAATTAAAAATGTTACAATTAAAGATGTAATATACTAAGATACCGGAATCATGTGACATTATAACACAATATTCTTTAAGGATATCGTGGGAAAAATTATGGCCAAGTTTAATAGATCGTAGTACTGAACGAGAATAAAGGAACAAAAACGAAATTCTTCTGCTTAAGGTAAAGCCAGGAGAGATTTCGCGGTCGGAGAGATTGCACACAAAGGAGATCGGGGGGTTGGGTTGTGTTGATTATTGACGGCCAATTATCTACACTAGGGATATAGGCCCGGGGGGAGTGCCCTACGTGGGGGTCTTTCTAAGGGAACCTAACCCGTATTTACGCATGGATAAATCCATGGCTCGAAGAAAACCACGAAATCTCCGAAGGATTAGACCGACGGGCGCGATTGGGATCGAACCCAGCACCTCCCGTCTACCAGCTTCGAGAGCACAACCTCTCAGCCACTGGTGGGGCGGAGATCGGGGGGAAGCAGTAGAGTCCGCACGCAGAGACTTCAGGTAGTTGTATAACAGCAGTAGTGGAGTGTCTACTTGAATGTGCACGTTGATTGTTTCGAGCGTCTAGGATAGGCATTGCTATTTTGTTTTGTTTTCTCAAAGTAAGTGCTTGAATTTTCATAACTATTCGTCAGAATTTCTATATAATGTCAGTATTACAAAATATTTTAAACTTAAAGGATTTCTCATAAGCTACTAACCTGGACTAACGGTGTGAACACCGCCGGTTCGTTTTAGAAGCGGCCATGTTTAAATAAAAGCCCGCACAATCTCTCCTACTGAAATTGGAGAGATTGCGCATCTGCTATTTAGGAGAGATGGCGCATTGTTCCCATTTGTTTCCATGCTAGGAGAGATTACGCAACTTATTGGTAAATTTGCATAAATTACAAATTACGTGTAAAACATATAAATGAACATTTTAAAAACATTTTAAAAACATTTTAAAAAACACATAATTATCGAAACTAAATTTGGCAATAAATTAATTTGCTAAAAAATACTGGGCACTGGGGATGAGTGTACTGAAGGTCTGGATTCTTCAATCATTAGATTGAAATGTTCACTCCTAATACAATAACATTAAGTTACAGAAACATTACAACAATGTTATTTAATTGTAATTATTATTGTAAACAATTTAATTGTAGTTATTATTAATAACAATCTCTCCTACTCATGTGCGCAATCACACCAACCCTGTAAGGACAGATTGCGCAAAATAGCTTTCTTGGTTTTATTACAACTGTTCTATTAAATTACAGAATAACAACAAAATAGTAATGGATTTGTATAAAAAATAAATAAAGTCAAAATTATGCATGGATAGTTTAGCAAAAAATCAATATTTAGATATTTTTTTATTATTTTGTTGAATTGTGCGCACTCTCCTAGTTTTACCTTATGGATTATATTGCAGGGTGTGAGGAAAAAAATGAAAATGCTGCAATTTAGTAATTGAAGCTCATCAGTCATACACAGACGAAGAAATGATTTCTTTGGTCTAGAATAAACCTCAAGATGACTCTGATCCTGAAGAAATGGATGAAGTAGATATAGTTCGTGTATTACATTCTGATGTTGCAAATGCACTAGAAATAGCACATAGCTACGTAAAGCAGCATTCACAAGCAACGCCAATTGACACATTCATGACACGTTAGGCGTTATCATCAAGATTTTCAAAATTTCCTCATGCAAATGTAACAAATTTCTTCCCAGATATCCCAGACAAATACCCCCAGAGAATGAGTTCATTCAAAACTTTCAATGTTAACAATCTTTCTTTCTATTTTTTTTTTCAAAGTAATACGTAGTAAGTTATTTTTCAAAGTAGTGCTTGCGAAAAATGTTTTTAGTTTTTAATACTAATAATTTTTCTTTGTTACCAAATTGATTTTTCTCTTTTATTAAACTTCAAATAAATTTCGGTTCAGATTATCCGGACTTTTAGACTAACGAGGTAATACTGTATATATTAATTTTTGGTTGTTTAAAAGTGGTAGTCTTACAAGGAGAGGGCCAAGCTTGGTAATCACAGATTTTGATTATTTTTATATATGTTGTAGGGTATTAGAAACCCCTTAGTCAGGTTCAACGGATTTTATACAACGCCCCTTAGTTCTCGAGAAATAGGCGTCTAATATTATAACACAACTAAAATACTTACTTTGTAAAGAAATTACTGTGTTGGTCGTATCTCAGTTGGTATGGCGTCTGCTTGTTAATCCATGGGCCCGGGTTCGTGACCGGCACGCGCTACGTTTGTTTTTATCATTTTTTGCTTTATAATTATAATTGAGATTAAAATTTAGTAATCGCAATTAAAAATTATAATATTGTACATTAATTATAATGTTAACCTGTTTATTTTTTTATTTGTAACTAAATCGTGCTATAAAACATCATTAAACGGTTAATTTTTCTTAAATCAATTATAAAATGTATTTCATATATTATTTATCGATGCAATGATATTGAACAATTGTGTCAATTTGTGATTTTAAAGAAAAATCATTTATATATTGCCTTAATAAGGGAAGTCAGTGTGATGACAATACTACTGTTTTTAAAGTAAGAAGCGTAACTATATTAACAAGAACGAAAAATCATGCGTCAAGCATAGATTATGTAACACTTTCCAACGCTTCCAAAATAATTTTACGAATCATACTCTTCAATAAGCTAAAAGATAACATCTAAGTAATCCAAATACTTTTATTCAGCCCTGTATAGGATCTATAGATTTGTATATATACTACATAGGATGCTAAATTTTAGTTCAGTTAGGAAACACGTAGCACAGTTTAAAATTCTCCGTCTGGAGTTAAATAATACGGAAATGTTTTCCCGAACTTTTGTGCTTCCCTGTATAGGATCTACAGAATTTATACACACCACGTAATAGACAAAAAGCGATTTAAAATTAAAATCGCGTTTAGTAACTTAAAACGTACTTCCAGGAATTATTGTTAACATACAGTAGAGAATTCTTTTGTGTGTCCCTGTAAATGAACGATGACTGCTATACACACAATATTCTGTAGTAAGTCTCTTGTAATGAACCTTATATAAATTTCAATGCGTTTAAAATAGGGAAACATTGTTTAAATAAAGCGCAGACGATTTTTCTCCATAGACTTAATGTAACGGAATTCTTTTGACTGTCCCTGTAAAGTAAGTATAAGTGCTATGCACACCCTATTCCATATTAAGCTTCTTCTAATGCACCTTAGTGATATATATAAATTTCAATGCGTTTAAAATAGTGAAACATTATTTAAATAAACCGCAAATGATTTTTCCCCATAGACCGCAATGTAACGGAATTCTTTTGAGTGTCCCTGTAAAAAAACTATAAGTGCTACATACTTCCGTTGAAATAGGGAACATGCTATAGATAATGATTATAACATATAAAAATTGCAGGGCAATCCGAGCATATTTACGGGAGTTAGAGCACGGACAGACGGCAGACGGCAGACGGCAGACGGCCAGACGGCCAGACGGCCAGACGGCCAGACGGCCAGACAAACCGAAGTCATAAACACTTTTCAACTAGGTTGGAAAGTGTTAAAAATTAGTATAAGAATTATATTACAACATATTTTTTTGCATATTAAAGATTGTAATTTATATGATGTTATTAATAAAATAAGGTCTGATTGTGGAATTTTTACTAATTAATAATAGATACAATTTTTTTAAAAATATCTTTAAATGATGAAAAATGTTTAATAATGGTTTAAAAATCAAAAATGCTAAATTAAAATGTAAATATGTTAACATTATAATTAATGTACGATATTAAAATTTTTAATTGTGAAATTATTAAATTATAATTTCAACTATATTTATAAAACAAAAAAATTAGAAAAACAATCGTAGCGCATTCCGGTCTCAAACCCGGGCCCACGGGCAGACGCCATAACAACTGAGCTACGACTAACACAGTAAATTCATTACAAAGTAACTATTTAAGTTGTGTTATAATATTAGACACCCCTATTTCTCGAGAACTAAGGGACGTTGTATAAAATCCGTTGAACCTGAGACTAAGGGGCTTCGACTCTACAACATATATAAAATAACCAAAATCTGTGATTACCAAGCTTGGCCCTCGCCTTGTTAGTTAGGCTACTTAAATATAGAGACGGCAACAAATTCATCCCCCCAAAATAATATATATATTTTTTTTTTAACGTAAGGTAGTCTTTTAATAGAAAATAATACCGTGACTCAGCTCAACATTTTTTATCGACAGAAAGTTCTCGAAATAGCTAAAATTACTGTAATTCATAAACAAGTTGGAAATTGTACGTCAAACGTGACAAATGAGGTGCGTTCGTACTATAGCTAGTTACATAAATATTCAGATCTTTTCTGATTTTTAATTCTGTGAAATGAATTATATCGTCTGCAGATTAATTTCTGTAATAAAATAAGTATCTCGGTCGCTTGACGATTAAACTTCGGAAGCTCCTATAACAAAAAAGCACCGATTTAAAAAAAAAAAAAATCAAATTTCTTAATAAATATTTTTATTAATATCTCCTAAAGTTTTGATTCGATTTTAATAAAATTTGAAATGTCTCGACAAAATTCTGCAAAGATAATATATTTTAAATTGCAAACCATTCGGTTGGGTAGTTTTTGCGTTGTTATATGCGGACGGACGGACGGACGGACAGACAGACGGACAGACGGACGGACGGACGGACAGACGGACGGACCAAGTGACGACAATAGGTGCTACGTATTTATATAATTACGAACGCACCTAAAAAGGTGTCAACCAAAGTCAATGCATATTGTAAGCTTTCATCTCGAAGTCGAGTTTTTGCATTCAGATCAATTTTACGTTTTTTTAAGAGAGTTTAACAAGAGTTTTTTTAAGAGAAAAGGGAAGTGACATTTAATGATCTGCAAACAGCTGATTTTTATGTTTACGTTCTTCAACAGCTGAACTTACAACGACATTAATTATTTAATTAAACATTTTAGCTGCAACAGGCTTTAACTGGTTAATAACTGCGTGATATTCTATGGCTTTAGCAATTGTTTATTTTTGAAAGCTTGTTATATATGCATTGAACTATATATATTTAAACAATTCTTAAAATGTTTGAAACATTTTTATTAAGATCTTCTTTGTAATGGGAGGAGGTTCAACATTTCCATATGTTAATTAAGTTTTCTGTAAGAAATTTTAAAACAACGAAAAACGACAGTGGTTAAGAAAACAGAGGTATTTTAAACCAGGAATCGTCAACTACAAGTCTATAGGTGCTCTTGCTCAAACTGAACTCTTTTTTTTTATGCCTGCAAACTGTATTTAAATAAAATGTATAAATAAATGCTTTTAAAAGTAAGCATTAGCTTTATAAATCTCATTTAACAGAGAAGTCTTAAACACACTTCTATAAAATGTTAAACACTAATAAAAATAATTTAAAGTGGCACCAGAGCCTCAACAAGAGTGGTGCGAGTGGTGCCAACGACCCAACACCAGACGCCGTAGAGAGCAGTCAAGCTTCATCGGCGCAGTTCGTCATTATTACTGATTCACTATGTGAAACAAGGTTTTTTCCACCAGGCACCGAATGGATTTGCTGCGGTACTGACTGGCATAAAAACACATAGCATTGTTGAAAAATTCCTATACAATCAACAATTTCATTTCACTCAAGCTGTAGTGTTGCACTTTATTAATTCTTTTATTTGTTCAGATACTACTTCTGTTGGTACTTATAGCAATATTTTTCATTTTACTTTGTTTTTAAATTTGTTTAAAAAATATTGTTGAAACAAATATTGAGCAGTTATGAGTG
The DNA here is from genome assembly GCA_963931845.1 of Maratus michaelseni. Taxonomy (NCBI): domain Eukaryota; kingdom Metazoa; phylum Arthropoda; class Arachnida; order Araneae; family Salticidae; genus Maratus; species Maratus michaelseni. Next base: position 172,845,877 of record OZ007599.1, on the reverse strand, counting down.
AAAATTTTTGAGTTCGAAACAATGTCAGTCTGTAATCATACTAGTCAAGAAATAATCACAGCATGCTGTTGTGAAAAGTTGTAGAAAATAAAATGTTATTGTAATCTGGTATTTAATTTTGCTTTATACACTGTGAGCCGAACGTTTCGAAAATTCATAAAAGGGAAAGAATTAGTTATAATTAAATACGGTTTACGCGAAACTTATTCTAATAAAGGGATATTTTTTTAGAACGATAATGATATTTAGTTGCAAAATTTAGAAATAGAAGGTGCTGTACGAATTAAAATCAAGTAAGTTTTAATGAACAACATTTATTTGCATTAGAGTAAAACTCTACAAGTATTTTACAGTATCAAATGTTGAATATGTCCATGAATACTAATAATTACGCCATTAGCGATATTAAGGTGGTGGAAAGACGCTATCACCACGAAATTTTTTGCATGAATCCAGCTATTCTGCATGCTGCGGTTAGATATTCTCACTAGTCTGTAAAGTGTAAAGCTTTGTTGCGGCAACACATCCAGCAGTTGTTATTGCAAAATGCTTGTACGATTGTAGCTGTATGCAAATAAGCTTTATTTATTGCAGAATTGCGTGATTTTAATTCATGCAGCTCTTTTGACAAAAACTTGAACTGAAATTTTTTATCATACTAAAATAATATTAATAATAATAAACCCTTTATTATAAGAATTTTCCCACAAACCGCATTCAGTTATAACGATCCCTTCCAATTTTATAAAGTTTCAAAAATATTAAGAGACTTATGGGAAACCCTCTATATGGAATGTATTTGCAAAGCACTTAGTTTATTCATTAATTGCCGCTCGTTTCTGGATGATTGAATCTTGTAAGATTCCTTCATTAAAGAAATTCTGACCAAAAAACTTGTTATTTTCTTGATTCCGCACATTAAGAGAATCAGCCTTCTCTCCGAAAAACATCCTGAAAAATATATATAGATCCGAATTGTTTGAAGAAATGTTAAATAACTTTTTAAAAATAGCGATTATTAACCTGATTTAGATTTCACAAAAGTAATTTTGATGTATTCCAGTCTTCATATTAAATAAAACTGCTCTTTTAAAAAGGTAAGACCGAAGCTCTTTTAAAGTGCTGTATCTGTTGATATTTTGTTAATGTTTTTTTAACATTTCCTTTCCCACGCTTATTCTATAATACGGGTTTTCTTGTTTCAAACTAATTTTAAGAATAACTATACTGTTGTTAAAGAAAATTACATTTCTTAATTATATTTATGGTGTATATAATTCAAACATACATCTTTAACCACCAGCTTTACCTATATGTTGGGATATCTCTATATATGCATGCATACCTTAAGCAAGCACCACGCACACATACTAGGGAAGGGGGGGGGGGGATTGCGCCCATGAAGATTCTTAAAAAGATGCCCTCGATGGTAATAAGCCTAACGATCTCTATTATAGAATATCAAGATATAGAGGTTTTTCACAAAGAAATAATCATAAATCAATAATAATTTTAACAAGAACGAAAAATCATGCGTCAAGCATAGATTATGTAACACTTTCCAACATTTCCAAAATTCTTTTACAAATCTTTACCGTTTAATATGGGTGTAAGATGATGTCTAACATCCAAGTAAAATATTTGAAAAACGCATACCACATTTAAAAACGCAATTTTAGAAATTACCAACAATATTCAGAAAAATATCCGAACTCTTTTGTGCAACCCTGTATATGATCTATAGATTTGTATATATAATACATAGAATGTTAAATTTTTGTTCAGTTAGGATGTGCATAGCACAATTTAAAATACCCTTTCTGGAATCACCCTCAGTAAATCGAAATGTACTCGAGATCTTTTGTGCTGCACTGTATATGATTTATAGAATTTATACACACCAAGTAATAGGCAAAACGTTAATTAAATTTAAAAACGCATTCTGAAATTGAAAACACATTTCCAGCAATCATTGTTAAGAGACAGTACTTTAACCGAATACTTTTGGGTGTCCCTGTAAATGAACGATGAATGCTATACACACAATATGCTATAGTAAGCCTCTTGTAATGCATCTCAGAGATATATATCAATTTTAATATGTTTGAAATAGTGTAACATCGTTAAAATAAACCACAAATGATTTTCCCCATAGACCGTAATGTAATGGGATTCTTTTGAATGTCTCTGAAAAGGAACTATAAGTGCTACATACTTCATTTTCAATACCGAACATTCCATAGTAAACTTCTTTAACATATATCAATTGCATGACAATCCAAGTATATTTACGCGAGTTAGTGTATGGACAGACAGACGGCAGAAAGACAGACAAACCGAATTCATAAACACTTTTCAACTATGTTGGAAAGTGTTAAAAAGATCAAATGAGAACTGTCCAATTACAAACAAAATCGTTAATGTGAAAGATATAACTGATAGAGGTATTTTTAAAGAAACACGTTTAAAAACAATTAATGTGATATACATACATTAATTATTGAATTGCATGATAAGCCATGAACAGGGCTTTACAAATTTGTTATCCCCCCTCCCCCCTCCGTCATTGATGTATATATAAAACGTTTATTATGAATTAATTGAGAAAAAATAATAATAAGCATAGTTTAGAATTATTAGTTACATAGTTCAGAATACTAAACTACATTAGTAATAAACTAGTATTATGTTATATTCTTGAAATTTTAATTAAGTTTAATAGGAATTATTTAAAATCCCTTTAATCTTATTATTGTTTAAAATGAATGTGATAGATTAATAAGTTTTATTTTCGAACACAAAATTCGGCATTGTATCCAGTGTTAGATGCCACAGAGGCTGGATTGACACTATTTCTTGCTGTTTTATTGAAACCCCTATCCCCCTTAATCACATGACATGCTAACTTGCTAGAGCGGAAAAGAATGACATTTTCTGTACATGGAATGGAAAATGCCTTTTAAACTTTGTTCTTCCATTAAAAGTACGAGAAAAGAGGAAGATCACTCCTTGCCCTGCACGAGTAGGGATGAGATAAAAAATACCGTTTGTGCTCTTTTCTCCGGTCAATTTTTGTACAACAGAAAAACAGAAATACAAAAAACGCCAGATTAAATAACTTGGTCGCCAGATAAAAAAAACTTAGTCGCCAGTGGCGATCTGGCGACCGCATTAGTCAAGCCCTGGCCACGAATACATTTTATTTTAATCTTTTTTCATTAAAAGTTCATTTTCGACAACTTTCTAAAAGACGAAAAAAGAAGGAAAAATACACATGCGAAAAGGGAAAATTTAGAAAAGTATTTTGAAACTAAAAGGAAACAGTGAATGGGAAGCAGAACGCTATGCACAAAACACTTTCTACCTTTTTGTTAAAATAAGTTTTATTTTTCCTTTCTTGAGAGCTAAGTCACCTCCTCTTTCTCCATCTTGCTCAGTTTCATTTGCATATTTAGCATTAGAACTTCCATTTATTTAAATTGAAAATGTCAAATTTCTTTGACGCGTTTTCTTTTTTTTTTTTTCAAACATTCCGATTTTAAAGAAGTTCATGCATATGTATGAAGAACTGTTTGATAAAACTGTAGCTAGTAAATTGTATTCTTTTCTCCTTTGAGTTTCGCAAGTTAGTCTATATGTATCTCATACAAACACACGCTTGCAGCTAACAGATTACTTTGTTGTTAGATTGAACTGTATTAGATGACAAAATAAAATTATCAAAACAAATAAATTAAGAAAAACTGATGCAACATATAGTTATATGGAGCAGGGTTGATAGTTTGGCCTGCGTTTTTATTCAGCAATTCTGAATTCATAGCAAAAACTACGAATAGTTATTTTTGCTTTATTTAATGACAGACATTTTGTGATTGCTTAAAGTAAAAATACTTCTTCCAGAATTACCGGTATGAATTCGGAATTTTTTAATAAACAAGAACTGAAAATCATGCGTCAAGCATAGATTATGAAACACTTCCAACACAGCCAGAAAACTGAAACGAGATTTCACCGTCAAATAAGGTGAAAGAAGATATGTAAGTAAACAGTTTAGAAAACATGTAACACATTGAAAAATGCAGTTTTAGAAATTACCTTCCGGTGTCAAAAAAGTAGTCGAATTATTTTGTGCAGCCCTGTATATGATCAATAGATGTATAGCAAGATAAAATTTAGTTCAGTTAGAATATTCATATTTAGCAATTTTCGCGAATCGATGGATATACACTCGAAATCTTTTGTACAGCCCTGTATATTATCTAAAGACTTTTGTACACACCACATATCAAGGTAAAAGACAACTTAAAACTCACTCGCAGCAATTACCAACCGAAAACGACAATGTATCTTTTACTTTGCGTAGTCCTGTGTAGGAATTTATTTATATTCCACAAACTTCTATTAGTGTACAAAGTATAGTTCAGTAGGAAAATGCGTGACACAATTAAAAACTACCCTTTAGCAATTTACTCCCATAGTATGTAATACTTATGAATTTCCTTGTGTAGCCCTGTATATGATCAACCGAGTTTATAAACATACACGTACTATGAAAACATTTAGTAAAATCTAAAAACGCAAACCAAAGTTGAAAACGCACCTATCACATGTACAATGTAAATATCGCACATATACTGTAACCGACATATTTTGTGTGTCCCCGTAAATAAACTCAATGCACACCACACTTTCAAGAGAGCAATTTATAGTGCACCTCAATAATGCATATAATTTTCATTATTTTTGAAATAGTGAAATATCACTAAATTACACTGCGAACAATTTTCCCCATAGAACAATGTGTAACAGAATTATTTTGTTTGACCCTGTCAATGAATAATAAATGCTTTGCACCCCATATTATACAAAAAGCATCTTTTAATGCGCTTCATAATTATGTATCAATTTCATCATGTTTTAAATGACGTAGCATTTCCAAAATGCAATTGAAACGAGTATCTCCCATCGACTGTAGTGTAACGCAATACTTTTGACTGTCCCTGTAAAAATCTATAAGTGCTACACACTTCAGCTAAAATAGGGAACGTGCTATACTAAACGACAATAACATAAAAAAAATTTCAGGGCAATCCCAGTATATTTAGAGTTAGAGCTAGAGACCCTAGAGTTAGAGACCCTAGGGAAGGGATACTTGGACCCCAAATAAAAAATGCTTTAAATTAGCAATTTGTGTGTACTGTGACTTGTAGCGTATTGGTGAATCATGTCAATACTCTCAACACAGCAGATCCATGACTGTTAACCACATTTCTGTTTTCGGTCTAAGTAGCACCTAAGGGTCCAAGTATTACCAGTTTTCGGTATACAACACGTATGACACCCTGATACACATTTCATTTATATCATATTTATATTTATTATTATTAATGAATTACCGAATTTTAAAGGTAGATAGTCCTTTTTGGAACATCGTTTACGTGATAAATATTTAGAAACAGCGATGCTTTTCAAATGAGTCAATTATAAATATTTATATATATATTAACCAGTTTATTCAATTGTTTGTTTACACCAGTTTGCTCAATACTTTAATGTAATTTCGATGTAATATACAGGATTTGCTACGGCATCATAATAGCTATATACAAGATTAATTATAAAACAAAATATAGATGTTTGCACTCTTGAATGCTCATTAGTAAGTGAATGTCACTGGAGTTGACCCAAAAAGCTGTCTTTCACTGTATTTTCCCTTTTTTTTTCAATGTTCTTATTTTCATGTCTCTTCCAGAACGTTTGGCGGCGTTATTTTAGTCTCACTGTAGTAGAAGTTTCTGTATTTGCCAAGTGTGCGGGCGTTTCTTGCACTGATGTTTCTTATGCAAAAGCTAATAGAAGATTTCCGCGTCGCCTGTTCTAACAGTAATTACACAATCCCCCCGCAATTTTTTAGCTATTGTGGTTTTATGAGCTTTCTTATTGAAAAGGAAAATTTTAATTATTACAAAATGATTAATTTAATTTAATTCAAAATAATAGCACACTTCATATATATATGTATATATATATGAAGTGTGCTATTATTTTGAATTAAATTAAATATATATATATATATATATATATATAAAACTTTAAGTAAAATTTAACCATTGAAACATAAGAAACTGACCACATACACTGAAATCCCGATACCAAAGAGCCCTGTCAATTTACAAATTAAAATTGTAGTCCCAATAAAAGTAACATTATTAATTCAAATTAAGAAGAAAAAAAAAATTAAATAAATAGAAAATAAGGAATGAAATATAAACCACACGAGTATATACACAAATAAAAGCTTATAAAGTAATTTACTTTTTCAAGGGCAAGAAAATCACATTTATAAGCAAAGAACGATTGTTTTCTGTATATGACACCAGCTTTTGCTAAATATAGTGCCATATCTTGCCCGAACAATCGCTGAAACAATATTGAATAACAAGACCTTTACAATGGAATATTATAAATTATACATACAATTTGAAAAGGAGTGGGAAAAAGAATTAAAAAAAATTAAAATATATATATATTACTTATATTAATAATATCCCAAGATATTTAGTATATTGTGAGCACATGTACAAAGTTGTATCCAAAAGAAGAGGTTAAATTCACAGTTAAATAGAGAATCCTTCAGATCATAAATTGTAACCTACAGTTACAGTTATTTTTATTTAACTAAATAGATTACAACATTTTAAAAAATGTAGAAAAAAAAATTATGATATACATATAAATAAAAACCATTAATTATTTTATTTTAATTTTAATTTAATAAATTAAAATATATAATATTACTTGATAATTTGAAAGTATTTCATAGATATTATTACCTCCATACTAAATTTCCAAGTTTTAATATTTTAAATAAGCTATACTACTGCTATCTATTGTAAAAATATTAGACTATTTTAGCATACTATCAAATACATTGCTGCTGACATCTGGTGTACAGATATTCTACTAAAACTTTAATATTGTATGTATAATTACTTATATGCATCTGTAATGTAGTGTAAATATATTAATTTTACTAGTTAATATTAATGATATATATATAGAGAATAAGAGTTACTAGTATAATATAATTTATATTTTAACTAACCCATTTAAAATATATCTTAATTTAACCCAAACATTAATGTAGAATCCATATGATGCTTTCATTTTATAAATTAGTATTATACTTAGAAATAACATAGATTATTCAATATGGTAATGCACTTATTATAATTTAAATCCAGCTATTTAAATAATATCTACCATGAAAAAAATATATAAAAAACATAAATATTAATTAAATTAAATGATCTAATAATAAAATAAAATAAATAATATAAAACTAAGAGATATGTTTATTAGTGTACTATATTTAATAAATATTTAATATTTACTAAAATTAAATATGTTTAACTTATTAATATTATATTGTATTGATTAACCCATTGTAACATCCTTGATAATTTTAACTTTTGTTACAACCCCAATAATATTAACTCCATATAATCATAACAACAATTATAGAATTTGCCCACATGTAAATTTTAATTTATGAATGACTTTTAGCTAAGATGATCCTATGCAGCACATGCTCTTAATATGAGTTATAATTTAGCGAAATATATCAACAGTCAATAGTTGAAAATTAACGTTAAATTTTAAAATATGAATGACATTAAACTAGGATAATCCTATGCAGCAACGCACACAATAGGATTCATAGTTTAGCCAAATATATCAACAATCAAAAGTTGATTATCATTTTTATCAAGGAGATTTTAACAAAAAAAAAAAAAATACAGACATTTAACCCAAATTAAATCTATATTTATATGTGTAAAATTGATTTAACTAAATAGTAAGGATATCCATAAACTTGTGCAATTTGAAGGATATGTTTTAAATTTTGATTTTTAAAGTTATTTGAACAAAGATTATTAATTCTATGTGCGAAATTTAGTAAAATATTTACAAATACTGATTTATGTATACATGACAAATAGTTAGTAAATAAGTTAACCTTAAAAGTAAAATCATTTCGCTTGTCATAAATGTCAAACAAAAGTTTATTATCTTTAAGAATTATCTTAATATCAAGAAAATTAATTTCATTATTTGCCATAACATTGAAACTATAAGTTAAATTTTTATGATATTTTAAAGGTAATAAATAATTTGAATTACTATTAAAATAGAAGACAATAATGTCATCTATATAACGGTATATTTTACAATTATCAATATTAGAGTTACGTTCATAATAATATAAATACAATTCTGCAAGAATTGAAGAAACAATGCCACCTTGAGGGAGTCCACAGCTTTGTATATATATAGTATCATTAAAAACAATATAATTATAATGGAGAATAAATTTAGTTAATGTTTTAAAGTAATTTAACGAAATTTTATTTTTTAATTTAATAGAATCCTTGTATTCCTTATATAATAAATTTACTATCTTGAACATATCGTTAATATCAATGTTATTAAATAAGTCATTAAAATCAAACGTATTCATGTATTTTATGTTATTTAAATTTTTAATATTATTGACAAGTTGAAAACTATTTTTTATGCTATACAAATTATCTTTTTGTATTGTAAGTTCAAACAATTTAGTGAGAATACTTAATAAAAATTTGCTTGCATTATTGTTATAAGTATTACAACCGATTGTTACAGTTCTAAATTTTAAAGGAGTTTTGTGGAATTTAGGTATAACAACTATGTATGGATAATTAAAGTTATAGTTTTTAATTTTTAGTAATTTATAAAATTGAAATATATGTCGATTATTAATGATTTTATCTAGATTAGTTATTTTAAAGTTTAAATTTGTATTTATAGCTTTAGTTATTAACTGCGAATAATAATATTTGCAGATGAAAGCATAATTGTTTGGTGATTTATCAACATATGTAATAATAAATTTGTTTTGTAAATTCGTTATTTCACTATTTAGTTGTTTAAAATTAAAATTATATATGTCCAAATTCCTATGAAGTTCAGCATTTAAATTACTTAAAACATTTAATTTCCATTCATTAAAAAATTCAAGAGGTTTATTATAATCTATTGATATTTTATAAATAAAAAGGTCAAGATCCAGATTAAATTGTTTTAAAATAGAAAAAATTGTATAACATGAAGGTAATCGAAATTTAGTCCCATTAGTCATAAGATTACGCAAGTAATCATTCTCTACAATATTAATATCCCCTGTAATAATGTGACCATGTACCTTATCTACATAATTGCTATAATTAGGATTATTACATAAGCAAGGAGGTTTATCATTTGATGTTAGAAATTTTGCAAATTTATTGTAATTGAAAATCCTACGTCCTAATGTAACGTTGTATTTGTATGATTTATGTATTGTAAAATTTTTTATGGGGAATTTGTTCTCAATGTTATTAATTACATTGTGTATATTTATTTTATTAAGTACAATATTGGAAAAAGTAATTATAAGTAGAGTGTTGTTAGTTTTTTTGTAATTTTTTTTTGAAATTTTTACATTAAGTTGATTAATTCTAAATAATAAAAGATCAAAATAAACATCACTAAAATGTGGCGATAGATTTAATGATAAAAAAACTTTATAATACTTGTTAAGATTTTTCTTTTTGATCGAAAAAATATTTTTCCTAATATCAAGCCATTTGTAAGAATTATTGAATTCATATTCCATATATATATAGATAGATAGATAGATAGATAGATAGATAGATCTGCTTCTAATTCTTTTCCATGTAAATGCAATGACCCATATAACCAAATATCGGCTTCCACCTGAATTCAACATGAATAATATTATTAAACAGTTCACATATGACATTGATTTATTTACATATAAAATTTCAAAACGTGTTGAATATTTTAACCAATGACAAATATTGGTTACTGCACAATTACACATTTCTCTAAAAAAAAAAAAATTAGATCTGGTAACCATCAATACGAAGCATCTCTTCCAATAAATTACTAATTTTTGAAAGAACTTCATAATTACATATGTAGATAAATATCCAAATAATTATGCCATCATATGCAATTCCTATTACTATCAACTTCTTAGATCCACTATTTTTTCTAATAATTTTTCTAATAATTCTTCTTTAAAACTAATGATAACACACTTATCATTATATAACAATCGTAAAATTCATAGTTATTATAAACAACTTATCCAAATTTAATTCTTATACCCAAATTTCTTAAGACATCCATTACATTTAGAACTGTTACTATTGGATGCAATACATATATTGACAAAGCTTATAATACTTAATCAAACATACGCACATACAACTACAATAGATAACAGTCATTGTATAAAAACAGCTGACATACGATTTCAAAGATCTTTTTATTAACATAAATCTATTTGATCTTCATAATATAATAAATGCATTATTTAAGAAATATCAACATCAATTCAGTCTTCCTATACGCAAAATACTTTCATATACTTACTAATTTCATTACTTAGAATAACTACATTGTACAAGATAATACCATTTATCTACAGCAAATCGGAACGCCACAAGGGGGATGCATTTCGAGTTCACTTTAAGACATATATATGTCACTATGAGCAAACATTTAGTAATAGTAGTATTCATTATATCGTTATATTGACGACATCATTTTAATCGAAACTGACCAATCTCACATATCTCATTTTCCAGTAATTTATCCTACTAATTTAGGAATAACGGAAAAACTTCTATCTATTAGCATTTATTTTTCAGACCTAAAACGAACTGAATGATAACAAAACTATTACTGACATTTAAGACAAAAGTAACGATTTTCAATTCAAAGTTAATACTTTACCCATTTTAAGTCGTTTCTTCATAAATCAGTTTACCGCAATATATTTCTTAATCATATGTTTCGAATAAAGAGTTTGTGTTCTTCTCATCATTAATAACAAGAACGAAAAATCATGCGTCAAGCATAGATTATGTAACACTTTCCAATGCTTCCAAAATAATTTTACAAATCATACCGTTTAATAAGCTGAAAGATAACATCTAAGTAAACAATTTAGAAAACGCATAACATATTTAAAAACATAATTTCAGGAATTTCCAACGTATACAATATTCGGAAAAATATCCGAATACTTTTATTCAGCCCTGTATACGATCTATAGATTTGTATATATACTAACATAGGATGCTATATTTTAGTTCAGTTAAGAAACGCGTAGCACAGTTTAAAATTCTCCTTCTGGAGTTTCTGTCATTAAACAGAAATGTGTTCGCGAACTTTGTGCTTCCCTGTATAGGATCTACAGAATTTATACACACCACGTAATAAACAAAAAGTGAGTTAAATTTAAAATCGCGTTCAGTAACTTAAAACGCACTTCCAGGAATTATTGTTAACAGACAGTACAGAATTCTTTTGTGTGTCCCTGTAAATGAACGATGACTGCTATACACACACTATTCTGTAGTAAGCCTTTTGTAATGCACCTTAGTGATATATATAAATTTCAATGCGTTTAAAATAGTGAAACGTTATTTAAATAAACCGCAGACAATTTTTCTCCATAGACGTAATGTAATGGAATTCTTTTGAATGTCCCTGTAAAGTAACTATAAGTGCTATGCACACCCTATTTCATATAAAGCTTCTTGTAATACACCTTACTGATCTATATAAATTACAATCTGTTTGCAATTGTGTAACATCATTAAAATAAACCGCAAATGATTTTTCCCCATAGACCGTCATGTAACGGAATTCTTTTGAGTGTCCCTGTAAAAAAACTATAAGTGCTACACACTTCAGTTGAAATAGGGAACGTGCTATAGATAACGACAATAACTTATAAAAATTGCAAGGCAATCCGAGCATATTTACGGGAGTTAGAGTACAGCAGATGGCAGACGGCCAGACGACAGACGGCCAGACAAACCGAAGTCATAAACACTTTTCAACTAGGTTGGAAAGTATTAAAAACTAATTTATGATGCATTACATCATGGTTTTCCTCAAAAATTCATATATTCTATACATTTAATACATCCATGATCTCATAACAGGATGGTTGGGTGGGAAGATGTTAGAGTATGGAGGAGGGGGGTATTGCGTGGACATAAATAACCCATTGCATTTTTTTTAATACAAATAAAATAAAAAGTAAGTTATAAAAAACGTAAAATAAAATAATAAAATAAAAGAGGAAGGATGGGAGGGTAGTAGATAGAGTACGGTAAAGAAAAGCTGTGTTGTATGGAAAGTTAATGCATAATAGTTAATTTAACATTATAAAACAAGTTGGAAATTGTGCGTCAAACGTGACAAATGAGGTGCGTTCGTACTATAGCTAGTTATATAAATATTCAGGTCTTGATGATTTTTAATTCTGTGAAATGAATTAGATCGTCTGCAGATTAATTTATGTAATAAAATAAATATCTCGGTCGCTTGACGATTAAACTTCGGAAGCTCCTATAACAAGAAAGCACCGATTAAAAAAAAAAATCAAATTTCTTAATAAATGTTGTTATTAATATTTTCTAAAGTTTTGATTCGATTTTCATAAAATTTGAAATGTCTCGACAAAATTCTGCAAAGATAATATATCTTAAATTTCAAACCATTCGGTTGGGTAGTTTTTGTGTTGTTATATGCGGACGGACGGACAGACAGACACACGGACCAGACGACGACAATAGGTGCTACGTATTTATATAATTACGAACGCACCTAAACAGATAGGGTTATTGTATCATTATGCATCACTGATTACTTCTTTTAATTCTTCAATTGATTGAACACACTTTATTTCTGTCTAACATCAATGGTTTCATCGTATATATTGCTGTTTTTTAATTATTAATTTTTAATTAACTTCTTGGCATGGACAATATCATAATTGGACAATGTCATAATTTACACCATTTCAATATACAGTCTCATTTAACTGTGTAACACTTGTCGTTTTATAAGCCCTCTATTTAAATATTAATTTATATATATTATTCTGCACTTTTATAGAAATTTTATATATACATCTTTTTAAAAATTTAATTATAATTTAATTATTATCTTCTTCTACCCCTTATTTATTTATTTATTTATTTTTACTTTCATTTTCTTAATTTTTATTAACTTAAACTGAGTTAAATTTTAATTATTTGTTTGTTTGATCCACTTATATTATTAATTATATGGTTTATTTTGAATAAATTTCTGTTATTTCCATTTTATTGTAATTTCTCTTACTGGATGGTAGCACTATAATCGATCTTATTCAATTACTAGCTGATTCGCCGGTCCCGTCAAAAAATAATATGAAACGCGGAATCACTCTAAAATTCGCTGCACGAAACGGTTCATTAATAAGGCGAATTTTATACTTTCTCAAAAAACTGGCACAATCAAGAAAACCGAATTAAAAAAAATATAGCCCACTGGCAACACTGTAGTTGAAAATCTTTTACATCTTTACCTATCTAAATATTAAAAATATCAAGCAAAAATGTGGGGTGTCGTTATTTTACATTTCATCATATAAATTTGTTTTCGCGCATTTGTCTTTACTTCAAAATGCAGCTGAATCATGAGAAACTTTGTGAACACCGCGCACCGTTTCTTTAAAATAAAACATATAAAATTAAAAAAAAAATCCCTTGTAGTGAAAACAATTAAGAATATTTTAGTTGTTGTACAATGAATGTATTTTAATTTATGTTGAAATAAATGCAATCATTAATTGAAACTTTGAATATTTCCTTACTTAAAAAGTTTTAATACTCTCTTGAAGAAAAAGTAGAGAATAACACCCAGAAAAAAGTTTTGTTGAATCCACAAAAATTTGGTTGACCCAACAAAACTTTTTGTTTAAATATAGGTCAATAGAAATTTTGTTTGAATCAACAAAAAATTGTTTTTTTTTTTGCAATTCCAAAAATTTTTTTTGTATCGTCATCAAAAAATGTTTTGTTTATTCAAGTAAAATGGTTCAATTTTACTTGAATTTTGCTAAAACAACCAAAATGTACTCAACAAAACATGTTTTGTAGTTTTAATCAATTCCTTTTTTTGGGTGAATAATTGAGAAATTCTAAAAAACGATTTTTTTTCTTATGAAACTCTTTTTTTATAAAACACTATATGATAAAAGTTCTTCGCCTCGCATGAAAATATTTTTCGAAAAAAAAAATGATATGATAGTTTTAGAATTATTCGCAATAGATGACAAGTTTTTGTTTAAAAATATAACCACAGCTAGGCTCTATTGTTCCACAGGTCAGTGTCCTGGTACAATAATCTTGGTAGCTATATAATAGATAAAAGCTTTTTAATATCAGTATTTAAAATAAACGGAAACGTTCCAACATAATAATACGTTTCTACTTCATATGAGATCAAAGCAGGTAATCAATAGATTAAATTCCACTTCGATCATTTTAAAGAAATGTATTTATTATTTTAGCCTTTATATATATTTCCATAAACAATGAGCTACATATTTTCTCTCGGTTTTCCTCTAAATTAATCGAAACACATGGTACATTCAACTCTCTAATAATGGGTTTTAACATGTTATTTTATAAGTTTGTTTATTTTTGTTTTACATACATTTTGCATAGCTGCCAAACTTCCGGGTTTTTTTTTCCAAGTTAAATAAACATGTTTTAAAACGCAATTTTTAATTAATGCATGAAATCGAGTACCACGTAGAAACGAGACACAATATATTAAATAAATTTCCTGGTTCGAGATATGTTTATCTGACTAGAAGAAGAAAACCGGAAAGTTGACATCTATGGAGAATAAAGCCTAAAAATTTTAAAGGAGGGATTTTTTTTTTTTTATATTTGTGAATGATATTTTAAATTAATCTTTGTTCATTTACAATTAACTCTGTCTAAGGCGGACTCTGGGTAATAAGGAAATCTGTCTAGCGCGGAAAGAGTTTAAAGTCCAGCAGAACGATTTTCAATACAATAAAAAATCCAAGATTTTTTTTTTTTAAATAGTAATATTTATAAAAGAAATTTCGAAAAGACATCAACACTAGCATTTTTAAACGTTCTTTAAACTTATTTGTATGGTTAATAACATAAATATATATGAAAAAAATTGCGTGTATCTTCCTGCAAAGGATAAGTACCTATTGTATGTTGATTATTTATTCACGTCCTCATAAATAGGTGATTCTCTTAAAACATGACATTTTCACAATAATAAACTTTGAAAACTGAGAATGCTTTACAAATTTCTAACACTTTTACATTTGCTTTAATTTATGTCTAACTGTTTGGTGGATGTTTATTATAAAAATAAAAATTACACTTTTAAAATACCATTACACTGGTATTTGAGCAAATATCCTGTGACACATGTGCCAAGAAAATGACTGCCATAAAAATGACGTTCTGAAAAATATTTTTAAAAAGTTTCACGTTTTCTTCCTTTTTATGTTTAGCATGTTTAAAACTATATAAGATAACACTTTTTCTAATATTAAATATATATTCTTAATTAAAATTTGTATAATTCATAACACAATAAAGCCAGAAAAGAAATCATATAAGCCTTGTCGGATTCCACTTCTCCGTCCACACAACTTCGAAATATAATCCGGTCTTTTGATATGCTGCCACCACCGATATGAATACGTGATATCGGACACGATACTTGATGTATATTCAAGAAAAACCTAACTCTTTCAATTATACTTAAACTAACCCTTTATTAACAATATTTACAAAACTCGGATGTAAATTATCCGGTTTAATATTAAATCAAAATAATTACAGAAAACTATCCTCTGTGTACCGTTAGGCGACGTTCATTCACTCAGAACCGAGATTTCTATTAATCTCACACACGCTATATCTCTTCCTTTCGAGAGATCTCGTTCCACACACGTGCCCAGAGCTGCTCTCTGAACAACCAACCTACACGCTCCAGTCCTGCGTTCGAACTAACTTCCTCTCTGGTTATTCTCCAGAGCACCTTTTTGTCTACGGGGCTCCTGGTCTGTTTCCAAGGGTCTGTCTTCCTAAATAATGGGTGCAATCTCTTTCTTATCTATGGAAGACCACATCACAAAGGACATACTTCTTTCATTGTATTCAACTCGCTACCCTCCGGATTCAGATTCCAGTACTGAAAAGCCTCACAGTACACAAAAGATACACACACAATAAGATAATAATAAGATAATAATCACCATAGTTCCATGACAATAGTTTTTAAGCCTATAGGTGCCAGGGACCTGACAAGCCTAAACACCTTTACATTTCAATTGATGTAGGTAGCAAATCAAATCATTTCTAAATGTCACTTCTTGACGCCATGTTTTCAATAGTTCTGATTTAGACTGTTCTAGTACGAGTTTTTGTTGTTTATTAGCACCAGATATTTCCATAAAGGAAAGCTAAAAGTCTCCAGACCAGGAAAATGACATGGATGTCCAATAATTAAAGTTTCATTTTTAAAAATACTAGGGGATCCAACTCGGGCTTCCCGGGTTACAGAACATAAGTGAAAACAATTTTTTTTTATTAAAAACTCATCTAATAGATTTTTTACATTTAATATATTTTTTGGTTTACCCACTAATAACAACAAAAAAAAAAAAAAGCATTTTTATACAAAACATATCAATAATGTATTCAAATAAAGTTTTTAAATATAATATTAAAAGCGATGCTTTCGTATTAGCCGCGTGTAAGGAGTTAATAGCTGAAGAAATCGACAAAGATTTCGTGACTTACAACAGCCTTTTTGATTCCGATAATTTCAGCGGCTTAAGCACGTAGATTGATCACATGTCTGTTAAATTTATATTGTTTTATCGTTATGTTTATTTATTGATGAAGTTTTAATTTCGCTATGGAATATTAGCCGGAAACAAATGCTGAACTACTTATATTAATTTAAGTGCAAATAGGCTAATCTTTCGTAATCTGAGAGAAGTAAGAAATCGACAAAGATTTCGTGACTTACAGCAAACTTTTTGATTCTGATAATTGCAGCGTCTTAAGCGCGTAGATTGATCACATGTCTGGGTGAAGTACGCAAGAGGAGATCTTTTGAAGGGAAATTTTCGTTTTTGTGCAGTCAAAACTGAAAATTTTGCACATCTTATTTCGCACTGATATCTTAATAGGTATCGTATGCGCCAGCCCAATTTTTGAGTTCTTCATATTTGCGTCTAGCACATTAACGACAGTACATATTGTGAAACTCAAACTTAGATATTCCTATAAAGACAAGCTAATACGAATTTTCGAAAAATTCGAAAATGTAAATAGAATTTATTAGGAAAATATCAAAAAGTTCAAAGATGCAGATTTCATAATTCTGCATAAAACTTACAACGCGACAAATATGTAAAATTTATTAAAAAAAGGTAAAAGACACAGGCGAGGACAGAACCCTCATCTCCGGCTTTCAAACACAGAGCGCTAGCCCTGCACCACGGAGACCTTGTTCAAGATCGGGAACTAATGGGTATTTGAAAAGCATGCTGAACTTTAACCCGAAATTTCTCGAAAACTAAAGCCCATTTGAAGGAAACCTTTGACCTGAATAGTTAGGGGTATAACCCCTACAACATACTTTAAAATCATCAAAATCTGTGCGCATCATGTTTGGCGGTCTCCTTGTAAGAGAAATATAAAAAGTTTTATCACATTGTAACTTTATATTAACTCAATACCACATACTTTTCTTCTAAATTACTGATGAGAAAATGAAGGAAAAATTTCGACAAAGAACATTTAATGATATCGCAAAAATAAAAGTCACTTTGATTTATGAGATAAGTATATCGTTACATAAAAAAACTCGCATCCCGCTCTTGCCTTCATTTCCTGCTGAAGAGTCATTCACGACAATCTCAACAGTCGTTACTCACAACAAACAGCAGAATATTATTTTTATGCACAGCATATACATCCGATGAACAAGTTTACGAGGTTGGTTTAGAGAAAACAATTACACCAAGTGTTAGTATTGCATATACGGCCTATTTAGATAAAATACTACATGTAAAGTTGCATTTTATTTATTCTCTTTTTCATGTGAATCTCGAAACTATAGTAGAGTTTTGTTAATCACCATCTGGAGGAAAAATATCTACATCTATGTATTTATCATATCCATAGTCGTATTATTTACTAACTGAATTTACATTTTTAACACTTTCCGACCTAGTTGAAAAGTGTTTATGACTTCGGTTTGTCTGTCCGTGCTCTAACTCCCGTAAATATGCTCGGATTGCTCTGCAATTTTTATATGTTATAGTCGTTATCTATAGCATGTTCCCTATTTCAACGGAAGTGTGTAGCACTTATAGTTTTTTTACAGGGACACTCAAAAGAATTCCATTACATTGCGGTCTATGGGGAAAAATCATTTTCGGTTTATTTAAATAATGTTTCACTATTTTAAACGCATTGAAATATATATATATATATATATCACTAAGGTGCATTAGAAGAAGCTTAATATGGAATAGGGTGTGCATAGCACTTACAGTTACTTTACAGGGACAGTCAAAAGGATTCCGTTACATTACGTCTATGGAGAAAAATCGTCTGCGGTTTATTTAAATAATGTTTCCCTATTTTAAACGCATTGAAATTTATATAAGGTGCATTACAAGAGGTTTACTACAGAATATTATGTGTATAGCAGTCATCGCTCATTTACAGGGACTCACAAAAGAATTCTCTACTGTATGTTAACAATAATTCCTGGAAGTGCGGTTTAAGTTACTGAACGCGATTTTAATTTTAACTCGCTTTTTGTCTATTACGTGGTATGTATAAATTCTGTAGATCCTATACAGGGAAGCACAAAAGTTCGCGAACACATTTCCGTAGTATTTAACTCCAGACAGAGAATTTTAAACTGTGCTACGCGTTTCCTAACTGAACTAAAATTTAGCATCCTATGTAGTATATATACAAATCTATAGATCCTATACAGGGCTGAATAAAAGTATTCGGATTACTTAGATGTTATCTTTTAGCTTATTAAACGGTATGGTTTGTAAAATTATTTTGGAAGCGTTGGAAAGTGTTACATAATCTATGCTTGACGCATGATTTTTCGTTCTTGTTGTACATGTATTGAGTTACAGAATATAGGTGAAAACTCTTTTTAACACTTTCCAACCAAGTTGAAAAGTGTTTATGACATCGGTATGTCTGCCGTCTGTCCGTGCTCTAACTCCCGTAAATATGTTCGGATTGCCTTGAAATTTTTATATGTTATTGTCGTTATTTATAGAATGTTCCCTATTTCAACTGAAGTGTGTAACACTTATAGTTTATTTACAGGGACAGTCAAAAGTTTTCCGTTACATTACAGTCAATAGGGAATATTCGTTTCAAGTGCATTTTGATGACGCTACGTCATTTAAAACATAATGAAATTGATATATAATTATGAAGCGCATTAAAACATGCTATTTGTAGAATATGGGGTGCAAAGCATTTATTATTCATTTACAGGGTCAGACAAAAGAATTCTGTTACACATCGTTCTATGGGGAAAAATCGTTTGCAGTGTAATTTAGTGATATTTCACGATTTCAAACATAATGAAAATTATACGCATTACTGAGGTGTACTATAAATTGCTCTGTTGTGTGCATTAAGTTTATTTACAGGGACACACAAAAGATATTGGTTACAGTACATGTGCGATATTTATAGTCTATGTGTGATAAGTGCGTTTTCAACTTTGGTTTGCGTTTTTAAGTTTAACTATTTTTTTCCATAATACGTGTGTGTTTATAAACTCGGTTGATCATATACAGGGCTACATAAGGGAATTCGTAAGTATTACAGACTATGAGAGTGAATGTCTTAAGGATAGTTTTTAATTGTGTTTACGCATTTCCTGCTGAACTATATTTAGTAGCCTAATAGAAGTTTGTGGAATATAAATAAATTCATATACAGGACTACGCAAAAAAAGATACATTGTCGTTTACGTTTGGTAATTACTGCAAGTGAGTTTTAAGTTGCCTTTTATCTTAATAGGTGGTGTGTACAAAAGTCTTCAGATAATATACAGGGCTGTACAAAAGATTTCGAGTGCATTTCCATCGATTAGCGAAAATTGCTAAATGTGAATATTCTAATTAACTAAATTTTATCATACTGTACATCCACATCTATTGTTCATATACACGGCTACACAAAATAATTCGACTACTTTTTTGACACTGGAAGGTAATTTCGAAAACTGTATTTTTCAATGTGTTATATGTTTTCTAAACTGTTTACTTACATATCTTCTTTAAGCTTATTTAACGGTGAAGTTTCGTTACAGTTTTCTGGCTGTGTTGGAAAGTGTTTCATAATCTATGCTTGACGCATGGTTTTTCGTTCTTGTTTTTTTTTTTTTTAATTGAAAGCGCTATTAGATTTTTTACGTTTTTTTTTTTTTAGAATGCCCGCTAACAACACCTAAAGCACTTTTATATGTAAAATGGCAATAAGGTATTCAATTAAAGTTTTGAAATTTATTATACTTTAGTATTAGCCGCATGCCAGGAGTTAATAGCCAAAGGAATTGCCAAAGATTTCGCTACTTATAGCAACCTTTTTATTCTACACTGAAAAAAAATGTTTTGATTTTACAGTATAATACTGGCGCGCGGTATTTACAGTTTATTACTGTTAATTTTATGATGTACTACTGGAAGCTGAAGCGCTATTAGATTTTTTACATAATTTTTTTTTTTAGAATGCCCGCTAACAGCACCTAAAGCACTTTTATATGTAAAATGGCAATAAGGTATTCAATTAAAGTTTTGAAATTTATTATACTTTAGTATTAACCGCATGCCAGGAGTTAATAGTCAAAGGAATTGCCAAAGATTTCGCTACTTATAGCAACCTTTTTATTCTACACTGAAAAAAAAATGTTTTGATTTTACAGTATAATACTGGCGCGCGGTATTTACAGTATATTACTGTTAATTTTATGATGTACTACTGGAAGCTGGGGTGCCAGTATTAATCAACACCCTTTTTTTTTTTTTTTTTTTTTTTTTCAGTGTAATAATTTCAGTGGTTTAAGGGCGTAGTTAGATTACATGTCTGTTAAATTTGTGTTTTATTTATGTTATTTTATTTATTTATTGATGAAGATTTAATTTCATTATGGTATATTAGTCGATAACAAATGCGGAACTATTTATATTGTTCAAGTTCAAACACGTAAAACTTTCGTAAGAGGGCTGCACGTGATAGATATAGATTTTTAAAAAAATCATGCGCGAAAATTATTTTTAAAACCCTACAAAATCAGTAAATTGCGATACAGTTAAAAAAAATCGCACTTGAAAAAACTTTATTTGTCCTATTCGACGGTGTAAAAATTGGAATTGTGCGATGCTTAGAAGTTTAAAAAATTGCAATAAAAGCGAAAGTTAATGGTCAATGTCTTGCCATCGTCAATATGACACCGAAATTACTCAGGGACATGTTTTTGCTTTATAATATAATTTCTTTAAGGTGACCCGCTACCGTTTTGAAAATCTTTGTAATTTAAGTATTTTGCGATATCATTTTGGCAAAGTATTAAATGATTTAAAGAAAGAAAATGATTTAATCTTTAAAATAAAAAATTCGGTTAGTACAGCAAGAAAAATTTAATTATTTAAATAAAATTAAATAAAATTTTAAAACCCTTACAGATATAAATATTTTTTTTTTATTATTTAGAGGTATTTCTTATAACTTTAAAAATCACATTACCAAAAAGTTAACTAATTTACAAGAAAAACACACTGTAAAAAAATTGCAGTAAAATTTCGGATAGAGGCTGGCAGCAGAGATTACATTCATACCCCGTAAAAAAAAAAAAAAAAAAAAAAAAAAAAAAAAAAAATCCATGCCCATCATTTTGTGCATTCCGTAATTTTACGCGCCAAAGTAATATAGCATTATAATGCACAGGATATAATGCACTTTAAAACACAATAACACGTTGCTTACTGTTCCGTAGCACGTAGCACGTTAGAAAATCATCACAGAATCGCTGTTTTAGCGGGTTAAAATTTTCAGAACACGAGTAACATGAAGGGTTGCGGAGGACAATGTATGGGATCGTACCGTATTTTTGATAACATATGGGCTAGAACTTTAAAAATATGTGGATTGCTCTTAATTTTCTAAGTATCTAAGGGATAAGGCCGTTTATTTAGTGGATCAGACCGTTTTTCATCAAATAAGGCTGTTGCCCGTGAAAATTGAAGGGCAAACGCTCATAAATTTACAGTTTTTTCTGAGAGTGCATTGCTGACATTTACAGTCGGCCAAAAAATAAGTTACTTATACATTTTAATTACCAAATTGTTCCAGAAAAAAAAGGAAATAGCTATTCGACTGGAAATAATGTCTTTTTTCAATGTATGTTAAAAAATAAGCTTAGGGGTGGTCTTCATACTGAAGTTGCACCACACTTTAAAATTTTCAATTGTAACACCTAATTTTGATATCATTTTTGGCTTTTTCGGTGAAGTTTAATTATAGGATACCAAGCGGGAAGTCATGCGGTCAAGTAGTTTATGATTTATCAAGCTTTAAAATTTGGAACTGTTAATTAGAGGTTTGCACGATACAAAATTTCCAGGTCCGTGCTTGGAAATCTGTTATAAAATATAAAAATTCGACGCTAAAATTTCTAACTGAGCCTGGCCCAGTCGGTTATGAAGTATAAATCTTCGGCCTGACTTAATTTCTACAAAACATGCCGATATTTCTGAAGCAACATTATCCTGCATTTAAAATGATTCAAAAAGCACACTTACTTATGCACAGATTTTATATATCAGAATAATGTATTGCATAATTTTTACATCAATTTTTCGTACATTGATTTTAGGATTTTGAAAATTTTATAAATAATTCTTTTATATTTTATCACAAGCATGACCAGGCCACAGTTCTGACCTATTACATTTAAAGAGATAAGAAATTTTCTGTGTGTCACAAACACATTGATTCTGTTTAAATTCAAATAAAAGGCGTTTTATAAAATGTTTTGAATACAGACGTATTAATAATACTACCTATAAATTGCTTGCTTTTATTCCAAACAATCTGGATTATGACTTACAACGGCTTTGAAAAAAAAAAAAAAAATGTAACGTAAATATATTGATATCATGTTCAGCAACTTAATCATTGTTAATAAACAAGCTGTTGTAATTATAAAAGATTGTTTATCACGATTATTAAAGATACTGATTTATATAAATTTTTAATTAAAATGTAATGTGATTATGCAATATAAAAAGACTCGTAGCGCATAAAAATAATTAATATAGATATCCCTATAGATATAGATATTTTTTTTGGTATGTCCCATAGCCATCTTTTGATATGAGTACGTAACTGATCACTAATCGAATAGTGGCGGGTTTGAGATTGAGTTTTAGCTTGATTATTTGAAGTGGTTCTTTAATCTGTTAATCAATCGATGATGGCGAGTTTTTACTTGTTAGCAAGACAAAAAAATACCACTGAACTCGTTACATATTTTTTTGCTTTTAAACAAAAAACACTTTCCGTTAAGGTAATTATTTTTTGCAAAATTTCCACCAAAAATTTGTAATGGCATCATGCCCAAAATGTCAGATGTGTATAATAACACCATCACACCTGAATTCAAAAGACGAATTAAATTTTGTTACTTTTAAAAATTAATAAATGAAGTTCGAAAACTAACACGAAGCTATAATAGACAGAAGACGATAATGCATACAAATTCTTTTATGCTGCCAGTTAGTTGGCTATTGTATTACTATAACCATTTTGTATATCAATATACTGTACTTTCCCCAACAATATCGCTGAACTCCATAGATTTCGAACATCTTAATAGGATTTTTGAGCAAAGACAGGCAGACAAATAAGCAAAGCCAAGTCCGTTATCTTCGTTTAGTTTATTTCAGCTATGTCCTTAAGAATTAAAAATGTCGAATAAGGTATAAAAACTTTAATATAAATGTCTAAACCGGATTTATATTAAAGCATGCAAAATGAGCTCAAACTTTTTTTACTGGAGTTAAATACCTTTGATGAGCATTTAATGATAATAATAATAATAATGTTATTAAATTATTCTACGAAAATAACTAGACGCAAGTGAATAACTAACATAATCCTGACCTTTATTTCAAGGAGGAAAAAAAAACATTTTATATGTCAACATATACACTAATTTTAATTTAATTAATTCAAATTTTCTCATTTAATTAGCCACTTCTAAATTTTTCAGAATAGTTTCTTAAAGGATGGAATGCCTAAAATTAAGAGTGTTTAAAGTAAATAAAATAATAATACAAGAAACGAAGATTTTAAAATAACTTACTATTTTTAGCTCGAGTAATTTCTTTAAAAAAGACAGAAGATACATTAAATGGAAAAATACTTTTATAAATTTCAAGCAAATTGCTTCTAAAGAATCTCGAACCTTATAAATAACACTTTTATAAAGACACAAAAGCTACTTGAGAGAGAAGTGGCATGAAAACGAATAATTGGGGAATAAATTAAAGCTCATAAAGCCCCTGAACAAGGGTAATATTCTAATTATCAGCACCACTCTGGGACTCTCTTAAAGTCCTTGTAAATATTATGTATTTTAAATTGTTATCAGAAGAGTTTAAGGTATTACGCATGTAATTTTTCATAGATAACGTGCTTACTCTGTTGAATGGAAGGTCTCACCAGATACATTTACAGGTACACTGTACAAAAAATTGTAGCAATGATTCTAGGTTGGTTGGTTGGTTGGTTGAATGAGGTTTAATGGCACAAAGTCCCTTTTGCGACATGCTGTGCCAAGAAAAAGTGATATGTATGAACAAGTGATAATCAAGTCCTTGTAAATATTATGTGTTTTATATTATTCGGATGGATTAAAACCATAATGTAACTGCATTCTTTTGAGTGCCCCTATAAAAAAAGTATAAGTGCTAGACGTACCATGTTCGATAGTAATCATCTTTTAGTGTATTTCAGTGATGTATATCAATTTTAATATATTTGAAACAGTTTCACATCATTGAAATGCACTGCAAATGATTTTCCCCCGTAGACCATAATGTAACGGCATTCTTTTGAGTGCCCCTGTTAAAAAAGTATAAGCGCTACACACTTTACTTTCAATACCGAACATGCTATAGTAAACCTCAATAACATATATCAATTGCATGACTGTCCGGATATATTTACGCGTTTTAGAGCACGGACAGACAGACATACGGCAAACAGACAGACAGACAGACAGACATACGGCAGACAGACAAACAGACGAACCGAATTCATAAACACTTTTCAACTATATTGGAAAGTGTTAAAAATAATACTGATAATAAATATTGATTTTATTACAGATATTATGTTCCTTGATGAATTTTAAATCACAAATAAAGATGAAACGCCCTAATTTTAAACACTTATACTGAAGATAATAAACAACCAAGACAATTTTGTTAGGTGGTACAGGGTAGCTTAGATGTGGAAATTTACATTATGTAATAGCAATCATTTTTACTTCAGGTGCTGAAAATCGGAAAAACTGAAAATTGAAAAATGACAACGAATACTAAAAAAAGCACAAATCGTGTGATGATATGCATATTTGGGGTCCATTGGCAGGATGGAGCACATACACACTGGCATTTAGAAGTCCGGAACACACTGACTGCCGAATTCCCACAAATATGGATTGAGAGAGGTGGTCCAACTCTCTGACCATCCTCCTTAGACATCCTCCGTACCTCTAATGGGGCACATGTAGAAATGGTGTGATTGCACAAACACAACTGTGTATCCATTTATAACTGTGTATTCATTGTTGTTTCAATTTTCTTAATGCAACGATTATACATGTTGTATTACAGATTGTTCAAATTAGGGCGTTTCGTCTCAGACACCCAGTATTTTTAGATCTTAATCATGTGATAGTATCTGTATTACCAATTGATCAAGGAAGAAAATGGCTAAATGGGGCTTAAAGGGAGCTAATTTAGTTCATTTGTATTGGTTGTTTAGCACTGTTTTGGAAACATGCTAAAAACGCAATATTAAAATGGGCCAGATTCGTAGCTAGGGGCGAAACAATATTTTAAGGGGATAGATGAGACAAAAAATTAGCTAGATATATGAGGGGGGTTAGAATGACAGTGGGGTAAGTCCATAATTAACAATTTGAGAAATTAAGGGTTTTGTGAAACTGGTCGTATTTCCGTTGAATTAAGTGGTCCAACTTGTTTTACCCTCTACCGACTCTATAAGTGAACTATGACTTATTTGATGTCGCACTGGACAGAAATTAATATAAATTCAGGAAAAATATGGTTATCTAGATTTTTTAAATTTTTGACTTACTACACTAGCATTCTAACCCTCTCATATAGTCCCAAAATAATTAAATTGGCAACACTAGTAAATACACACAACAAACGAAAATATAATTTGCTATTAATTAAGGAAAGCATACTCTTACTTATTTGGATTATTTAGTGTCACTTTAACTTTCGAATTCAATTGAGATTTATCAGTTTGGTGTTATTATTTATAAATTTTTCCTCTCCAATTCCATATAACATGTTTATTCACGTATCTTGCGCCCCTTTTTTCCCATTTCTTCGGTGCTGAAGTACGGAGTGCGAAAATTACATTTGGTTATTTTTATACTGAATTCAATTTTCATACAGGAAAACTTTACTTCTAAAGGAAAATGCGTTCTATAAAAATATACAATTTTAGCATATAATTCAGATTAAACGAAATGTAAGTATAACAGTTTCAACAATTCGTAAATGATTTTTGAACACAGAGAAAAACTTTCACTATAACATTCTACATTCAAATATGAAAAATAAAACATTTTACGCTAATGAACAAATTCAGGATGAAATTTCTAATACTTTAGTAGAAAACTTTAGTGTAGTTAATTTTTTTATTTATTTATTTACTTCTTTTAAACCATGGAAACATTTTCGTATATTTTATTTAGATTCTTTTCTGACATTTTAGACTTCAAATGCTCGCACACATTTAATCACTTTTCCTATTGCATATTTTTGTTTAAACTAATATCAAATAAGCACCCCATCTACTCCAAATAGTTTCCCCACTGCCCTATTTACAATTTTTTCAGCAGAACAATCTATTATGAATATAAAAAGTTCGCTCACAGTTTGTTATATTTCTTAAACAGTAGAATGTAAACAAATCAGTACCAGTGTTTCGCTGGATTTCAGATATCTCATTATAATATTAACGGCTAAACAGCGGAAAAGAAAAAAATTGTCGAAAAAACAGAATTCATTCCTAAGAATCAAACTGAAATATTGAAAAATGATAATTATCAGTTGCGGATGGTTACATTAATATGAAATCTCACTTATAGATTCAAAATTTCTTATAGTCTTGAAGGGGGGGGGGCATGAGACCTATAGCTACTTGGCTGTTGTCTCTAATTATCCAAAAACAAGAAACAACCAACATAGCGAACAAAACACCCACTTAAAAGCGATCAATACTATGGAAAAAGTTCAGAGTAGCTGCGCGAAACTCTTTCGAAGACCAGAAAACGTTAATAAAGCACACCATCGAGCGAAAAGACCCACTATTCAAAGAATCACTATTCTAACAACAACTACGCTGGGACTGATATTTAGTACACAAGAAACAACCAACACAGCGAACAAAACACCCACTTAAGAGCGATCAATACTATGGAAAAAGTTCAGAGTAGCAGCGCGAAACTCTTTCGAAGACCAGAAATCGTTAATAAAGCACACCATCGAGTGAAAAGACCCACTATTCAAAGAAACACTATTCTAACAACAACTACGCTGGGACTGATATTTAGTACAGAAGAAACAACCAGCACAACGAACAAAACACCCACTTAAAAGCGATGAATACTATGGAAAAAGTTCAGAGTAGCAGCTCGAAACTCTTTCGAAGAACAGAAATCGTTAATAAAGCACACCATGGAACGAAAAGACCCACTATTCAAGGTAGCACTATTCCAACAACAACTACGCTGGGACTGATATTTAGTACACCGAAACAAAATATGCTCCAAGGAGTCAGCTACTCCACACGTCGAGCCAACATCGCGGGGGTTATCAGCATACCACACAGAAACCTTGAAATAAAAACATCCTCCTGTCTATTGCGAGACCAACGGGACGTCTGCTTAGCACTGGGAATATTCCCTTGCGAGTACTGATACTTGCAGGAGCTATAGGTGAGCCCAAACTGACTCTTAATCTTTTTCTTTTGAGCGCAGATTAAATCCTCTGGAGAGATCCATTCGATCATGGTGTCAAAATCAGATACACTCTTGGCCAGGTTGTCTGCTTTTTCATTTAAGGGGATCCCCCGGTGCCCCGGAACCCAGTACAGGAAGAGTTTCGGAATATGGGCTGAGACCCGAAGAATTTTATTATAGAGCCATATAACAACCTTAGGTGACTTCAAGTGCGTAGATTGGAGCGCTGATAAAACAGACAAGCTATCAGTGAGAATTACAACTGGAAGCGACACTGGTACCAGCTCATCCAAAGCCATGCCCATCGCCAGAGCCTCCGCTGAAAAAATAGAGTTGACCTGTTGGATTCTATAGCCAAACTGACCTGTTCGTGAGCAGCCAGCGACCGACGTAATAGAGGGAGACTTCGATGCATCAGTGGCAATGATGTTCCAGGATCCCGCAAACTCTTGGATAAAATCTGCAAAAAGGGAAGCTATAATACTCGATTCCAGCTCTGTACTCTGAAAAGGTAGGCCCGAGGAAAAGAATTGTACTTTATCTGTATTCATAGGCAGAGGAACTTGGAAACGCAGCAGATGATCGAGCCTGCAGCCGAACTCATTCAAATTCTCAGAAACACATGGTAAACTATCTACAAAAGAGACCAAACCATCCGTGCGAAATTCAAAGAAAGATGACCAGCTGCCCAGAGAAACCTGTTTAATCCAGAACCAGAAAGCTAGATCCCTGATCCTGTCTACAATAGGAAGAGCGTCAGCATGTTTACGCAAAAGCAAAATCGGGGTCCATCCCGGAAGTCCCAGTGCCACCCTTATAGCACAATTCTGCAGCACTTCCAACTTTAGAAAAATGGTCTTGCATGCTGAGACTAAGATGGCTGCCCCATATTCAAGGACGCTTCGAATTGCGGAGAAGGCTAGCGTCAGGAGGTGGGAAGATCTTGCTCGATAACTGCTCTGGGCCAGGGCCTTCAGAATGTTGATTCTTTTAAAAACTTTTACCCGAAGGTACTCTGCATGTCTACGAAATCCACCCCGGCGAGCAAAGACGAAACCAAGAAACTTAATTTCCGAGCACCAGTCAATCAGACCGCCGTTAATAGTAAATTGAAACTCGCATTCCTCCAACCTCCTTGATAGGTTTATGGCATGACATTTGTCTGATCTGATAGATAGCTTCCAGTAAGAGCACCATTGCACTATGAGCCTGAGCGCATCTTGGATTTTTTCTCTGCAGGACTCCAAAGAGGCAGCCGCGCAATATATAAAAATATCATCAGCATATATAAGAAACTTAATGTCGAGACCCTCCAACACTTCATAAAAATCCGCCAAATAAATTGTGAACAAAATCGGACTCAACACAGAACCCTGGGGCACACCTTTACCGATACCACGGGCTGTCGAAAGAACACCTCTCCAGGAGACCTTGATCCTTCTAGCGGAAAGAAAGCGATGCAGCCATCGAAGAATCGAGCCCGTAATGCCCAATTGAGCACATTTAGACATAAGACCATCTATATAAACAGAGTCATACGCAGCCTGAATATCTAGGGATACACCCAAAATGAATTTCCTCTCCTTCTTTGCCAGTAAGATATCCTGATGGAGAACGGCAAGGGCAGCATGGCAGTCACGGAACGGCTGGAAACCCAACTGTCTTCTGTCAATTAATTTATTTTCAAGCAGGTAACGATTAATACGAGAGGAGATAATTCTCTCACAGATTTTGCACATAACAGAGGTCAAAGCAATCGGACGGTAGGAGAAAACATGGGATTTAGGTTTACCAGGCTTTAAGATAGGAAGGATAATCGCAGAGGACCAAGCATCCGGGATATCACCTGAGATCCAGCTGTTGTTAAAAATCTGCAGCAGACATTGGAGAGAGTGGTCATTTAAGGTCTTAAAAAAGGCAGCGCTCACTTTATCCTCACCCGGAGTGGTAATTCTTGTCCGATTGATGGCATCTTTCAATTCTTGCATAGTAAAAGGAGAGTTAAGCTGGCTGTTTACTTCATTACCATAGGTGAAAGGGAGGGGTTGATGGTCACATTCCTGACTAAACTGGTTGGCAAAGGCTTCGGTTTGCGCCGCTGCATCAGAATTGAAGGAATTGGCAATATGGATACAAAAATGTGACTCTGGAGATGGGCTTGAGCGATTTCCGATTTTGCGGAAAATCTTGAATAAAATATGCGGGTCATTCGCTTTGCGGCACTCCGCATCCCAGAAACTACGCTTCGCCATTCTCACCACCTGACGGAGCTTTGCCGCAGTCCGTTTGTACTTAACCCAGTATTCCGTAGACACCAGGCGACGGGCTCTTTTAAGGAGGAATTGCTTCTGCTTGCTCAGGTTGCTGCACCTTGCCGTCCACCAAGCTGGAAGGCACTTCGCTGGCATGACCCTAGAGAAACTGTGTTTATTCATGGCCAGGAGAACTAACGTATGAAAGGACTGATAGTCGATGTCAGTAATAGTCTGCAGATTTTCATTGACCTCTTTACCTATACGCGACCAGTTGAAAAGGGCGAAGCCCGGCTGAACTGGAGTGCAGAGATCCATAGCAATAGTAATTGGGAAGTGGTCACTATCATATAATTCTTCTTCGACATGGATCGTAGAACGGGCGAGAAGATCCGGGGTGCACAGCGAGAGATCTATCAGTGAGCATGTTCCATTTGGAGCCACATGGGTAGGGGAAGTAGAGTTCATTAGGCAAAACGTACTTGCCGACATCCACTCCACAAAGCTATCACTAGCCCGCGAAGACACCGGGGAACCCCAAAGACGGTGGTGAAGGTTGAAATCCCCAAGAATGAGAGATGAGTCAGCAAGCCTATCACAGAGATTAGTGAGGTCGGTCACAATCAGGCCGGAGGAAGAGTATACATTGATAATATTTAGGTGCACCGATCCGTAGTCAAGATGAATGCCCATGATCTCATTAGCAAATCCAAGGTTGTTAAAATTAAGTTGGCGGGACGACCAAGCAGAATTAACGGCAATAGCCAGACCACCACCTGGACGGTCAATCCTATCCAGACGATAGACAATTTTACCTGGGATGACCAAAGAGTTTTCTGGCGTGAGAAACGTTTCCTGCAACACAAGAACATCCGCTATAGTAAACAGAGGGCACCTAAGCCAGGATTGTTTGTTTAATATGCTTCTACAGTTCCATTGCAGCACCCTGAACCCCATTAAAAGTGAAGAAAAAGGTCCCAAAACAAATAGCGGAGCAAAGCTGGGTTAGTAAAAAACTGGGAAACTGACACTTGCAGACACCCAAAAACAAATTTTTTTCTTTTTTTTTTTTTTAGTGACTTCCGCCACCTTTATTCACTCGCTTACACTCTGGAGAAGCCTCACTCAGCTTAGCTAAGCAGTTCATCAACATGACGCTGAGGGCATTAATCGCTTCGATGATTTTTTCCGAGTGTTTTGAAGAGAAATCAACCAATACTTTGAGCATATTGTTGGTCCTGGCCTCAATGAATTTTCGCATGTCTTCAAAATCCGATGTCTTAACACTGGCCACCTCAGCATACCTGCCCGGAGTAGCCTTTATGGAATATTTTCTGCGCGCGTCAACGAAAGATAGGAAATTGCTACATTTGAATTTTAAAAAATCAACTTCTGAGATCCGGGAAGGGCACTGATTAAAGTCCGACCGGTGTTCTCCCTCACAGTTTACTTTACACATTTTACAGGTGTAGAGCACTGGCCAGTATGTTGAAGACCACAGGTGGCGCAGAGCTGTGGTGATTTACATCTCCCCGAAGGGTGGTTGAATTTGTAACAGAGCGAGCATTGTCGAGGCCTGTCGAAGAATTGGCGTACTTTCTGTATCGTGAACCACATTTTTATCTCTGACGGAAAGGATGTGCCAATAACCGTCACAAGAACCGGAGACACTGAATTTTTCGAGTCCTTACGGAGAAACCGGCGGAGTTCCAAAATTTGAACGTTATTACTTTCAGCGATTTCGTGGCCAATCTCATTCAACGGAATATCCACCGGGATGTTGAAAAGCAGGAACCTGTTGGTTATGTTTTCCCAAACAACACGAATTTTAACTGCCACACCCAAAAACTCAGACAGGCTACAAACCTCCTTGGCACAAACCACTTGTACTTATAATTATACAACCCGCCCTAGTATACCGTACAGTATCTATGTCCGCCGCATGAGTTACTTTGGCCTTAAGTTCCGCCTGCACGACACGAGGGTCACGAGTAGGTATAGCGCTAGAGTCCATACTTTGTAAAAAAATATTAAAAAACTTTCCGTCATTCTCCGCAGCCATATCTAATAACGCAGACACCGGTGCAGATGACCGAGCAACATTAGGGTAGTTGGAGTCGCTAATTAATACATAGTTATCCACATCCCCCATTTCTATGCTAATTGCCGGTACTTGTTCAGCAATATCATCATTAACAAACTTAAAAGCCGAGTTGGCCATACCCGACATGCAAACCACAAGTTACATAGTAAACACAAGAAAAATAAAACACTACTTACAGCTACAGCACAGAAATATAGATAAACACCCAGTAAAAATGCAACCCAAACCGAGATAAAGCAGAAACGATACACTTACTATATTACAATAACCGCAAGCCAAAAGAAAACACACGAGACAGCAGAGTACAACAGCCGGTCGCTACAAAACGGTCAACGCCCCCCAATACCTGCGGAGCGCTAATACAACCTTCACACTACACGACCAACCGCAAAAAAAAACTCTTATAGTCTTCATAGGAAAAATATTGGAAACTTTGTTTTTTATCGAAGTTTTTCTTCAAAAGTAGGGGGTGTGAAAAACACGTGGGGGCGAAAATTACGGTAGTAAATAAGGTATTATTAATTTCAAGTAACAATGTAAGTTTCGCGGTACTTTGTGGCATTCAAATCTGTACTGTTGTTATATTTATTATTTTGAGACTAATAAAATTCTCGTTAAAAAAAACAACAACAACAACAAAAAAAAAAAAACAGTATTCATTCCTAAGAATCAAACTGAAAAATGATAATCATCAGATGCGGTTGGTTTCATTAATATGAAATCTCATTTATAGATTCAAAATTTCTTATAGTCTTCATGCAAAAAATGTTAGAAACTGTTTTTATCGACATTTTCTGTCACAAAAGTAGGGGTGCGAAAAATACGCGGGGGCGTAAATTACGGGAGTAAATATTGTATTATTAATTTCAAGTAATAATGCAAGTTTCGCGGTACTTTGTAGCATTCAAATCTGTACTGTTGTTATATTCATTATTTTGAGACTAATAAAATTCTTGTTAAAAAAAAAAAAAAAAAACAGAATTCATTCCTAAAAATCAGACTGAAAAATGATAATTATCTGTTGGTTACATTAATTTGAAATCTCATTTATAGATTCAAAATTTCTTATAGTCTTCATGCGAAAAATATCGAAAACTTTGCTTTTTATCGAAATTTTCTTTCAAAAGTAAAGGGTGCGAAAATACGCTGGGCGTAAATTACGGGAGTAAATACGGTATTATTAATTTAAAGTACAGAGTTCGTACACTTTTACTACAATTTTTTAATAGAAAATTTATTTTTAATATTTAAATAGCAGAAATTGCAGACACCCTGTTTAATTGCAGGTTTTGTGATGGTTTTCTGCATTTAACTAAAGCGAAAATTCTATAGAAAAAAATTGTAGTAAAAGCATGCGAACACTGAAATAACAATGTAAGTTTTGTGGTACTTTTTGGCATTCAAATCTGAATTCTTGTTATATTCATTATGTTGAGACTAATAAAATTCTTGTTAAAAATAGATCAAAATGAAACGTTTAAACTTTTTCGGAGGTTTAAATATTTATGTCTTTTAAATAGTTTTCAATATATTAATTAACTTAAAAGCAATCACAACAGATGCCCAAACCACTATTTCTGAATAGTAATCTACCCCTTATTTAATCATATGCATCTACCATTATATACGGCAAACATTACTATTCAGCAGTACTGGTATAAAAAATCTGTGATCCTTGGCACCTATTGCAATACCATCATCAATTCAGTGCTGCTAATTTCTCAAAAGCGTAATTCTTCACTTTACAAAACTCTTACTTAAATCTTCTTTTTCTTTTTCAGCTCAACTTTGAATGAAGTTTTCAATAAGAAAAGAAGGTTCAAATGATCCGATAATGATGAATTGATGTTCTAGTATCTATTTTAAGATACTCTTTAAAATGGTCAGAAATAGAGCGTTTCAATCATATAAAGAAAGAAGCTAGCTAAGATTTGACAGCAATGTTCAAAATGTTGATTATATTCAGCCAGGGGGTTGAAAGAGTCTATTTAGTTCGTGCTTACTTCTAAGAAACTGAGATTTTCTTCTTGGGTCTTCAATTTAGAAAAAATAAAAAGAAAGAAATATCACGTCCAGAAAAATTGAATTAGATTGGTTCTAGAAAATGTGTAAGATGACACAGATTTCATTTTCTTTTGCTGGTTGTTCTCAATGTAGATCATTGAAAGTTTTTGTATTGGGAAAAAAAGAAGTAAAAAGTTATTATGCCCATAAATATGTATAAATGTGTGAAAATGTACAAATTGTCTTTTGGTGCGAAATAAATACAATGGAGGCTCATTTCTGAATTCACAAAATTTATTTTGCCTATAATTTATAAACAAAATTTGCATGCACACTAAGTTTTCCCCTATTTATTTCTTCCTACATTTTACGATTTTGTTCGATATACGTTTCATTTCTTTAATGTCTCAAAAGCATAAAAACATCATTCCATTGTAATAAAATATTGGGAATATTTTCTTAAACAATGTGATTTACTACAAGAAAGTACGAAAGTAAACAACATGCATCGAACATTTAGCAATAATGAATCACCCCAACAATTTAATAGGATAAAACGTTAGGATGATTTATTAACACATTTAATCCACATGGCAGTACTTCCTGCCAACATATGTTGTCAGGGTTCGTACTACTATTTTCGAAAGCAATATTTTCCTTATTAATGTCAGAAATTTGCGATTAAATAAGGCGAATTACTATTTGAAAGTAGTGGTACTGAAAAGCTTAAATCTGATGAATCCTGATTATTTCACCTATTTCAGATACATAACAATGTAAAAACAACAGCAATTCCTTCTGTCGCTTATTTATAACAATCTTCTATTACATTTAGTTTAGGCTTTCTGCATAAAGTATAAACACTAGGTTTCGTGTTGTCCCATGAACTTCCACTTCATTTGACTGTGCAGAGTTGCTTTTACATTGTTTTTCCTATTCTGTTTTTTTTAAGCAGTATACAGGGGTTTTGAGTGAAATATTGCAGATTTCTCACAGTCTCAAAAGCATGAAACATCATTCTGTTGTAATAAAATATTGGGAATATTTTCTTAAACAATGTGATTTATAGCAGGAAAGTACGGAATTAAACAATATTGAATTGTATCGAAAAAATAACAATAATGAATCATCACAACAATTTAATAGGATAAAATGTTAGAATGATTTATTAACCCATTTAATCCACTTGGCAATATATTTCCTTCATATATTTTTTTAATACTTGGAAATTTTTCCAGAGAAAATTTCTCACGCCTTGCATTCATAATATTCAAATTTTAATTGCTTAATAGGCGTATAGCCAACATAGTGAAAAAGTACCCAAGCCGGGACTCGAACCCGGGTCATCAGATTAGTCAAATTTTAATTGCTTAATAGGCGTATAGCCAATATAATAACGGCTCACGGAAAATATTCCATCTTGTGCTGCGTTTGTAGCCTTGCCAACACGTTATGGTGAAAAAGTTCCGGGCTGGGTATCGTTCCCAAGTGGTTCAGTTGGTAGAACGTCAGTGCGCTAATCTGATGACCCGGGTTCGAGTCCCGGCTTGGGTACTTTTTCACTATGTTGGCTATACGCCTGTTAAGCAATTTGAATAATATATTTCCTGTCAACATTTGTTTTCAGGGTTCGTACCACTATTTTTGAAAAGCAGTATTTTCCTTTTTAATGGCATAAATTTGCGATTAAATAAGGCGAATTACTGTTTGAAAGTAGTGGTACTGAAAAGGAGGAATCCTGATTTTTTTCACCTATTTCAGATACATAAAAATGTAAAAACAGCAGCAAATCCTTCTGCCGCTTATTTGTAAATATCTTCTATTATATGAGTTGTAATTTTCCAACTGAACGAAAAACGTCCGGGCCAGGATTGTAACCTGGGATCTCTTGGCTGAAGTTGCCAATGCTCTACCAACTAAGCCATCCCAATTGAATCTGGAGGACCTAATTCATCCAGTTAACCTTATTGATTATAGCATCTGGTCTGATATCTGAATCAGTTCAACAAAATCGCAGGTAATATGGATCCCATTAAAGCCTAAAATCCAGTCTAATTTATTAGGCTGGAGACCGCTTCTGGTTCTGGCTCGTGTTTAAACGGTAATGTGTCATCTTTAATCCGAACTAGATGTTTTTTTTCTGCAGAAAATCTCTTCTATATTTAAAAAAATTTTAAGATTCAAACACAAATGAATCAGCGAAATAAATATTTTGAAATCTGATTATCTGGTTTATATTTTCCACAAAAACGAAATAGTCATTTTGTAAACTAAAAACAAACTCATGTCAATACATTGCATCAAATAAAATAATTTTGTTAATATCGTTTGAAGCGTATCGTTTATTAAAAATTGATGACGTATGCATCCGGCTGTCTATTTGTTCGTTGTGGTCTAGTTTTTGTTTCTAAATTTTTATAGAATTTATTGACGCTCAAGCTTAAAAATGCGTCAAAACGAATAAATCACATTTGTGAGTGAACAATAGAATTACAAATTGTTTTTGAGCATCAAATGAAGTAGATTAAAACAGGAAAACTTCACTTTGGCTCACTTCACTTTCAATTTAACTTTACATCTACTTTCTCCTGTTACAGAAAGTAAGTCAGGAAATGTCGAGATTTAGGAAAAATTAGGAATAACAATAATATTTAATAATATAAAAATGTATTTTTAGTTTTTTTAAATACACGTAACACCTCATCATCAGTTATTCCAAAGCAAATGACTTTCAGAAATTTATTTTTGTTTATACATAGTTACATTGTATACTTATACAGGGTGCGTCAGAAAAATGTATACGTAATTTGAATGATGATAACTCCAGTTTTCATTCACATGTAATTAATATTTAAATTGCAAAAGAATCTGCATAAATTACATAACTTTTCTTCCTACCTCAGATGTTCAAACTTATTACCGTTCTGGATAATACACTGCTTATAACGGTGGGCTATTGATTCATAAACTTCAAAAAACATTTCATTTGGTGTTGTGGAGGATTCTTGCTCAATTGCGCTTCCAGAACGTTGTCCATGAACATCCATTTGTTTCAAACTTATCTTTTATCCGATGAATCGTAAGTCGCATAGGTGGATCTGAAACTCCCTGCGATATTGTTTTGTACTTCTGCAACATTTTAATTCTTACAATAGTATTTTAAAATAAATTTTCTTTTTCCAAAAGTTAATCTTGGTCCACTCATTATTTACAATTAATTACACTTTAAAAAGAAAGACAAATTAGAAAGTTATGACCGTTTAAACAGTGTATGTATACATTTTTCTGACGCACCCTGTATATGTGGCTTTTTGGGTTATTTTTTGGAAATGATAAGTCAAAAATAAATTGCATATAAAGAATTAATTTTAACTCTAAATTTAGTGACCTATAGGTGCAAGGGATTGGTAATTTTGAATATTACTATTTCCGAATAGGGATGTAGTGTTTTATACGCCGTATAAGTTCTGAATATTTTTAAGAAACTCCGTATACCCTTTACGACTACACCACTGTTTCCGAATAATAATCTTACCCTTATTAAATTTCTAATTTCTATAAAAAGTAAAGCTATTCGGATAAAGTAGTATCCAAATTCCGTAACCCTTGGTACCTACACATATATGATACACTCCAATGAATTTTAGATATGGAATTAAACCCTTTACATCACACAGACGAGGTGAAAATATATTCTTTCCGAAAATAATATTCATTAGTATGTAAAAGAAAATGTTTCAAAATGTATAAAAATAGGTACTGTAATCATTTTTGAATTGTAAACCTTAAACTGTTAAAAAACTGCGTATTTCTTGTAATTTGTCACAATAGGAATTCATTGATCTGCGATGACAAAATAATATCATTTATATAAAGGCTTCATATCCTTTTTTATTTTAATAAAAACAACAATAATCATTAGAAGTATGAATGCTAGATACTTTTCACTGTAGTCTAGTTCTTGAAGTGATCAATACATAAGGTTACTTGGTAGCTTTCTCACTGGCAAGTTGCTTGGATGTATCGAGGAGAAAAAATCTTCATCTATAATAATAAATTTAGGAATAATTCAAAATAATGTCATCAGTAGTTGATAATTCATAAATTTTTTATGCAATATTTTTTTCTTCTTTTTGGAGAATAAAAATGACCCCACTTTCATTTCTGCTATCAAAGCTCCTCTAACTTTGTTTCGCAGGTTTAATTGCTTACTCAATAAAATCGGAATTACTAGATAAACTTTCGGGGAGTGTACAGTTTTAATACTTTTTTCTAATAGAATTTTTCGCCTTATTTAATTGCAGAAAAACATTACGAATTCTGCGATTAGTCGCAAAAAGATTTTTAATCTGAGGAAAAATATTTGACAATTATTTCTAATCTGAAAAAGTGGTGCTATACTCCTTGGAAATTCTAAGATGTATACGTACCTTGAACTATTAACTTATTTTCATACTTCATTCAAGTTTCCAACCTCACAGTATTTTTTGAAGTCAAATGAACATATTTTGAACTATAAATTTTACTTAATAAATAAAATCAAATAACTACCACAAGGAGATAAGCCAATTTATTCAATAAACTTTCTGGTTCAAAAATAGAGGGAAATTCTGGAAAAAAATGCAAGAAGTTGCCAGCTATATGTTCCTCTCACTCAATGCAGAACGGAAAAAAATCTATTTGTGCCGACTAATCACCAAACTTTGTTTTGTAATACAAATATGCACACAAATATGCGCTTTGGTATTAGTCAGGGCTCGAAATGTATGGGAGCAATCCGGAACGATATTTCCGTTTCGGTTCGGGTTCATCCAAAAAAATGAATAGAACGTCCGTTGATGCACTTAACGTCACTGTGATAAGAAACCGCATATACCCACGTTTGTGAATTTGAAGCGATTGCCATAGTTCCGTAGAAAGAACTAGGGCCAGCAGAGACAACATATGGGCGAAGTTCTCGGTAGCGTCTTGGCGACCTACACAGTGTTATATGCACAGATATGCACAGTGTTAAACAATTAACTGTTGATGTTTTGTTTACATTCGTCACTCATATTTCATACATTTTCGCGATCCTACTTCCAGCCTTTTAAATTTTTAGTGACGAATAAGTATGACAAGCCATACATCCAAGTTTTTTATTATTTATCTTTTTATATAACTAAGATTCCTGGAGGTTGAATCGAGGCCTTACTGGAGACACAGAGTTTGTTTACACTCCGCTTATTGCTATAAGAAAAATTATTCACCATTTTCCGCCACATAAACCTGATGTTTTATATATATAGCTTATTCTTCTCTTTGTAACATTTTTTAAATTATTTAGAACCTTGAATGCATTTTTAAAATTGTTTTTATATGGTTAGAAATAAATTTGTCTATACTTTAAAAAAAAAACTTTTATTCAACAATAATTTTGAAATTGCGTTCTGGTTCGTGTTTTTTTTTTTTCATTTTGAGCAATGGTGTTATAGTGGACCGGTAAAATGCGCATACATTCGTTAATGATGCTTAAATAACTTTGTCCATTGATAAATAATGAAATCAGGATACTACTAATCAGCTACGGTTTAATTAGGTTTAAGAAACCAAATTTTTTTTTTCGACTTGATCATAACAAATAAAACTTTAAACTTGCAAATAGAAGTAAATATTTAGAGATGCGAAATCTTAAAGTCAGTGAAACTCTGCACATGGGCAAAAACAGATGCAATTTTTTATTTATATATCTAAATTCTACACTACATCGCGAATATACAGTGTATTGAAATGCAATTTAACCCATTTGCATCAAAAGCGCATATATGCAGTCTATTTCCGGAATTTCTTATTTAGTGAGAAATTTCGAATTCATACCGGGAATTCCGAAAGAAGAATTTTTATTTGGCGTAATCACGAAACGTCTGTCATTAAATACAGTGCGTCTCATAAATATAAAGACACAGATGTTTTTGAAATTACACTTTCTTAAGTCAATATAAGAAATTAAGTTTTATACCTCACATCAGGAACAATGAAATGAATCTGTTATCGGGGTTCAAATTTAAATAAAATAATTTCGACTCGAATAATAAAAAAAATAAAAATATTACGCTGTCTCATAAATATAAAGACAAATTAGAAACTGCTTCATATGCAAATTTTTTTCGAGTGCGCGCGCACAGAAATAACGCGCACGCGCAGAAATATGCTTTAAGTTACCCAAACGAGCAAAGTTTGTTTGCCTTGTTTCAATTGCAAAGATGCCGTGGAACATTGAAATTTCTAAAGATGAGATTTGAAAAATACGTGTATTTAAAGCTAATGGCTTAACAGTTTCTCAAATATGTAAAAGAAATTGGGAGAAGGAGAGGCTGCAGTTTATAAAGTTTTATCAAAAACTTACAATTTAAATTCATGAAAACTATCTTGCAGACCAAGAAAGACTATTGAAAGACTCTATCGCAAGATCATGCGACTTGTTTCGTCTCAAACAGTGTAACTCTGACAAGTTTCTCAATGAGTTGATGGTATGGTCTCAAAGGACACAGTACATCGTCGTATAAAAGAAAGCAGAAATATTGTGTGCCCACATATGAGCAGATTTCCTTTACTGAAAAAAGAACACAAAGAACGGAGGCTACTCTGGGCTAAAGATCATGTGTATTGGAAGGACGCATGGATGCAAGTCATTTTTTTTCAGATGAAAAAAGATTTAACTTGGATAGCCCAGATGGTTGGAATTCCTACTGGCACGATTTAAGACATAGACCTCTAACCCTCTTCAGTAGGCAGAAAGGGGGAGGTTCTGTAATGTTTTGGGGTGCCTTCTCTTTTTAATTGAACTGCAGATATTGCTTTTCTGGAAGGTAAACAGACATATAAAGAGTTGACAATTGCTGAAACTCTTGGTGGTCGGAATTATTTGTACCAACATGATAATGCACCGATTCACACATCAAGACTCATAGAAAAATGGTTTGCTGATAACAATGTTCATGTCATGGTGTGGCCCGCATGTATCCCTGATTTAAACCCAGTTGAGAATCTTTGGGCATTCTCGTTCCCGGTGTTTATGCATCTAGAAGGCAGTTTTCAAACGTTCTTGAGTTGAAAAAACAAATCAAATGAAGGTTGTTTGATAAAAAGCCAGAATACTTACACAACTTAATAAACAGCATGCCAGCTAGAATATTTGCTGTCACTAATAAAAATGGATCTATTATTGGACGATCATTCAAAAGTATGTAAAATACCTTTATATTTATAAGACAGCAAATTTGTTTCTATTTATCAATTTTCGAGTTGAAATTATTTAATTCTAATTTAATTTACTGTAAAATGTATTTTTGGTACATTCTCTTTGTTATATGCATAAACATATTTTTGAATACTGAATTATTAAAATATTATTTCAAAAATATCATTGTGTTTATATTGATGAGACGTACTGTAAATCCAAAATTAAAGGAGAGAATATCTGAAGATTAAGAATTTCCCTATTAAGAATTTCTGAATAAAAAGGAAATACCTGAAATGGACGGATATATGCACTAATGATGCAAATAGGCTAAAGCGTAGTAAGTAAAACTTTAAATAAATAGCTTGGGCTTTACATGGCTTGTTTTCTTAATCAATTTAGATGAAGGAGATTGTTTTTACCAAATTTGTGTCCATTAAATTATTCATTCCTAGTTACTAAAGGTGAAAATTTGTCATTAAATCTTTCAAATAAAAATATAACACTTAATTTATTATTAACATTTCGCTTACATTTTAATTTTGTTGTATTTTTACTTTATTAATTTTTCATTTAAACACAAATTCTCTCAAAAAAGTTGCAAATATTAGATATTTTCCTAAACGAAATAAAAAAGTATTTTTACACAAAAATCATGTATACATTTTTAGATATATGTATGTATATTTATCTCATAAAAAATGTTCATAACATTTATTTTATGTGTTTGGCAACATCTTTTGTCTACAGCAATAAAAAAATGCAACTAGTGATATAAAAAATGCCCAGGGAAAAGATTTATAAGTGTAATATTTAATTCACGCAAGGAGATGTTAAACATTAGTACAAAATTTACAGATATATTCGACAAAAATGTATAAATATTTCACGAGATTACAGTTTAAACTAACGGTAAACGTGGTCATTAAGAAGAGTTATTACCTTAATGATATATTTCAGTAAACTGCAGTCGCAAAAATTAAAATTATGCATAAAGTGTTTTATACCTTAAAAGATGATAAAATTGTAAAAAAGATGTTAAACATACATTAATAGTAATCAATGTCAATTACTCCAAGCACTTTCAGCTATACACGTAATCATCATCAGGGATAAAATACTGCAATCACATTTCTAATTATATTACGAGGGAGGCTCAAATGAAAACCGCAATTAATTTTTGTCCACTATTTTATTGCAGGGATACTGTTTGGTGGTACACTCTTTTTCTACATAGTCCCCTCCTCTTTCAATGCACTTACGGCAGCGGACACGGAGCGCGTCGATACCGCGTGCGAAGAAGTATTTTGGTTGGCTGTGTAGCCACTCATGCACTGCAGATTGGACGTCTTCATTAGACCTGAACTTCTGGCCTTCGAGGTGATCCTTTAATGGACCAAAGATGTGGAAATCTGATGGTGCCAAATCTAGCGAGTACGGCGAATGCGAGAGGCTTTGGTGCAACTGCGTAGTGGAGCCGCCATCTTTAATAAGCTGCTCCGCACATCCAACCCTATCTACCTGTACTGTATCGTACTGCCAGCTTGGGAAGACTTCACAGACCGTGTCTGCCAATTTCCAACCACCTAGAATGAAAAACATAATTTTAGTGACACTTTTGCGGTTTTATTTGATCCCCTTCGTATAAACTAAAAGTATGTATTATATAGGGTACTTATGTATTAACCGCATGCCATTAGTGAACTTTAGAGCTCTTTACTATCAATAAATACTTTTGCTGCTCCGCACATCCAACCCTATCTACCTGTACTGTATCGTACTGCCAGCTTGGGAAGACTTCACAGACCGTGTCTGCCAATTTCCAACCACCTAGAATGAAAAACATAATTTTAGTGACACTTTTGCGGTTTTATTTGATCCCCTTCGTATAAACTAAAAGTATGTATTATATAGGGTACTTATGTATTAACCGCATGCCATTAGTGAACTTTAGAGCTCTTTACTATCAATAAATACTTTTTGGTTCTGGCGGGAAATGTTTAACATTATTGTAGGTTATTCTTACTTTTTTTCGCATTATGGCAGGTTAATTTTAATTTTTTGCATTATTGAGGGTTAATCTTCCGTAATCGTGTTGCATGCCAAGTACTGGCATCAAACATGAGTG
This sequence comes from Maratus michaelseni, assembly GCA_963931845.1. Taxonomy (NCBI): domain Eukaryota; kingdom Metazoa; phylum Arthropoda; class Arachnida; order Araneae; family Salticidae; genus Maratus; species Maratus michaelseni. The sequence goes on along the minus strand of OZ007599.1, from coordinate 172,801,862 downwards.
ATGCTACCAACTAACTATCTTGTTTAAAACAAAGGTAATTGCCATTGAAACTGCCAAGTCACATTTGCTGCAATACGACAATTGTCTACATTCCCGATTGCGAAACTTTCCGGTATACTATTACATACAAATATATAACATATGAATGCATATATACATATTTAATATACATAGTTAAATACATAAATGCATCTGAATACATACATCACATGAAATCATTGACAATTTTTTTGGAGATTAAACGCTGGCATGCGGTTAATAAGTACCATGTATATATTGGGCAAGTTTATATCTGAATAAAATTAGTACAGTTCAAATACTTTACATGGCATCATTAATATTTATTCAACAGAGATTCGTCTCTTCGTAATAGTTTAATTTGAAAAGAAGTTGTGTCTCTTTTTGTTATGAGAAATAACAATTCTAAAATAAATTCTAGATCAAAAAATGTAAAATACTCAACATAAACGCAAAATAAAGAAAAATTTAAAATGCGTAAATAGTTCAATGCTCTGCATAGGACAAAGAAATGGGAAATATTTCAATTTAAACACAACAGAAAATAAAATTTGGAATATGTAATTGCTTTTGAATGATTTTTTTTTTCAATTGTTCAATGCACGGAAAAAAAATGTATCGTGTAAACCGTTTTCAATGAATGTTTTTTTATGGAGTTCAATGCTCTGAATAGGACATGGAAAGGTGAAATATTTCAATTTAAACACAACAACAGTAAATAATATTTGAAATATGTAATTGCTTTAGAATGATTTTTTTTTCAATTGTCCAATGTTTTTCAATTGTTGCTCGCTACACAGGAAGGAATGCCTTTGAAATGAAAAAAAAGGTAAGTTAAAAGAATTTCGACATATTTTAATTAAGAAAAGTTTGAAAGCTGTGTCCTAGCTTGGTGAGAAGGTTGAATAAGAACGACTGTGCCTTGCCTTTGACATTCATATTCAGAAGTTCATGCCTTAGGAGTTCAGTCCAACAAAAACAGACGGAAGTAAAACATTGAAATGAATAGCTGAAAACAACCTTTTTGCCAGATTTCATTGTGAATTAACGGTAAACATAATGGTTAAGAAAAAAATGACGCCTCTCTGATATATTTTAGTAAAATGCAATCACATTTCTAATTATGTTATAAACTAAAAGTAAATGTATAAATTAGGGCAAGTTTATATCTGAATAATAATATTGAATTTTAAATACTAGTAAATCTGCAGATCAGGAGCCTCAACGTCAGCTCTAAAAGTCATTGTTATCTCACTTTTCATATTATTTGGCGTTTTACAATCCACAATTTAACTTTTTTTTATATTACATACATATTATTTGGCGTTTTACAATCCGCAATTTAACTTTTTTTTATATTACATACATATTTATAGGCATATAAAATACTTCGTTGTTTTCAGAAATTAGAAGCGTTAATGCAATGATATTCTGAAATTCGTATGAACTTCTTATTCGTGTAACTTTTTAGATAAAAAAAAAACTTGTATTAAAATAAAGTCTCCATTTATGTCCAAAGAATACAAAAATAATTTATTTTGATAATAAAAGATTGCAGAAAAATAGTGCGTTACTTGAATTTTATTATTTTGATATTCTTTGAAATAGGGTTGCTAAGCAACTAATAAATTAAAGAGCAAAGTAAAAAGAAATGCATTTTAAAATTTGTAAAAAATATGAAAATAAAATGTTTTATATTTCCCAAACAGATGCAAAAAAAAAATTCCAATAATTTAAACAATTAATTTCTAAATTCTAATGACTGTATCAGCCAATTTTCAAAGCTATTGGATATATTTAAAACCTCCATATCGAAAATTTAGCATTAGTAATTTTACGTTGAAATCCATTATTCAAATATGCGATTTTCATTTAGGTTAAAAGTGAAATTTGAAAATCATCTGCATTCCCATAGGAAAGCATTATGCTTAAAAAGAAATGCTCTATATTTTTCGAACGAATGAACCAAATGTAACTAAAAACTATTCAGCTCATTTCGGGTACCTCACCAACATACCCACCAAAAATCAACCTAATCAGATCATTTTTACGACAGTTATCGCGGAACAGACAGACAAACAGACGGAAATCAAAAACTTTTCGCGTCTCCACACTTCACCTCAACTGACGTTTCGGCAATTAACAACATTACATCTAAAATATTAACAACGCTGCATTTTAACCCTTTCCGGCACAGACAAAATCTGTTCGTAAAATGAGAAATTGCTGACTGACACCGGAATTTACAAACGACTTTTTCAGAAAATATGAACTCCTTATTTTAAGCTTTCATTATAGAAACAAAATTTTTTTAAAATATTCTTGGTGCCGTTTGCAAGTTTGAAATTAAAATTAGGTGTGCCCGGAGTGGGACCACTGTGCCGGAAAGGGTTAAATAATTATTCAAAAGAGCTTTGCATGCATCATGATAGTTTACTTGATATGACATTACGCCTCTTATTATCAAGAAATAAAATCATCCTAAAACAAATTGTAGACCAAGTAAAGTGAAATACTTCAACATAAACTAAAAATAAAGAACAATTTCAAATTCATACATATATATATATATATATTATAAATGCAGCACCTCCGCCCCCCCCCCCAAAAAAAAATGTATACAAAATTTATTTGCTAATAAATGTCGTGTTCTTCTTTTCCTTTCAAGCTTAACTAATTTGGAATAATTGCTGAAACCAGACTAAACTTCTAGTAAAGAAAATTTATCCTAAGGTGTTACTGTAAGTTTGGAAACGTAGCTATAGTGCAGAGACAGTTTCAAACAAATCGTTAGAATACGAGATAAGTTTGAAGCAGAAGAAACTGTTCAAAATATGCATAAGCAACGATCGCGAAGACCGCAGTCTTCAACAAACCCTGCAGAAACACATAGTATTGTATTTTATTATGAAATAAAATCATCCTAAAACAAATTCTAGACCAGAAAAAGTGAAATATTTCAATATAAACGCAAAGCAAAGAAAAATTTCAAATGCATATATATATATATATATATATATATATATTAATAAATACAGGGTGCCCCCAAAATGTATAAATAATTTATTTGAGAATAATTTATTATTGCTAATAACTGTCTTTTATGTGAAATAATAAAAAATTCAAGGCTATCTTTTCGTAAGCTGCTTGCGAGCAAAGCGTTTACATTGGAAAAGTTACATCCCAAGATTCTCAAAAAATATATTTTGCACCGCTCAACAATGTGAACATTTTTGAAACATTTACTGATTCATTTTTAAACATAAAAGCATGATTACTGAAGCGATTTGTAATCGAACAGTTTTCTTTATTTTCCGGTAAATGTGCTTTTGCATCTTGCATCTAAAAATGCATCTTGAGTTATAAGCAGTAGTTGTCTCAGGACGGAAGCTTTATTTTCCTTTTCTGCGCTATCGCGCCCGGAATTTCGGTTTAAAACGCCAATTTTGAAAGCATTCTCTAAAAAATGTAAAATTTTCTGCCTTTACCGAAAAACAGAAAAAACAGTTTAATTACATAGTTTCTTAAGAGTACCTGCCAATTTGATATGTTTGCGAGCAAAAAATAATTAAAAATTGTGTCAGAAAGTAGCCAGTTTGGATTTAAGAACAGCCTTAATGAATATAAAACAGAGCAGCAAGTGCAGTTGTGTATACATTTTTCTTGAATACTGTGTACTGTGGCACGTGTACATTTTGTATGGAGTCCAATGCTCTGCAAGTGCCAAGAAAGGTAAAATATTTCAAATCAAACGCATAAAAAGTAAAAAAAAATTAACCTGTAATTGTTTTTGAATGAATGTCTATACATACAGTGTATATATACAGTATATATAAATACAGTGTGACCCAAAACCATTGACCTCGTCTTTTATTCCTTAAATATTGGTCATAGACCTATATTATTAATTACAAAGTTACGTAAAAAAGTACAGAATTTTATGAAATCGATTAAAATTTTCGGCGGATTAAATTTGAAGAAATACAAAATTTAAATTTTTAAACGGCTCTCGTGCAAAAATGTTCCCATGTGTCCCATACACTAATAAGTTCAAATACAAAATGTCAACATTTTATCACAAAAAGTCTTAGAGATATGTTTAAACAAAGTTGGTGAGGAGTTAATCCTAAATTAAAATGTAAATATTTACAGCTGTTTTCAATCATTTTTTTTCGTAATTTGTGTACGACCCCTGAAACGAAATCATCCGACATGATTTTCCCCCCTTTGCGAAATCATATCCAGGCACCGAAAAGTAGTTTAAGTCATCATTTATATATTTTCATATTTCTACGACTTTTTATGATAAAATGCTGAAATTTTTTACATGACCTTAGTGTACGGGCACATTTTACTCATTGTGAAATTTTTTGTACGGGGGTCGTACAAAAATTTAAATTTTGTATATCTTTAAATGTAATCCCCTAAAAATTTTTATCGATCTCGTAAAATTCTGTACCTATTTACGTAATTTTGCAATTTACTATATATGTCTATGATCAATATTTGAGGAATAAAAGCCGAGGTCAATGTTTTTGGAACATCCTGTATAAATATATATAAATACAGGGTTGTAATTTTCCAACTGGACGAAAAATGTCCGGGCAATGATTCGAACCTGGGATCTCTTGGCTGAAGCTGCCCTGCTCTACCAACTGAGCTATCCCAGTCGAATCTGTAGGGCATAATTCTTCCAGTTAACCTTCTTGATCATAGCATCTGGTCTGATATTTTAATCAGCTCATCAGAATAGATCGCAGGTAATGGAACTCCAGTAAACGCTGGATACGTGATTACATTTCGGGCTGCTTGCTCCGGGGATAGCTCAGACCGGGATAGATCAGTTGGTAGGGCAGGGCAGCTTCAGCCAAGAGATCCCAGGTTCGAATCCTGGCCCGGACATTTTTCGTCCAGTTGGAAAATTACAACTTGTATGATTTCTTTACCAATTTGAATAACTGTGTTACAATTAATCTAGTATAAATACAGGGTGTCTGGAAACTGTCGAATAACTCAAGAAATATACATCGGATTGAAAAACGGAAAATATGTGTTCAATATTTTTGAAAAATCTGTTTACGAATATCAAAGTTGTACCCCAACTCTGCCCCCTAGGGGGAAAGGGTAGATGGCGCAGTAATCGAGTAAAATCACGGCTACCTTCAGAAAAGGCTATGGCGCCTCCTCCAATTGGAGAGTGTGACGTCACAGTAGAAGTGCATTGCTTTTCCTTCCAAAGAGTAGATAAAGAAGGGCGCATATATATAATAATACACCATTACTTCAGCTAAATTTTATTTTAATTGAGATACTTTAATATATTTAAAACAATATTTTTCAAATGTTATCAAGTGGAGTACATATGAAGATATTTTTCTCCTTAAATCAAATTTATTCACCTTAAATATTTGTGAAGCGAAAAAAAAATATTACTTAATTATAAAAATATTTAATGTATATGTAAATATTAACTTTTTAAACACGTTTTTAATATAAAAATATATGAGATATGTAAGAAAAATACAGAGGATATGTCGTATAAACAGGTAATTAATTAGGGTTGAGAATTTGAATTATTTTTAATATATTTTAATGCTGAAAAAGACAAATTCAAATGTTTTCAAATGAAATATATCAATATCCCCCCCCCCCTTAAAATCTAATTTATTTATTGTAAGCATTTTTCGAGGATATATACATATTTTAATTACAAATATATTTAATATTTATGTAAGTATTATTTTTTTTATGAATGGTATATAATAATTGTTAAATGTGTAAATAATGAGTTTCATGAAACAATTAAGTATCTTTCTCAACCTAAACATTTAAATTACATAAATACACCCAAATAATTAACATACTTAATTTATTAACAATCACACATTTGTTAAAATTAAATATTAAAAATTAATTGATGCCCTAAATTAAATTCTTTAAAAATTTAAAATCCCTTTCCTTCTACACTATTTTCAATAGTTTATCCCAGCTAAAAACATTTTATTTATGCAGAAGGTAATTTAACTTTTTTTTGTCAATTTCTTTTTACTGCTGCGGTTTAAAAAAACAAAAGAAGAAATTATATTCCTTTTCAACATTTCTATATATTTCTGTCGCCTAAAACGTAATACAATAAACCAAAAAGATAAAATTCATTTTTATCGAAAACATATGAATTTCGGAGGGTATATTTGTCTTTCCCATAGTGAAAAGAACAAAAATACTTCTATAATTTACTAAATTAAGAATAGCAGAAGCATTTATTATTTTAATAAAAATATTTTTCCTCCTTTCTCAACAGACAGCTTAAATAAAAACATAATTTTGATACGATTAGGCAAAACTATAAATGTTTGAAAAGTGATTTACAAAACATCCAAACAATTTTAGTATTGACATTTCTAAACTTCTCAACTATATATTAATATTATATTTGTAAAGCAAATAGTAGAACTGGCTAATGAGTCCCCCAGAACTCATATATGTTTATAAATCCTGTACATTATCGTTCTGTATTATCACAATATTGTGAGGATCCTAATAATTTGATATTCACTATATTGTGAGGGTATCACCCTTGCCAAAGGGGCTCCTTGTTGCTCACTTTGTTCTAATGTTTTTTTTTTTTAATTTCTTTCTGTGTTTTTTATTTTTTTAGTCTTAATTTTTTTATTTTGAGATAATTAGTTAACAAAATGTTTGACGATCTGGATAGAGCATTTTTAACCAAATCAATACTAGGTTTTCCTCACACACAGATATAATTAGGATTACATACAGAATCTCTAATTAAGTTAAATTCTGTCAATTTTGAAAATAATAATTTATGACTTATTTCAGAGTATTAATTATACCCCAGTTATAAGTGATTTCATCATATCATTATCAATGCAAAAGTGCTTTAAGCTCATTTAAACAGCTGTCAATTTGAGAAAAAAGAATTTAGACTATTAGACTTGAAATATATTTTAATGATGACAAACGAATAATATTATTATCATTGTAGGCTGTGACAGAAAGATGCTTATAAATTTTCAAAGAAGCATATAGGGTAGATGTGCCAGTAATGGACACCCTTAAGGAATTTCTTAAAAAATTGTTTTTTAATTAATAGTTATATTTATTATATTCCAGTTTTTTCAATATTATATTAATCTATTAACAATATTTAACAATTCTCATAGTCTCATTTCCCAATATGAATCAAAATTTAATTTTAAATAACAGGAATATATCAAAACACCTAAAATGACAGTAATGGACACCTTTTGTTCCAGTAGTGGACACCCTCTGTTCCAGTAATGGACACCCCATAAAAAGTAATAAATATAATTATTTTTATGACTGTATTTAGAACTAGAATTTAATAAAAGCATACTAATGAAACAAAATAGTTATTTTCAAATAAATTAAAAAATTAGGATACCAGTAATTAATAAAATATTTGTGATAATCCTTCACTGTTTACATCAATTATTGTAATTATCAGAAGTTCGATATTTTAATTATTATAGACGGATAATTTAAAATACTAAATATCAGACAATCACAGCTATCAAATTATTGAGACAGTGAGGGATTTAAAAGGTAATAATTAGAAAAAAAAGTTTTGGAGTATTAGTTACAGTTTCGTCTCACTATTTTTAACAATTAAACTTCCAGAGACTACTTCATATATTACTTGAAATAATTAATATTACAAATATGAAAAAAATGATACTGTGAGTTGGATATTTTAAATAATAAATAAAATTATTTCAAAATAAAACTGTAGAACTGATGTTTGAGGCCATTGATCTGCAGATTTGCTTGTTTCATGATTACTATAACTTTCATTAATATTTTTAAAAAAAATCTGTAAGAGATGAATAAGCAAACATTTAAGACAGAAAATAGATTTTTAACAACTCCTGTAACTTAATTGTTTTTATTTAAATGGGGGGGGGGAGATTAAGCCCTATGAGCCTTTCTTTGACTGCGCCCTTAAACAATATTTTCTGCTTCCTGACTGGTTTGATTGCAGATTATAAAATATGCAAAGCAGAGTTATATACATAAAAAAAGAATAAAATGTTAAAATTTTATTTACATAAAATAACTTAAAAGCAGCTATTAATAAAAGTTTTGGTGTTATTACATTTTGGTAAGTGTAGTTTAAAAATTAAATTTGAATATTTAGGTTTTCAGTTAAGTCAAAATAATTTATGCACTATAAACTGTAAACATTACTGAAATTGCATTTGTAGCAATGTCTACGTGGGGTGTCCATTACTGGAAAATGACTAATTAAGCATCCCAGTGTAATGGACACCCCTCTTAAAACCTTAAAAATAAATGAAATCTTATAAATGGCTATTAGTATATAAAATTCAAAGTTTTCTATTACTACCAAAACAAAAAGCTTCAAATTTTGCAAGAAAATAAAGAATATAAAAATTTATTAAATGAAGCCAGCTCTTAGCATGTTCATTAAAATTTTCACTGAAAAACATTGGAACTTCGAAACATTATTTTCTGCTTCCCGATTGGTTTGATTAAAAGTGTCAACAATAACCCAGATTATAAAACATGTAAGAGGGAGCTATGAAAAAAATAATAAAAGATAAATTTGTATTGGTTATTTTTTTATAAACCAAAAACATTGAAGAGTGTCCATTACTGGCACATCTACCCTATTTTGGATACTGGTTTATTAGCTATTTTAACAATTAAAATGTAGTTTTTTGAAATTAGTACCTGCCAGTTCTGATCTTCATAAAACTTTATTTTTGTTTTTAATAAGTCAGTGAGGTTTTAAAGGTATCAAGACAATTATCCTTAAGAAAATTTTCATAAGTTATTTTCCTTTCGTTGATAGCTATATTTAATAAACGTTTTTCTTGCTCATCTAAATTTGTTCGCCTTTTTAATGGTTCTGTTGTTAAATATTTGGGACAGTTTGGAAAGATTATCTGTATTGCCCCTTCTTTCAATTTCAGGCGAACCCTTTCACATGTTAATTAATATAGTGCCGTCATTTCTCTTAACACTGTCAACGTGAATTATATCACCAGTATCAAAATATTTTTCACAAACAACTCCATTTACTACACCTGAGCTATAATCCTTTCTAGGTATATTTTATAACCATTTAGACTTTAAAATAAGGTTTTTTGGGAATGAAAAACACGGAGTGTTTTTTTTTTTTTTCACTACTCCAATAATTTGATGTACAGTTTGGTACTATACACATGTTTTATGTTTGGGATTTTGAAAAATTAATTTAAATTACTTACCTCAAAACAGTATCCATAATAAAATAATCCAGTGATGATACATAAAAAAGGAATTATAACCGTTTTAATTGAATATTAATAAGTCAATTGGAACAACTGTAAAAGAATAAGCTACAACACCAACACAACAGACAGAGAACTTCCGGCTTTATATTTGCCGCTCTTTTTTCCCCTTGCTGCAACCGCACTGCTATCGTGACGTCACAAAACATGCGCCGTAGCCTTAAGATTTCAGAAAAGCCGTGGTAAAATGCAGTGAGAATCGTTGCAATTGAAAAGTCTGAAAACGGTCGAATAACTCGAGAAATATAGATCGGATTCAAAAAGGGAAAAATGCATGCTCAATATTTTTGAAAAAACTATTTTGCGATATCAAAGTTGCCCCCTTCCCCACTCCACAACTCTGCTCCCTGGGGAGAAAAGGGAAAAGCAACTTTGAAATCTTAAATGACAACACCCGCTTTTTTTTTTTTTATTGCAGATTTGGATTCTACGGGAAAAAATACGTAACTTTTGTATTTAAAATTTTCTTTGGAAAATCGTAGATGGCACTGTAATCGAGTAAAATACTGTGAGAATAGTTTCCATTGAAAAGTCTGGAATGGTCGAATAACTCGAGAAATATACATCGGACAGAAAAACGGAAAAATACACACGTGTTCAATATTTTAGAATAATCTATTTAGGGATATCAAAGTTGCCATTTTTCTAAAATATTGAACACGTATGTTTTCGTTTATCAATCCGATGTATATTTCTCGAGTTATTCGACCGTTTCCAGACTTTTCGGACACCCTGTATATGTATATACGTATATTATTTAGTGCTTTGCACGTTATACAGAAATGCCTTTAACACTCGATTACTATACTCAAAAACTTACGTTATTGCTGTGATTGTATCTGCGAGATGACTTGACGTAATTTCCATATTCATACACTTTATAGAGCGATATTTCTGGGGAAGGTAGTATAACTATAGAATAGTATATTATTTTGCCTTTAAACACAAAACCTAAAAGATATATAGGATATTTACATCTCCAACAACGCCTTTGCAGTCAGAAAAAAAATTGCTGCATGTTACAGATAGTAATCAAAAGGCATACATAATAGTATAATATACCTTTAAAATGAAGTAGTGACTTAAAAGAATTTCGACATATTTTAAAGAATTAATGTTTGAGAGCTGTGTCTTCACTTGACAAGAAGGTTGAATAAGAATAACTGTGTCTTTGATATTCATATTCAGAAGTTCATGCTTTACTTAGGACTGTAGTCCAAAATAAACACACGGAAGCGAAACATTGACAAGAATAACTGGAAACAAACTTTTGGCCAGATTTCGTTATGAACTAATGGTAAACAGGATGATTAAGAAAAATTGATGCCTCAAAATTAGTGAAGTTCAAATATTAACAACATGTCGTTTTAAATATTTATTCAAATAACGAACTTCGTCTCTCATCGTAATAGTTTAACGTGATATGAGAAACTTAGTGTTATGAGAAACAATAATTCTAAAACAAATTCTAAACCAAGAAAGGTGAAATACTCAGCATAAATGTAAAATTAAGAAAAATTTAAAATGTGCAAATTGTTTTTCAATATATAAATATATTATGAAGTTCAATGCTCTGCATGGGACAATGAAAGGTGAAATATTTCAACATAAACAAAACAGAAAGAGACATTGGAATTTGTAATTGTTTTGGAATGAATATATTTTTTGCAATTGTTGAGTGAACGGCATGCTAAACAGGAAGGAATATGTCTTTGAAATGGAAAAAAGCTAAAATAATTTCGACAATTTTTAAATAAGTAAAGTCTGACAGCCATGTCGCAACCTGGTGAGAAGGTTCAATAAGAACAATCCTATGCCTTTGACATTCACATTCAGAAATTCATGTCTTAGGAGTGTAGTCCAACAAAAACAGACTGAAGCGAAACATAAAAATGAATAACTGGAAACTGAAAAATGAGGAGCAAGAAAAGTTGTAAAAGTGTCATTAAGTGGGAATAGATGGTTACAGACGCATTCTTTGAGCTAAATAAAACAGTCAAACATCCGTTTGTTAAAATACTAAATGCGAAGTTGTTGCAGGGTAAAATGTGCAATAAAAATTTGAAGTTTCTTAAAGAATAGGCAATTAAGAAAGTGAAATTTCTAATTAGATTTTCACAGTATGTTTTCCAAATGTTTTCTGAAAGTAACAGTGAAGAACACAAGTGGATTAAGGCGATTCTCAAAAAAAAAAAAAAAAAAAAAAAAAAATCCAGCTCAACAACACCAAACTATATGATCTATTTTCTGACTCATTTTTGAACATAACAGCATGATACTTACAGGCATGATTATTGAAGTGATTTGTAATCGAACAGTTTTCATTTTCCGGTAACATCTTGAATGAAATGAATTACATTTTGATTTATAAGCGATTGCTGTGTCAGGACGGGTATTTTTTAATTGCCTGCGCTGTCACGTCCGGAATTTTGGTTCAAAACGCTAATTTTGACAGCATTTTCTGAAAAATCTTCTGCCTTTACCAAAAAACGGAAAAACAGTTCGATTACTTAGTTTTTTAATAAGAGTACCTGCCAATTTGATATGTTTGCGAACAAAAGAATTTAAAAATGTGTCAGAAAGTAGTTATTGGGAAACCGTGTTAGTATTTATAAAGAGATCAATACTCTACACATGGCCAAGAAAAGTGAAATATTTAAACATGTGTCAGAAAGTAGTTATTGGGAAACCGTGTTAGCATTTATAAAGAGCTCAATACTCTACACGTGGCCAAGAAAAGTGAAATATTTAAAACGCAAATGCAAAAATAATAATTATAATAATAATAATAAAATTTAAATGTGTGATTGAATGACTTTTTTTTAGTAATATATAATACACATATATATTATTCAGTGTTCTGCACGCTATACAGTAATGCCTTTAAAGGAACATAGATACAAATACACATATAAATACTTTTAAATAAAGAAGTGAGTTAAAAGAATCCCGACATATTTTAAAGAAATAATGTTTGAGAGATGTGTCCTAACTTGGCAAGAAGTTTGAATAAGAACAACTCTGCCTTTGACATTCACATTCAGAAGTTCATGCCTCAGGAGTGTAGTCCAACAAAAACAGACGAAAGCGAAACATAAAAATGAATAACTGAAAAATGAAAAATGAGGAGCAACAAAAGTTGTAAAAGTGTCATTAAGTGGGAATAGATGGATGCAGACGCATTCTTTGAGCTAAATAAAACAGTCAAACATCCGTTTCGAAACTAAAGTAAATGCGAAATTACTGCAAGGAAAAAATGCGTAATGAAAATAAGAGGCTCCTTTAAAGAATAGGCAATTAAGAAAGTGAAAATTCTTATTAAATTGTCACAGCATGTTTTTCAAATGTTTTCTGAAAGTAACAGTGAAGGACACAATTGGATTAACCCTATACTGCACGATTTTTTCTTTTGGAAGTATGTTTTTTTTACACCCAGTGTTAAATACCAGAAATTTTAAAGAGAATTTTTTCGCCTTATTGAATAGCGGACTATTGTGAAAACAATAAGGCGATTAGTTTTTTTTAAATATAGTGGTTGCTTTGAATTGGACCCCTAAACTTCATGAATTTTTGTTTTGGGAGAACGATTTTTTATACCGGGGTTAGATACCAGCAATATTAAAAGACTTTTTCGCCTTATTTAATAGCAGACTTCTGTGAGCGAATTTTAATATTTTATAAGGCGAATATTTTTATTTAAATATAGTGGTTGCTTGGAACGGATTTATTTATTAAAATATACATTTTAATTTATTCATATACGCATAACTGCACAGTGATGGGTTAAAGGTGTTGGTCAGTGAGATCTCCAATTCCCCTCGCTAATGTTAAACGTTAGACGTGGAATACGTTCTTATTTTTAAAACATCTCATCAGAAAATTACGAATTTTTGTTTTAGGAGAACGATTTTTTTATACCCTGGGTTAGATACCAGCAATATTAAAAGACTTTTATCACCTTATTTAATAGCAGACTTCTGTGAATAGATAAGACGAATATTTTTACTTAAATATAGTGGTTGCTTGGAACTGATTTATTTATTAAAAGATACATTTTAATTTATTCATATACACATAACTGTACAGTGATGGGTTAAAGGTGTTGGTCAGTGAGATCTCCAATTCCCCTCAATATAATGTTAAACGTTAGACGTGGAACGCATTCTTATTTTTAAAATATCTCATCAGGTAATTATGATTGTACGAATTTTTGTTTTGGCAGAACGATTTTTTATACCAGGGTTAGATATCAGCAATATTAAAAGACTTTTTCGCTTTATTTAATAGCAGACTTCTGTGAATAGATAAGGCGAATATTTTTATTTAAATATAGTGGTTGCTTGGAACTGATTTATTTATTAATCAGTTCCATTTGTCTTTTTTATTAAAATATACATTTTAATTTATTCATATACGCATAACTGCACAGTGTTAGGTTAAAATTGTTAGTCAGTGAGATCTCCAATTCACATCGCTAATGTTAAACGTTAGACGTGGAATGCTTTCTTATTTTAAAAATACCTCATCAGGAAATTTTTATTTTTAACTTCTTTTTACTTTATTATATCTCTACAAGAAGAAAGTATTGGAATCGTGAAACGTCCACTGAAAGGTTAATATGCCACAAAAATTGCAAATTAAAAGCAATAGTGTATTGGCACTAAAAATATCGCAGAATACTTCAGTGATGTTAGAAAGATTTTTAATGTTTGATAGAGGTACATAACTTGATTTTTGTCAATTAGTAAAAATTAAAAATAAACAAATTCTTTTAAAAAGTTTTGATGCATTTTTATTCCGAAAGTATCGGTAGGTTTACGGATTTTGAATACCAATATTTCCAAATAATAATCTTTGCCATTTTTAATCGCAGACCACAGAATTTTATTTAAAGGCTAAATGACAAAAAGAAATATCACAAATATTTGATGATATACTATAATTGTGACAATCTTAAAAGGCTTTTCTATGAAGAAAAATTAATTAGAAAACAAATGCATTTAAAATGCTTTAATGCGTTTTGATTACGAAAGCATCGGTGCTGAGGTTTATAGATTTTGAATACCAATATTAACCAAATACTAAAAGTCGCGATTTTAATTGCAGATTATAGAATTTTATTCAAAGGTTAAATAAAAAAGAAATAGGGCAAATAATTGATGATATACTGTAATTGTGATATTCTTAAAAGATTTTTCTTAGAAGAAAAATTAATTTCCCGAATTAAGGTAATTAGAATAAAAGCTGCATCAGGAATTTCTAAGTCCTTCAAGGTCACATTTTTTTTCTTTGAAGCACGCTGATTAAACGAAGTCATGGCCAAATTAGGTAACTTTTTACAAAATCATCAAATATATTGATAGCGCCTGTTATCTTACATAGTCATTGAAAAAACAGCTCTGGCCCTCAGGTGGGATTTCCCACTTCCGCATACTAGAATAAAAGCTAATCTATACTAACAGAAAATACATTTTTATAATAATTTTGCACGAGTTTTCAGAAGATACAATTTTATATTCTTAATTGATTTAAAGTTTTATGGTAAAATATCTGAAATTTTATATAGAGGAACTTCGGGTATTATGGAATACTGTTTACATTTGGGGCAACACAACATCTCGATGTTGTTTAAAACCGGAAAACCGAATAGAATTACAAACTTCAACTATCTGTGAATAGTTTTCATGCACAAAAAATATTTTACAAAATGTCATCACTTCAAACAAATAATAATAATAATAAACTTTTTTTGAGGATATTGTGAGATTGGCGGGAAATATGGAATAGGTAGTTAAAAATGAAGAAAACTAACAAAATTTGACCCCCCCCCCCCCAAAAAAAAAAAAAAAACAGAATTAATTTAACATAATCAAAATATAGTGTCTAGATCAGCCATACTCAACCTGCGGCCCGGCGACCTTTTATTTGCGGCCCGAGACACATAATTATTCTATATTTATAAAATTAATGGAGAAGTGCACAAACGGTTTTCAGGACCTTCACTTTTGTTTTATATATTTTCATGGGAAGATAAAATGTGCCTAACTAGCCCAGCTTCGCCCATCTATCTTATAGTTTCATATGAAAATAAACTTTGGATGTATGGTTGAAACCTGGTTCTACGATAATCATTTTTAGTTTTATGCAAATATTCGTTATAGACATGCTTAAACTTAATGCAACGGTTGGACAAACGAGCGAATCCTGGTTTTATGCTGTCCAAAAGAAATAATAAGCAAATTGATCCCCTTTTGATAAAAAAAAAATCCAAAGAAATATTCATCTTATTTTAAAATAGATTTATAAAAAATACACAAATGTAATAATTTTCTCTGATAGTCAACTAAGTCTCTTTTCTGTTTTAAAAAATTATTTTATCGTTTATTACTATGTTTATATTAAAAATATCAAAGCTAATAGATTACTGAAATACAAAGGATGTGAATTATCACTTTACTAAACAGCGTACAACCATTAGAGTGAAAAAATTTCCAGACCGGGGTTCGATCCCGGATCCCTTGGTATAGCGCACCAAGTGCTTTACCAATTAAGCTATCCAGACGACATCCAGCCTAGCATTCTCTCACTCTTATATGGCAAGGCTACAACCACGCAGCACAAGATGGTAAGTCAATCATGAGCACAACACCGTTGGCATGCATGAGACAAATTAAACCCAGTATTGGTGAATATTTATACACTAATTAATTTTTCATTGGGGGTAATGGTTGTACGCTGTTTAGTAAAGTGATAATTCGCATCCTTTGTATTTCATTAATTTACAGCGTATTTTCAGCTCTGCTGAAAAATTAATTAGTGTAATAGATTACACCAAAAAAAATATTTTTCTCGAAGTTCTAAAAATAAAATTTCAGTGTTTATTCTGTAGTTCCTGTAGTAATGTTTCTTCGCGACAAATGTTCAATCCTACTTATAATATTAACTTTCTTACATTGATTTGTTACATTAATATTTTATTTATCCATTTACATTATTATATAAATTGTGGCCCGCCGAACGTCACAAACATATATTTGCGGCCCGCGAGAAAAAAAGGTTGAGTATGGCTGGTCTAGATAGTCAGCTAACAATGTTAAAAATTTGCAGCAAACCGTCCAGTCATTCGATCGTTTTTATAGAAAACGTTTAAATGATCATAATTTAACTCTATTCTGACCATTATATGCGAAATAATATGGTCAGAATAGAGTTTAATTACGTTTATGTAACCGTTTTCTATAAAAACGATCGAATGACTGGACAGTTGCTGCAAATTTTTAACAGTGAATATACTTCAGTTTATTCTTCAGATTTGCACAAATGATAAATATAAGGATCTGTCTTTGCGCCACCATAATCATGGATTATTATGATATATTGGTATTCATATAACCCGACATCGCCGATTTGAAAAAAAAACTTCTATGTTTATTGGTATGAATCGCGAACTACAAAACGATTATTACATCATAAAATGTTAGTGGTTCGGTGTACATTATGCTTAATTTCAATGTAAAAATAATACTTCTAATGGTGAATAAAATATATTGAAAAATTATCTCCTGAAACTTACCAAACACGAAAAACAAATATTTATTCACACAACGTGCCCTGATACCGACCGACGAACTGCGCGTTCTGGGGGACATTCTGGAAACGTTCTAAAGTAGTTTATGATGCAGCATTTTACCAAACAGAAATCTTGGTATTCCATGTTACCCAACTATTCCATAATACCCGAAATTCCTCTATGGATTTATTTTTAAATTGCCAAAACAGGTTATTTATAACCGCTATTTATCCAATCGCCTACAAATCCCAAACTAAGAATTTTATGGATTTATTTTTTAAATTGCCAAAACAAGTTATTTATAACCGCTATTTATCCAATCGCTTACAAATCCCAAACTAAAAATTTTATTGATCGAAATCTACTGAATATATATTTTTTTCTTTTTGATGAATAATACTGTCAATTTTTACTATCATTCCATATCAGCAACTATAGATTTATAATTTTGATAAAAACAACTCGTTCGAACGCGATCTGCTTTACACAGGGTTGGCAGGGTGCTCCTCCAGGTGATTCCCACTTAACCCGGCCTCTGCGTGGCGCGGGAGGATGACCAGAAGTCTGGCCGAGGACGCCGTGGCGGCCGGTTTCATTTTCGAGATTGGGCTAAAGCGGCGTACCTGACGGGGGCAGGTACTGACATATCAGCACTTCCGGGGCCTTGGATGTAATCGACTTTCGTGGTCGTGCCTAACGGTCCTAAGGACCTACGGGGTTTCCAACCTGAATGCGGCATCGTGCGGACTGAGTTTCACTCGTCTTGCTACCAAGCTAAGCCAAGATGAGTGCTTCTCTTGGACGAGTTCTGGGCTCCTGGTGGGGGGTGCCGGAGGCAGTCGGTTGCAGGGTCGGGAACAGGTGGCCTCTGGTTAAGGACTTGGAAACCAGATGGTCGTATCTGGCGAAGATGAGCCAACGGGCTTGAACGGTACCAGGTCTGGCTTTACCAATTTTTGCTTTCAATTCTACTCCGCCATGCGGCGTCTCCAGCCCAGTCACCTGGATTCGTGACGGTGGTGGGGGTCTAACTTTTCTAATTTTTTATTTCTATCCGTAGTTAAGTGTTTACTAACATTTTTTGTGTGTGTTGTCCATTGCCCGGAAGGAAATCCAGAAGTGACCTTCATAGGTGCTCCTTGATTCCGACTGGGGATATAGCAATTCTCGGGATGGAGCTCTTGGCTAGTTTTTGGATTTCTGGTTGTTCCTATGAACTTCCGGGGGCGATGATGTCAAGGACGCCCCTCTTGGGACCGAACTTGATCCGGTCTCTTTCGTGCTCATGAGCCTGGTACTATCGCGACGGTTGGATCTCACTAGAGTTGCAAAGACTAGAATAAACCCGGTTTAAACCTGGGAATAAATCGGGTTTTTTGGAAATAAATCTGATTTTTTAGGAATAAATCAGGTCTTTTGGAAATAAACCTGGGAATAAACCGGGTCTATTGGAAATAAACCTGGGAATAAACCGGGTCTATTGGAAATAAACCTGGGAATAAACCGGTTCTTTGCAACTCTAGATCTCGCAGTAGTAAATAGCCGTTAATGCGCAGTATTGCGAGAAGCAATGGAACATCTGTCATTACACAGGGTTAGCTTATATGGAGAACTTTTAAAATGTTAGTTAACAAAATAATAACTTACATGAAGTTTTTTTAAAATCTATTCATGAAAACTTGAAGCACCATTAATTTTTAAAAATAATTTTATATATAATTATTCTCTTGTATTTTTTCTTTATCATAAGACGTTGACACTCTTTAACATTTTCAACTTTTTAAATTAATTATTCGAATGTCTTTTTTTTCCTCACTGTTATAAAACATAAAGGAAACAAATTAAGGGAGGTGAGGTAATGAAGGTCACCGAGTAATGGCCGTCACTAAGGTATCTCATATCTGCTTTTTGATAGAATGGATCTACTGAGCACTTTTACCTCGAGGTCCTCAGGAAAATTCTAGATCGGGAGACGCATCCTGACGTTGTCTACCTGATTGTTGTGTGGTGAAGTTGTTTTATGAATATTTTCCTCCTGAATTTTAAAAAGTGTTGGCTGAGTTTATAAAAAAAAAAAAACTTGCCGAAGATTTTTTGTGGCATGACAACTATCTAGTTAAGGTGAACTACATACGAATATGATACAAGTAAATCACAGATTTAATAATAACGTGACTTTAGTAGATTGGGCTGTACGGCCTATCAAAGAGATATCACATCAGCGTGAGGAAACCATCGACGAGACATATTAGTACATGTGCTCGATGGAAGAAACCAGAAAATACTAGCATTGATAGCACTTGATTGAACAGGAAGAAATGAATATATGTTTTGAAAATATGGCAGATATTATATTGTAAAACACAAATTTAAAAAACATAAACATTTGGAATGTAGATGAAATCGAGATTTCAACTGTGCAAGATTTGGGATTAATTGAAGCTGAAAAGGGGCAAAAGCGAATATGTTCAAAATTTAGTTATGATAAACAGAAAACTATTACAATTGTTTGTGCCAAGAAATCTAGGACAGAGTATGTATCTCCAATGTTTTACACGGCACAATTTTTACATTGCATCCTATCACTCCTGTATTAAAAAAGAAGTGGCTCAAGCCGGCTCTGTTTTCAATTGCTTGAAATAAAGGTGGATCACAAAATATTTATTCGAGGATTTTTCCATTTCACACATGAAAGAACAGAGGACAGAAAGCTGTTGATCTGTGATAATCACACCACTCACTACATATTAAAAGCCTAAAGCTGTTTATCGCGAATGTGTTCTTTTTCTAAAAATTTAGAAACCTTGAAAAAAATAACTCCCTATGATGTAGATGAGATTTTTAACAAAGCTTACACAATAGTCTTGATGTTTTCTAATTCGACTAATGGTTTTCTAACAATTGGGATCTATCCTCTCAGTCCAGAGATATTTGAAGATGAAGACATCTTGGTGGAGACGATTTATCGAACGACGGCTGACTTACCTGTAACCATTCATGACCTATCAACACAACATCAAATGACTCACTGGTGAATACAAGCAATACAAATATGAATAACCAGATCATCGAATCACTTAGGCCTAAGCTTTCTTCAAAAAATATTGAACAACAGAATGATTCATCACTAAACAGAAACGTTGAAGTTCCAATAGAAAAAATACAGTGTATCATAAAGGCCTGTTACCATTACAAATCGTTATAACTATTGAAGTATTTGATATAGAGGGTTGCTGATTTTTGCTGAGTCTTCTTCAGTACCTAAAGTTTGTGCATATGTACTCACAACATCACAACACTTCAACATTTGCGCCTATAGTTACAATTCAATACCTATATTCGATCTACCATACCTGAATTACGTTACACATAAGTAGCTTTGTGATCCGCGTCTTCAGCACCGTAATATCATACGCATAGTCTTTAACGTATATTCAGTGAGCAAACTTTAGATACTGCAGAAGATTTAGCAAAAGATGGCCATCATCTATATCAAATACTTCATTGGTTATAATGTATTGTAAAAGTAATCTGAATTTAAGCCCATCCTGTATATTTATTGACTAGTTGCGGTTGCAGTAGTACCTAGACGGATAATTTGATGTCAAAAAGCCCAAAATAGCACTCAGAAATTCTCATCTACACTCCAATGTAGTAAAAGCTTGAAGAAAAAAAAAGATTCCAAAAGAATTGATAATCTGCAAACGTAAAATAAATTTTAAGGGTTGAACCCCCATATGAAAACTGAAAAGGAAATAAATGCTAAGAAACGGGCGTGCAGAAAACGTGAGTATTTTGTTGTTTCAAATCTGGGAAATACATTTAAATAAAAGGTGTAAAATGTTTTCATACTTAAAAGAGCAAAATATTTAGTTACCCTAAATGTTTCTATCAAACCCATAAAAACTCTTCTTTCGTTTGCTAACTTAGAGGAGCATATTTAATATATATTCTAGAATGTTCCTATAGGATTGTTTTCTCCCTATTCAAAAAATGCTTACGAACGATTGAAACACACACATATATATATATATTTCAATCTGAATAATTCATTTAATAAAATCTTGTATACCTTTATAATGGGCACCTATATTTAGAGAACACCCTTTTCAATTCACAACACGTACATATTTGTATATTTTTACCTCTGAAAAGCGGACAAATTGCGCGGTCCCGAGGTGTCTTCTATTCAGAGGTTTTACTGTAGTTATATTGATATTTTAGATAGTCATTTCCTTTTTCACTTTAAGTTTTCCTTTGGTAAAAAATAATATTCTAAAAAGAAACACGCGGTATATTTCGAAAGCCCTTACTTTCAGCACAAAAAAGGCAAAAAATGGCAAAAAGTCTAGTAATAATTACAAAAAGGAAATTTGATCAACACAATTTGCGCTCATATAAATTTACGGTCACCATTTCTTGGCTGGTATTATCTTAAATGTTACTTATATTATAATTTAATGAATAAATATTGGAATTTTGAACTAACGTCTGAAAATCCGTATTTAAAAAACTAACATACAAGGAAAAAATTCTTTACTATTTTTGTTGATATTTAAAGTAGAATTTCTTAGTTATCATTTAGTACAACGTCCTTTGTTTAGTCAATAGTATCTCATATATCAGTATCATTTACCCTTGCCAAAGATATTAATCATTTTGGCTAGACTGCTTGTCTGCCATGTTTCAGAGATAAACGAAGAAGAGTATTCAACATGCAATTATTTATCTCTTATTAAGATATATTGTGAAAAAACTTTGAGCTTGAAATTGATTCTCTTGAAAAGTTTTATTGAAAATGGTTTTCATCAGTTGTTCATTTCGGCATTTTTTAAAATGTCATTCACATTTATGCAATGAAGAAATTTTCATTTTTCTTTAACGAGTTATTTAAAAAAATGGCGGAGATAATAAAGAAAGATCAGAAGTTTCACGGCTCAAAATTTTAAATACTTATTCGACTTGTGAATTAAAATATATTTCCTCATTATACATTTACGCATTATGATTCATGTTATATATTTGTTTATAAAATATTTTATTTAATTACTTACACAGAGTAAAATATTTATGCTCAGATAAAAATAAAAAAGCACCAGTAATCCAATTAAACGATATGGATGTACAAACTTCATGCTAAATTCAATAATTTATTCTTTTAATAAATGCATTGTGTTATACACAGAAAAGATGCTTAAAGAATAGAGGAGGTTAGATTCGTAGTAGGTATGTCTCATTACACGCACGCACACATACACACACAACACACACACAGATATAAATATATATAAAATTTGTGATCATTGCTAATGTTCTTTCATTTTACATATTGATTCATCATTCAAATTTTGTTATTAAATTAATTGTTTTTATATATTATATATATATATATATACGTATTTTCCCGTTTCACAATCCGATATACATTTCTCGAATTATTCTACCGTTTCCAGACATTTCAATGGAAACGATTCTCACTGCATTTTACTCGATTACAGCGCCATCTACGATTTTTTCGAAGAAAATGTTTAATGCAAAAGTTACGTATTTTTTCTCGCAGAATCCTAATCTGCAATAAAAAAGGGGGGTTGTCATTTTTAAGATTTCGAAGTTCCCGCCCCTTTCCCCCCAGGGGGCAGAGTTGGGGGGCAACTTTGATACCCCTAAATAGATTTTTCAAAATATTGAACATGCTTTTTTCCGTTTTTCAATCCGATGTATATTTCTCGAGTTATTCGACCGTTTCCAGACTTTTCGGACACCCTATATATATTGCCCCAATTGAAAGCTATCTTTATCTGCGATTTTTTAAAACTATTATTCATTTTCTTTAATCTTAATTATTCGTTTATTAAAATGTTATATTTATTGTATAGATGGCCATTTGATTTTTTTATTCTAAGTTGCCCTTCAAAAAATATTTACACTAAAAAAAAAAAAAAAAAAAAAAAAAAAAAAACTTGCGTATTTTTTGTAGCCCTCCCTTTCGAACCAAAGGCATGTTGAAAAAAGTGCGCAAATTCGCGAGTAATTGCGTTAAATACATACATTCATAATTTCATAACAATGTATTAACCCTTTCCGGCGCGGAATAAATCTGTTTGTAAAATAATGAAATAATGGACTGACACCAGATTTTACAAACAATTTTCTTAGAAAACAAAAACTTGCTGATTTTCCCGTACTTTATAAAAGGAAAATTTTAATTAAATATTCTTGGTGCCGTTTGTCAGTTTTGAAATTAAAATTAGGTGTCCTTTTTTGTGACCACCGCCCGCTAAAGGGTTAAAACGTTTTTTTAGAACAAATTTTAATTTACATGACAATACATTTGTAATCTAATTTGGAATTATTTTGCATTGCTATGCAAGGAATATGACATTGATTTCCATATTCATATATGTCATGCTACAGAAAACTCTACAAAAGTAACTATACATAAATTTCTCTAAATCAGGTACTTCTAATACTAAAACTTAATTTTAACGAACAAAGCTAATATTACAACGTCGAAATAAGTTTCTTGTAATCATAGTCTGATTAATTTTACGGTGAAATTCACATTTCACGATGATTCGAAAACACGCTATATTTAAAATCATCTTGATTCTTGATGAGAAAACATTAACTTGCATTAAAATTGTTTGATACTAGCAACATTTTGATTTTGCAAGTAAATTACAAATATCAATTACAATACTTTGTAATTTACATTCGGAGCCAATAACTTCTAGATATTTAAATGAGAGCACATTTTATATTCAGTTTTTTAATTGTATTTTTCCTTTTATTGTGTATTTCTATATAATTTTCTAGATCCCCACATTTTCGTGTTTCCTTAACTATTTCTTTTCTGTATAAAAAATTAAAGAATCATAAAATCATTTTTATAGTAAGAAGACTTATCTTTTATTTATTTCGAAACTTATACTGGGTGTCCCAAATTAATGTTTACACTTTTTGAGAAACTAAGAAATTAAACACAATCTGACTGCCTTTATTTAAAGCTACAAGTATATCTTTGGTTTTGTCTAAGCATTTTGCTGTTTTTTTTAGTTCAGTTTGCAATCATTATCAGTACGATTATATTTAAAGATCGCCCCCAAACGACGCTACGTTTATCACCCTGCTTTACAGCATTAAAAACAATGATTTGTTGTTGATGGTGGTTATTTTGGACAGATATGTAATTATTTGGGGTGTTAAAAAAATAGAGCCAATTGTTCTGGAATAGTAAATATTTATTTTGCTTAAAAATATTAACCATAATTATTGACGCATTTATCCCAGTAGGATATCATGCCCTTCTCGTAAAATCCCTGTGCTTGAACTGGGAACAATTTTCTTCTCATCATTGTACAATTGGAAGTATTGTTCTTTCTAAATCCCTTTTATTTAAATATATAACTTTGGGATTGTCTAGAGATTTTGCTGTTTTTTTAGTTCAGTTTGCAATCACTATCAGCAAGATTATAGTTAAAGATCGCCCCCAAACGACGCTACGTTTATCACCCTGCTTTACAGCATTAAAAACAATTTATTGTTGCTGATGGTGATTATTTTGGACATATATGTAGTTATTTGGAGTGTTCAAAAAATAGAGCCAATTGTTCTGGAATAGTAAAGATTTATTTTGCTTAAAAATATTAACCGTACTATTGATGCATTTATCCCAGTAGGATATCACCGTTCTCGTAAAAAGCCCTGTGCTTGCTCTGAGAACCATTTCCGAACCATTTTCTTCTCGTCATTGTCCAATTGGAAGTATTGTTCTTTCTAAATCTTTCCCCACTTCATGAATATTGTGAAAATGTAATGTGAATTCTCCGAATCATTGACATGCAGGTCGAAGATTGAGGACGCGCCACTTGAATTTTGGAATGAGATTTTCATTTGCAGTGAATATGTGTGGGCGAGCATTGTCATGGAGAAAAACCGTACCGCCATAAAAATTTCCATGTCGTCTCAAATTTATTGCCCTACCAGATGAGATCAACGTTTCCACTTCCACCATAACTTGCGCATTAACCATAATTCCACGTTTCATGAAGTCGACAAAAAGTGATCCCGAGCGAGTGATTACTGGATGGTGCATTCTTTTGAATGAGATACTTCTGCTTATGTCAGCCAGCTCTTCCATATAATGTCTGTAGAATAATTCGCTGAGGTCGCTAAACTGTCCTTCCACATGCTAGTACTGTTCGCACTGAAAAAAATTCTGCCACTAGCATCTAGAAAATAAATTGTGGCTCTAGAAAAATTAGTTCCATGTCATCCCTATAAATTCTAGTTCCCCTTGCTAGAGAGTTCTAGTCTCCCCTATTCAAATTCAAGACCGTTTTGCTATATTACCGTGGTCAAACTTATTTAAAAATCTCTGTAAATAAATGTGAACACAGGAGGCTAGGTTTAGTAACTATAGTTCCAGTTAATGAATTTATTCCAGAAATCAAGTGATAATTTCTCGCAATTCAAATTATTAAGTATGTATCGTTTCATCACCTAGATAACAATACAATAGAAATTATCGATCACTTCGTCTATTCAGTTTATTTGTTTACCTTATTCGCGAAACGCGAAGTTTAGGGATTTAGAAAATGACTACTTATTCGTTTTAGACGAAGACGGTATACGTTTTCTTTCAGTGCGATACGTAAATGTCTCATGATAACCTTTGGCATCTTATTTATTGAACACTCCTAATATATCGTTTTGCGACATACATAAAGTTCATGCTTCTTATTATTTGTATATATTTATTAATGCCTAAAGAATGCAAACATTTATTTTGGGCCACTCTTTATTCAAGTATGATAGTAAAAAATATCAAACATAAGACTTACTTTTAAATTAAAATACCTTTCCTTAGTGAAACAAATTCTTTTATTTGATGCTAATTAAATTCGTTGTTAACATCTAATTCGTTTTGAAATAATATATACTTGAAATGAATTAAAAAATGAAATCGTTCACATCATTATGATTGTCTATACGCATTAAAAAAATAAATAACATAGCTCTAAAACTTTTTGTAAGTTTTTTTTTTAGTGTAAGCATTTCTCTAATTACGAGAAACTGGGCAAGATTATAAACAACACTACGGAAGAATGTAAATTTTTCCTGTTTCTTTTCTATACTAGAAATACTAAAAATGCATATTTATTCGAAAATTAGAAAATATATCCCTTAATCAACTAGCATCTTAAAGTTTTTTTTAGAAAAAGCAACAATATCTGGACAAAAGAAGATCACGCGATAGAATTAGTTAGATAAACTTTATCGCATCGTTAAAATCTTCCCAAATATTTTAATTCTTTAAAATTTTATATGCATTTTTTATTTCTTTTTTCAAGATAAATAACGGTGTATTAATTTGTATTAGAAATGATATTTCTAATGGAAACTAGAGTAATTCTATTGCGTAGATAGTATATAACTTACGCTTGTATTCACAGTGTAACTCAAATACCGGTTAACCCTTTCCGGCGCGGAGTAAGTCTGTTTTTAAAATGATGAAATAATAGACTGACACCAGAATTTATAAAAGAATTCATTAGTTACTAAAAACTTGCTTATATTACCGTACTTAATAAAAGGGAAAATTTTATTAAATATTCTTGGTGCCGTTTGTCAGTTTTAGAATTAAAATTAGGTGTCCTTTTTTGTTGACACCGCCCGCTAAAGGGTTAAGCGCGAGAACATCTGCCCGAATATCAAATGGCATACCTCATTAACGTAATAAGATTTTGTCCGCGATCAGGTCCAAGCAGGTTTATGATGAATACCATGAAAGGGTTTAACAAAAAGATCACGTATGTCAAACTCAAAGGCTGACAAGGACCAAAAAAGAAGGTTTTAATTAAATGGGGCTGCAAAATAATTAAATAAATAAATGCCATTTTTCATAGTAGTTTAAGTTTATTAGCAAAGGTCCCGTGTAAGAAAAAACCCACAATAAAATTAATATTTTCTTCTCAATACTATTTTTCTAAGGGTAGTTCGCAGTGACTACTTTTAAAACTGTTGCAAGGTGAATGTCGGTACTTGTAAATCTAAAAAGAGAATTATTTCCTTTTATAGTAAATACAAATAACTATTAGCAACGACAAAAACTTCAAAGCAAAGATATAATTTCCCATGTTAATTCTCTATTTTTTACAAACTTAGCTGGCAAGATATTATTTTGAATATTTGTAAAATTCAAGAAAACCAACTGCATTGCATTTTCCCTTCAAATCTAAATTACCTACTGAATATCAAGAATTTTGCATTGGATCTGGTACCGATTCTATATTTATTGAGAAAATTGAAGAAAATAAAGAAAACTTCTCTTTTAAAGAATTTTAACCAGAAAATCATTTTCAAATTCAGTCCTAAATTTTTCTGCCTTTGGTACTATGAGATTTCACTAAATTTGATTTGTTTATGTTGCATGTTGGATAGTGTATTTATACTCTTCATTTTTCAAAAACTGCTTTTCCCAAAGAGCTAACTTACATTGGATTATAATTGGCTGGACCACAAAGTTGCTTCTTGTGATTCCCGAGTTTGACATACTTGAGGTAGATGGAGAAAACGAGCGTTAGAGTAGGGTCTCTGCTGCTGATATGGGATTATAAAGACTTTGGGGAAGAAACTAGTTGCATGTGCTAATCCCAAAATTTTCATCTATCACATACATGTTTATACTTCAAAATTAGCTGTCAGAGCGCCAATAAAATCAATATTTTTCATTATTCTGTTGCACAGCTTCTTGAGAAGT
This sequence comes from Maratus michaelseni, assembly GCA_963931845.1. NCBI lineage: Eukaryota > Metazoa > Arthropoda > Arachnida > Araneae > Salticidae > Maratus > Maratus michaelseni. The sequence goes on along the minus strand of OZ007599.1, from coordinate 172,774,174 downwards.
GCCGAGTTACCTTCGGAGTAAGAGCAGCCGATTTACAACCTAGCTACGAAAAATCTAGAAAATCGCACAAAAATTGCTATAACCCCTTCCTGTGGAATAGCTCCAAATTCAAGAAGGACCTAATAGTCACAAACCTATAAAAAAAGAATTGGTTCAATTCTATGTATAACTTCAATACTTTTCGATGGTACAAAATAAAAATGGCACAAAAAATCATTATTACAACGCCCCCTTCCGGCGGAATATCGCCAAATTCAAGAAGGACTTGCTGGCCATTAGTCACAAACCTATAAAAATGTTTTGGTTCAATACTATGAATAACTTCATACACTTTTCGATGATACAATGAGGACAGACACACGGACGACAGACATTTTGTATAAACATGTTTTTCGGGATCTCTGACCCCTAAAACGTGTAAATACGTCGAAAACTGGAAGTCGAAAAAAAATTCGATTGCAATACTTTCTTCTATTATAGACAGAAAAAAATTAAAAATGCAAACCGAAAACACATGAATAAAATTTTAGAGCCTTGTACACTTTATTCATGCATTTATTTATATTCAGAATCGAGTAGTAACTATGCTATTGTGCTCTAACAAGAAATTAAAAAAAAAATTAACCTCATATTCATTATGGACTTCGAATTTTGCTTTGTGTTATTTTGTTAGAACATTGCCAAACTCAAGAAAACAAGAACGGAAAATCATGCGTCAAGCATAGATTATGTAACACTTTCCAACGCTTCCAAAATAATTTTACAAATCATTACCTTTTAATAAGCTGAAAGATAACATCTAAGCAAACAATTTGAAAAACGCATAACATATTTAAAAACGTAATTTCAGGAATTTCCAACATATATTTCCAACATATACAATGTTCGGAAAAATATCCGAATACTTTTATTCAGACCTGTATATGATCTATAGATTTGTATATATACTACATAGGATGCTAAATTTTAGTTTAGTTAGGAAACACGTAGCACAGTTTAAAATTCTCCTTCTGGAGTTTCTGTCAATAAGCAGAAATGTGTTCGCGAACTTTTGTGCTGCCCTGTATATGATCTACAGAATTTATACACACCAAGTAATAGACAAAAAGTGAGTTAAATTTAAAATATAGCGTTCAGCTACTTAAAACGCTCTTCCAGGAATTATCGTTAACAGACAGTAGAGAATTCTTTTGTGTGTCCCTGTAAATGAACGATGACTGCTATACTCACAATATTCTGTAGTAAGCCTCTTGTAATGCACCTTAGTGATATATATAAATGTCAATGCGTTTAAAATTTTGAAACATTATTTAATTAAACCGCAAACGATTTTTCTCCATAGACGGAATGTAACGGAATTCTTTTGACTGTCTCTGTAAAGTAACAATAAGTGATATGCACACTATATTCCATATTTATCTTCTTGTAATGCACCTTCGTGATATACATCAATTACAATGTGTTTCAAATTGTGTAACATCATTAAAATAAGCGGCAAATGATTTTTCCCCATAGACCGTAATGTAACGGAATTCTTTTGAGTGTCCCTGTAAAAAAACTATAAGTGCTACACACTTCAACTGAAATAGGGAACATGCTATAGATAATGTCAATAACATATAAAAATTGCAAGGCAATCCGAGCATATTTACGGGAGTTAGAGCACGGACAGACGGCCAGACGGCCAGACAAACCGAAGTCATAAACACTTTTCAACTAAGTTGGAAAGTGTTAAAAATGACATTCAAAAAGCTAATTAAAATATTGTTTTCTTACATATTTCTTTTTTATGTTTATTACATGCGCAATTTTTATTTATTTTTTTTTTTTCTTTCAACATTAAACGCTTAAACTACGTGCTCGTAATTTTGGAAAGTTTTCCATAATTCATGCATTAGACATGATATTTTTTTCTAGTTACAGATAATGTACGTTTTTCCATTTTGTTATGCTATTTCACTCATTTAGAAGGGAATCACATTATCCTAATGTTGAAATTTCGTGAGACATGTTTTGTATAGTGACGGTTTTATAATCTTCTTTTTTCCACTCAGTTGTATAATACCATCGATTCATATACTCCGAAGCTATCAAATATGATAAAAATACAATGATATAAAAATGGAACTTTCTACTAGAAAAAATGTCAGATAAATCCATTCTATACACAAATGTAAAATCTAAGAAAAAAAAACAACACTTTATCCTTTTATCTGTTGACAACACAGCTTTAAAATATTTTTCATCATTCTTGCTTAAATATTTTATTATGTTATAAAATAGAAAATTTATTTTGATTTGTTTAACATTGAAAAGTAAGTTCCCATGACGAGCATACTTATTTTGAAGTGAATTTTATCTTAAATTGTTAAACCGTCATGATATTTTAAAAATAAATTTCTACAAGCTAGTAATGTTAAATTTTTGTAATAATTTTAGGGATGTGAGGGGTTTTGTTTATCATAGGCTATATATATATATATAGTTTTGGCCATAGGAGGAATGACTTCACGGAGGACTTATCAAGGGAAATTGATTTTAATTATCGTTCTCGTACAAGGAAAACCTTGAAACCTTGCTCAGACCACTCTGCTCAGACCACGCTGGTATCGAACTCGCAAACATCGGCCAAAGCTTCCTATTTTGTGGCTAAGCATGGGATGTGTGGACCCTTTAACAATTTTAGAGTCAGATTAATTCAAATTAAATTAGAAAATTTGTTGCTGTACTATCGTAAGTTTAATACAGTAAAACATGTGAAAACTGAATTGCTAAGGACCGGGAAGAAATCTTTCTTAAATAGGTTATAGGTTAGATCGTTTTAGTAAAATATTCCTTCCTTCGGGATCATGAAACTTTTTCGTTTAAGACAGGATTTTGTTATAGACAGGTTCTGTTTTGACAGTCTTTACTTTATATCTATTCAATAGAAACAAATGGAGGTGTCCGGGATTATTATAACACACACTTACAAATATATTTTTAATTAGTTAACAAATACAGTCAAATGCCAATATTTGGGACATTGTCTTTACTTGGGACGATTTGGGACTTTTAGTTTTATGGTGTTGGTAGCACTGTACACTGTTAAAAATTTGCAGCAAACTGTCCATAATATGAGCAATAATATGATCAGAATAGTGTTAAATTACGGTTACGTAACCGTTTTCTATAAAAACAGTCAAATGACAGATTTTGCAATTTTTTAACAGGGTAGGTTCTCACAGGTTATCTCTGAAGCAGGTTTTATTTTTTCCATTGTTGTTCTGTGATGATTTGGGTTGCTCCTGACGTTTACGGGCATAGTCTCCGAGGAGGGGAATTTGTTTCACGTTATCACCAAAATCGGTAAGTTTTAACTTTGAAGTACTTACGTTTGTACTTCATATATGTTAAAACTTAGGGTTTTCTCTACTTTAGAGAATCACAGGTAAGGTCTCTCATATCTGAAGCCAGTCCAATTTTATTTTTATCACTATTGTCGGAATCTCTACCTTGGTTTGAATATCAAAAGGTCAAAGTGTTCAAAGCATGAGACATTGTCTCAAGTTAGGGATTGTTGTCCCAAGTTGAAGATTATGCATTGTCATTTTTCTTCTCAAATGTTTTCATGTTTTAGACCGTATATAATATATTCTACTGAAGTTTAAAACTTTTTTTTTGTTTCTGTATGCCGAAATCGCTGAACTTTTGTTCTGTAACTTTTCTAAATTAAAATGTTCCTTTGTTCCTCCTTAAAATATGTAGTACATACATAATTTTTTAGCCAGCCTAAGGAGCAATTTACATAGGTATGCTTTAGTTTTTCAAGTTTTGTTCCTATAGTCTTCCTAGTCTTTATTCGTTCGAATTTGTTAATGAAGAACATATTCTGACGTGCCTTGTTAGAGTAATTGACTGCAAAAATCATTAAGTGCTCATTATCCATTCGTAGTTTTAACAACGTTGTTCAGAATAAGTAGAACTCTTTAAAAAAGAAGTGAAACTCCCCACCCCACCCCCAGAAAACTTGACCTGTGATGTTGTAGTTAAGACTATAGCCTTATTTTTGATGAATAAATAACTTTTTCTTACCGTTTTCAGTTATTTATTGTGTTTAAACATTGTTTAAAAATATTTAACCTATCCTATGTTTCGAATAAGGAAACTACACACGAGAAAAGTGGAAAAAAAGAGAATGCCCCAGGTTAGGTTGCTTAAGCTCAACGTGGGACAGAAGCCATTTTTTTGGGAGGGGGGGGGGACGCGATCAAAACATTTCAATTTTAAGTAAATATAGTCCTGATAACCTTCAAAATATGTCTATTTTTTTAAGCTTCCACGTTTCATAAAGGATTCATTCCCAGTGCAAATTTCGAAATTGTCCCAAGTATGAGCATTGTACTGTACTATAATTGATCTGTAATTGATTGGAAAAGCATAATACTTGTAATAAACACATACAGAATGATTTAAAATGATTGATTCAGTTTGATTCAGTTATATTTTGTAAATATTGTAGATTACATTCGTTCATACTCACATTAAAGCTTATAGATTTTTAATGAGCCTCCCACATGCTGAACGGATAGAATTTGGATGGTAATTCATTCCACACCCAATGAAGATTGTCTTGCCCCACTTGAGCTCGCCACAGCTATTATATGGTTTTAGATCGTTTAACTCAAGAATGCAAAAACTTATGTGCTGCATAGTAGCCGTCTTACAAATAATTGAAGCTGCGAAATTTAGGGACATTGTAGTGGTAGTATTTCAAACTTTAAGACATCTTCTTTAAATTTATCTGCAAGTTATTCGTGCACAATGTATAGTTTTTATGGTTAGCCGTGTAAAATTGAATCTATCTTTTTGAATAGCCCTGAATTTATGCTTAATGTTTTTTTTATTGGAATGGTAGTTAAATGAAAGTTACTTATATCCTAATCCACAAGGTCATCAACGTTGTCTGATTAGTAACATCCGTCCGCTGTCTAAAGGTAAATAGTATCATGTACTAATTGGCAATGAGTTGTTATCCGTCCCCGATAATGTATGTGGCCGATGAATAACACAAACTTAGAATAATTTATTCGTTAATAAAGGTGACATGCACAGTTAGAGACGGGTGGAACCTACGTTTTAATCAAATGACACATTTCCTACATCATGCGTCTCTGGCATCAACTGTCTTTGCACATGTCATCACGAAGTCTTTTCAAGTCATTTGCCAAAGGCACTTTCTGCTGGCCACAGTCAAGGCGTATAAAACAGCCCCCGCAGCGGCTATTCAGGTAATAGCTGGCCTGATTCCAATCCACCTCTAGGTCAAATACGAGGCAGCATGCGGCACAGTATCGCGATTAAGAGAAACAGCAGAAATACATAGAAAGACAATTTACCACACAGACTACACCAAAAAGATTAATGTCTGGGATACACACACAACAGCTACAATAGAACCCAGGATAGGTCACATCTTTAAGGACATAGCAGACGGATCAAAATTGGAATCAGGCGCTACGGGTTCGGCATTCGTAGCACTCAAAAATGAACAAAAAATAAAAACATGGTCAGTACCCCTAAGGAAGTACAACAGTGTATTCCAAGCCGAACTACTTGCTATACTCAAAGCAGCAGAATGGGGACAACAGCACAGGGAAGGAATAAAGGAATACAGCATCCGCTCGGACTATCAGCCAATCACCCCCAGTAAACCTTTCAATGTAACAAAATTCACATTATACAAAAAACAGCAAAAGACTCAGATCAAAAATTAAAAATTTGCTGGGTAAAAGCACATGTGGGTATCCAAGGAAACAAGGATGCCGACGAATTAGCAAAAAAAGACCGCAGAAAATCAAACAAAAGAAATTCCATACCACCTAGAAAGACCGATATCAAACTTAAAGAGAAAACTTAAAGAATTAACAATAAAACAATGTCAGTTCGAGTGGAAATAGGGGGACACGAGGAGGACAACATTCACATAGATACGTCCCAAAAGTAGACTCACGCAGAATTATCAGCTGCTATTTACTAAGCCTAATATATACAGGACATGAAGCATTTCCTAACTACCTAAATAGGTTTAAATCCAAGGACGAACCATACTGTTCATGCGGGAAACTGGGAACCCCCAAACATTATTTAACATCCTGCCCACTAACCCAAACACACCATCTGATCCCCATAACACCCAACAATGCACTATGGCACAAACAGTTAGCGAACAACAAACATGTACAAACAAAAGGACAAGCAGTGATCAGATGGTTAACAGAAAACATTGACCTAATATCACAGTAAATATCCTTTCCTAGCAGAGAGATCCTTGATGAATGACCCTCGCCCTCATTAGCCCCCATCTCAGCATCTCACATCCGTCTGGCATGACTTCGATACACTGCGCAGTGCTGAACCGTCTCATCCAAAATCAATGAGCAACTGGCCAACTAAGAAAAAGCAAATAAAGCAACAAGACGCACTGAAGCCACGTCGGCCTATAGATTTAACAAACACATCTTTGCCAAGTGGAGAGCAGGCGAATCTTCGCCCCGTTGCCAGGTATCAACCCCTTTAAGCTAGGCAAAAGCCTGACAGGTAGGGGCTTGGTCAGCGGTCTAAAAAAAACTTATCGTGGATGGACTGTAAGTTAATTCTGCCGATACGGGATTGCAGGGATGTTGCGAAAAAAAAGTCAGATTTTCTGACCAAGTTTCTGAAATACAATTTGAAAGCAAGTAGTACGTAAAATTTTAATGCATTATATTCTAAGCTTGTATTTTTTCTAATCCTTATCTGAAATTTATACTATAGATCAATTTAAAAAATCATTATTATTATAATTGAATAGCCTTGAAATTTGATTGTTGTTCATTTGTTAAAATGCCACCTAACTTAAAAATGGAGAAAAAATCTCTTTTTCAAATTATTTTTTCTTACATTTTGAAATTCAATATACATTAACACCTGATACAAATTGAAATGTTTCAACTGGCATAAATAGATTAACCCCTGAATTGTCTTTTGATTATATGAAGTCTTTCTTTAAAATTCTCTAACTTGGTTTTCTTTAAATTGTTCTTCTACTTTTGATTAAAATCCGTTAAAATACTGACTGACGCGAGAAATTTGACATTTTTGTCTGCAAAATAATGAAAGCTATGTCTGTAAACTCCACCGTAATAAGGATGAAATTTAATCAAAGTGCTTGCCCGTGTGGGAGACGTGTGCCTTCGTTAAGAAGTTCAATTATCCTTCTTAAACATACTGTAATTTTGATTAAATATCAAAATACATTCAGATTTCATATTTAAACTCTTAGCTGGGAAGCAAAGAGTCTTTAAAAAGAAAAAAGTCCTTCCGACCTGCACCAGAAGAATAAAATAGCTTCCCTATTCCTTGTTTTGACAAATTCAGTGATTAACACTTCCGTGTTTTGACTAACGAAGCTAAACGAAGCTAAACGACGAAGCTAAAATATGTGCGACTAACGAAGCTAAAATATGTGGAATCCGATTACAGAAGATTCCCAGTTTTCGTCAATATTGAATTTCGATGGGAATTTCAAAAAATTTGTCAGGTATCGCCATGTTGCTTCACTTATGGTGACTTATTTTTTACGCTAAATTTGGTGATATTTTGCAGAGTATCGCCAAGGTGGGTGAGAATGGGACTCTGGAGGATATGAATATCTGCTTTTAAGAGTAATGAGAGTTGAAACAATGGCTACAACAATGAAAGAAAATTTGCGAGAAACCACGTTTAATAAAATTCCTAAATTAAATCCATTTAATGGACGATACTTTTATTTTTAATCGGCTATCTTATTTAATAATGTCAGCCACCCTAGGATTTCAAACTGCTATATCCCAATAATGTTTTACGATAGAGGCGAAACAAAAAATGCCCCGGAATCCTTGTATCATCCTTGTACAACTTTAAAGAAAAATGTTTGGTTTCTAATTTTTTTGTACATTTTTTTGAACATGAAATCTTTAAGTGGCTACTATTTTGAAGCAAGATGACGGATGAAGCTGACCAACGACCTCGGTCGAGACATTGGTAAGTCCTGTGCACATTCTCAGTTACATACAAGTCGGTTCATAAATACGAGTGCTGTAGAATGAAAAAAATCATATTATGTATATATATAAATATTTAAACGGAGGTGGGGGGGGGGTCGTGTCTGAGGGTCCTGATCGGGGAAAATATAACGAAACATTCCGGAATTGCTTTACTCCTGCTGCAACACCAGGCTGCAATAGGCAGTTTCTTACTTTATGTAACTGAAAGCTACCTAAAATATATAAAATTTTGTTTGGAGGAATACTTGGTATTCTACTGCAGAAAGATAAACTGAAATATAACTACACAATTAAAACAAACAAGAGTAAATATAACACAGGTCTGTAAAATAAAAAATAAAACTTTCTGAAAATTGTTTTAATTTTGATGAGGGATTTTGATGTTATTTCAATGCTAATTATGAAAATGAAATCCATTTTGCTATGATAGTTAAACCCTTTTCTGAGTTAATGTCATATAGGGTTTTTTTCATTCAAATTTAAATCATAAAGAGAACTAGTCGTTGGGGGTTACCGTAATACTTACCCATAATAGATATCCATAATATAAAATAGGTGTAAACTATTTATAAAATGCATTGCAATTCGAATGAAATCGTGACTTGATGACGTCATAAACTTCAAATGATCTATTACTGAATTGCGTAAAAAAACATCCTTATAACTCCAAAAATTATAATCATATTAACTAACAGTTCACTGTGTCGGATTAAGCGTCTCATTTTCAATTAAAATATATCTTTGAATTGGAATTTGAATGAAATATAGGGTCATGAAAAATCGAAGAGTGTGAAAAATAGGATTACGAATATCTCGGCAACTAATTACACGATCGACTTCATTCTTTATGCAAAATTTATGTTTTTTGTTGTCTTTTATATCCACTCCTTAAAATAAACAATTTCGAAAATTTTTATACATCTTTTATCAGAACGAATATTTCGAGACTCCGAAAAAAATAGTTACGGATAATCGAGGTTACTGAAATTCAATAAGCTTCTTTTCATTATTGCATACTAAGTACCTACCAAATTTCAAGTCTCTATCTCAATTTGTTCCTGAGATAGGGCGTTTACAGACACACACACAGACAGATGGACGGCAATTTTTAATTTTTTTAATATGTTTTTCGGAATCTCCAGTGTCTGAAACGTGTAAATCCGTCAACATTTTTTTTTCGATTTTCAAAACAATTACAAGGCTTATCCTATACTACGTATGATGGGTAAGTAATACAAATTGTTACAAAAATCTATGAATAAACACCCTCGGTACTTTGCGAAACATAAAGAAATGACAGAATAGGTATAATTCAAACACAAATGTTAGTATTGAGGACATTACGATCGCACGCAAAATCTCAAAACTCACACGATCATTATTAAGTACCTTTATAAACAAGTAGCTAGGCACTCTGCCACAACTTCAACATATACTTGTTAATCTATTCTCTATTTTTTGCACGATTCTTAAGGCGCATTTTACAAAATTAGGGATCAAATTTTGAGTAATATAAATAGTTTATAATGGTTAAAAATAACAACGCCACGTAAATAGTCATTTTTATTGCATTTTACATATTTCATCACATTTTATTTATTTTTCTTAAAATAATTAACTTGTTGGAAATCTCATCTCTACCGTTATAGAACACACTTATAAGAAATGCATGCTAAAAAAGGGTTTCAAAAAGCTCAAAATCGTGGAAGAAAGATTTTAAAATTTTCTTAATTTTTTTAAATATTATTTTTTAAATTTTCATTACAAGAATTGCATTTTTTCTTAATTAAGTCTTTTTTCTTCTTAAAACTATTTAATATTATGTCAAAAAGATATTATAAAATACTGAAATTTAAAAAAAGCTCAAAGTTCACCGAGTCTCCTTAAATCAATTAAAATGTTTTCCAACGTCATCAATGATTTCTTGATGCTAAATATACTAAATTTGTATAAATTTGGTAACTTTATGTTGAAATTATACGCATGTCTGTCAACCTCCTGATTTTTTTCCAAGTAATATAAACATGTTTTGAGATAGAGAATTTATTTAATAAAATGTGTCTTATTCTATGTGGTAATTATTTCATTTCATTCATTAAGTAAAATTTCTAGTTCAAAATGTGTTTATTTGAGGAAAAAAATCGGGAGTATGCTATATAACTATGCTGTTCTTGATGGGGTTTTTTTTTCATTATTTTTCCAGTAATAAGCATCCAAACAACTGCCATTACTTACATTACAGACAATTTGTTCATCATAAATCTGTGTAATTATTTCAACAAATAATAAACAAATACACAAATAAAAAAATTACTGCGAGTAAACTATTTGTTAAAAGTATCATTTTTTTTATTCCTCAAATGCACGAAAAAAGAAATTTTCATAATTATACAAGTGCATGTTTTTTTTTTTTTTAATCTTGTAATTTAGCTCTGTAGGAATAGAATTGAATAGGTGAATGCAATTCAAATTGTTCCTCATTTTGATCACAGATAAACTGAAGTGAACACAGAAACTTAACACTGTACTTTTGCGTTAATACATTGTCTGTTACAAAAGTATTGTATGATGGCGCGTTTTACTGATTAGGCTGGCTCCGAAAGACGAATCAATTAAAGACTTGGAGAAAAGTGCTTGGTAGAATTATAGGGAATCAATATCTGATCGGTAATAGTGTAATCAATACGTTTTCAGAGATTTCTTGGAATCTACTATACATTTAGGTTTATATATAAAGACTCCTTATATGTTTTATTTTAAAAATATATTGTTTTATAATTTATCAGAAAAATAAATGTATTTATCTTTAACAGTTATTTTTCATTGCTATATCAATTTCGTCCTCATTTTAATCCCAGAGAAACTGAAGTGAACACAGAAACTTAACACTTATTGTACTTTAGAGATAGTTACAACACATTGTCTTTTACCAAAGTATTGTAATGATGGCGCGTTTTACTGATTAGACTGGCTCCGAAAGACGAATCAATTAAAGACTTGGGGAAAAGTGCTTGGCAGAATTATAGGGAATCAATATCTACTCAGTAATAGGCTAATCAATACGTTTTCAGCGAAGTAATTTCTTGGAGTCTAAGATACGTTTAGGTTTATATAAAAAGACTATCTATATGTTTTTTTTTTAAATAATATATATATATATATTAATTTATCAGAAGAATAAAGGTATTTATTTTTAACAGTTATATTTCAATGCTACATAAATTTTATTGTAATGCTATACAATAGCGGGGAAATACTATATTATTGTATAGTGATAAAATACTATATTAAACTAAAAATAATAATGATAAATACTAGAATGCGTTCTAATGGTCAAATGAGATAAAATTTGAACTACAGATAATTCAAATAATGCGCTTGACAGTTATTAAATAAAAAAATATATAGTACAAAAATCCGTCGATAGACGGTTCTGTAATACACAAAAAAAACATTTATTGTGCTTTATAAATGTTAAATAATATAAGAAAAGTAGCATTAAAACTGCTCAAAATGTCCCCTTCATTTTCAACAATGTGCTCTAATCGCAGAACCATATTTTCCAAAGCTGACCGGAGTGAGTCTGTCGGAATATCAAAAACATGGCGTTGAATTCTGTCCTTCAGTTCTGGCACAGAGGCTGGCCTTTTACGGTAGATATTGGCCTTCAGGAAATTCCACAAAGAAAAGTCGTAGCGTATGATATCGGTCGAATGAGGAGGCCATGCTGTTGGAAAATGGCGGCTGATCACCGTGCATCTGTGAAATGCTGTCTTAGCAATTGCTTTACACGACAATCGATGTGAAGAGGTGCGCCATCCTGCATGAAAATGAGGTTCTGAAGGCATCCACGCTGCTGAAATTGTGGGATTACAAAGTCCCTCAGAATATCACGTTATCGTTGTCCTGTGACAGAACAGTTTGGATTCCATTTGCAGTTATCTCTTCAAAAAAAATACTCTCCAATGCTAAAATTAGCCGTAAAACTACACCATACTGTCACTTTTTCAGAATGCTAGGGTTGTTCCTGGAGAGCGTTGGGGTTTTCCGCTTCCTAAATTCGAAAATTGTGGGTGTTTACTTTCCAATTGAAGCAAAAGTGGGCTTCGTCAGTCCACAGAATGTTCCATGACCCAAATGACGTCCACCACCATTCGAGCAAGGAACTCAAGTGCAAAAGTTTTACGAGACTCTGAGTCCCCGTCCTGCAATAGGTGCACAGGCTTGATTTCGCAGGGATAAAAATGCAAAATCTGCCGTAAGAGGTTGTATCTTAAATTGGACGAAATTTTTTTCAAAGAAGTTGAAGGTAAATTAAAACTCTTGGGCAAAACTTTAACGGGTGATATATCTATAACAAATCAATTTTCGTCATACAGTGCATGGCGTATCGCAAGTGGTGAACTGCTAGATGGCGCTGTCATTAGACACACAGAGTTGGCTTTTCACACACATCGTCGTCGTTTTTACCGTGAATTGCAAAAAGGAGGGCTGGTTTTAATAATAAGGAAAAACGGACATGCATTTCATGCATGGTGCAGCGGTTGTGAGTGCTCTGGAAGTCCTAACTGTGTAGTAAAGATGGTTCTCTCCTCAAACAGAAAATGTCCTGTAGCGCTTCACTGCTTGAGTTACGACCATGCATTGTATGGTGTTTTGAGCTTGTCCAGGCGTCTTTTATCAGCCCTTAAAGTTTTGTCCAGGAGTTCCGAATTACCCTGTATGTTATACGTTTGCGAAATTAGTAAAACGGTTACTCGACCGGCGCCAATAATCACAGACGAATGACCGCGTCCGTATACCCCGACTACAGAAGACTGTCGGAAAGGTATACTAATGAGGACACCAACGAAAAAATTGCCTCATAACTGTTCAGAAAGTCCTACCTATGAGTTTAACAGCACCGTGTCCGGGGTACATGATTCACAAGTCACAGAAACATGTTTAGACTCAGAAATTTCATCTAGCGAAATGTAACATACTTGAACGCGATGCATAATTAACTTCAATTATTAAATAAAATTTCTGGGTCTACACATGTTTGTTTGATTCGCGGATTATACACCGGAAATTATGGTTTAATTATTAGCACCTGAAAGATACGAATGTAACTCATGTCCAATAATATAAATCAGTGCCACTTGTTTGAGTGTAAGTCTATTTGATATTAGCCTGGAGTATTGGAAACCGATATTCGATAATTTTTTAGACATGTCAAAATCATCATATAACATATGTATTATGCAATACAGTTCGAGAAAATTAACAAGTTCATCTCATAGTCTCAAAACAATTCGATATCAGAAAACAATATTCCAATAATTTAAACTAGGTGCTTTCTGAATAATTTGTATAAGTTTGACATTTTCGAAGTATAATGTCGAGATCAACGTTTCATGGATTATTTAGATAGATTTTGAGCATTGTCTTTGATTTCAACATATTATTATAATTATTAATTGTACAGAAACCAAATCATTCTGATGGGGAAGTATACAACCCGTTGTATTTTTCGACACTTTGATCTATAAACTAAAATATAACGTGACATACAGATATCTGTGTACTGTATAATAAAACTGTGAATCCGTCTGATGGAATGCAATTGATTTATAACATACTTTGTGCTGCTGAATAAATAATAATTTAAAAAAAGGGGGTGATCTAGATCCAGTGTATCCATTCATCTGTAGAGAAATGAGGTTTTTATAATAAAATAAACTTCTGATTAATATAAAATGTGCCACATATCGACAATTAAGAATTTCTGAGAAATATATAGGTGCCAATGATTATGCAGAATTAAAAATAACAAACAACAAAAGCACAATCAAATTACTGTGACTTTTTATGCAGAATTTTAAAATAAAGAAATGTGTTAAAATTTCAAAAAATTGTGAATATGATACACTAGAAATTCATCTAGTTTTATCAATTTCTAATAGAAAATAATTATATTAAGATTATATTTCTATTCTATTAATTATAATAGAAAATAATTATATAAGAATAATTGGTAAGTAATCTAAAAACTAGCCTTTTTTATAGATTTTATCAGCAAGTACAGCATTGGCCAAAAGTATTAAGCACTCAAATATTTTAAATATATCTTTAAAATTAGTAATAGATACTTACAAATGTTTAACTGCATAACAGTAATGAATTTCTTTTAAGTTTTTACGATTTGTAAAATACGGCAACAAACGAAGAACTCAACGTTTAATTAAACCTTTTAATTAAACCATTCGTTTAAAAAAATAAGTATTTAAAAGAATACCAAACTACATTGTTTCTTGATAAGTTTCATTGTTGTGTTAAGCAAGTTAATGGATAATCAAGACAATTAGAATAAATATTGTGGAAAATGCCGAATAAATAATTTAGTATTCGGAAACGAAAATAATAAAGAAAACCTTTTTATGTAAAAACAAATTCAATCTGAAAATATTTAAAAAAATTTATACATGTTTATTATTATTATAATTATTTTAAATACATGTTAAAAATTAAAATATTATTATGTTTAAATTTAACAAAATATTTATATACTATATATTTCTTTTTATATAAAAATTGCTCTTTAAAATAAATTTAACTACTAAGTTAAAAAAAAATCTAAACTACTTCATAAAAAAAATACTTTTTATTTAAAAAAAACCTAATGAATTTTGAAAAATTTTACATGATTATAATTTAATACCTTTTCGTAGTTTAATCATAATCATACTTTATTGCATGGATATTAAAAAATGAAAAGAATTCTAAATGGACAGAAAAAGCTTAAATTATCACGACCGATTTCATAAGAATAAAAACATCATTTTTCATTTTAAATGATAATTATTTCATTTAAGTTGGCGATTGATAATCACAAAATAAATGTTAGATGAATTGCTGGGCTTTTATTTTTCTGTTATTTATATAAAAAGGTTCTCTTTTAATTGTTTAAAGATAGGAGGAAGGAAGACAATTACATTTCGACGTTTACTTTAATTACTCTTTATTGCATCAATAGTTTTGAAATTTATGGGAAAATTAACAATTTTATATATATATATATATATATATATATATATATATATATATATTGTGAAAAGGGTTTAATCGTACTGCATTCAATGCGTCGTAGATAATAATAATTATCTCTGATTAATTTATACTACGTTTGTATTATGTTACTTAATATAACTTTCGAATTTTATTACACAATTTTATTGTAATTACTTTTATTACATAAATAAATTTCAAATTTATGTAAAAATAATTATGCTAAAAAAATTGTTTAATAGACGCTTTCAGTCGTGACGTCAATGATGACGTTTAGCTTGGAAACTGACTCCAAACAAACGGTTGCTATGTTGTATTTTCTATTATGTTTGTATATTATACTTATATCTTACAATTATATCTCACGGCAAGGTGTTTTAATACATTATATGCAGTGGTAATATTTCTACGATTTATATTTAATAAGAAATGAAACATAGCAACCGTTTGTTTGGAGTCAGTATCCAAGGAAAACGTCATGACTGACGTCACACTAAAAGCGTCTATTCTTACTTTTTGTGTAAAGAGTTTTTTTTTTAAACTTAAAAGCGTAAGAAATATTTTTTCTAATTATCCATACATTATGTTCGTATTACATTTTAAGATATTTTCTATTTTTTACTACACACTTCCATTTTAACTACTTTTTATTCATAAGTATTTTTTTTTTTACACACAAAAATTATTTGTAGTAGAAAAAGGTATTTATTTTAACTTTGTCCAAGCAGTTTATATATATTATTTAATGTGTCAGGAATAATTTCTTTCCAGAATTTTTATCCAGGTTCCATGCAGTGTGTTTAGTTAATATGGTTACAAACCCAGAGGCATGATAGTACACGCCAATACAAACTACTTTTGCAATGAAACCTGTGGTTGAAAACAATTTATCCATTTAAAAATACAGGGTGTTCTACCCTAACCAAACTCTGGTTTATAAGTTTGCGAAAAGTGAAGATATTGTAATGAAAATTTGAAGAGACTTACTTTGCTTTGTTTGAAATGTGATAACTTCAGGAACAGTGCTGGAAAAGCAAAGTAAATCGATCAGTGATGCCATAAGGACTGGCAAATGTATTCCAAAATGTAAATCACCGAGTTTGTGCTGTTTGGGCACGGATTATGTGAATGTCTAGCATTTATATTAATGTCCTCACAATTCGCATAAAGCAAGAAAAGTGTCTTCAAATTTCCATTACAATATCTTTCTTTTTCTTTCATTTATTAGCGTAAGTTCGGTTATAGTGAAAGAGCTTTATTTTTGACTGAATTATGCGGATTATGAATCCAGGTTCCATTGCAAAGTTGCTTCTTTTGACGTGCACTATCACCACTCTGAGTGTGTTACCATATTAATTAAATATCCTATATATTCTATCCGAATCTTAACATAATTTCTATAGTTTATTACATATTTCCATTTGCAATTACTTTTTATTGCATAAGTAGTTTTGAAAATCAGATACAAAGCGATTATAGTAAAAATGCTGTTTAATTTTTACTTTTTATCTTACTACATCAATGTGCAGGAATATTTAATAACAAAATCTCTAATAAATCTATATTTTTTTTCGTATTACCTCTTAACATAATTTCTACCTTTTATTACACACTGTCATTCGTAACTCATTTCCATTTCTATTGCATAAGTAGTTTTTAATTTTTGTAAAAATTAATTATAGCAGAAAAAAAAATTAAATTAGTATAAGCAGTATTATACATTATAGTTCTCAAAGTCATTGGGCACTTTCTATTTTAGACGTTTTGATGAATATCTGGAGAAATACTTGTGACGAAATCATCTGGAATTTCAGGAATATAAAGAACATGTTTGACCTTTGTTTTTTATTAACTATTTAGTCATGAGAGCAATTACGTGACCAATAACAAATTGAATTAAAAATATTTGCGATCTCCATGTAAAATAAGATGGTCGAAATGATCTGTAGCTTCAGTAGATGATGACTATGTGGATTCTGTACAATATTGTGCTCATTTGTGTGAGAATAGAACGTATATTCGTAGAGATATAAAAGTTTTTATAAAAATGCAGAAAATTAAAGCATGTTTTTTGTTTATACAGGGTTCGTACTCTTTTACCACAATTTTTAATAGAACTTTTCGCCTTATTTAAATGCAGAAAAGTATTACGAATTCTGAAATTAAACGAGGCGTCTACAATTTCTGCTATTTAAATATTAAATAGAAAAATTCTATTAAAAAAGTGTGGTAAAAGCGTGCGAACCCTGTTATAGCATGCAGGCTTTTCGACCAAATTCAACGTCACTTTTAGCAACTTGACAGAGTGCAGTAGAAACAATATACTGCGTTTAGAATATAAACATATCAAATATTTGATGAAACATGAGCATTTGTATGAAATAAATTCTAACTGCGCATGCGCGAGCGGTAACAGGTTTTATTTTTCATAATTAATTAGTCAATTATATAGGACAACTCATATAAAAAGATCAGTTGAATATCGTAAAAATTGAGAACGATATCACAGATACAGTGAGCTGAATTGAGCTTGAATTGTAAAAGTATCTGGATAATTAGGAATTTTCCACAAATTTTCACTTTTTATTATTCAATTTTTAACAACAGAGGTTTCGATTTTGATGATTCTCTTTTGTTGGAATTGGCTCGTTCTTATGGTTCTTCTAAGATGAACTAAAACAAACAAAATAAAATTTTAAATGACAATTTGTGGTATAGATTCCTTATCATCTAGCTACTTCTAGAAAACAACTGAAATTCAACACATTGTAATGCCAGTTTCTTTCTGGATTTTCACGATATTAGACTGGTTTATTTATGAGTTACCCTATACAGTGAACTCCCGTTAGGACGTACCTCCAAGGGGTATTTCGTCCGTACTAACCGAAATGAAAATTAAACAATGTGAACATTTGTAAGATGTAAAATTATCCCTTGCTTCAAATAAATTTTATACAGTTTTGGACAAAAATTGGATCAAATACCAACTTTATGCTAAAAGAAAAAAAAATCTTTAATTTAGTAATTTTAGTAAAAAAAGCAATTTGTTAATACAAAACAATAAAATCAGAACAAACAAATTATGCAAATTTATTTCCGTCCTTATATAATTTAATTTTTAGTTAGAATGATCTCTTACTTTCCTTTGGTATAGTTGAACCTAGACCAACATACGATCCTAATAATTAGGATCATATGTTGGTCTAGAGTTGAACAAACAATTTTTTACCACACCATTTACCTGTTAGCGACACACTCGAACATTTGGTCTATCTCATCACATTTTGATTGGTAATATCGGCAAACAGCCGTTAGCAATTTTTAAACCGTTCACGATTTTGATGGTGGGATGTTTTCTTTCTATTCATCACTGTCACTAACAATTTGTTGATCTCTCAATAACTAAAATTGCTTTTGAAGAAATAATGAACAAAACCAGTTTCGCTTCTGTCCGGTTCATTTGTGGAAAATTTGTCCGCATTATACTAGTAATAAGTGATGGTTTTATCATTAATTAAAAATAGAATTGATGGGGGAAACGGGGAATTGTCCTAATTAACCGGAGATATATCTTAAGTGGAGACGCATTAACAAGAGTTCACTGTATAGTTGACTACTACACTCTTAAAAATTTGCAGCAAACTGCCCAGTCATTCGACCGTTTTTATAGAAAACGGTTACACAACCGTAATTTTATTCTATTCTGACTGCTATACGGGCAATAATATGGTCAGAATACACTCTCAGGAAAAACTGTAAATTTATGAGCGTTTGCCTTGCAATTTTCACGGGCAACAGCGTTATTTGATGAAAAACGGTCTGATCCACTAAATAAGCGGCCTTATCCCTTAGAAAATTAAGAGCAATCCACATATTCTTACAGTTCTAGCCCATATGTTAGCAGAAAGAAGGTACGACCCCATACATTGTCCTCCGCTAGGGTGTAAACCTTCATTTTACTCGTGTTTCGAAAATTTTAACCCACCAAAACAGCGATTCTGTAATGATTATCTAACGTGCTACGTGCTACGGAACAGTAAGTAAAGTGTTATTGCGTTTTAAAGTGCATTATAACCTGTGCATTATAATGCTGTATTAGTTTGCCCCGTAAAATTACGGGCTGCACAAAATGATGGGCATGGATTTTTTTTTACGGGTTATGACTGGAATTTCTGCTGCCGGCCTCTGCCCGTAATTTTACTGCAATTTTTTTAACAGTGTAGAGTTAAATTACGGTTATGTAACCGTTTTCTATAAAAACGGTCGAATGACTGGACAGTTTGCTGCAAAATTTTAAGAGTGTAAATTACGAAAAAAAAAGTGATCGTTTGCGTATGCCTAGTTAAAATTTATTTTATATAAATGCTTATATATCAAATATTTAATATCAAATATTAATCAATGTATTAAATTTTTTCAAATATTTAATACATTCATATTCTAATTGCACTATATTTTTTTAATTGCACTTAGTCAAGTTTTCTGAAAATGGCATTAAATTTGGTTAAAAATCCTGCATGCTATAAAAAAGGGGATTTTATATATCTTTTAGAGAAACTTTTATTTCTCAATGAATATATGTTTTATTTTTACATAAATGCATACAAATGCTGCGCATGGCCTATACAATCCTTTGTTACGGCTACAGATCATTTCGAGCATTTTATTTTACAGGGTGATCGCAAACATTATTCTTTTTATTAAATTTGTTGTCGGCCCAGTAAGTGCCCTCGTGACTAATATTTCGTGGAAAAATATGAGAACGAACATGTTCGTTACATCCCTGAATTTCCAGAAAAATTCGTCAATTATTTCTCTTAGGTATTTAACAAAAAGTCTAACATCGAAAGTGCCTGGTGACTTTCGACCATATATTGTGTTAGTGCACCTGTGCTGATGTATAGTGCAATTATGTGTACCTGAATTAAAATTAACTATTGCTTTATAATTTATAATTTTTGTATTACTTTATTCGCAAGTTGCGTACACGTTTTAGAATTTCTAAAAAGTCTGGCACCACTATTTAAGATTAGAAAATTTATATTTAATTTTTAAATTCGTAATCGCCTCGTTTAATCGCAGCATTTGTAAAAAAAAAAAAAAAAAAAAATTCAATTAAATTAGGGGAAAAATTCTGTTCAAAACAAATCAAGTGTGAAGACTTCCTCTTTATTTCACAAACTTGCATTATAATAGAAACATTCACTTTTATATTTACAACTATGTTTAAAGAAAACCATAACGTTCATTTTTTCATTTTAACAGTAGGCTCCCAGTATTAAGAGTAAAAAATTACGTGCCACAGATGTGAAAAAGCGATGAAAGGCAAAATGCAGTTCTCATCATTCAAAGCAGTTCTTTTTAATCGATACATTTTGTTTAAAATGAACGCTTTCCATAAACAAGTAAGCAAACCATTGTGTTGAAAAGTTATGAAATTTATGCGTTTTGAGTGAGTGATTAGGTTTTTCCCCTTTGCTTACTTTAACAACACTTTTACTAAGATTTTTCTCATTTATTCAGTAATATTCCAGTGTATCCGGGAAAGGCAGGAGAGATGAACTAATAATAGTATGGCTTCACAAGAAGAAATCACAGCTTGCCTCGATACATTGAAAATATTGCAACGTTTTGTAAAAAGATGTCGTAAACACAGTAACACCCTGTTAAAAAAAAGTATTGACGTAGAGCTGAAGATGCAAAAATAGTTAATTTAACATCGGAGGGGAAAAAAGTTGGAAGCAAGCATGCTACTGGGCATATAGTCGTCCGGATTGCGTTCGTAACACGAAAGATCATAAAAACTGTGAATATTTATTAAATTTAATAATGTTTTTTAAATACCCTTTTCTGTGATATTTCATGATTTTATACAAATAATTCAGAAAAAAAAGAAAGATAAAAATATTTACTTAAATGTAATATTTTGATATTTGTTATTTTTTTTATTGCATATAAATGAATTTAAACTTCTTCCGATGAATCGTCATTGATTTTGCTTGCCAAATTCATTGATTCTGATTATATTGAGAATCAAGTAAATCGAAACCTCTAGTTCTTTTTTTATTAATTCAGTTATATTTCAGGTAGCAATGCCACGCAATTCAGAATTTGAAATTGAATTCTTTATACTCTAAAGAATAACATATATAAATATCAATATGTAGAAATACGTGTACTTTTTTTTTTGTATGTTAATATAAATGAAAACATTTACAATGGCAAAGATACTCAAACAAAAGACGCGATAAAAAAAAACTTACTCACCAATTTAATAATAATAATAATAATAATAATAATAATAATAATAATAATAATAATAAATCTTTTTTAAACTTATTTTAATAAACAATTTGCTAGATTTTTTTTTTTTACAAAATTACGGAAAAGCAACACAATGAACAAAATTAAATTACCAACTGAATGACACATCTGATACTATTAGGCATTGTTTACACACATTATTATTATGAGTGGAAAATGTGCTATACACTCTTTTTCCCATAATAATAATGTTGATAATAATTTAATGATAAAAATAATAATGATAATAATAATTTAATAATAATAATAGAAATAATAATAATAATCTCTCATAATAATAAATTTTCACATAATAATAATATATTATGATTCTTTGATGCTTCTTTAATGAAAAAAACCCAAATACTAAGTAAAAAAAGTTATTCGAAAATTTAAGGTTTTCATGCTAAATATTGAAATTAAACCACTGTGTGGCGTATCGCTAAAAATGCTAAAGTAAAGCTAATATGTTATCTAAATATATATCTTGAAAGAACCATAGACTTGCATGCAATTGACGTACAATTAAATATGCCAAGGCAATTAATTTGAAATTGAGAAAATATTTTGTAAGACTTGCATGTAACAGCATGCTTTTTAAATTTCTGCTTGTATATGCATACACAATATTTGTTAATTTTATGTTTCAGTTGCCTTGTAGAGAGTTTTAACAACAATTAAAAAATGTTTTTCATATTTAGCAAAAATTCGCGATACTCAGTTTCAATTTATAGAAAAAAATATGTATATAATTTTGATTACAAAGTGTCTTGTTCAATCTTCAAATCTATTGAAGCTAAAGGCATCTATAACAATTAAAATATGGAGCTTTTAGATGTAGAAATATTAAACTATTTTCATTATTTAGTTATAAAAATAGGATTTAAATTTGAAGCTTTCGTATATTATCAGATCGAACTTGAAAAGTTAAAGGTAATAATTTAAGTCGATAATTTAATTAAATAAATGCAGACTTTCATTGTTTGAAACGCATATTAAAATCTATTTTGTGTTTTGTCACAGCTTTTAATGTTTATTATTTTAACGAAGCAAGAAAAGACATTATTAAAATCAAAATAACATGGATCGAAATTTTCAGGTGTAAATTTTGATTTTAAAACCAAATTCTGTTAGTATAGCTAATTATATTTCCATAACATTTTAATCGAAGATTGGGTTATGATTAAAGTCTTAAAAATAAAGAATCTTTATTAAAATATACATATATTAATGACCTTTTGCTAATTACAAGATAATCTATAGAATGCTGATGAAATTCCTAAATTAAAAATATCAATCTATATAACGAAAACTAACGCGATATATACCATTTCAAAGATAAAACGAATTTTTCTCTGACGCATTGTAGCAACAGTAGCTAGAATATTGTTTTAAAAGAAAATAACCCAGTTAATTAATTTGTCACCTTCTTCATTTCCACTGATTTTTCTCTCTGAACAAATGCCAACCATTACGCAAAATATTTAGGTTGCCCTCTTTTTACCTGTACAACCTCCCGTTGTTGCAATAACAACAGAACGCCTGCCATCGTTCATCATCTTAGGAGCTAAATAAAGAATATATTACTCAATTTGAGGCACTCAGGTACTGTTGTTACTTTTTTCATCCCAACGCACATAAATGATATTCCCAGGGTTATATTAAGACATTCAATAGACTTGGGTCCAACTGCGTGTTTTCGTGTGGGGGTGGAGATAGATCATTTATGGATATCATTTATGTGCGTTGAGAAAAAAAGCTAACAACAGTACCCGAGTGCCTCAAATTGAGTTATATATATTTTTATTGTGCTTTCTTATTTTTCTAGATATGATCAATTAAGGAAAATTATACAATCGTGGAATTAAAAAATCGAGTTTGTTGCTCAAAATCTACATTATATCTATTTTTATATTACTTTATTTACATTACATATATTTTTTAATTAAATACAGAGCCTTTAAAAAAAAATCATATATCTAATAATTAATCAATATTTTGCGTAATGTTTCGCATTTGTTCATAGAGATAAATCGGTGGAAATTAAGAAGGTGAGAAATTAATTTACGTAAACACAACATATTCATTTTTTAAATCACACTACACAAAACTGGATTATAGCGTACCGTTTTTAATTGAAAATGTATTAAAAGCCTTCTTATAGAAATTGTAGTATACCTTTTATATGGTATAGAGATCGTACAATGTAATAAATTGAATATTTAATAATTAATAACTATTTTGCGTAAATGTTTT
This sequence comes from Maratus michaelseni, assembly GCA_963931845.1. Taxonomy (NCBI): domain Eukaryota; kingdom Metazoa; phylum Arthropoda; class Arachnida; order Araneae; family Salticidae; genus Maratus; species Maratus michaelseni. Next base: position 172,750,502 of record OZ007599.1, on the reverse strand, counting down.
GCATTTGTTCAGAGAGAAAAATCAGCGGAAATGAAGAAGGTGACAAATTAATTAATACAAACAAAACACAACATATCCATTTTTTAAATCACACTATACAAAAGTGGATTATAGCCATCTTTTTTTAATTGAAAATATATTAAAATCCTTCTTATAGAAATTGCAGCATATCTTTCATATAATACAGAAATCGTACTATGTAATATAGTGAATTCAAAAATAGTTATAATTGCTTTAAAAAATGAATATGGCTGGGGTAATTCATTAGTAATATATTATGTCCTATTAGGCACGAAATGTTCATTACAAAGACTTTTCTCAATTCATTCTTTTTTGTCACACAAAAACATATATGTTGGAAAACTTTGAGCCATCTTTCTCTAATAACTTTCATACTTATATGTGCACAAAATATTTAGGTATCTAAATTTAGACTCGAAATAAACAAACTTTTTTATTAACTTATTCTTATAAATATTATAAATCTTTGGTAATGTTGTATTTATAGATTGTTATCAACAGTTCGTGACTTTATTGTTTTGAAATTTAGTTTCGGTTTTCAATTTTGACACAATTTTTAGAAATGTATGTTGAGACATCCTGTTACACTACTGTGTCACCCTTTGGCTTTGTTGTGACAGTCTATTGGTTAACAACATATTCAATTTTATACACACTATAGTGTATTATTAAATTTTCATTGTTTTTCTATTAAATGTTTATCATAACATAAATTTATTATTTAGGATTTCAAATTCAAATTTGGCGGTGGTACATAAAACCCAGATTTCTATGTGTATAGTAAGGTAAATAACTCAAAAAAATTGTAATTCATTTTTTAGCATTTAATACCACATTTATTGACATAAAAAAAAAACACAACAGTTAAATTATAATACAATTTAAAAAATACATGTTATCAACAGAACCCGATATGTATGAAGTGATAGTCATTTTTTAAAAATAAATTTAGCCTATAGCCTTTTGGTAAAATATTTCAGGTCACTTGTCACTTTTCCCAATTTTGATTATTTTCCTGTACAAAATATCCTATTAATTTTCTCGTTAAAAGAATAATATTACTACGACTCTTGAAAAAACTATCTCTTTTACGTATTAAATTACTAGCTAGTGCCTCAACATGTACAATTTCTTTTATAGATTAAGTAGATGGAAATATTAAGTTTCTTGGAATCTCAATAAGATAATCTAAGACTTTCACACTGTAAAAAATTTTCCGTAAGGTTCCGGAAAAAAGTGGTGGCATTAAGATGCCACGGCCTTTTGCAGTTACGTTTCACAACAAAGTAGTGAAACATTCCAGTTTTCAATAATCAATATACTTTTTTTATTCAGTGCCTTATTTAAGCAATTAAATTTTAAAGTTTCGTATTACAGATAAAATACAAAGAATGGCATTTGTTCAGATTGCATTTGTCTCTAAGTTACCTAGGAAGCTGTTTTTTATTCTTCTTTAGTTATCAAAATGGCTAATGAAATATAAAATATGAAGCACGCATGCGCAGAATTTAGTTTACGGAAAAGTTGAAACCTTTCAAAAATATTACACGAATTATTGCCGTAATTGACGTGGGAGATAGAGAAATTCGAAATTCCTGTACAATATGCGAAATGTTTCAGGATAATTTCCTGAAAAGTTCCGAAAATTTTTACAGTGCATGCATGTGAGGCTGAAAGGATTTTGTAAAAATAACAAAGGAGCGTGTTTATAGTCTTAGTAGCTCAAATTATTTATAATAAATCATGTATAATGGAAATTTAAATTAAATAGGAAAACGAGAAAATTCAAAATTTGTTTTGTATTAGTAATACGATTTTACCATTCTTCCGCATTTGACCTAATTCGTTAGCAGTGTTGTCTAGTGTCTACAGAAAAACAGAAATGTTTCCCTTCTGTTGATAGTAAACATAGAAAAAAAACAGAGGGGTAAAAAAGGGAGAATACATAACAGAGGGCGCTCAACAACGCGAAACTTGTTGACACATTCCTGGACCCATTTTTAAACACAAGTGCTGGAAAATGGCAGGTTGAACTAATGAAGGTATTTGGAATCGAATGTCGTTCTTCACTTTTCGATAAATGTACTATATATTGAGCAGTGGTAGGAAGTAGCTCGCTACAAGTAGATAAACTACAGTAGTTGCTACTTTTTACAGTAGTTTATAGTGTCGCGCGCGTCATTTTGAACAATGTAATGTAGCGAATAGCGCGATACAAAAAATCAGTAGTTTGTTGCGAGGACTGATACTACTTTTAACGCTACTTCAGGGGGGAAAATGTGTTATTCTGAAAATCACGTGATTGTAACTTGTTTCTTTCTCTGCTCAACAATTTGCTAATCTCATTGACAAATCACAGTTACAGTGTTCACCAACGCATCGCATGAAGTCAGGTATATTTTTCATTGGTAAAAACCTAGGTAAAACCTAGAGTCTGTCTAAATCCAAGTGCTGACCTACCAAAGAAATTAATTTTCTTGCTGGCAACACTTGTCTACTTACCCGTTATTGGGTGTTCATATTTAACTGCATGCCGTATTTATTCAATTGGGATTGTTTTATTTACAGATTTATTAATTGTTTCCATTTAACGTTGTTTTTCTGTAATTTTCTAGATTATAAAATTAAACAACTCAATATAATTTACTTTCAACTAAACCCAATACAATTAATACATTCAGAGAGTGTTGAAGACTTAAGTAAACAAATCTATTGGTAAATACATGAGTTAACGGTAATTTTATATCCCAATGCTCTAAGAATGCTTTTACTATTACTGCATGAATGGTAAATGAAGTTTATGCAATGTATGGTTGTTTATAAATACGTTATATAGAAGTCCCTCGTTATAGCGCTGGTTCAGATACACTGCTCTGTTTTCGTGTCTTTTGATAAAATAAGCTATAGTTTAATCACATTTATTATGTAACTATATTTAAATGTTACATAATAAAGTGTCTGTATTGTATATATATATATATATATATATATATATATATATATATATATATATATATATATATATATATATATATATATATCTTAATTTCACTAAGAAAATTGTAATATGTGTATAAATGAACGTTTTGGAGACAAACACAAAACATTTTCTTGCTTATTACCTTTCTTAATTTTTTAATGCTCTTGGTTATATTGCCCTTATGTTATTGTAATCCCGACAGACGCGATATAAGGGATCATTGTATTATTTAATCCATGTCCTCAATTTCGAGGGTAGATTCAATCATTTGATAAAACCTGAAAGTACCGAAGTAGTGACTACTTTTGAAAAGTAGTTTATAGTGGCTACTTTTTAAAACAAGTAGTTGTAGTTATATTTAACTACATTTTTGATAAAGTAGTTTTAGTTGAAGTTGGCTACAACAAGTAGTTTTTCAGACCTCTGATCTTGAGTTATAGTTGATTACTGCCTCATGATGACCATATTTTCCAACTGTTGCATTCGTAAAATCTTTTCAATTCATCAACTTTGACAGAACTTTATGAGAAATCTTTTGATTTTATAGAAAAATGAAATACGCTATTATATATTTTTTAATTTCTGAGAGTACTTGCCAACTTCATGTGTTTAAGATAAAAAAAAACGAAAAAAAAAACCCCTCGTGAATATGTCAGATACTAACCACATTAAACTTAATCTCGACAACTGAAAGCATTGGAGATATTAAAAAATATTTTTTATACATCGATTAATTTGACATTTAAATATTCTGTTTTGTTAAATTTTACTTGAATATCATTATTTATCTAGACTATTCTATCATTATTTATCCTATTCTCTATCATTTGTTATTCCTATTTCCATTATCTTGTTCGATTATATATTTCTTTTTGTTATCTCAACATATCCGTACACACATATAAATTCTTTGTACTTTTTACTACCGACAAAAGTTTTTAAGAGCTATTCTTCAATATACGTATTTAATTTTACAAACATGTCAACTAAATTCTCTGGGTGATTTTTCTATTAACTTCCACGACATCCTCTGTAACATTATCAACGCTAAAGAAACTTTTTCGTATTTGTTCGGATCTTTTCCAAAACCAATTTGGAAGTGAACGAATGTCATTTCAAATAGTGAACCTAAAAGATAAGCACAGAAAGCTTTGAAAACTTTACTATCGATCGAAAAGAATAAAAGAATATCCTCGTAGAATAAAAGAATATCCTCGTAAATACATAAAGATGCTATTATTTTTTTTTTCTACTGGTAGTCTGACATTTTCTAAGCGCTGTAAAAAAGAAAATAATAAAATGAGCAAAATTTCCTAAGGAATAAAATGCGTATACAAAATATTTATGCATATTTGTATCAAAGCACGCTATTTATTATTTTTGTATTTTATTTTTTTTATTTTTATCGGCGAATGGAATTTTAAACACAAATAAAGACAGAGAAATCGTTATTTTATTATAATGATGCTTATGAAAAGTTAGAAAAATAATTGCGTGATTTTCAAAAATTATGATACAGTTTCAAATTGATATACGAGTGATTTTCTGTATTTTATGAGCTTAATTAAACATATTTGAAAAATAACAAACATGCAACGAAATATATATAAACAGCTTCTATTATTTGATTTCAAAATAAAATCGTCAGAAACAAAAAAAGAGAAAGAGCAACCCGTACTAACACTGCCGAAAATCATCGTATGAAAATGTGGCTGGTACCAATCGGTTATGACGTCTACTAATTAATGCTATATTTGAATTTTGCTTAGGGTTTCGTCTATACATATAGATATTGTACCAAGCTTTAAAATTTTCAATACTAACACTTCACTTTGACCTCTTATTTGAATTATTCGATAAATTTTACCTTCGGATACCAAACAGGAAGTCATTCTGTCAAGTAGTTTAGGAGTTATTTAGGTTTAAAGTTTTAAACTCCTAATGTTAAATTAATTTTTAATCGTTGTAAAACTGATTAAAATGTGGAATTTTTTTAAGCATAACTAAAAAATACTTGGCTGCATGGGCTGTAATTATGGATTTCTATGTATGAAACTTCTACAAATTGATTTCTGTTAAAAAATAAAAGTTTACAATTCTTATTTTGCACGAAAATTAATATCGAAAAAATACATTTTTTTAAAAATAATTTTCGAAGATAACCTGAAATGTAACCTATGATTTTTTTTAACAGTGATCGATTTCTAAATGCTTCAAATACGTGAATCCAAAACTACAATCTCATTCCACCAAGTAGGTCTTGAGTTATGTTTAAAATATACTCGTTAATATATCTGTTTTGTAGCGATTAAAAATGAATTTAACATAAAGAATTCCAAATTTTAAACCTGTATAATTGCTAAACTATTTGACTTAATGACTTCCGTTTGGTATCCGATGGTAAGATTTACAGAAGAATCCAAATATGATGTAAAAATTAGGTGTTATTAAAAAAATTAATGTTTAGTACAATTTTTGTATGTAGACGTCCCGCTAAGAAAATTTTAAGTATAGAATTAATCAGTATTGTGAATCAATTGGTACCAGTAAAATTTTTATAGTTAAAGTTTTATATTTTGATTTGTGGCAGAGTTAGTATGGAGATGATGCCCCCCCCCCCCCTCTTTCTCTCTTTCTTTTATTTGTGTGTTGAAAAAGTACATGGTGTTTCATAAAGGCCACACTATTTTTAAAATTCAACAATGCATGAACTATATTAAATATCAAGATAAAATAAGTGACATGTTTAACAGGCAGCTCATAAATTTTGCATACAGTATTTAAAAAAATAGTTCAAAGTTTCGTCAATAGATGGCACTGCGCTGTCTCAGGCTATAATAATGCTAAAAATGTTGCACAACTGCCTTAAAGGTGTCTCACCTTTTACGTTTTATTGTATTTAGGTATGGAAATTTAGAAAAAAAAATATTAGACGTTATTACAAATCAATTGGTAGCAGTCAAATTATTATACGATGATTTGCGGCAGAGTTAGTATGGGGTGTTCTCTCTCCCTCTCTCTCTAGCCTTTTTTTTTGACAAATTAAATATATATATATATATATATATATATTAATTTGTTTAAGTTAATATGAGCATTATTACAGTTTGTGACTGTACACTTGCACAATATCTTTATTCTGTCATGCTTAACAAATCTTTAAAAAGCAGAATATCCTATTTCTACAAAAAATTATTTTAAGTAAGAATATAAGAAATGTGATGTAAAGTGGGGCAGAGAAAAAGTTTATGTTACTTATTACAACATTTTAGATATACGTAGAAAATTTAAAAAAGATGCGTTGACCAATTGAAAGCTTTACAGCCTTACAGGTTTACCGTCCCTCTTCCATTCTCTCAGTTAAACGCCATTTCTCGCAATCCTTGAAATGCATTCCGAACGACATGTTAACACTTTCACAAGCGAAAATTAATCGAATTTGTATATTTCCGTGTCTCGAAGAGGCTACATGGGAAAGTTGATCTTGAGCTTCCATTGGAATTTACTTAAGGGTGTTGGCCAATGATATCTCAAATTCCCCTTGCTGGAGAATTTGAGCCTATTTTAGCCCATTAATGTTAAACCTATGGGCTTGGAATGCATTCATATTTTTAAAATATCTCCTTACGAAATTATTAATTTTTAACTTTTTTTTCTGGGTACTCTTTTTAAAGGATGTCTTTTTTTATAGTTGTCAAAATATTTCTTAAATCTATACTTAATTTTATTTAAAGTTTTAAAATCTTACTCACAGCTCGTCAGCTTTGTTAACATTTGCACACATAAAATATTAAATTAAGCATGTATTTTAGAAATATTTTATCAGCTAAAATAGAAATAGAAATATTTTAAGAAGAGTACACAGTAAAAAAAAAGTTTAAAAAAAATTCTTGAAGAGATATTTTTAAAATAGGAATGCATTCCACGCCCAAAGGTTTTACGTTAGCGAGAGAATTTGAGATCTCACTGACCCTTAACAGAATACTTTGTAAAATATACCCTTAATAATATACTTTTATAGAACAACTATAAAAGTAAATTTTTATAGTTGTTCCTTTAATTTTTACTGCCAGTTTAATTAACGGAATAACATCAGTAAAAAAATACAACGAAATTCTTAAATACGTCATAAAATAAAGGAAATGCAGGCGGTAATAATTTTTCGGATAATAATATTACCATATCAGCAAATTAGAAGTTTTCAATTTATAGCAGTTAAATGAATCATTTATATGCTCTCAGATATTCAAAATATTTACATTTTCGGAAAGAGATCGCTTAAGAAATCACTTCCATTTTAAAAGAACATTTCATGACATGGTATGAAAAATTGAACAATAATAGTCAAACTGTGACAGTCAGATGAATCTATGTCATTAACATATTTTTATGTACGAAGGAAAAATATCAGCAGTCGTATTTTAAGAATCAAAGTAAACTGTGTGTGCTTTTAAATTAAAAAATAACATAAATTCTATTGCTAACTATTACATGGAAGAAGAGCTTTCAGATAAAGTGCCTATAAAGCTCGGGAACGAGAGTATTTAGTAATTAGATGCATCTCTGGGATTTATATCATTAAATTAATAACTGAGGAATGGAAATTATAAAATGCTCAGATGTGACCAGTGTACGAAATATAATTTATTTATAGAAAAAATGATATTTTACAAAAAGTGTTAAAAATTTTTACGTTTGTCTCATTAAGATTTTATTAATTTTTTTAAAAAACCTAATAATTAATTTGAGCTTACAGATGATAACTATTTCCACTTAATCACGTAGATTTTTCATCGTTAGAGGACATCTTTTTTCATATTTAAAGGAACTTAACATGCAAAAATTTAAGAGCTTAGTGGATGAACATGTTAAGGGACAATTTAGTGAATTTGATAAAACAAGATTTAACCCTTTCCACTCTTTGAAAATCATTGTTTAGAAATAGCTATATCACCATGTACAAATTACCTATTTTTAAACAAATAATGGGAAAAAGTTCAATTAACTCATTAATTTTTGCAAGTGAATAATGCATCTACTGTCTCTTAAGACGTGTGTTTTATCTTGAATTCATATTGAAATTGGCGGCAGTCTTCTTTTTAGCTGCCAATAAGATTACATTTGGCGATGAAAACTATATTCTATTTTCTGTTTTAGTGCTGTCGTATTTACATGTATCAGATGATTTTTTACACACGTGATACCTTAATGTAAATAAACCTCACTCAATTTTTTCCAAAAATTTTTGAGAATTCGCATTGAAAGATGTTCCTTGCCACGAAATGAAATCAGAATTCTTTTAAAGAGAGTGTGTAATCTTTTACCATATATAAGTCCTTACTTAAAAAATTATATATTCAAATAAATTATTCTTTAAAAAAATTGATAAAACAATAATCAATAAAAGCTAATCGATAAATGCTAATTAATTTATTTATCTCTAATTTGTCGAAACGTCACTAAAATCACCATCTGCTAAATATATAAATATATTTCACCAGTATTGTGCTTTAAAAAAATTTTTCAAAGTATGATGTATGTTGCATGTTGTATGCTATATATATATATTGTGAGTTATTGTATGAATTGTATGGTGTATGTATGTTGTAAGAAACATGTGCAATCGCCCCCCCCCCCCCGCCACAAAAAAGGACAGTATCTTATACATTTAAATTACCAAATTGTCCTACAAAGAAAAGCCATTCGACGGGAAATTATATCTTTTTTCAATTTATATTTAAAAAAAAAAAAAAAAAAAAAAAAAAAAAAAAACCGCTTATGGGGGCATCTTAATTCTGAAATAGTGCCAAATTCTAAAATCTTCAATACAAACACCTAATTTTGACATCATATTTGGCTTTTCAGTAAATTTTACTCTAGGATACAAAAATCGGAAGTCGTTCGGTCAGGTAGTTCAAAAATTATTAACGTTTAAATTTGGAACTCATAATGTTAAATTCATTTGCAATCGTTTCAAAACAGATTGCAGTGCTGATAGTCCTTTAAGCATAATTCAAGAACTACTAGGCAGAATGAACTGTAATTTTGGACTTATATATTTTCAGCTTCTAGAAATTAATTTCTGTTAAAAAAAAACTATAGGTTGCAATTCGTAACTTTTTCGAAAATTTATTTCGAAAAGTATAATTTTTAAAAATTAATTTTCGAAATAAATATTAATTCTAACCCATGATATTTTTAAAAACAGAAATCGATTTCTAGAAGCTTGAAATATGTGAATCCAAAATTACAGCTCATTACGCCAAGTAATGAATTATGCTTAAAAAACTGTCCGCATTGCAGTATGCTTTGCAACTGTTACGAATGAATTTCAAATTAGGAGTTCGAAATTTTAAACCTTCATAATTCTTAAACTACTTGACCGAGTGACTTCCCGTTTGGTATCGAAAATGCCAAATATGATGTCAAATTTAGACGTTCACATTGAAAATTTCAGATTTTTATACAATTTCAGTATAAAGACAACCCTTTAAACTTATTATTATTATTATTATTATTATTAACATAAATTGAATGAAGACATAACTTCCAGTCAAACAGCAATTTTTTTTCTGTGACAATTTGGAGATTGAAATGTTTGGGGTGTTCTCCTTTTTTTAATTTTTTTTTCTTTTTGGCTGACTCTACGTAATATGTACGTATGTAATGTAACATGATTATATTGAAGATGGATGTTTATGAGACAGATGTAATGTATGTAAGATAAATGTATTTAAGATACAGAAGCTAATCTTGCTATTCACGCTGAACTAGCTCTTTCCCACCCCTTTTTCTAAATAGTAATTTTTGTTTTTTTGTTTTTTTTATCTAGTATTTGTGTACGATTAAATAAGGCGAATGGAAAAATAGGGAGAGAAAGTATGGTATCTCAAATAGAATGCCTTAACTTTAAAATTGAGCAATTCATTAACTATAACAAATGTAAGGATGAAATAAGTGAGATGTTTAGAAGAAAGCTGATAAATTATTGCGTAAGTAATTAAAACATATTAATTAATTAATACATGGCGTTTCATTATCAAAACTGATAAGAATGCAGAAAATAGCCTTAAAACTTCAAAATGCCTAACCCTTTTTCACGTTTCAACAGCTAAACAGAATGAGGAGTAAAAACTGTGTAATCTTCGATCCGTTATTGCTTAATTTGAGTATTCTGGCAAATTGAGACAGCGCTGCCCCATCTATTGATAAATATGTGAAATAATTTTAATATTGCTGTATGCAAAATTTATGAAGTTTCTTATATAATCTTACTTAATTTCTTACTTAACATCTTACTTAATTCAGTTATATATTTATTATAGAAAATAAATTATTGAATTTTAAAGTTCAGGCGTCCTTTCTGGGTCACCCTGTATGTAAGCTGTGTGTATGTAATTTAAGATATAAGTATGTAAAATGTAATTTTTGTTGTTGTTGTATGTATCGATATAGTAAAAAGAAATTGACAATGTATTCATATCAATGAAATTTTGCGAGTAAACTTTTATTTCCGGTGGGGCACTCCGATGATGCACTGGTGCCGGAACGCTGCGCAGTTCCGGTACTGATTTTTGGAGAAAATAAATAAAAGCTTTTTACTTAAATTTATTTTAATTTTAATGTCTGGCTTTCGTTTTATTTTAAAAATTAATTGTCCACAATTTTTATATTGCTTAAAAAATTATATTATTACTTTTTTATCTCTTGTCTGTGGGCCATAATTTTTCGGTCTGCTATAATACTAACGTAAAGATTCCGGTACTAGAAAATTTACAAGTCCACTCCTCGGTGGGACATTCTAATTTTAAAAAAATCACCTGGTTTTAAAAATTTATTTTTTAAAGACGCAAAAATCTAAAGTCTTCAAAATAACAATTTTTGGAGAAGTTTTACTTTTTGAGTGGTTCTGTTTCAAGATTTCACGCTTTTTTAAGGGAACAGAGGACATTAAAAAACAAATCCTACAATTTTCAATGGATTAATTTGAAAATTTGCAGAGTTGTTAATGGATATAATCAAAATTTGTCATATATTCAAAATTTGGTGAATAAAAAGTTTTAAAATCATTCAATTTTTAATTTTTTATAGTAACGAATAATTGTCATATTTTAAAATGTCCGATGCGCATTTTTTTTTTTTGCATAAAATAGGACAATATTTATTTATGAGATACTTTTTATATATTAGAATGGAAGTTGACATGAATTGTAAAAATTTACTGAATGTATAAGCACAAAAAAAAGTTCATAATTATGCTTTGTTTTTTCTAAAAAAATAGTTTCATATTTCAATATTCGCATAAATTTTAACACTAAAATACCCCTGAAATACAACTTTTTATGCTAAATTTATTTATTATTGTATAGAGGAGTATAAATTTCAAAAGAATCTGAAAATTAGGAATGCGCATAGAACGTTAAAAAGTTAAAAATGTGCGAAATTTTCAATTTTGAGAAAACATCAATTGTATAAATATATAGAGTTTTTACAAATATAAAGGCTTATATCTCTGCAAAGAAACGTCAGCATTTAAAAATTCTTTTTGTATCAGATAAATTTGAAAATTTAGTTTCATAATTCTCCAAATAAAAAAAAATAAAAAAAATATTTTTTAGTCGAAATTTAAGATTTTGAATGTCCATTGTCCCCTTAATCAAAATTCATACTAAAAAATAGCCCATACTCATTAATCTCACACTAAAAAAAGTTCAGCTAAAAATAATCTGATTTCATCCAAACATTGTGTTTACTTCTTACGCTGTAGAATTTTTTATTTTAAAAAACTGTTATATGTAAACAAACAATCAATAAAAGACTAAAACGCTTATTAATTTATGTAATACCTTTAATTTGGCAAAACATCATTAAATTCACCGGATGTTAAGTATGTAAATATATTGAACCTGTGTTTCTGTGAGAAGCTGTTAAACAAGTTTATTAAATGAAAAAAAAAATATTTTGCTAATCCCTTGAAAAAGTAATGTAAGCAAAGAAAACACTAATTAATTTTTTTAAACCCGGAAGTTTCTTATAATAAAAAAGTATAATAAATAAGTTGGCTGCTCTTTATTTTTGAAAAGTAATGTAATCAAAGAAAACACTAATTAATTTTTTTTAAACCCGGAAGTTTCTTATAATAAAAAAATATAATAAATAAGTTGGTTGCTCCTTATTTTTGAAATCGTTTTAATTTTTATATGTGTTTAAAGAATTGCTTTTGTGTCAATTGAAACAGGCAGTTCTCTTTTTTCAGAGAATGTTCTAGAAATAAATTGGAATTGGAATAAGATTCCACAATAAATAACAAAAAGAAGTTATTGACATCTGTGTACTTGTTTGTTTTAAAAAGTCCGAAATTAAACCTAAAAAAATTACATGGAAAATTCAATTAAATATCCTTTTGAATATCGAAGTCCCTTAACAATAGAATATAATGAGTAGTAGTGTTTAATTATATTAAAAATCAAATTATTTTTATTCATGTTTATAAATTGTTTTGGGGTTAATTGAACCAGCTGTCTCATTTTCCAGTTATGAATTCAACTGCAGTTAGAATAAAAAAGTACCACAAAAAAAAGAGGTTATTGACATCTGTGTACTTGTTTGTTTTAAAAAGTCCGAAATTAAACCTAACAAATTTACATGGAAAATTCAATTAAATATCCTTTTGAATATCGAAGTCCCTTAACAATATAATATAATGAGTAGTAGTGTTCAATTATATTAAAAATCAAATTATTTTTATTCATGTTTATAAATTGTTTTGGGGTTAATTGAACCAGCTGTCTCATTTTCCAGTTATGAATTCAACTACAGTTAGAATAAAAAAGTACCACAAAAAAAAAAGAGGTTATTGACATCTGTGTACTTGTTTGTTTTAAAAAGTCCGAAATTAAACCTAACAAATTTACATGGAAAATTCAATTAAATATCCTTTTGAATATCGAAGTCCCTTAACAATAGAATATAATGAGTAGTAGTGTTCAATTATATTAAAAATCAAATTATTTTTATTCATGTTTATAATTTTTTTTGGGGTTAATTGAGCCAGCTGTCTCATTTTCCAGTTATGAATTCAACTGCAGTTAGAATAAAAAAGTACCACAAAAAAAAAAGAGGTTATTGACATCTGTGTACTTGTTTGTTTTAAAAAGTCCGAAATTAAACCTAACAAATTTACATGGAAAATTCAATTAAATATCCTTTTGAATATCGAACTACCTTAACAATAGAATATAATGAGTAGTAGTGTTCAATTATATTAAAAATCAAATTATTTTTATTCATGTTTATAAATTGTTTTGGGGTTAATTCAACCAGCTGTCTCATTTTCCAGTTATGAATTCAACTGCAGTTAGAATAAAAAAGTACCACAAAAAAAAGAGGTTATTGACATTTGTGTACTTGTTTGTTTTAAAAAGTCCTAAATTAAACCTAACAAGATTTACATAGAAAATTCAACTAAATATCCTTTTGAATATCGAAGTTTTTTAACAATAGAATAAAAAGGAGTAGTAGTGCTCAATTATATTAAAAATCAAATTATTTTTTTTTGTATTTATAAATTGTTTTGGGGTTAATTAACCGACTGTCTCATTTTCCAGTTATGAATTCAATTGCAGTTAGAATAAAAAAATACCATAAAAAAGAGGTTATTAACATCGGAGTGCTTTTTTTTAAGTCTTAAATTAAACTTAACAAAATTTACATGATTTCTATAATTTAAAAAATTTAGTTAGGTTTTTTAATTCAGTAATACGGAAATAATATGACTCCATCTTAAATAGGATGTAATCCCCATGGCAACCAAGAATCATTACCTGTCATGGGATATCATTGAATTAATTACGTATGAAAGGATTTAATAGAATGAAGAAAACTTTTATTAATATATTTTTAAGTTTTGATTCAATTTCATAAAATTTTAAATGACTCGACAAAATTCTGCAACGATTATATATATGAACTTTCAAACCATTCGGTTGGGTAGTTTTTGTGCTGTTATATGCAGACCGGACAGATGGACAGACGGATGGACCAGTCGAAGACTATAAGTGCTACATATTTATATAATTACGAACGCACCTAAAAAAGATTGAGATTATTGACATTATTTAAAAGTGACCCAAATTCAGCCTGAAAACATCGCAAAGAACAGCATCCCAAAGTACGCTGCAAAAACAGATAAATGTTTCTTAATCTAGCTCATATCTTTCCTAAGGTTTACAAAAATATAAATAATATAACATTTTCCGAGTTATCAGTGATTCTGAAAAACGTCCCTTTATCTTTAGAAACCTAGGAAACCAAGATTTACGAGATTTCAAGAAGCATTTCTGCCCGTAAGCTTCGGAAACGTTTCCGAGTAGCTTTAATCATATTTTTCTACCTCGAATATTGTTTTTTTTTAATGCAATCAATTCTCAAGTAAAATATTTTCAGCTGTGTAAAAAAATTTATACATGCAAGCAGGGGCGCCATTTTAGAACTTTCTTTGGGGGGGGGGGGGGGGGGAGGCGGGACTTTTTTTAGGGTAATGGCATAGCCAAGGGTGGAGTTCGGGGGGGGGTGCTGTACCTCCCCTCTCTCTTCGAACAAGAAACGTTTACTAAATCATAGATACAAAGACAGTAAAACTTATAATACGGAATCTCAAGGGACCTATGAAAAATTCCGTTTTAGACAGGTTTTCGTCTTAGCAAGTATAATTTTAAAATATTATGAAAGTTTTCATTTATAGACGGGTACCGTTTTTCCAGATATTCTTTAAGACTTAACCTCCTTTCTATAACTGAAGATCATAGGTGTATTATAGTGAAACCTGTCATATAACATATAAAATTATGTCATATAATATATATATATCATAATTCTTTCTCAAACGGGAAAAAACTCAAGTTTCGACGAAAAAACACAATACAATTATACTTTCTAAGATGGAGACCTGTCTAAAATGGAGTTTTTATCCAGTCCTTTTCAACTCCTTCTTTGCAGGTTTTACTGCATGGGTGGCAGTATTTCAAGAGTTTTTTGGGGAGGGGGGGTGATTTTTTTTTTTAGGGACAAGGGTTGAAATAGCGTGCAAGATTGACCAAATCATGCACAAAATAGAAATAGGCATCCACCATTAAAAATGCAGTGTGAGATTTTGCCCTGTTATCTTAACTTCTTTCACAAGCATGTGATTCTTCAGCGAATATTTTTTAATTTTCTTTGTAGTTTTTGTACTTTTTTTGAGCAAAAGAAATTTTTCAACCAATTGCGGAAAACATCGTGAATTTTACGAATTGGACTTGGAGAGAAAAATAGTTAATTTGGTAAATTGGTCACAGAAAGAATCCTTAATTTTTCCAATCGACGTTGGAAAAATATTGCGAATTTCGCCAAAGATCGCTGAAACAAATAGCTACTTTCGTCAATAAGTCACGGAAAAAAAAATCGCGAATTTCGTATAACCATTGCAGAAAAATATCGCGAAATTCGTCAAAAGATTGAGCAAAAAAAATCATAATTAAAAATAATAATAATAATAATAATAATAATATTTTTGCTCTAAATTTGTTTTTAAATATTTCTTCGTGAGAAAAAATGAGTATTAACTTTATTTCTTATAGGCAAATTTGATATAATTGTCGGGGAATGTATAGATTCGCCGATCCTGAAAATAACCATGAACTCAAAAAATGAATATTTAAAATATTGTAAAAGATAGAAGATTCTGCGAAATTAAAAGTAACTGTGCACATTAAATGTGAAAGTATTGGTATTTTTCCTATATTTTATTATCTATATTAGATATTATTCTATGATACATACAATTGAAAAATAAATTTTATTAGTCCAGCATTGCAGTACACGTTGGACCTCACTAACTGCTTTGCCAGGGCCCCGTGCAACATTGCGTCGGCCCTGTTCGTAGCACCATGACAAATATATGACCAAAATATGAATACGCCTCACACTGACGAAATTACCCTGACAAAACCCCGGAAATAATATCTAGTCTCATTCTGCCCACCCATAACTGCGCATAATTGTAGATTACTACCCTTATAATATGGATAGCTTCTCCTTACTGAGTAGGATACATGCAAAATGATTTATTTTAACTCATATTTTCGCGATGCAGAATATTTAGAAAATTAATTATCTCCACGGTTATACTAAAATTTTATCCCTTTTAGTGATTATTTCATTCCTTTTAGTTCATTTTTGATGCTTTATGCAGAGGTGTAGTCGTAAAAAAAAACAGAGGGTAATAAACTATTAGGCAGAGGTTATACGCTATAATCAGAGGGTATACACTATAAGCAGAGCGTGTACGCTATAAGCAGAGGGTAAATGATAGTGCTGTATTTGAAAAACAGAGGGTATACAGAGCTCCTTAAATAATCCAGAAGGTCTACGGCGTATGCGACCGTATATCCTCCATTATTCCATATTTTATGATGAATTGGGTTTCTGAGAGGATGTATCGGTCAGTTTTGATTACAAGTACTTATGTATTGCAATAAATGCTCCTACATAATGAACAATTCCACATTACCATATAATATCTCTCAAGAAAGATCTTGATATTCTACCATATTACAGAAAAAAAATGTGTGAAACATTATAATTTTATCTATACAGCATGAAGAGTTTCAATTGCTTTCGTGTTCTTTTTCTTAGAAAATACGCTGTTTTATTAATCATTCATTTCAATCAATAAATGTACAAAAACAGCTTGCACTGAAGTTCGTAAAATTACACTATATTATACTCTTAAACTCTACGTTTAATAAAATACAGAACCCCAGTTATTTAGTAAAGATTATTTTCAAAGAAGACTCATAAAATAAAAAAATATTCGTGTTTTGGCCAAGATTTTGGGGAAATTCGCACTGTCTACCGTGAGTCAATGCAACTATAGTTGTCTCGTGATGTGGAAAGTACGTCGTATTCGATGGCGGCGATATGTCTTATTTTGAGATGAATTACAAATGATTAAATTATCAAATAATCGATGACAGTGACTTCATAGTGCAGGCACGAAATGACGGTCACCTGGCAATCATAATGTGACGAATTAAAGAAGCCATATTTTACTCACCGTTTTAACTGTGACACTTGTTGTTTGTGACGTCAATATGACATCACAGTGACTGGTTGTGCGATTAACAGCTATGATCATGTACTAGTTAAAATAAAATTTAAGGTAAACATTTCATTTAGATGGGTAAACTTCGGTAGTAGGTACTTCGATAGATTATCAATAACAATTGTACGTGTATTGTTTGTGAATCGAACAAATATTACCGTATTCATGGTACACTATCCATGTTTAACGAACATATCTACGAACTGCTACAATTTTTTGTCACCAGAATTTTCAAATAGTTTTCTTTGCCTTATTTAAACACAGATGATCTGCGATTAAGTAAGGCGTAGATTACTAATAAAAATAATGGTGACAAAAAAAATCGTAGCTGTTGGCAGCTAGGAATGAACGACATATTACAGTTTGCTTTATTAACTATTGCATCTTTTAATTGTAGGTTAATGTTACTTCCAGATGATTAAAAAAATGCTTTGATGAAAAATCTATATGAAAAGTGGTATTTTATTTGGAAATTCTCTATCCTATTTTAAAAACTCAAAATACGCTGGGGGAAAGGCAAAAATAAGATTTTAAACGTGTTAAACATAAAATCTGAAAAGATACGAAATCTCTGACTTAAGAGAGGATTTTTAAAGAGAAACAAGTTCTGCTTAAAGTTTTATGTAAACCGCTTTTTTACATTTAAAGTAAAAGTAAAACGTTTAGAAAAGATTTAAGTAAGTTTAAATAAAGGCGTGTCTCTTTTTTGAATTTTTTGTCTGTACGACTGAAAATCCAGCTTCTAAAACTTTTTACAGATTAAGTAAATTTTAAAATCTTTATATAAACTTAAAGTGTTTCTTTTAAGGGGAATGGATACTACTTTAACAATCATTGTAATTTAAGTATTTTACAATACCATTATGGCGTATTAATAAATGATTTTATAAAGAAAATTACTTTTATCAATAAAATAGATAATTTTGTTAGTACAATATGAACAAATTGATTTTTTAAATATAATTAAAGAAGAATTTAAAACATTAAGATAATTAACACACTGGTGCAATATAATAAAGCAGACAAACTTCTTAATAACACCACACATTTAAGAGATGCGCTTGGCCTTTCGAAAGAACATTGTCTTTCTTCATCAGGCGCAAAAGACATGCTACTCATTAACATCTCATACAAATAGACGCTGGATCAGCAACCTTTTTATGAAGAAAACATGTCCCTTCAGTCCCGTTTAATGCCAAACAAGTTTTTTTCCCGCCAAACAATCACTGGAATTCCACCGTATGTTTCTTTTATTACGAGAACGGAAACAGAAAGTTGCCAAGAAAGGGATTAGCGCCAGAAAGCGGCACCCTTTCGCCGTTTTTTGGCGATGAAAGGTGAAAGATATTTTCTTCAACTCTCTCGGGAGAGAAGAAAGGGATCTGGTGTCCATTTATATTAGAAGTCAATGATGCTACCGCTTGGAAGGTGGGAGCAAGACTGAAGGAAAATGGAAAGGAAGGGGGATAAGATAGAGGAAACAACCTATAGGAATGCAGGAAACATCATTCAATCACAAGAGAGCATAACCAAAACAGGAGAATACAGGACATTTAGAATTACAGGGAGAATTTTGAGGAAATTGAATAAACTGGAATTGAGTAATTTAATTTATCTTTTCTAACTCTGTCGTTTATTCAAATTCCTTCACATTTTTTAAAACAAAAATTTCATAGATATAAAAACATCGATACTTAGTTATTTTGCATACAATCTAAAGATACATTAAAGAAAAATTCAGATAATTTGGCTCAATTATTTTAAATTTTGATTGCATAGAGAATATGAAAAAATACAAACTGCGAAAAATAAGTTTGAACATTTCATTTACAAAAAAGAGATATTAAAGAGAGATGTGTAAAATTAACCATATCCCCTTTATTATTTATCCGACCATCAAGAAATTTAGGCACAAAGTTGCAAAGATCTTAAGATTCATTTTAAGATAAAAATCTGAAATTTGACATGTTTGTCAAAATGAGATATAATAATCTGGTTACTATTAAGATACCATTAGGAAAAAAAAATCAAGCTAAGCTAGTTCGGTGTTAGGATTAGATTAAGTTTGTTGGTATGTAATTTTATCAAAGTAATCTGTTTAGATTCTTCAGATAATAAAATAATAATAATAATAATAGTTCATAATAATATCCATTATGAAAAATTCTTAAATAAACAAACTGTGGATGGCATAACATTAAAAAAAATCAATTCAGCGAATTTAGTCGTGGTATCGAAGATGCGGATAATTCAATTAACTTGTGTTTAATTATATCGAAGTAATCCATTTGAATTCTACACTTAATAAAATAAATAGCAATAATAATAATAATAATAATAATAATAATAATAATAATAATAGTTTATAATAATTTTCATTATGAAAATTCCTGTACAAATAATCAATAGTAGGTTACGCAACAATATAACATTCGAATAATAAATAAACTAATAAAGCTCAATTAGTCACGTTTTACAAGATTAGGTAATTCAGTTTGCTTATGTTTAATTGTGTCGAAGTAATCCAATCAATATAGCAATATTTTAACTATTGCTACATTCATCTATAAAAAGGTCAAATTTTTATCCCGATAATGTACATAAAACATAAAAAACTACTGACACATAATTTTCCTTTTGTTCTTGATTAAAAATTTACTTTTAATTCGACCTAAAATGCACCACAGTCAACGAACTTTACGAAAAATAATTAAAATTATTTTTGAAATAGAAATATGATGCATGTAAATCATCATCAAATGCACCACGAAGCATGATCCAATTTCCCCCAGGTTTCAAAACCTTGGGTAAGAATCTGCATGACCATTAAACACGGTCGAGTAATTCAAAAACAAAACTCACCATTAAGATTAATGTTTCATTTCTTAAGTTTGACACACTTTTTAAGTTGCTTCCGTAATAGCACTTGAAATTTGAGAAATTAGCCACATAATTTATAGGCGGGTAATTTTTCCTGGGGAAGATTTATGTATATGTTTTATGGTGAAAATAGCGGAACCTTAATCGTAAAGTGCACGAAGACGTTTTTATTATTTGAGCATTTGAAATTTGATCGGATTTCGTTTTTTCTCTCATTGCTGAAGGAGATTTGTTGATGCAGAGTTTATTTATATCAGCACAGAACGTAGCATATCTATTTGATAACTAAAAAATTTCTAAACTCATCATGCAATATTATTTAAAAGGACTAGACTGTAAAAAAGACAAATGCTTCTTAATCTAGAAAAATATAAAATAACGAAAATATGGAATAACATCTTCCGAGTTACCCACGATTTCGAAAAGTATTCTTCATCTTTAGAAACCTCAGAAACCAATGTATTTTCGAGATTTAAAGAAGCATTTATAAAAACAAAGTTTCAATTGCTGCCACTGATTTTCAGAAACGATTCCGAGAAGTTTTTATAGTGTCACAATCAGTTTTCTTAACCAGGAATATAGGTTTTTTCGGATCTATCAATTCTCAAGTAGACATTTTCTTGTTCAAAATACATGTTTTAGAGATATACATGATAAATTGGCAGAATTAACATTAACATTAAAATTAATATTATGTTATTACTCTTGCATGTATAAATTCAATTACGCAATTGAAAATGTTTGTTGAGAATTGATAGCATCGTAAAAAATTATATTTTTGTTTAAAAAAAACTGATTAATACACTAAAAAACAACTCTGAAATATTTCAGAAAATCAGTGGCAGCAAATGAAACATTGTTTTGCTAAATGTTTCTTCAAATCTCGAAAATATAGTGCTTTCCGAGGTTTATAAAGTTAAAGAACATTTTTCAGAATCATGTATAACTCGGTAGAGGTCATTGTATGTTTTCGTTCGCGGTTACATTATGTTTTTATAGATTATGAAACATTTTTTTTTTGTTACCATGTAGGGTCGATAAGACTATAAAATGCTTCCTGTGATAAAGTATATCATTATACATATTATTAAGTAATATAATAACCCATAATATTTTAAAAACTCTAAATATATACAATATATAATTGGTATTAAAATGACCGAATAATAAATTGATATTACATTGAAATAATTTATTTATTGACGCTAGAGAAATATAATTTATTTATTAATGTTACAAAAATGTAATTTTATATAAATATATATAAAAGTATAATACAGAAAAATGTATTTATCTCGTAAAAAAAGAAAAAAGAAAGATTTTTTATTTATTTATTTTTTATTTTTATTTTTTATTTTTTTAAGTAAGAGTGATTTGAGGTATCAATTTTATTTTAATGTTTTATAAATACAGTCAACTTTCAAAAATCCATTACTCTGAAATTTTCAAACGCCTAAAATCCACGCATCATTTGCAATATAAACAGAGAAATTTTTATGTAAGATTCAGTGAAAAAAAAATCAAGAGGATAGGGTTTTGATTGGTGGATTAAAAACTAGATAATTTGTGCTGATGAAGTAGTGGTCAATCAGACTCTCGCCGAAGAAAAATTATAAGTGCGGTCTTCAGAGTACTTACAGATATTAGATTAGAGGGGCTTTTGATGAGAAATTTTCTCACGAATTTTGAATTTTATAATACACTTTTGTGACAGAAAAAGAAATTATGATTGCTTGCATGTTGCAAGAAAAGATTTTAAAACAGAAAACTATTGCTCTTAAACTACTATTGTTCATATGTTTAACAAATTTAAGTTACACTTTGTAATAGTGATTATAATTTATCAAAATTATTCATTAAATAAATAGTTTTTAATAAATTAATTATATTTTCATCAGATATATTGATTTTATTCATGTATTTTATTTATTATGTTTAACATAGTTCTTTCTCAAAGATATGACTCTTCTGATGACGTTTTAAAATGTGAATAAAGCAATGACCTAAAATCCGCAAAATTCAGAAATCCGCAAAGTCCTTTGTCTCAAACTGTGTAGATTTTTGAGAGTCTACTGTATTTATATCTCTAACATAATTAAATATATCAAAATCAAAATGGCAACTTAGTTCGCTCTGTGTGAAATAAATATATAAAGATTTAAGGAAAAAACATAAAAATGTAAAAATACTGAAGTTTGGCTCTTAAACAACTTTTAATTTCAATAATAATACTAATAATAGTTGTACAGTAATAATAATAGTAATAACAGTTATACAGTAATAATAATAGTAATAATAGATATACACTTGCATGATAATCCTTATAAAAAGTTCTTAAATAAACTAATCGTGGATGACAGAACTAAAAAAATCCATTCAGCAAATTTAGTCGTGGAAAAAAATGAGGAAAATTCAATTAGTTTGTGCGTAATTAATATAAAATTAATCCATTTGAATTCTACTTAACATAAAATAAATAACAATAATAAAATTAATAATTGCAGTTTATAATAATTCGCATTAAAAAAATTTCTGTACAAATAACTAATCGTAGATGACACAACAGTATAACATTGGAATAATAATAATAATAAATAAATAAATAAAGCTAAATTACTCGAGGTTTACAAAATATTTAAATTTTATATTAATTAATTAATTAAAAATTATATTACTATTTAAAATAATATAATTTAATATGTTTAATTTAAATATTATATAATATTGAAGAGATATAATAAACATTAAAAAATTATAATATATAATTTTTCAACGATAATTCATTCGTCATTTGATTCATCATTTAAAAAGCCTGCTTTAGTATTCTTATCGACCTTAGTCTTTTATACATCATATAATTTTTTGTGAACTATCATTGTCTAAAACATTTCCAAACAAAGTTATAAGCGACAAAATTTTAATTATTTTATATTTTCTAAATTTTAAAACCAATATTTTCAACAGTAAAGATTTTAGCATAAAAATGTAAAAATATATCATTTTTTAAATTTATAATTCAAATTTCAATTCAATTCAGCTTTCGATAATAATTCAAAAACTATCTCAGTATTCTCTGAAATGTTCATTATTATTTTACAACAAACCAAGCATTGCGCAACTCTTGTATGTAGGAAGAGTTGTTGAATTTGAAATGAATTGATGACTGCAATATTATTCAGAACACGTTTCTATTCCCAAAGAGTTCATATGGTTTCGATGCAAAATTTTCACCTTTCGATGAATAGAATCATAAAAGGACTATTTATTTAACTAAATGATCATGCGCCTCCTTTTCAGTTATTTTAAATGCTGTGGTGCAATATCTTCATAAATAAAAGATAAGAAGAATGAAAATATAGGATAAATAAAAAGAATTATTAGGAATATGATGGGAAAATATGAATATAATAAAAGCGAGTAAAGTAGTAAATATAAGTGGCTTCTTTTTTTATGGAAACCGAATTAAAAAAGAATTTCTAACAGAAAGAAAGAATTATGTTACAGGAATTATACATCTCAATAAGTAATTGACCATGTCTCATTTTTACAGACTGTATAAAACGTATGAACTAGGTTATTCTATTGATTAGGTTATCAGTATTAACTATATTGATCGATGCCATTCAAATTTTTCTTTTCCTTTCTTTATTCATTTAGTAATGTATTTACCTTTACTTTTTGTCTTTTCTGGAAGGTTAGAATATACTAAAAAGTCTTATTACAATCGAACTCGGATAAAGGGACTAATTTTTTTTTCGTTATAACAAAGTTCTTGTAATAAGCGACTTCAAGCTCAGTTAATTTATTTTCTATGAAAGTAAGATAGTACATAAAAGTTTAATTAAATCAACGAAAAAGTTGAATTATCACACTTGTAGAAATAATTTTACATCTGTAATTAAAAATAGAAAGTTAAAGCATTAATTATGATGCAGCGTTTACTTCCATCTTCATAATATTTTGCATGCTTCAGTGAATAAGTAAGAAAATTAATTCAATAAAAAAAATTAAAAGAAATCACTTTTACGATTTATTAATATTATTATTATCTAGCTAAAAAAATTATTTAATTATAACTTTTTTGAATACTTTTAATCCCATACTTGTACTTTCGTTTAATTAAGCTCGTTGAACGGAAAAGTTTTATATTTGTCCCTCTTGCTTATAAAAAGCTTTCGTACAGCAATGGAAATTATCAAGTTGGCAGATTGTGTAAACGCACAGTGAAACAGCATGTTTTCTTTAAAAAAAAAAAAAAAAAAAAAAAAGAGGATAAGTAACGGGATATATTTGGGCACCTGCAGATTCTTTGCTCTTTACATCCGAGATACAATCGCAATAACCAGGTTTCTTACAATGTATTGTTACATTGGATCAACCAAATGCTCACCAATTCTTCGTTAAAATCGAGTTTACATTACATCCGAGCTCGCTATAAAGGAGTTCAACCTTAAACAAGAAATGCATATTAGATTTTTTTTTACTTTGTTGTCAAGAATTTTTTTTTCATAGACACATTTAAATATAAATTTATATATATATATATATACAGGGTATTCCAAAAATAACGATTCATTTCTATGAAAACACTAATCTATTGATTTCTTTCTTTCACAGGTGTTTGAAGAAATGCTCTCCTCAGAAGAAAGAATAGCCATCGTTTCCTGGAAACTGGGTGATAAAACATATGAAGAGGTGCGTCAGCTGTACCATCGAAAATACGGAAAACAGCCACCAACAAGGGCCAATATCAGGCTACCTGTGAACAAATTCAGACGAACCGGTAGTGTGGCGGATGAAAAACGTCCTGGACTGCCATAAACATCTGACGATACCGTCAAGAGCATTCGTGAGGCAGTTGAAAGGAGATGTGGAGGCGAAGAAAGGAGACCACGTGCTTCTGTTCGTAGGCTAAGCCGTGAGTTGAGAATTCCTCAAACCACTGTTTGGCGTACTCTTCGTTTTACTCTGAAGAAAAAGACGTATCACGTGCAGGTATTGCATCGCCTGGAGAAGGAAGATTATGCAGCCCGTATGGTAATGTGTAACCTTTTGGAGGACGTAAAAAATGAGGACTTGTTAGACCACATCCTGAGCACAGACGAGGCCAAATTTCACACATGTGGTTTAGTGAACCGTCACAACTGCCAGATATGGGCCGACAGCGATCCTCATGAGGTGCAAGAATGGCAAAGAAACACCTAGAAGGTTAACGTGGGGTTAGGGATGACCAATACTAAGATTTTTGCGAAGGAAACGGTAAATGGTACAACTTACCTTAATAAGCTTGAGTTTTTTTTTTTTTTTTTTTTTTTTTTTAAACCTTAATTGGAGTCTGATGGAATTCTGACTACTGTTGTGTTCCAACAGAGGACGGGGCTCCTCCCCAGTTTGCTCTCGATGCTCGCGAATACCTAAACCATGCGTTCTCGCGGGACGGTGGATCGGTAGAGAATCATAGCTTATGTGGGCACCGAGGTCTCCTGACCTAACGCCCCTTGACTTCTTCACTTGGGTTTACATCAAATCCTTTGTGTACAGGGTTAAAGTCACAAATCTGCATCAACTGTGTGAAAGGAGTCAACAGCATCACACCTAATCAACTAAAGGATGCTCCGTTCCATGACGGAACATGCATATGTGTGTTGATATGCAGGGTGGACATGTTGAACTTCATTAAATTCCTATGTATATATGTTCCTTGTTCTATGTATCTATTCGTTTCCTTCATTAAACATGCTGAACATGAAAATGGATTGTTATTTTTGGAATACCCTGTATTTATATATATATTCAACAATTCTGTACTAAT